>OZ021693.1:12801658-14001658 GCA_963978525.1 Ornithomya fringillina
CTATGTAACTATTTATACCGAAAAATTTCGATTTAGCCTTCATTTAAAGCCGCTTTCACTGCAGCTATGTTATGGCCAGTTTCGTTCAGTTCGGCTTGCGATTGTTGACTAAGGGGTCTGGACTCTAACAGCGTTTGTGCGTTTGTTAGAGTTGGTAAAGCATCATCATTATTAGCAGTAATATTTATTGTTGCCATTGTTGTTGTTGTTGTTGTTGCTGCTGTTGTTGTTGGCATTGTTGATTTTGTTATAACTGGCCCATCATGTAATATTGTTGCTGTTGAGGTTAATGACGTTGCGTTCAATACGGACGGGGTTTGTGCGGTTGTTGTTTTTGTTATTGCTAAAGTGAAAAACGCTTCAACTGTAGTTGTTTTTGTATTTGAATTGTGCGGTGAAGTGATGAGTGTTGTAATTGTATTTGCTTCATTTAAGTTTCGATTATGAACGTTCGCTTGTTTGTTTTTGTCATTGTAGGTACTCGTACGCGTTAACTTGCTCAGCGGTATTGTACTATTTGTGACTGCTGTTGTTGATGCATCATGGCCATTAGAATAAACCAAACCACCACTTGGTGGCTTTGCTTTCGGTGTACTGGTATGCACACCACTACTACACACATTTAAATTATCATACACACTTATTGGCCGCTCATTGTATACAGCAGCCATTGTATTACTATGCATCCACTACTGTCGGTACAATTAAAAAATCTCGTCTTGTGCATTTAATGCTTTAATAATTACTCATCTGACATTTGCATATATATGTATATTTAACAATCTGTTAATGATTCAGAGTTAAATACATTTGTATCCGTTACCGCCGCCTATTAATGAATGAAAGCTTCAAACATTACAATAATTTTCATAATATTATAATTTGAGGAGCGTAAACTTCCAAACGCGTGAGTGCATATACCCATGGTTAGGAATGTGGTCTAAGTCAATTTTTCAAACACACAAATTTAGTCAATTTTGAGGTTTTTGGAAAAGTTGACTTGGAGCCTTTTCATAATTGCGGGCACCTATGTAATGCATAATCACAAATTATTGTGTATACTTGCTTAATTAATTATTATTTACTCTGCTTCGGACTGACGGACATAGCTAAAGTATGACATACTCCATATGTGGTAATTTTCCGTCGCAAAAGTTGACATATCAATTAAGAAGTATTGGTACCTATTGCACGTACATTGGTATTGAAATTGAAGGACGTGCCCTCCACTTTCCTAGATATTTTTAAGGATATAAAAAGTTTTTGCGAGTGTTTGTGATTTCTAAAGGACGAAAGATAGACCCTCGATTTAACCATATCCGTTTTGAAAATGAATCAAATTCGCTCATTTTTAGGTCCTATTATAATGAAAGTCTTTATAAGGTTAAAAATCGTAATTCTTATTATTTTTTGACTTGATAATTGGCTATGCCAAGTTTGGACCCGATCAGACCATTTTCAGAAATTCTTCCTAATTCTTTTTCTTCTAATGATATTTCACGAAGAGACTTATACGGCAATACCTCCCGTATAATTTAGTTTACAACTAAACTAATTGTACCATAATTTGTGAAACTAAGTGGTGTAAGTCGGGCTTGACTGACTTTCAGATTTACTTCATATTTTTCATATACTATAAGACTTAAAAGATGAATATTGGCGTACAGGTCCCTTACAGAAGAAATCTTTGAGCTTTTTAGAATCTTTCTCTCTATGGCTCTCCAATAAATGTTACAAATGTAAATACGGCAAAAAATTAAGATTTTTATTAGGTATAAAACTTTATTCATGAAAATAACTAAAGATAAAAAATACTTTTTCTTAATAGACAACATTTAGTTTGATTCAAGTCTCAATTATTTTCGATTTTTATTTTTAATCATTATCCATATTCGGTCTCTGGTTTTAATATTGTTATAAATGTAGAAACAAAAACATTTAGTATTTTCTATTTGGCAGAAGACTGATAGAGATCTAAGCACTTTCATTTGGCATACAAATTATGTGAGAGTTAATGGACGGCATTCCAAAAATAATAAAATTACCAAGTAAGACGATTGTATTAAGTGTGGTCGACTGTTGCGTACTCACAACATAGCTAGAGTAAATTGTCAGCTTCATACAAATCAATTTCTTCAATTTTGTAACCAATTGTAAATTTTTAAAGACGCAACCATTTATGCCATATTTGTATGATCATAAAACCACATTTGAAATGTTGTTGGTTTGTTGAAGTCTTCCTCGCCATTGCATTTAAAAAACACTCTGCTAGTGTTGAACCCATAAAGCGGAGATGCCTCTTCATAAACATTGGACTCAAGTGTTTCTCATTAATTTTATCAGGTTGTTAGATAACACAACAACGTATGCACACACAACTAAACATAATTAATGTTTAAATTTATACAAATGAGGAAATGCGTTGAGGGGGCTGTTAGGTAAGTGGCGATTTATTGTACATGAGAAATTTTGACTTAAAAGTGGAATTTTTAAATGTACATCCAAGCAGAATCATCGTTTCATTCCAGTTATGTAAGACTTTTATAATCATCCCTAGACACCAGCTTACTTCGTTAATAGTATTGGAACAAGACGGTGAATAAGTGTAATTTAATACATCTAATGGTAACAAGTAAAAAAAGTAACTTCGAGTATTAAACTGAGTGCGGTTTTTTGTAAATCCACAATTTTTGACACAATTTAAATAGCTGTCCACATACACAAAATTCTTAAAACTTACAACCGTGTGAATGCCAAAAATATACAGACACGAGGACGCAGATATATGTTTTTGATGCTCATATTTTGTAGGATATCTGACGCCGCATTCTAGGTGTTGCAAATGAAATAATAAATTTAGTACACCTTCCACCTTATGTGGATACTTGCGTGTTTATTTTTATTAAAACCAGTTAAAAACTTTCAACTGATAGAAATTTTCGGGGTACAGTAAACATATGTATAATGTTAACTTTATGTGCAAGTATTTTTTCTACTTTTGTTATTTAACAAAATGAAACTTAATTCGGTCATAATTTGTTACGTTATCATTGTTTATTTTATAGAGTTATATAAATAACGCCTGCGCTGAAAAGTGTAGGTTTATGAAGCGTACCTAGTTTATAAAAAATGTTTCATTCTTCAACAGAATTCAACTAGAATATCGTCAACATAATATTAACGCGAACCTACATAGAATTGAACTAAAGTAGCAATGTATGTCAGTTTCGAAGTCGTTGTTGTGATATTGTTACGCTAAAAAAACTTGCTTGCTTTGCACATAGTTGGTGTTAAATGAAATAAAAACAGATCAGATGCTATAAAAATAGACCGACCAAGTAAATATTCAAAAGTGAGCCAAAGGTGGTGGATTTGAAATTATCTGAACTAAAAAATTTTAATTATCAATTTTTCAATTGAATTTTTCACATTCAATCGTGGGGCGTGTAATTCGCCTCCTTTTTTTTTTATTACAGTTGCAAAAATTTCAGTTTCAAGGTACATTTTCTGGCGGGTAAATAAGGTTTTACCGATTGTGAGCGTGGAATTCTGTCGATAAGAACCTCTCAAAATTTACCACTGTGACCGTTCCAATAACAGACATATGAGCGGACATGTTTCGATCGACTAAGACTCCGCGACTTGTTTGCTTGCTTGTCTGGATGTTGCAAACGGAATAGGAAATATTTCAACGAAATTTGAAAGGCCTGCTTCCAACAAGCTCGAGACTTATTGCTACACAATGTAATTTTAAGCGACGGCTGGTACATAAATAATTTATTAAAGTAATTTTATTCTAAAGTCTTTACAGTAGGTTAAGCTTCCTATTTTGTTATACGTAATTAATTAGTGCATAAGTACGAGAAAGAATTAAAATAATACGTAGAGTTAAACACTAGGTTGCTTTAAATTTTTTTTAAAAATTAAAAAAATTGATTAATTAGTTGAATTATAATGAAGTGATTCTATGAAATGAAGCTAAGTAGAAGAGTAATTATTTGTTATATAAAAAAATTAAAATTAAGTTAATAATCAAGTCCAACTTAATGAGTTTCTTATTTAAATAACTTATAAATTTGGTGTAATGTTGCTCTTCGCATTAGCCGAAGGAGTATTTTAGGCGGGAGGTCACAACCTCTATATGTGGTGGGTGTGATCAGCACGAAGCATACACTTTATAAAGGCTTTATTCAAGATATGACTCAAATGTTTTTTTAAAATTTGGTACAAATAATATTAAAACTAAAGTCCATTTATTGTACAAATTTTGGGGATCAATGTGCCAAAGGCAATTTTTAACAATCGCAGTATACTCCCGCATCCCTTGGGTAGTTCAATGTAGTATATTTTCAATAAACAATGTGGTTTTTTTATCCTTTAAAGTTTTAAATTACCCCTTTTATAGAAGGAGAAATTTTAGTTCACGTTTGAGAGTTGTAAACACGCGCACAAGTACCGCAATGTTGTTGAGCATAATAAAAAATAAATTTATGGCTCTTCAATAATATTGCCGTATACACCGACATCCGCATAAACAAAAGTATACCTTTGTACACCTATGTAATACATGGTATTGACCCTAATTCATGTGTACATAAATTTTAGATCTTTACAAATCATTTCATTTCTATATGAGTACATACAATACAATGTCAAATAGAGTTTTCTAATTAAAAAATACGTGTTTAGTGAAGTATGACAACAGTTGGTTCGTTTTTCTAAAAAAACCCAAATCAACAATTATGAATATTTTCTAATTTTATTATGATGAAGCGGTTCTTAGCAAAAGTAGCCGCATAACTTCATTAAGTTGTCGGGTATATATAAAAAAATTCCCGTATATAGATATATTCCAATATTGTTACAATTGAGGTTTTAATACAATTTATACACTCGTAAATATTCCAGTGACGTTGTCCAGGTGAGAAGTGGTTTTCTTTTTGCACTTTTTTTTCTATTTTTTCCCCGGTTGTATGGTTTAAAGAAAAACTAGTTTCTTTTTGTATTTATTTTATTCAATTTTTTTTGCCTCGCTAAACGTTTTGCGAAAAGGAGCCACATTAAAAATATTTACAAAACTTAACTCACGCATTGAAAAGTTAAATAACAACTGAATGGAAATGATATACTCGTACTACAAACAACACCTTGCGAAAAGATCATCGGAGTGAAGATTTAATAATTCTCAAAGCTCGTTTCTTGTCAAGAGCATAGTAAAAGAGTAAAATTTTCCATAATAGCAGAGACCACTAAATATATATATATATATATATATATAAATATATATTTTGTAGTCTCTGATAATAGCTATTCTTATGAATTTTTTGGCACACTAAAAAAAGACAGAGACTTCAGAATATATTTTAAAGTCTCTGCTCATGATCATTTTTAAGAGAGAGTCAGCTTTTCCACTGTAAAAAAGGTTCCGGAAATAATATACCATCCATTTACAATTATTTTATATTCTTTATTTTAATTATTGTTGATTTTGTGTTTATGTCATGCTGTAGATCCGTGATTTAGATGTTGACCTTCTATTGGGATATACACTTTGTCTCTGAAAGTAGAAGACATTTTTATTGAAAAACATTTCAAAAATTTTGCATATAAAAGGGCCTTCCTTAACACTTTAATTTCACAGAAATTTTTCTAACCTAGGAGACGAACACATACATTTTGTGACCAATAAGGATGAAATTCGGAAGGAATGTATATTAATTGACCTAAGGATATAGAATGTGGAATTTATTTTGAAGTTGTACACTCATATTAAGCGTACATTGACTCCGCGTAAGATCGGGAATGACTCAAGGAGTACAGTAATAAAATAAATTAAAAGAAAATACTTTAGTACGGTTAAGTTCAAACATTGAATACTCTGCCTCACTAATCTTTGATATAAAAGAGTTTCTTGAAAAGTCGTTGTGGGAAAATAAATTCAAAGAGGCGGAAAAAGGTTAGACCAAATCTTAAATAGCTTATACATTCATATGTAACTCTGTGTGCGGGACAAGTCCCTAATAACACTCACCACTATTTTAATATTGTTTTCAACGCAATAAATCTCGTATTCGAAGCGCTCCATTTCTTCCTCATAGAACTTCTGTTTATCCTTCATTCTACTAATTGCCCTTCTCAAGGATTCATTTTCATGTACAATATTGGATTCTTGTGCATCATAGAAAGTTTTCATGCTAAGCAAGCGATTGGAGAGAGCCTGTAAAGTCAATTAAATAAAATTGAACTAATTCTTGTTTCTTTTAAATCCATGTTACACTTACTTCGTTTTCCTCATAATAAAATTGTAATGACTGTTCAGAGCAATATTCTTCTTGGACGTACATGCGTTCATATTTACGAATCTCTTGACGAAGATCCTCTTCGGGTTTTTCAATTTTCATTTTTGTTTGATTAAAGCGAGCCATCTCGTATTGGAGTTGATAGCGAAATTTGTAATTACATTTGGCTAAATTCAAAAATATTTTGTCAAAAACTTTTAATTATTCCTTTGAGAAGTTTTTACTCATTGAACCAACAGTTTCGGAAACACGTCGCCTTAGTCTACCGGTAGCATAGTCAATAAAATGGACCGCTTGTTTGGAATAGTACAAAGCTTTATTTAGATCATATTGCTTGATAAGTGTTTCTTCATATACCAGGTAATCCAAAGAACTCCTTGGTTTTAATTTATATTAATTTAATGTTATATTCAAATGTATTATAAAACCACTTCGACTTACTGAAGAACTTTCATAATTTCCTCTAAAGAATTTCGATGTAAATACACTTGCGAAATGGATAAAATAATATTTTTGATTTCTTCTAAATCTTTATTGAACTTTTCACTTTCCAAACAATGCTCATGAAAATTATGCAGTAGTCGCCTAAACCAAAACATATCCAATTTACGTCTTTGCAAACAATCTTCCATATTCCAACCAAATATACCGTCTGGTAGACGTTTAACGGACCATTGCTTACATGGCAATATATTCTTCAAAGTGTACAAAGAGTTCATAGCTTGAAATCCATTATAATAGAT
Source organism: Ornithomya fringillina (assembly GCA_963978525.1). NCBI lineage: Eukaryota > Metazoa > Arthropoda > Insecta > Diptera > Hippoboscidae > Ornithomya > Ornithomya fringillina. The sequence continues at coordinate 12,808,701 of OZ021693.1, forward strand.
GGCCACATGTTTTACAAGATCGGCTTCGGTGAAATTGTGGTGGTGGCTTAATTCACTAAACCGTTTCACATTACATTCCGTATCATCATCATCACACGATTCACCAAAGTGAACGGAATGTTTCTTTTCTTCCGTCTTATCCTCTTCCATAATTTTGCGTCAAATCAATTGTTTCTTTTAATTATTATTAGTAGTATTATTATTTTTGCATAAAAAAGTACAAAATAATAGAAAAATTGCAAAGATATAAAAATAAAAAAAAAATATTAAAAAAAATCCCGTAAAGAAAAATTAACACAAAACGATTAAAACATTAAATGAGAAAAAATAAATAAAACAAATCCATGTCAATATTGTATTCAAACAAAACAGAAAATTTAAAACAGCGTTGCTTTTGTCAAAGTTTAAATTAACAGAAAAAAAGCTTTGATAGCTTTTCCTCAACATATAGCCCATACAGAGATCTTGTTCAAACTAGAGGTATGAATTTTGAAATTGACTATCTACGTACTCTAACATTTGAGTTGGAAGAGTTTACATTTTTGTGTGCTCTCTCTATGACCTATTTACTGCGTTGGGTTATGCTTTTGCTTATCGCATTGTGGGTTCTTCTCCTCCTTTTACGTTTTTGTGTTCACTGATCATCTTTCTGCCGGTTTGTGTTCTTTTTAATAATCTTGGACAAACAGAACACTTTCGCCATGTTTGTGTAAGTGTGGTAAATAAGTGAGTGAATGAGTGTTGGTGATGAAAAGTTCCGCTTTACTGACCCGATGTTGCAATGCGATGTATGTCAAAGTCTGTTTATGGTATTTTCATAGCACTGGGTATTTAATTTACTCTACCACCTGGGTGGTACACAATGTTTGACATTGCATATGTTTACTACAACTACCACCCTCATCAAGTAATCTGTGTGGCTATTATGACGTTAATGCAGAATAAATAAACAAGTACGAAAACTAAATTTGACAAAGTTTAGAATTACGTCCCCAAGTAGTGTATCTACCACATGTGTTTTTGGCACATCGATGGACGGGATAATTATAAAAATGTGTAACATATTACTACTTAATGGCTAAATTTATGTGATAGATAAACAGATTATTGTGGGTTGTGGGCGTATCTCTTGAATGATTTTACCCATTTTAAACAGAGAATCGCGTGCAGAATATAGAATTGTTTGTAGAAAATTTCCGTTCAATATCTTAAAATTTACAACTGGAAGAATGCCAACCACAGATGCACGCACGGATATACTGATCAATATTGTATGTATATACCTTGTGGGGTCAAGGTCAAAATTGCGGACAGACATTCTTAGTTACTTTCAACTGAATTTAATTGAACAACATCGGTTGGCAAACAAGCCCACAATTTCCTACCTGACAATAAACATGCAATTAAAAAATTACGCTTACGAGTAAAAAATATTTTAACAAAATTTTATAAACATAAAGAAAGTTTTAGTTTATAACTGATTATAAAGCGGTCTGAATAAAGTATTCACCATAATGTGAAGGACATTTTTAGTTTCAGAAGGCAGTTTCTTATATAAAACGTGCAAAGCAAGTTAAAACAAATATTTATATGTGCTCAAATAATAGACACCCCTGAAATTTGCAATAAATCATCTTTGTGTGTGGAATTTAACCTTTCAATCTTTCACAATATAAAAAAATCCCACAAATTTGACAAAATGTTGAGGGTATCCAAATAAAGCCAATATGTTCTGTTTTAGTATAAAAACTGATGGTTCTCAATGCAAACCCAATCAGACTATTTTTAGAAACAAAAATCTTTATATATGCAACAAAAATTGACCTATGAACTTGAAATTTGGTACGCATGTCTATCATCCATCAATGGGACTCGTCCACAATTTACAAAAAAAAAAAAAAATATACTTCACGTAAAATTCGACTTGCAAGGTGATACGCAATACATAAACTATTAAAGGGCGTAAGCATGTACAATACATGTCACGCCCACCTCATGCATGTAGATGCAGAGAATATTTAAATTTGGCTTAAGCCAAATTTAGTTGCTTACTTGTTCTATTTGGAACTTTGTTGTAGTTACGCTGTATTTAAAAAAAATGTGTTTGTGGCTGTTGCTAATCATTAATGTGTTAAAACCAGTTTCTAAATACATTATAGGACAATGACGTATACGAAATATCCAAGCGAATATTTTAATAACAAATAATGTTTGCAGTGGTGTTTGCCTACAAAAATGCACAACTAGAAGGAGGTGGAAGGATTCATCAAATTAAGATGGATTAATATCTTGAAGGGTGTAATATCTAATGACAAATTAGGTCTTTAGGAACATATGAGTGAGTATACCAAACATTTCAAGTCCCTGCCATTTCACATAATTAAATAAAAATATAAATAATTCGAAGCGGTGCTTAAGTGTTAAGGGTTACAAGTCCTCTTCAATATAACCGTATCTATAAATAAAAAAAAACGACCAGTAACTTTTTGGTGTCGTTTTAATTACCCAACAATCAAAACATATGCGAGTGCGAGTGCGCAGCTCAAACTTTAGCTTTTGCCAGCTGCCGCACATGAAACTTTAGTCAGTCACAAGTTAGCTTTGCAAACGTACTGACGTTACAAACGGAACGTTTAGTGAAAACGTTACATACCTACACTTTTTCCCTGTTCATACTTAACAATCTTGTAATGCAAACACGTTGTGGTGCATATATATGTTAAATAAACAACAAAAAACTAAAAACAAAAAAACAAAACTTTGGCATTTAAGGGAAAAAGCTAAAAATAAATAAAATATTATTCAAAAAAGTAATAAAAATACAAAATATTATATATAAGTGGGAAAGTTATTATTTCCAAAAGCAAAAAAAAAAAAAAAAAACAAAAAACTTAAGTAAAAAAGGAGAAGAATAAAAAAATGCATTTGAAATGAGTTTACTTCGGTATTAGATATAAATGTGTTATGTGCTGCAATTATTTCGTCCAGTTATTATTAAATAAAAAGCGAGGTCAGCTGGTTATTTATTCATTATTACTGGTATACGAGTATATGCAATACTTATTTTAAAAGAATTTGTATGTGTGTGTGTGTGCAAGTGAGTGCATATTATTATGGGGGGATTGTGTGTTATACATTTGTGCTTATATAAATAATGGATGACTGGCCGGGCCAACTGGCTTGTTTAACTAACCAACCCAACACCGTCACCACCGCCACCACCACCACCAGCACTATCACCATCAACTGTGAGCACGTATCAATGTAAATTGTATTTGCTTTCTGTTGTTGTTTTGTTGAATGGAGTCCAAAGAGAAAGGACTGGTTGCTGTTGTTTTGTTAACAATTTTATCCACAGTTGCAGAGTTATGTGCAATTTTTTTTTTAAATATCATCGTGTATGAAAGGCGCCAACCACAGTTATTGTAATTAATAATGAAAATAAAAAAATAAGACGCTCGGTGCAAAAATAAATGTTGATGCTGTTCCAAGCCTTACTCAATAATCTATTTCATCTAAATGATATTTATTTATTATTTACTTTCTATATTCTAACCGTTATAATGTAAATTAATATGCGAGAGTGATTGCACATACACATAATTCCGGTTTATTTATACACATAAAGTTTTACGGGGTTGCTGCAAACAAAAAACTAAAACAACGAACTCGTTTTCATTCAAATTTTGTTAAGCGTGTTATAACTGTGTTTTTATATTAATTTGATTTTTTATAAAATTTTTCATTTAAATGTAGTTTTAAGTTTTACTTATAATTGCGTTTGAAAAGAGAAAATAATTTTTTGTCAATATTTTGCCACTTTCTTGTACAAATGATTGTTATGTTGGCTAGAGTACGAGTGAATCAAGATATTATGTAAGAGAAAGCTTAAAAAAATTATTTTTACAGATCGATTAGTGTGTTAAGCAGAGTTTTTTATAGGAATCGTAGGCGTGTATATGCTACGTGACCACGACCATTTCTTCTGGCATATTTTATACCAATTGAAACTGAATCGATTTAATCCGTCTGTCCGCCTGTATGTCCACATAAATTTGTACACAAGTTACAAAAATTATATGAAAATGCCTCGCGCATTGTAGCATAATTTAAGGAGTTAGGTTGAGACAGGGAGTTCTTCTGAGTAATCGGGTGTAATAAATTAAATTGGAAACGTTAGCATAATGACAAAAACTCCCACAAATTATTCATTTTTTATACATAATGTTCAACCGCAGATTAGACAACAAAACAACATAAATATTTAATGTAATTCATTTCATTTAATAATTAAAAAAATAGTAAAAAAAGCGAACTATCACATGGTGAAAAAAAAAACATTGTGAATAAATAAATATCATTGAATGTAAATTAAGAAATTTAATCACAGCTACTCCGCCTAGTGTTATATGCAACAAATACAAGTTCCACACGTAAGCGCGAAGCTATAGTTCACCAACATTGTGTCATGCTTTAAAAAACTTACGCTTAGGCTTGTATACACACGGTTTTAGATATTATTTGAATAAGAAAGTAATTTCAAATAAATCAACAATGACTACAGCAGTGATGGCAGCAATGGATTTACATTAAAACTGGATAGTAATAAATTTACCGATATTATTATTTAAATCAATAACAAGCAAAAAGATAAAACATGTTTTTTAACATTCAACCAAAACACTTTGGACACAAAGTCATTTGGAATAAGCTTTGGTGGTCATTAGTTGTTGGATTATTATTTTTATTACAAGCAGCACATAGTCAAGGTGAGTTGTTTCAATAACGTACAATAATTATTAACATTTTATTTATTTTGCAAGGGTGTGCATAAGAAGTAAGAAACGAAAATTGTTTGATTAACGCCAAAGCGAAAAATCCTAATTTTTTCAATTACAAGAATTTTACAATTTCATGTTAGTGACGCGAAGCTCAACGTCCAACACAATAAAATTTATTCTATATTTATATTTTATTCTCCATTTAGGTTTATAGTACACCATCAAGTTCAATAATTTTTCTTTATCTTCAAAACCGTATAATGTTTGGAAAAAAAATATGTCTGGTTTATAACCAGTTTCAAATGTCAAACGCACTTTGCATCAATAAACTCAAATATATAAATTCATAGACACCAATTTATGTTAATATTTTTGTGCTCATTACTAACCGGAGTATATTTGCTATATTTATATGAGGGTGGGTATCTATGTAAAAGCCATACCATGTAATTTAAGATGAAATATCTCTAAACTTGAATTTCGAGATTAGGAATAAAATGTTAAACAGATCAGAATGTTTCTATCAGTAAAGAGATTTTAATCAACACATGTCACATTTTATGATGAGATTATAGAACATTTTGTATATTTGAAAATTTGGAGAAAACTGGTCTTCACTTCCTCCCAGCTATGTTCCTTATTTTGTAAACTTTTTTAAACTAAATATTTTTTACGCTCTATTTAGTTTAAATAAAATCCTCAATATACTCTATATACTATACACAATACACTGTGGGCGTGGCATTTTAATTATTTTAATAAAAACTTTTTAGTAAGAACTACGAAGCGCAAAATTTACATTGATTAATATTTTTCCTAAAATTTGAACCTGTCCGCGTCTCTTTTTAGTGCACTGAGGAAGTTTTTTTTTTTTTTTGAAATTTTTTCTATATAAAATTTGCTGCAGTGAAAGTTTCAAAAATGGAAAAATAGACATGGTAAGAGACAAAGAAAATCTCTTCAGATTTTAAAGTTTATATACACGGTGAGATCTCTGACGTCTGATTTTTGTTTTTATCAAAATTATATGAAAAAATCTTTATAAACGTGTTAGCTAAAATGTTCAGTGTGTTAAACATGAATTGGATGTGAGCATTTTATTAACCTCTCCCTTTATAACGATTCTCTAAAAAGGTAAAAATGCTGCGACAAAGTTTAATTAAATTCGTGATGCTTTGCTTTTGGTGTGCGATGGAGTAGTTTGAGATACGGGCAGCCGTTCTGTTGGCATGCACTACTCATATAAAATCGGACCCATTTCATCACTAAATCCATAGATAAGTGATGCCTTGAACAGAGGCCATATTTTTCAACTGTTTAAATTTGTGGTGAAAATTACACTATGTGTATAGATTGTGTGAAGTACGGTAAGACATGTTCGAGTTTGATCGGTTATGATATTTTCACTTGTTTCAATTATAAAACAATGATTGTGTCTCAAGTAAAATAAAACAAAAATTTCTCATATTGGGCTTTTTTTTTTCTTTTTTCTAATGAACAACGTGAAACCAACACTAAGGCCCAGAAATTTAACTAAGCATGAAGGTCAATGCACACACACAGATTACATCAACACAATAACAGCAATATATTTCATAATTTTCATAACACTGTTGCGTATGTGTGTGCATGTGTAAGAGTTATAAAAAAGTAAAAAATTCAATTATACATAACACCACCACATGTTACACATTAAGTGAGTACACTTATAATTTAATCTAGAACAACAAGCATTTTTCTTCTTCTTATATTGTTAAAAAGCCATAATTGTAGCAGAAAACAACATTACCAACAACAACAACAACAACAACAACAACAACAACAACAACAACAACAATGTTTACTTAGTTGCAATTTCTAATTATATTAATAAGAAGCCTTATTACAACGAATAATTTAATACATGTAAGGCAATATAGATATTAGGTGGATATCTATCGAGTATCATTGTATTTCATATGCAAATAATGCAATATATTGTAATGTAATAATTGTATGAATTAGAGACATTCTCTTGTAAGTAAAGCTTGTATGCGGAAATATAAAATTGTTTTTTATTATTTCAAATTGTTAAAAAGGTTGATTATGGTATTGTTTTTTTTTTCGAAATTGAAAACGACTTTAGAGTTATGATTAGTTTCCCGTCATTTTTTTATAAAAATTCCGCGAAAAAATGGTCAAACAACTTTAGTTATGCTGTAACATAACTGAGAATGAAATTGGGCACATATAAATTCACATAATTATTCTCAGACAAAGTTAGAAAAAGATTGTGTTTATTATGTCTTGGAACCATGTTGAACGTTCAATTAATTTATTGTTTAATGCATTGTTTTTAATTTTTTTCTTTTTCAAACCAATTATAAGTTGTTTTTCAAATTAATTTTGTGTTTCTCTGGGCGTGTGAATTTATTATTAAAGTCGCAACATAGTTTAAGCCTAGTAAAAGCTAGATGGTTCAAGAACGTTTACTTAAGTTCATTCCTAAGCATTTGCATTCGATTAGCAAAAGCCAAACCTTTGCCTTATATATATATATATATATATATAACTGTTATCTCGAATTGTTTAACATTTTTGAGGTAGATTGGGCTCCTACTACCTGTTTCTAAACCTTGGTTATTGTTATTAACTTGAGTTTTCCTTTCAGTTCTGATTAGTTTTTTTAAGAACCACGGCTTTTCTTTTCTAGATTTTTTCGTGAATACAAGTTCGACATCTTTTCAATACCTGAGTACTCGTTTTACCGCTATCCATTATGAGTCAGATAGATCTTGCCGACACTCTCCTAATTTTGTTATGAAATTAGTGGTGCTTACTCGACGTTTCGCTCCACTGGTTTACTTAATTTTACGATAGTGTTTATGGATGTATTTAGAGGGTTCAGTTGCTCATATTGTGTTTTGTTTATAATGTAATATATACTTGGATTGCCTCATGCTCTTGGTGCTTCTAAATTTGTTTGGATTGAATGCCTCGATACATTTTTGTAAGTTTGTATCTTTCATTTCAAACCTTTTCACTAATAGTTGTTCATAATTATTCATAATGACATATTTTAGTTTATTTTTGGTTCAGTAGTAGCATTACTTGGCTTATTGTCATGGTCTTGGAGTTTGGTTTGTTTGGTTGAAGCGTTACTACAATATTTATATATAAGTTTATGATTACACCCACACATTAATATCAATATGAGAATTTATTCTTAGTCTTGTTTGTAACTGTTAAAAGAAACCATTTATATTTGATTTACTATGAATTCATCTGAGATTACCATCTTGGTAATACAAGTTATACCATAAAGGCCATCTAGTTTTAATACCCCAAAATCCATAAAGTGTGACTTCATGTGTATGATAAACAGACACGTAATATATATGTGTGCGTGTGCCAGTTTAAGTTCATATTATATGAGCCATGACGTAAACAAAGTCAACTGTTAAGTAATTGTACAACAAAATAATTGAGGTTTGTTTTCTATTGATTGTTATAGTTTTTGTTTTTTTGTTTTTTTATTACGCTACAAAGTAAAAGTGTGTACAGATTTAAAACTGGAGATAACAGATTTCAAAACAAAAATTGTTGCTGCTTGATTGGCAAAATGTATAAGATCCTGTTCTCTATCAAAGCTTTTGTTAAGCTAACTCTTTCTATATACGTTTATTTGTTGAAAAGAAATTTCATTATTGATAGAAAGTGAGCTCTATTGTTAATAAAACATTTTATATATGCACACACTTATGCATAAGTGTTCACACATTTTATTTCTTCTTTATTTGTGACGGTGGAAAAGTTTCTTTATGTAAATTGTTTAGTAACTACACACACGTGCATATATGTAAACACACCTACTCATTAATATAATAAAATAAAATAAAATAAAACAACCACTACACCACTTGATATATTATTCAATGTAATTTTTTATTTGATATATGAAAATTTTCATTTTTTTTACTACCTGAAATATCAAAAATTTCAATATGATTAATATGTCACAAATTTTTACTTTTCCCATTTTCGTTAGTAAACAAGACCTAACAAGACCTTTTTCGATCATTAGTTGACCCGTTCACAACCCGTTAATAAAGTATATATATGTCACAAACTTTTTTTTCTATTTTTTTCTTAGTGATCTCGAAATTTTTTTATACCTACTAAAATTTTGGCAATTTGGTTTTATGAGGAGCGGTTTAAAAAAATGGTTCGTTCGGGTCCAAATTGGACACAGCCAATTATTAAACTATTCTTCACCAAATATTGTGAAAAAATATTAAGACTTGTGACTTTTTGCCTAATAAAGACCTCCATTATAACAGGATCTTATATGGGGAGAGGTTTTAAAAATAGTCCACTTTGGTCCATTCCTCCCTTTGGGCCAATACATGTCCTTATTTTAAATTTCATTGATTTGTCTCAAAAAATGAGACAAAAATTTACATGGACAGACGGAGGGACAGACGGACATGGTTAAATCGATTCTGATTTTAATTCTGAATCGATCGATATAATTGAAGGTGGGTGTGGCATTTGCCGTTTAGGAGTTACAAACATCCGCACAAACTTAATATACGCTTTGCCACAAGTGGTGCAGGGTATAAAGAGGCGGAGACATGGACATATAGCCAAATCGACTCACTTTTTGAAGCTTATCAAAATTTGTATACTTTGTAGGGTCTCTGACACCTCTCTCTCGTACTTTTGTTTTATATTTCAATAAGATTTTTACATAAAATAAGTTTTTTATACAAATTTTTCAAGTGTTAATGCTGCATATACATACAAATTCATAATTGGCTTAAGTCAAACTAATGCGTATACCTGAAGAGTAATTTACAATAAAAGAAAAATTCACACATCGTATACACAGAAAAGTTTTCTCCCCAACGAAATCTTAAAAATGTTTAATTACATTATGATTAGTGTACCAGTACTGGGTTCAGTGAGTTTTTAGTACGCTACATAGTATAAACGTATTCTTTTTCTCTATGTCTGTTTGGCTCTATTGTCATGTATGTGGAGATATCTTTTTATCCACTTTTTACTCCACGTATGTTCTGTCTGATAAAAGTGTTCGTAAGTTCTTTCTTTCGCGTGTGTAGCACGTTAAATCGTCGTACTGTACCGACATAACATTTCCACTTGTTATTTTTATTTGTTTTTATATTTTTACTTACAAGTACACATACTAAGAGAAACATAATTTGTTAAGAAACGTGAGAAAATGCTTTGTGAAAGGAAATAAAAATAATTCTACTCTAAATGTGTTGCACGTTTAGTTTACATTTGAAAACAAAATTATGTTTGATCGTATACCGGTCAAACAACTTTCATATTAAAGCAACAAACTAAGTAGGACCCACCCAGAATTAGCATTCACTGTTATTAGGATAAAATAATATATGGCTTGATTTATTAATTAAACCAAAAGAAGAGCAACAAAAATAAGCTCAAAAAGGTACACATTTCATAATTTTTAATATTTTTTTAAACAACTTCCTACTTAAGGGATATAATGAACAAGGGTGTATTATGAGGATAAGAGGGGATCACATGTACATATATACAAGGAGACGAAGTGGGATTAATGTTTGTTTATGTTCGATTTTGATTTTTGTTGCTTTGTCATCCAGTATGATTCATTCAGCTAAACTTACAAGGCACACAAATTGAAAGGGAGAAAATCCTACAGGTTTGCCGCCTAATTGATAGCTATTGCTTAAAAAGAACCACCTGCATATGAATGATGTGAAACTTACTTTAAAAAGAATTGTGAATTCTTTCAGTTTCTGCTGCAATTCAAAACATTGGCTGCTGCTACAACTTTGCAAGTTTGCATAACATGCAAACAACATAATATTCATTTAGATAATAGACACTCATGAATAATACATTAATCCTTTTCCACGGTTTATGGTATATCGAGTAACAAGTGTTGGCGTTTGTGTTATTATGAAAAAAGTACAACAAACGAAACGTGTAGTAGTGAAACCGATTAAAAAGACTTGAAACGAAACTGGATTGTTCAACTGAACAGGGTTTAAATGAAGTTTTCTCACATTGTGCACTATTACTGAATGTATTTTCCGAAAATGATTCAAATCTAAATCTTAGATTTAGAAGAAAATTAATGGATTAGTAAAAGCAGTTTGGAAAACTGTGTGTTTAGAGCCAGTCGTACTATGAGAGGAAGATTGTTAAATGAAAATATTAACACTGATTAAAACAAAACATATCTGAGATCTCATGGATCAAATCGAAATAAAACGGCTGTGACAGGGGTGCGCTCCACGTAACATGAACGCTACAACATTATTAAAATTATTTTTGCATAATTATTGGTTAGTGAAACAAAAACATCAGCAACAAAAACAACAAAATTAATTATATTATCGTCATTAACAACACAAATATAAGTTAAAATAAAAACAACAACACTAATAGTAGCAGCAGCACCAGTAAAAAATCGTTAACCATGTTTCCAATTTAATCAAGTTCATTGATCTTTGGAATTAACAAGATTTGTATTACGAAAAAAATGTAACAATACTTATCACATACACACACATACATAGGTGTGGTTAATGCACCGGTTGTAAATTCGTGCAATTTCCTTTTTTTTTATTTTTATTGTTATTGTTGTTGTTGTTGTTTTATACATGATCAATATTAAATTACTTATTGATTTGTAAAAATTTCAATAACCATTAAGGATTAAGACTAGATATATCTCTCTCCCTCCCTCTCACTCCTTTAGGCTTAATCTTTATAAGCTTTGTAAATGATCGTACCGTTCCGTAAACCTTATATTGTGATAAACAAATGAAAGTTCATTGCATGGTTGAATAAAATTTAACCAAACTTCTTACACAATATTTGAGGCGATCTACAGGGTACGCTATTATGCCTGCCCGTAAAAGCATACATCAAATGCATAACAACGTTGTCTGACTTTAAATTATTTGTGACACAGTTTCTCTCAGTTTTTTCAAACTGGCACCAATCATTGATAGTCACGTAGGATACATAAAGATAAGCATAGGTGTCTACAATTGTGTATTCACAGTAAAAGCTTCTAGAGGAACGGCTCGTCAGTCCTTCTTTTCTGTCGTATGAAAATTTAATGGAATGTTTAACCGTAAAATTAAATTTGAAATTCACTTGTTAAGTACATGCCAATCAGAATCACGTTCTAATTTTGTATTTTTATACTTTTATTTTAATGCTGTAAGAGTTTGATTGCGATTGCCAGAAAAATAAATTACACTATAGGTGAAAATTTTATAGTCAATCAAGTTAATATAAAATTGTTATGGGAAGCACAAACGTTTACGAAGATGGTGCATAGCCAATTGCCTGCATTATTTTTTATTAGATACATAAATAGCTATTTCTTCTAAGAGGCGGTATGAAAAAACTGTCGCGCCAACATTTTCCAAGAAGCATTCCACGCCCAAAATTTACACATATATGCAAAGCCCAGCTATTAGCTGCTTTACTTAACCAAATTAATTGCTCATGGACAGACAGACATATCCTTATGCAATCAGTTTTCCATAAGCATCTAAATTATATTTAGTAAATGAGTTTTATGTGTTGTTAATGTGTATTCCTAAATTAATGTAAATTGATTTATATCTTCAAGCCCACATGCAGAAATTCTCATATTTGAAAAAATGTGTAAAGCTGTAATAAAACAATGTGGAAGAACGCTAACCGCATTTTGCGTTGAGCATTGAGTATGTGGGTTATGTTTATACATAAACATAGTAAACAAATTTTTAAAATAAATTATGGCTTCTTTGTTTATACACATATGTTAGATGTTTTTAGATGCCAAATGTGGAAAAAATGCAGTTCAATGATCTTTGAAAATAGTACTAATACCCGTTTGGGAACTAGTAATGAAGAATATTTTTTTTTGCACTAGAGCTTGTTAAGCCAATTGATAGGATGTAGAAACGTTATAATAAATTAACCAAACCGATTTTTTAACTATATTTGGCAGAAATCTAATCTTGACTACTTACGATTTACGATGCTTAAGAAAAAAATTACGCCCTATTCAGTTCTTCTTGCATTGTATATCATAAGCCATGATATATATGTTCCCGTATATAAAGATTATATACGCGTAATGTTAACTTACTGAACTAACTGAAATTAAATTTTTTGAATAGTTTGCGGCCCACCCGCGATACCGCTTAATGCCAAAGTACAAACAAAATCTGGTGAATTGGGTTTCATGGAAGCGAATTATGAATGTGATACCGGATACGAGCTTTTTGGCCCTAAACAAATTAAATGTGATACCCGCTTAGGTTGGGATAAGGAATTGCCGTTTTGCGGTACCAATGTAGCCTATCGTAAACCAGTCAATCAAAGTTCGCACACGCGAGCTGGACCAGCTTATTATGCGAACGATGGTAAGCCTGGTAATCAAAATCCAGATGGTCAACGATGTTCAGAAACGCAAAAGGAACCATCTCCGTGGTGGCGAGTGGATTTGCTTACGCCTCAAGTTGTACAAGTTGTCCGTATTAGTACGCGTGGTTGTTGTGGTCATCAACCTTTGCAAGATCTGGAGATACGCGTGGGTAATAGTAGTGCCGATTTGCAAAGGAACCCCTTATGTGCCTGGTATCCAGGCACTCTGGAGGAGGGTACAACTAAAACATTTACTTGCGCCAGACCATTAATTGGACAATATGTAGTTATCCAACTGGTGGGTGTTGAAGGTAGCCTCAGCCTGTGCGAAGTAGAGGTTTTCACCAATAATGAGTTCTCCGTTGATCGTTGTTTAAGCTCGCACTTAGGTGTAGAAACACTTCTAACTACATTTTCAAAAATGTGCTACGAATTTCACGTTACTAAGGGTGAAAATTTTGAAAAAGCTCAACAAACCTGTAAACTAACTGGTATGTGATGGTTATCTATTGAGGTTAAAGTAGTAATGTATTGAATTGTGAAAATATTTAAATAGGTGGCAACTTGGTACATGAATTTCGTGGTCCAGCTACCGATTTTATACTCGGCGAATTGGAACGCCGCAAGTCGGAATTAAAAACGCAACTGGTTTGGATAGGTGCTCAAAAAGAACCAGGCCTTACATCACGAACTTGGAAATGGGTGAATGGTGAGCATTCCATACGTTTTTATTATTTAACCAAATCTAATTATGGTATCAACTACGTGTTCATAATAATTTAATTTACAGTGCTTCCCTTTAAAGTCACACACGTTTATTCGTTATTGTTAAAAATCGAAAGTTTTTTTTTTTAATTTTGCAATTATTACAAGATTGTAAATAAATATTAATTATTAACCTTGGGTGTTTTGTATGTATTCAAATAGGTGAAATAGTGCTGAAACCAGCTTGGGGTAAAGATCAACCCAACAACTATAATGGCGAACAGAACTGCGTGGTACTCGATGGTGGTCGTAATTGGTTGTGGAATGACGTAGGCTGTAATTTGGATTATTTGCATTTTATATGTCAGCATGGTAAGTAAGAGATTTCCTTCTTTTGTTATTTTTCTACTAACATTCAGCCCATATTTCCGGTTCGTTATACACACGTGCATAGAGAAACTTCCACTCTTTTATGTAAATGACAATAACTGCATTTTGCATTATCGTAAATTTCACAATTCATTTGTTTTGTTTGCTTTTTGCATTTCCTTGTGCATTGTTTAGCTCCGCTTTCTTGCGGTTCACCAGATTCACATCACAACACTACCGTGTTGGGTAAAAACTACGCGATCGGTAATAAAATTCAATACGATTGCCTGAAGGGTCACGCATTGATTGGTGAAGCAGAACGTACGTGTCGCACTGATGGCACATGGAGTGGCAAAGCTCCCACTTGCAAATGTAAGTAATTTGTTCTCGTTGAAAGAGACAAATGCTTTTCAAAATGGATTACAACATATAACACATGTTCCCATATAATGAATAGATGTTGATTGCGGTCCACTGCCTGATTTAGAGCATGGCTTCATGAAATTGTCTGAAGAGCGCACAAGCTATGGCGTGCAAGCTTCGTACAATTGTCATGAGAATTACACGTTGATTGGCAATGAGAATCGAACGTGCCATTTGGAAGGTTGGTCTGGTAAGCAGCCAGAATGTTTAGTAGACTGGTGCCCCGAACCACCGTCTATATTAGGTGGTACTGTAAACGTGAAAAATAGAAGAGCTGGTTCCACTGCTTCATATGAGTGTGAAGCGGGTTATGTGTTGGTAGGAGAGCCGGTAAGAAAATAAATTTTTGTTTTTATTTTACACTAACTTTTACTTGTCATTAGATTATATCCTGTGGCTTAGGTGGGGAATGGTCTGGTAAATCACCAGTTTGTCGTTTCGTTGATTGCGGTACACCAGCTCGACCCGATCATGGTTTGGTCGTACTCTTGAATTCATCGACTACAGTTGGCTCTGTGGCACGTTTTGAATGTGAAGATGATTATTGGTTAGAAGGAATGACGGAACTCTATTGTACCAAAGATGGTAAGTGGTCAGCAGATGTCCCCATTTGTGAGTTGGTGACATGTGATACTCCTGTCGTACCGTCCGGTTCCTTTGTG
This sequence comes from Ornithomya fringillina, assembly GCA_963978525.1. NCBI lineage: Eukaryota > Metazoa > Arthropoda > Insecta > Diptera > Hippoboscidae > Ornithomya > Ornithomya fringillina. The sequence continues at coordinate 12,824,068 of OZ021693.1, forward strand.
GTGGGATATGACTATAATGTCCATTCGAAAATTACGTACAATTGCGATCCGGGCCATGTATTGCGTGGTAATCCCGTACTTGAATGTTTGGATACGGGTGAATGGAGCACGGAAGCACCATTTTGTGAATGTAAGCAATGCTGTTATATTTTGTCCTGTATGAAGTTAATTTCGTATTGGATTTTATATAGACATCGATTGTGGACCTATTACACCGATACCACATGGTAATCACAAGTATATTTCTAATAATACGTTTGTGGGTTCTGAAGTAACTTTTAGCTGTAGTGCTGCGCATAAATTGAGTGGTGTACCTAAACGCATTTGTTTGGAATCGGGTGTTTGGAGTGACACTTCACCTAGATGTGAAGGTTTGTACAATTTCTTCCTCTTGTTTTTCCTTTTTCTTCAATGGCCAACAATAAATTTTAGAAATTCGATGTTCTGAACCGGTATTGGCTCCTCACAGCTTGTTATCTGTTACTGGTAATGATCGCATGTACGGTCGCACATTGATTAGGACCTCCGAATCAACCCAAAATAATGCCCAAACATACAGGTAAATCTATAATTTGATACAAGGTGGAACAAGAGAATGTTGATACAAAGAAATTGAATTCAGAATTGGAGCTTTGGCCAAGTATCGCTGTGAGCGTGGTTATAAAATGATGGGAGAAGCCTTAGTTACCTGTGAAGACAATGGACAATGGAGTGGATCAGTGCCAGAATGTATATGTAAGTTAATTTTAGTTATCTTCATTCCATTCACTGTTATTAATCTCACTTTTTAAAGACGTTGAATGCGGTGCTCCTCCTCACATAAATAAAGGTAAAGTTTCCCTAGCTACCAATGTTACTTACTATGGAGCAGCAGCTCTCTATGAGTGTGAAGCTAACTTTAAATTGGATGGCGTATCTCGACGTTTATGTACTGAAGATGGTACTTGGAGTCAAGAATCTCCGCAGTGTATAGAAATTACTTGTGATGAACCGGAATTAAATGAAGGTTTAACAGTGGAATCTAGAATACGGTCCGTAGGGTCTTTGGCCAAATTTAGGTGCCATAGGGGGCGCACTTTAGTTGGCAATGATACTCGAGTGTGTCAGAAAAATGGAAAATGGACGGGGAAGACGCCAACATGTAAACGTAAGTGTTTCTAAGATTGTATTTAAAATGTTTGTTAATATTTTAATACATTTATTAGTGGTTGATTGCGGTAGGCCATTGCCAATCGATAATGGTCGTGTTATTGTGGTTAATGAAAGTACCTTGTATGGCGGTTCCGCCGAATACCATTGTATACCTGGCTACAATCGTTTAGGACAATATTTGAGGAAATGTGTTGAGGACGGCATATGGAGCGGTGAGGAGCCGCAATGTGAATTGGCGGCTAGTGAGGCTCAGGAGAGTTCAGGTCTCGGTACCGGCATCGCTATTGGGGCTACCGTGATTATTGCTTTACTCATAGTTATTGGATTAATTTTCATACATCGTAACAAAGCCAGACCAGTAAAAAATACAGAAAACGTTCAAGCAGCTGAAACCAAAGATGAGCGCAATGCTGCAGTTATGTCTTACTCCACTCTGGAAGCTAATAATCGGATGCATTTGGATAACGGTCCACCAGTTACATTCAATACATTTCACGGAGCTGGCCGAGGTCTGACGAATGGTAGTAATAGCTCTATTGGCCGAGGTAACTTCTACTACAATGCGTATACAAGTGTCTTTGTAGAAGATAATATTTTTTACGGTTCATTTTAGAAAACTTATACGACCATATACCCAACGAGCAATTCTACGACGCCCCGTACGAAATGCGAACAAATGAAGAAGTTTATGAGCCAGAACCTGTAAATGGCAACATGATTACAATAAATGGTATATCAGTGAGATAATTATCCATGTTCACCGACTTTTTCATTGAGTGACTGTATTATATATATATACATATGTAATTTCATCTTATATTCATATTCCTAGATTCCTTGTTTATAGATTTGATTAGATTTATTTAGGATTACAAGTTAGTGCATAAGTTTAAGTTAATTAGAGAATAATGCGGAAATGTTATTTTGTTGTGCGTGTATATATGAAAACTTAAATTTATGTGATTTGTTGTTTGTTCAAACAAAATATATTTATTTTGATAATTCTACAGAATTAACTAAGATTTCTGTTTATAATGCTGAGTTTTAATTAGAATCGAGTTTTGCATATGTATTATTGAATCCATCGAGAAAATGCTGCAGACAAATAGACAGATTGAAAGGTAGAAAAGAACAGCCTACAGATAGAACGATTTGTATTTCTTTGAATTAAAATTTTAAGCTTTTAAAATTGTTTAGCGCCACCTAGTGGTACAACATAAGGAGTAGTGGGTTTTTGTTTAGATAAAAAAATAAAGCTTGAGCATTACTACCCTGTACTAGATGTCGCTGAAGTACTGTTATGTGAAATGCAAGAAGCGACAGTGTATAAAGTATAAATGTGCCATGAATGTATTAATGCTGTGACTGCGTGACTTGAAATATGAATCATCACACCATCCAACTACTTTCAATTAAAAGAAGAGATCAAAAGCAATAACCTTTGCTTGCACACACTGCAGCTTTTGGCTTAATGGTGTTAAAGCAAAATCTAACTGATGAAAGTAAAGGTTGAGAAATATGTTAAAGATGCTCTTACACATTTGAATGTGTACCTTAAAGGACATTAAATCGTAACAAACATATATCTTGAAAAAATTGTAAAAACCGTGCACAGGTATAAAGAATTATGCAGCGTTTCAAAGAAAACAGTTTCAATATTTTTATCTACATAAGTACCTAAGACGTTTCCTTGTTTTGGTTTATTGTAAAGAATATTTGGGAAAAGTGAATTCTAAATACCCTTCACTTGTGCGAATCTCTTGTAGACTATGCAACAGAAAAAGCTTTGGCATGAAGGCGTGCGTACATTGCATGTATACCACTTTCAGTGCTAAGTGTAACAAGATTGTTCGAATATTATGATTAGAAACAGCCAGATAGACATTATGTCACACGGGCCGACAAACTTATTCTACTCTCTGCAGTTGTAGCTCGTAAACAAAATTCAAGCAATTTTGTGCTTGTTTATTATCCTTTCTCAAATGATTTATCAGTTGCCTGGATGTGTATGTGTGTGCGATAGTGTGTTGGATATAGTTAAAATTAAACGAACCAGTTTATTACTCCTGGTCTTCAGCGGCAGTAATGTTTCAACATTTAAGCAGTAAACTGAAGAATGTACTTAAAAACAATCATTAAATATTTCGAAATGCGGTGTTAAAAAATATGTAACGTAAACATTTTTTTATACAATTTTTTACCCTTGAATCTGAACCCATGAGGCGATAAACGCTCTATTGTGAAAAGTGTGTAAATGTGTGGGTGTTTGACACAATGTCGTATATATTTTTGCGGCTACTCATGGTATCGTTATGGTTGCTTACATATCATCACCATCATCACTTCTATGCCAAGGGAATTGACTGTAACGTCGATGTTTGCGGTTCAGTGGTTACTAAATGTCAGCTAATGCAAAGTTGTCCATGCGGATTGAATGATGAATATTGCCCCAAGAAATGTATGGACTGTTTGGGTAAATCGTTTCCATTCTGTTGCAGTTGTGTGGAATTGTGCGCTACGGAGCCTGCAAATGAATCAACAGAAAAATCACTGGTCGGCCTCTTTGACGGTATGCCTGAACTTTTCAATTCATTTCTGGCGACCGAAAGTGATGATGATGTGTTGTGGACGGCTATGCAATTTCCTGCGTATAAAAGTCTGAAGAAATTATTTCCCAATTCCCCAGAACAGATTTACAATAAGGCTAATTGCACAGTAATCTATTTTGCTGCTTGCATTACACGCAAAGTGTGTGCGCAAAATTGTGAGAGTATGGTAAGTAAGTAAGTAAGTAAGCTTTATGCTTACCGATAAGCACTGAATGTGTATGTGCGTGTGTGTGAACTTTTCAAATAAATAGAATCTTTTTATGTGCTGTTTAAACATTTTACTTGATGTCTTGAAAATAGGGTGCAAGCAGCTATCGTTGGTTCGAAGATGGTTGCTGTGAGTGTGCTGGGGCTGATTGTTTGAATTATGGTCTCAATGAGAGTCATTGTACAGCTTGTCCTCTAGACGACATAGATGAAGAAGATGAACAATTTGAAGATTTGAAAAATCTTGAGTTTGGCGAAAATGGCATCAACGATATTAGCAATCATAACAATGGCGGTCACGTCTTTTGGGATTACGAAGCTGATGCGGAATATTATAATTAAGAAACTTACCAATGAATTACAATAAATTATTAGTGCTTTGTATATAGCGTTTATTTGAGATTAAGAAGAAGAATTATGATTCAGAAAATTTAACCAAACAATGTACTCATTAAGCCTGAACAACTCTATAATTAATTATGACTGTGTTCCTTACCAGGGATGGAAGTATATAAAAGATCGACGCTTACACAATTATTAAATTAATAAACGGATGGTGTTCCGATTTACTGCAATCTGATATAGCTTTGGTGGAATTTATATGCAATATATCCTCATATGTATGGAACAGACAAGCTTCTAACAATAATGTTTATTTCAAAAAATCCATATTGATTAAATTCAAGAAAGGCAACCGTCTGCCGTCTGCCTCTCATTAGTATTCCTTACATCAACTTCTTTGTTTTCGACACCTGTGTTCACGTGAGCCTCAATGCAACTGATACATCATTGGAATGTACCAAATTATAATGAATGGCAGTGAATTCATTAATCAAGTCAATCACAGAGAATAGAGAAACATGTAATAATGATACAAGGTAACGCGTATGTACATATATATGAAACATGACTTGTAATATAATCCATATATGCCTTAATAGAAAAATTTAAGATTTGAATAAGCTTTCCTGTTAAGAAGAAGCCATAGATCATAAAGTTGTGTTGGTTTTCTATTTCTTCAGTTAATTCTATTCACAAAGATTGTATTCATTCAAAACATATTGATACAATAAGGATGTGTATGTACCCTATGTCACATCAAATGTGTGTGTATATAAAATTTGAACTATTATTTTCACAAACCGAGAGCTCACCTGGATGCTGAGACGCTTCTCTATTCTATTACTAACCAAGCGCATGCGTTCTAAAATTCTCCTCTTCAGATAATCATTGGGCGAATTTAATTATTATCCACTAACGGCAACAAGTGGCTAATCCAGAAGTGTCTACCGTTTAATCTACAAGTGTTTAGATTGTTGCATATGTAACAAGTAAATGATATTTTCTTTTAGAGCCATGTTCTCTAAAATCGCTGCATTTTGGGAAGGCATTAAACGGCATTGGAGCTTAATGCATTTAATATTATAGTTGGAATAATATGTGGAGTTAAGGAAACATTGCCCAGCGATTTTCCAATAGATGCTAGACTCATCCTACGCTTGAAAGCCTGACTTTGGCTCATATTTATTTCAATGTTTCATCTTATCCTTAGTAATTATTTAACAGAGTCAACATTATATTTTTAATATATATACAGAAGAATGAACATAATGAACGCTTAGGTCTACAAATACATGTGTTTGTCCAATAAATATTTGCATCGATAAGATTCCTCTTTTGAAATATTCTTCTTTGCTTTACTTTAACAATAATTGTGATGGGAATTGTGCAGCATTGAGTGAAACTTTCACATGAGTTATACAACTTGGTAGGAACAGGTTTTCCGGTCTCTGGCGAAAGGAATGTTGGTCGTCCACATTGAATGAATAAAGTGAATGAAAGTTTGCTAACTGAATAATACGAAAAGGACAAACCTTTACAACTTCCTTTACAAACTGTTAAGCGGTAAATGTGTATAATATATTTTGCAGGGGAAGCAAACTCCCTTTTTGTTGATGACTCCTATGTGGAGTAATATTTCAGCAAATTTTATCAATACCATAAAAAAAATCTTTAAAATGGACTAAAGGCGAGACTTTCTAGTTAAGTAATTCTTCAAAGATCCTAAAATTTTTACAGTTCATTTAACACCAAGAATTATGTCTAACCAATTAAACTCACAATTAACAACTAAAGCGTTACTTACTGGGCTTGTGTTAATAAAAATTGGATGCCGTTTAGTGCGGCAACCAACACACAACAAATACTTTTAGGAATTTGTTTCATGTTCTACAAATACCACCATACACCTATAAATATGGTTTAACCTTTGTATTACTGATGGTGCTTTTATGTGCTTGCATGCGGTTTCGTGGTGGGTCATGTGGGTCATGTTAGCATTGTGTTGTTGGTTTTATGGTTTCCGTTAAGTGACTGGCCGCTCGCCGCTCTCCGCTATAATCAATTTGTGTAATTCTATTTTAAAGTAATTTAAAGTACTTCTACTTTAATTAGTTGAAAACATAAAGTTATTGTTGGTGTAAAAGTAAACAAAATTATATATGAAAGGAACATAGAGTAAGGATTAGAGTTCGTCTTTTTAAATCTTGGGTCCTTAGCTCCTTTGTCACTTTTGCGATGAATTTAAAAATATAATATATGAATGAAAAATAAAATTTAAGTTTTTATAAAAATTAAAAATAATTAAGTACTTTTTGTTTTGTTAATTGAATGAATTTTTATCGATAATAATATACTAAACTGCTAAGAGCAAGTGTTCAAACTTATATACATAACATAACATAATTTGTGAAAAAAACAAATGCTCTGAATAATAATAAAACACGAGGGAAGTAACCCCTACACTGTATTTTTGTAAATTGTGGGCGCATTTATAGTACATTTAGTGCAATGCAGTACATATACACATACATTTATTTGAAGTTTTAACTGTTTAGCCATTCCATTTATGAGAATGTTTGTACTAACTCGAAGCATGTGACAACAGACGGATACAATTAAATGGACTCATGTTTTACTGCGGTGTCTATAGCCTACCTCTGGCAGTGGCCTATGTATGAAAAGTATAAAAGAGTATTTATACAAATATATTGATTGTATGTGTTGTGTATATATCAAAAGGTGGGAGTACCCTTCCCAAAGTCCTTTTATCCTACATTTTTTTTCTTATTATAGCTTTTTCTTCATCGCAAAAATACCCAAACATCCTGCTTTAAGTGAAATAAAGAATGTGCAGAATGGCGTTTTTTCTTAGGAACAATAGTTCACTGGAAAATTGAATTTACATGTCTTAACATAATAACAGCACGTCGATAGTTTTTTCAGGACGAATTTTTTTTTTTTTTTTATAGAATATGGGTGAGTTTTGTTTTTTAGTCTAATCGTAATATTATAAAAATATCTAGTTGTACTTATTAATTTAACTTATTTTATTCTTCTTATGTAATAAGAATGCGTCAGAGAGATAGACAGAAAGAGAGAGAGAATATATATATAATATTTCTAGTTATTACAAATTGGTTCCTATTTAAATTGAACAAAATAGATTGAGAGCCGCGTCCACAATTGACAAAAACGTATCCATTTACCATAAAAATTATGCTACGATATTGAAATTTGATGTACCCCTATCGATGTGGTAAAAAAGACCGATAGACGCGCCGCCAACTTATAAAAAAAAGCAAAAAATAAAGTGTTTTATTTTATGATTTGTTGCAAAAATTTTAGAAATTATCCCAAAATTTGTAGTTGCGGTGGCGTTATTACGTAAGTACCAAAACTTCGTTTGGCATAGAATCCGATTTTCAAGTTAAAGCGTAATCAGTATCGGACACGCCCATTGTTCGTATTTAGATTGGAGAGTATTAAAAATTCAGCCTAAGCCAATTCGCTTGTGGAAATTTTATTTTTAAAAACCTAGAATTTATGTTTAATTGTGAAAAATGACACATTTTTCACCAAAAACTATCATCTTATCATAAAAGTTAGTAAATCTTATTATTGTAAATGTTTAATATATTTTACGAAAAGTTGAAAAAAGCTAAGAGCTCGCTTTTCCATTTGTGGAAAAAATTGCGAATAGGAAGTTTAAATATAATCCCGCCAAATTTACGTAAATGGGATAATTGCACTGAACATATGCATTTACGTATATCGTGCTATACATGTGCGTAGCAAAATACGTATGCGTGCACATGACTCTTAATGCTCTCAACAGCCTCCCTACAGTTTTACATATTAATCAACTCATTTTTGCCATATGGTTGGCGCCCACTACCACCACCACCATAGCATCAGCATTTATACAGACTGTTGCTTTCATGTTTGAATGTGCTTGTAAGCTTTGTATCTGTGCAAGCAGCTTGTCCGTCGTCCTCCCTTCGAATTGTGTTCAAGTTGCCATATGTTATCAGTTCTAGACGAACGTAGTACTATACGCATTGTAATAGCGCGTAAAATTTTTGTTCTGTACAATTGCGTGGAATATGATTAATTTAGTGAAGAGACGCTTATTTGTTTGTTTAATGAATTTTTTTTGTTTATGCAATGCAACGATCCTTAATTTTTTTATAAAACTGTAATTAACAACATATTTAGTGGCTGCTTTTTCTACTGTTTTCTATTTGTATTCGGTAATCATTTACTAAATAATTAAAAAGCTTTAAAGTGTTTCAAGAAAAACAGAGAAACCATGAATTCGTAGTTTTTTTAATTAATATTAAACATAACTTAATTAATATTAAATACAACCATGAATTCGTAGTTTTTTTAATATTAATTTTAATTAATATTAGTTTCTCCAAGTACGTGAAAAATTATTTATTATACATACACATTCACACAAATAAGTGGAATCATACAAGTTGATAAAAGTTTATAATGCAAAATAATATGTATAATTGCGAGTCTTATACGGTTCCCATCTGTGTACGCTGGTTTACAAAGAGATGGATAAAGTGCGTCATTTAAAGTGAAAATAAATTTCTTTCATGTACAACAAAAAGAAAAAATTCTCAATATTCGCACAAGTTTCTACAACCAACACGGTAATAAAAATGTATTTACTGTACGAAATGCATTAAAACATTTTAAGGATTTAAAAAGAACTTAGCAGCAAATTAGCCGACTGCCGGAAGAATTTTTATTTGAGTTGTTTTCAAGCTTAAGCAAGAAAGCCGGGCGATATCAGTTAAGGAAACTAAAAACAAGTGGAAATATTATTTTCGGTTTAGCCCGACAATCAAATACTCTATACCACTTAATGGATTATTCAATAAATTTTTTTTTTTTTTTGAAAAATGAAATGAATTTAATTTTTTATTTTTACTATTAATTATTTTTCACCAAATTTTGCAAAAAAATAAAAAGAATTGTACATTTTCGTTAAAGACTGATTTCTTTTATGATAAAATCTTATATGAGGAGGGGTTCTAAAAATAGTTTGATCCCATCCATTTTGAATAGGGTCCTTTTTGAGCCAATACATGTTCTTATATCAAATTTCATTGTAATATATCAGAAAATGCAACCAGTAGCTTGCGCACAAATTTACATGGACAGACAGAAACAAAGACAAACAGACGGATAGACAAACATGGTTAAATCGATAAGAACACATCAGATTAAGATCGTTTAAAGAAAAAAATCAAAATTAAGCATTTAAGGGTAAGGTCAGACCCAAGTGGTAAATACGTTTTTGGTGTCTAAAGCCCAAAAGTGCGATACTTTTGTAGGGGGTACTTTACTATCCACATAACTATTTTATTGTGGCATATTATACTATATGATATAAAAGTTTTTAAATTATTTTTATTCCCTTGTTCCATTTGTACGTAACATTTTTATATCCTGTACTAGTTGTGCAAAGGATATATTAAGTGTGTGCTAAAGTTTGTCAGTTTTATTCGGTAAATGCCACACCCACCTTCAATTATATCGATCGATTCAAAATCAAAATTTGAACCGATTTAACCCAGTCCGTCTGTCTGTCTATATAAATTTGTGCGCAAGCTACAGGAACGCATTTTTTAGGAGTATTTCGATGAAATTTGGTACAAGATCATGTATTGTCCCAAAGGAGAACCCTATTGAAAATAGACCGAATTGGACCATTTACAGAACCCCTCCCCATATAAGGTCCTATTACAGTTCACAATTCCTAATATATTTTCACAAAATTTGGTGAAGGATAGTTAATTAGCATAATTAAAGGACCTCAATGGTGTGGACTATTAAAGGGTCGAACTTGACCGACTATCATATTTTTACTTGTTATTATATAGAAATGTGATTGCACAGCTGTAAATAGTTATGTATTGTCATCAAATTCGTAAAATTCAATATATGGTAAATACGCAAGAGTGATTTAATTTTATGTTGAAATAGTTGTATTTGTTTGTGGTTGGAAAATTGTTAAAATTAAATTATCAAAAAGAAAAAAAATTTAATTTGCCTTAGGGCAAATCTTAAATGTTCTCCACATTTATAAGCCAACAGTGGGTTTGATAGGTACATGATTATCTTCCTTAATGTCAACTAATACAATTGGACTCATTATTCGATGACAAATAAGATTTTTATAAATTCTGGGCGAGTCTATTATCCGATTTTGGCTTAATATCTCAAAATTTCCTACTGTGAGGGTGTCAACAGGGAGAGACAAAAAGGCAGACCTGTTTACATAGATCAACACAGAATTTTATGATGATCTAGAATATACACATTCTGTAGGGTCTCTGAGGCTTCCTTCTGGGTGTTGCAAACGAAAGGACAAACTTAGTACACCACCCATCTCATGTGGAGGGTATAAAAAATAATAAATACTCTTTGACAATTAAATAAAACTTTAGTGTTTATTATAATTGAATTAAAAGTAAAGTAATATTTATGTGTGCTTTGTCAATTGCCACTAATTATACCATAGATATGAAGACATGTGAAATTATAAGCATATCTTTATATATTAATTTAATGGAGTTTATGTTCTTTGCTTTTACTTCTTGTTCATCAAAAAATAAAAAATAACAACTTTTATTCATAATCATAACTTACACTGAATTAAGCAATAATTCAATTATTCTTCTGCTTGAGTGTATCAATATCAAACTTAAAATAGGAAAAGAAGATACAGTTTACAATGCTTCCGCATTGAAATGATCGTAGGTTTGTCTTGAGTTATGTGTTAAATAGTGTTTAATAAATTTTAAAATTTTCTAATCAAAACCAAAAATGTATGAAAGAGTTTCCGATTTACCATGCAACACGTTATATAATATTTTGAATAAATTATTTTATCACATAGTTTTAGTATCTCAAATCATTGAACATTCGATTAGATTCCGTTTATAGGTATGTGTATGGACAAAAGTACATGTTCGTTTGTACTACTCGTATTAGTATAAATTTATGAGGCATGAAGGCGAAATATCAAAATCTTTTTCATTTGGATAATATTTATATATATATATATATAAGCACGTATAAGTATTTAAATGGCAGAAGAGAAATTTTTTTTGATTAAACAAAATATTGTGCACTGACCACCTACCTGGTAGTAAATGGTAGTAAAAAATTTAATCAAACATTTTTATTATTTTTGTACTCACCACCTTTGGATTGGTTTATATAGCTTCATTAAAAGCGTCGGAGATCCCTATATATATGTACATATATATTATAAAACAGCATCAAAGATTGCACTTAACGATGTCCGATGTCCGGGTGCTGGTTTGATACAGATATTTTAACGCAATAGCGCAATTGCAAAAACGGTCATCATCGATAAACGCCATCGGCAAAATTATTACAAAAACAGAGCTAGAAAGGGCGGCATTGGAAAAATTCACTTAAGATGTTAAAATAGACAATAATTTATATATAAATTGTTGTGGCAAGTGATAAACAGATTTTTGTCGATTGTGGGCCATGACCGATTTTTCCCACCCAGACATACTAAAAAGAGTCAGCTTTTGATTCTTATCAAAAATTTATACATTTTGTAGGGTCTCTGACGCCTACTTCTGGGTGTTGCAAAGTTAATAACAATCTTAGTATATTCCCCCTTTTATGTGGAGAGCATAAGAGCAAACACATATATAAAATTATATAGGTACGACGCACTGTCAGTACACATACACGAATTAAAGTCAAGTAACTTCAAGGAATTTTTATCGCATATCATAAAAAATTCATTTAATGCTTATTTCTTTTTTATGTGTTTTCCTCCGTCAGATTTTTCGCCATCTTTTGTTGCCTTGTGTCCTTTCTTCTTTGTGTTGTTATTGTTATTGTTACAATTTCTTGTTTATATGCTACATTTTGTTATTGTAAATATTCTTCGTTACTGTTACTGTGGCTGTTGCTGTTGCGTCACGGTATCTATTATAATTTTCTTTAAGCTACCGTATGATTGAATCATTTATTTTTTTTTATCGTGTCATTGAGTTGACATCGTTGACAGCTTTAGGAAAGTACACGAAAGTGCGTGATTTCGTCGATATATTGTAATACAAGTAAACTAAGAGCACTGTCAAAGACAATAAGTGCAAGTGTGAAAAGACAAATGTATCTAAATTTGTTGTTGTCATGTTATTGCATATAAAGGGGGATACATTTATAATCTCATGCAAGTGAATGAACTCACTATGTAGTACGTTGTTGTTGTTGTTGTTGTTGTTGTTGTTGTTGTTGTTATATTTTTGTTTTTTCCCTATGCCATGCGATTTGAAATGTTAAGAAACAAGTTGCATCAAAATTTTACATTTAAAAAGATCAGTAAAAAAATTTTATTTGATCGCTAAGTTGGTTAAAACGGCGTCCACTGAAGGAAATTAGTTAAAATTTGGCGTCACTGACAGTTAGGGTTAATTTACGACAGAGTTGGATTTTGATTTTAAAATTATACGCGACTACTCATCTAATACGTTTTAGGGCAATGAACAGGCTAGCTATTAATTTGTTTCGAATTGAATTTAATTGAAGCACATGAAAATATACGCAGTAGGGACGTCTATGTAAATTTATTTATATTAATTTTTTATGTAATTAATTTTTAGTTTACAAATAGCTCTAGCTGGACGCATTGGGCAAACATACACGCCTACAATTTATACAAAACTTTGTTTTGTATACGTTTTGACTGACGAGGTAAATGTAAAAAAGCCTTTAATAGTATTTAAAAAAAGAGCTTTTTATATATGCAACGACAACAGTTCACGCCCACAGTTAATGGAGGGTATCCAAGATTTGTTATAGATCAAATATAGCTTTTTTACTTATTTTATTTAAGAATACTTTTAATAAAAAAAAAAAAAAAATGGAAATAAAATGTATTGCGTACCCTATACCCCTTGGGTACATTAAGTTTGCGCCCGATTCAGAAATAAAATCTGAATCGATTCTTGTTCCTCTGTCCAACTGCCGATCTATCCATGTAAATTTGCAAGCTACTGGTCGCATTGTTTGAGATATTTTGATAAAATTTATAATAACAAGTACATGTATTAGCTCAAGAGGGAATCCTTTGAAGAATGGTCTGTATCGGACCATTTTTAGAACCACTCCCCATATAATGTTATTTCGCCAAGTGACTTATATAGCAACATCTCGCATTTACTCACACAACTAAACTAATTGCTAGTCAGGTTTGACCGACTCAACATTTTCACTTATTTTTTGTAAAAAATTTATAAAAATAATTTTACTTTGTGGTATTATTTTGATCGCTTTTAAAGATATTTGGCGTGGCATTTACGTGATTTAAACCAATGCATATAATTAAAATTTAGTTCAAAGTCTTAATTTTTACGGAGGTATTACAATCACTCTTTAAATTGAGATTATTTCTTTTCAAATTGTCAGTACTTTGTAGGATGTTTCGTACAATATATATGACCTTAACTTGTGAACTCTCTAATCCTCCAACTCGGAAAACAATCAAGTTGATAGTGCACTACAATCTATAGAGAGGGATTTCTTGATATTGTTGATATAAAAGCAAAGTTTAGCTGCAACGTGTATGTATGTACAAGCAGAATTTTGTTGTGCATTAGGATTTTTTCCCTTGTAAAAGTGTATAAACACTTGTTGGATTTAAAAAATTTTAAACATAAAACAATTATTTATAATATTTTATAGAAAATTGTTTTTTCTTAGACGAAGTGATATATGTATTATAAAAGTAAAAATTAATATTAATATTAAAAGTAATGCTTGAACCTGGACTGGTTTCAAACCTTCGCTCTTAATCTACTTCAAAATGTAAACTTAAAAGTGAAATAAAGAATTCTACAATATATAAAATACCGAGTAATTGGAATTTTGTGACTATTTGGGAAATAAAAATTTCATAGAAATTGTGTTTAATGAATAGCTGTTATCCAATATATTAAAAATTTAACTATTTTCTAATTTAATCAAATTTTTAATGAAGTGGAGAAGAAACATTTTTCATTAATACAAAATTTAAAAAAAAAACAAAACTTATTTCATAATACACGAGAAGCACTACAAACTGAAAATTCTAAATTAATATTTAACTATACAGATACACACGGACATATGTGTTCATAACTTTCCAATAAATATGTAATAAAACTCTTCACTTAGAAAGAAATGTTTGGTCTGCCAATAAATATTTGTATAGATAAAAGTGATTTAACTGTTAGTTAATAAATCGATTCCATGAATATATAATGTTTACTATTAATATTCATTTATCATCAAAATCATGCCGTACAAGTGGATGGTTATCAAAAAACTAAAACAGAAGTCCCTCAAAAACAGTTGACAAACAATTTTTTCGTGGATTATCTTACGTCAATTAGAGAGGTGAGTCAATATATTTTTTTTATTAACTTTTATATTATGTTGTTGTCATTCATTCAGTTTTAAGAGCTTCTAATAACTTAGCTTTCCTAACTGTGGCAATAGATTCTTCGAACAGAGGTGTATGGTTTTACTTGAGCGTCTGCCGTTTAGGCCTAATCTCACGCGCCCCATAAGATGCGTAATGCATTGTGAGGATGCATTACAAGCGGTCTCACAGACATCGGCATTATGTTGTTGTGATGACAAACCACAGCTACTATGGAGCTCCCACTAGGGAGCCTACCTCGAATAGTCGGGCCAGAGTGAAATACCCTGGGGCCTCCTGACACCCATAGTACGGAATGTTAAACCTCTCCGATGGAAGGTCGTGACTTAGGTGTTATAAGTTACTACCACTTGGTGCCTTATCACAGATTCTTCGAACATCCCAAGCGTAAGCGATCATGCTTAAGTTGTATGTAATCCTTTGGTTCTAATTTCATTAAAATATATTGTATGTTGTATATAACGGCCCCTTCGAAATGGACGATTAACCATTCGTCATCATCCCTTTGTTAGAGGTATTAAATGAGAGATCTCGCAACTAGAATGTGATAAGCTAAGTCTTAATATTTTAGAAGCAATATATACGAAATCACGGTTAAATTTATTGTCCATTACATCTGTTTATTTTGAAAACGCCAGAAAATTAATCGAAAAATAATATCGATTAAATTTAAACGTTCGATGGATACATCTATTTTAGATTTACAACCGCATACATATCGAATTTTTTTTTATTTTTTTTTTGTTGAGAATTCTATGCTCTTTACATAAGATGGGGTGTTTGATAGTTTGTCATTCGGTTTGCAAAATCCAGTAGGAGGTATGAGAGACATAGGGTTCGTGGTTATCAGTTGTTCTTGAGAACCACCTAATTAGGAAAAATCTATATATCTGCCACAAAAAGTTATTAAGTTGAAATTTGGTGCAAACTTTTTTAGTTATTCCATGCATAGATGGGCTAAATATGGGCCTAGTCGAGTAATCAAAATTTGGCCCAAGTCAAATTCATTTTTGTTATTTGTTTTTAATTATTTCCTGTTACTTCTATATTAGAAAAGAGAGAAAGGCACGACATTTGTTTAATTTTCTTCCCAAATGGTGGTTTACTTGTCTTTATATAATTTTATTAGAAGATATAAATGAAAAATATTCATATTGTGCAAGTACGTAATAGAATCTTTAATAAAGGCTTTTCCAGTGGTTACAGTTTTACTGAATATTTGATCAATTAATCCTTTTAATAAACCACATTATCATACATCTACTCTTGTTGAATTTTATACATAGATATGACCACACAATACACATAATACTGCTTAATTTATAATATTCAATTTTCACAAGTTCATTTGTTTTCATTTATTCTATTTTAAGGCATTCAGTCACCAGTATATGAGAAATTGTATCTATTACTGTAAATAGAAGCTATATGCGTGCCTGGTATATGCCAGAATTATTTTGTGAATATAATTGAGCTGCCTTTGGTATTGCTACAATGCCGGAATATGTAGCTTAGTACATAAAATTAACCCTTGTTAAATATTATCCAATTGCAAATGTTGAACTGATGCAATATTGTTTTTATTCCCTCCACGAAAGATGTTTAGGTTAAGGTTCCGTTTTCAACGCACAAAAATTGGTCTTAGAAACACAGCATCACATATTCTTATGAATAAATTAGAATCCTTTCATGCACCATTGTGGGCCTATTGGTTAGATAATGAGGTGACATTTCTTAAATGATGTAAAAAGTACGCCAGATTTGGCGTGTACAAAGTTTCGTTTTTTACTTGCTTATATACAAATTTTACATTACGCCAAAAAATCATTAACCTGTTAAAATCTCAGAAAATTTGCACTTTTTATAATTTGCAGCGAGTTGTAAATCCTTAAAATGATGTATTTTTTGACAAAAACAAAACCACATATGCTGCGGGCATTCGAAATATTAAGTTAGCCGAACATAACTTTTTCACTTGTTGCTTTTAATTAAATTTGCTGAATTTGTGTTTAGATAACCAAAGTTTTTGTTCTGACGTGCGTATGAAGTTGTTTGGTTCTAAAGTATTTTACATGGTATGCAGGCGGTTGAGTCTTTTGTGGTTTTAAAATTAATTAGCAAATTAGCAAATTGTATAATACACACATCTAAACCTGTATATGTAACGTATTTTTAGTGTGAATGCACTCATAGTGTATTCTGTTTTAAAAGAAAAAAGAAAAAAAAAACAAAAATCAAGGAAATTATTGTAGTTCATCATAATATTTTTATATATTTACACTGTTCAGGTGGCCATGACGTTTAATAATTTTGGCACATTTTGTTTCTGCGGTGTACAATTAAAAATTTAGTTATGATTGCACTCAAAAATGGAACCTTAGACGTAAATAAAGTAACATTTCCAAAGAGGTTTATGTCAGAGTGGTTTCTTGTTATGACAAAAAACTTATGAAAGTTTTATTCTTACAAAAGAAAATAGAAATTTTAAAGGATTATAGTATAAAAAAAGACTATAAGTATGACTGATGGGCATGCACAACATCTTATTAGCTTTAAGCAAAATTACATAATTGACTCGAACGAGACACTTTAAAAGCATCGTTATTTCTTTTATTATTTAATAGAAAGTTTGATTTTGATTAATGGATTTTTTCTTTTTGTTGAAAATTTGAGTCCACACCCCACGAAAAAAGTGGTCGCAGAGAGATTTGTTTAGACGTTACGCGGCGAAATAGAACCGATTTTGATGCTGATCAAAAACGGGTTCTTTGAAGCTTGCAAACTTTTTATTAATCTTAGTAAAAATTGAAGAACCAGAACCAGAACCAAACAAATGAAATGGATCTGATTGGTTTTTAATTTATGTATAATTTAACTTTGTAATGTAGTAATAATATTATTTGTTGTATATGCGTATATAAGTTAATTGTGCGTTGAAGAACATTCTTCATTACAAACATATACTGCTCGTGTATGGAAGAGTTCACAAAAAGCCTTTAAACCGCTTACAACCTCACATACATACCTTCGCAGAATTCTTCTCCATTAAAAACAATACAAACAACCACAAACTATATGGGTTTTGCATTCATTCATATATATATATATATACATAAACACACTTTCGCATGGACAGACAATACTTGTAATTGACTTGGTTGTCTGTGGCCTGCATTCTTTAACGTTTATTCAAAGAACTCTAATTACCATTAGCTGCAACTTACCGAATATACACAATAGAAAAGGAAAGCATTGCTTTAATCAATTTTCTACAAAGAAAAGAAAACAAAAAATTATATATATAGATAACGGGAAAGCTGTTTTCCACTATTTTATTGTGAATTTGAATTTCATTACATTTTGCTACCTTAAGCAATATGTTAAAGGATAATCATAATAATTTTTGTACCTTTTTCATAGGTGCACCATTTATGAGAGCAACCGTAGTATGATGCGTGGTCGACCTTTTGTAAAAATTTAAAACAAAACTCTAGAATACGTACCACGTCTTTTGTCCTTAACAATTGTGGCACAAAATTGTAAAGTAAAACAAAAAACGGGAAATATTTTATATACCTTCAGAACTTTTCCAATTGAAAACAAGTGAAAATATTATATTCTGTCAAGCACCACAATTTAATACCTACACCACCTAAAACAAACAAAACATAATACTTTCTAAAACCTCTTCATGGTAATACTTTTAACTGTGGATGGGTTACCAGTTCAACGCAGCAGACGAATTTAAATTTCACCTGACTTTCTTTTATTTTCCTCTTCACCAGGATTTAAACCCGCGTTTCATAGCATGAAGAGTTTATTAAGGAATAATTTTATTGAAGAGACCACTTAGTTAAACAAAATAATCCATAATTAAAGGAGTTGTATCAGTAAACTCGAGGAATTGTCATATCGATCGATTCAAAATTTGACAAGGTCAATTACATGAAGGTGTCCTTTGAAATAGGATCCTATATAAGGGAAGAATCTAAATATGGTTTAATTCGGTCCATTTTCAATTAAGTTTCTCTTTGGGCCAAATTTCATTGAAATTTATCAAAAAATGCATTTTCTGACTTGCGCATAAAGTTACCCTTTCGAATATTTTTAAATCGATTAAGAAAGTGATTCTAAATCGATGGGCATACTTGAAGTTGGATGCGGCATTTGTTGTTACAAACACTTGTACATTTAATATATATATTAATTCATATATGAATTAACGCGAGGTTAATTTTCATTCAATTTTAGTTATTTTCTATATCTTTGGGTAAATAATTTATTATAAATAATCATGTCCATTCTTTCGTAAATAAAATAACATAAAGTTGATATTTTTCGCACGTTAGGTGCCCCAAGTATAGATTTTTATAATTTAAATTTATTTTGAAGTACATATGATGGTAATGAACTTTGTAACTTAAAAATGTGTGAATTAGCCTATTTTTGGTACTTTCTTCATATGGGAGGTATACTAAGTTGACTATTTCGTTTGCAATACCTAGAAAGATGCATCATTTTATATACAAAAAGTACATATCACTGTGATCAGCATCAACATCTGGTGCAGCCATGTTGGCCGGTGTGTCATCAATTTCACGTAAATATCTTAAAATTTGTGCCCAATATTCTGCACACACATTTGCAATATCAGACAGATGGACATGCTTAAATCGATTTAGAAAATGATCCTGAATTGATTGGTTTAATAAAAAATGAGCTCTGTTTAGACGTACTATGATGTAAATTTCTTACCTTTCGCGACAATATCTTCGGAGTAATACAAATTTTTATACACAAGTATACACATTTGTACAAAAACAATCTTAACGTTATGTCCGCACACGTACATGTTTGCATCGCTTGTGTATAGGAGGGCTAGACCGACTCGGCTTTTTATTCTGAACATATATTTTTGGAAAAGTTGCTTATACCAAAACCAATATACTCCAGATTAGGATCTTAAATAATGTTATTTTTTTACACTTTTATATTTTGTTTACCTTTTAGAATGTTGGGCGGTGTGGCCGGTCGGCATATGTCGAATCGACGTAGGGGTTCTTCGCCCATGGTACGTTTGACAGTAACCGCAAGCAGTTTGGATGGTGGCGGAGATAATGCCATGGGCATGACCACCTTGTATGCACCGAAAATACCTTCACGACGTAGACGAGCCGTTAACACCAGCGATTATAAAAGTTGCGCTTTAATACACACACGCCTGAAATTGGGAGATATCATGTAAGTAATATTAGATTTTTTATTTAAAAAAAAAAATAGATAAATACATTTTCAAAGGTTAAGTTAGTTGTAAGGTCGAACACTTGTTGCTCGTTCAAAAGGAAAGCTTTGTAAATGAAAAATACACAAGCTAATGGGAGCTTACTACTCTAGACAAGAACCCTCAAATTATATAAAGCAGAAGCAGAGAGTAATGTTTTGTGAAGTGTTTCATATGCTTTTGGGTCTTTTTGTTTTGGTACTTTGTTCAAATTGTTTTGTGCACATTCCAAAAGTATTCTAAGCAGTAAAATTTTTAATTTGTTACAATTGTTAATAAAAATAAGTATGCTGTTGTTAGCCATTACCGTTAATATTTGGTTTTAGCACATGAGACAACTGTAGGCTGTAGACAGAGGATAAAGACAAATATATATAAAATTTCTACCTTGCATTATACGTTCGCATTGCTTCCTCCTTAGGCCCATAAGTGCATTAGTACGGCGATTGCTAAATACCGTTGTTTCTTTCCTATTACACATTTATATTTACTACACGCATCATCGTTACCCTATTCTATATAGAGTACATTTGTGTGACCAAGTTTAAGTGGAAAAAAGGTTCGTTGAATTCTTACCCCCAAATGGTTAGATAAAATCGTTGATTAAGCTCAGTGAAAAAATTAAAAAATTCGTGGTAAAATTATACAAAAAATATTTAATTAAATGAAAATCAATTCCACGGACGTTGGGGCGTATGATGAATATAAAATATTTGAAAAAATGAAAATGTTTTCAACAATTTTTTACAATGAAAATTTCTAATAAATGGTTGCAAGTTGAAGGGAAAATTTTTTCATAAGAACACACACACACACATACAAGAATACACACATGTGGCTGATTTTTGGGTCAGGGGGCTGCGGCTAAAATGAATTGATATGAAGTGTTTGGGAAAGGGGTGTGCGCGGCGGTCTAACAAACTGGAGGAAATTCCTTATACCTACACATAAAATATGTCTAGCAAAAGAACAGAACTGTGAACAGTGAAAAAGTAGAGCAAATGTGAAAATTTTTAATATTCTTCCCCGATGAAATATTTTGTTAAAATTCTTTATAAATAATCATAATAAGAAATAAGAAAAGAAAATGATTTTGAAAAAGAAATTATTGTGAAAAATGCATAAGTTTGAATGAATGAAAAAATACGCAAAAGCAAAATAGGTGTTCTACAACCCCTGGAGAAAAATAATTGGGCTAAAGAAAAATGTGTGAATTTTTTTTTATAATATTATAAAAAACTTCTAAAAAATGTGTGAAAAAATTATTATTTACGTTTAATTGCAATAAATTCATAAAAATGTGTATACGAGACAATGTTTTAACCTTATGCAGGCCATTCAACCTACTTTACAATAAACATGGTTGAGCTCTAGTTAACAATACCTGTGAGTGTATATGTGTGTGTATGTTGCATACATTGCACATAAAAAGTTTGCTTCAAATCGTAGGAAAATTCGGTCAAATATCCCTAAAGATATTAAGCATTTATTTTTAGTTCATAAATGTGTTAGTGAGTATATGTGTCTGTCAACATGTCTTAAAGTTTACTCTATTACTCTAATTATGCTCTGGCACAATTTACATGGAGAATGGGGAAAGTGCGAATGACACACCATGTATCACCTGTAACTTAACACTGTCGTGTACTCCCTTACTCTCGACATATATTCGTCTTGCAAGTCACATAAACCCATATATTTCTATATGTACCTTTTTGGTTAACTAAAGCATAAAATTATTTGTTTTTCATGACGTTTACATGTATTGAATTGAAATACACCACGTGGTGAATTTTTCACGTTTGCTTATCCTTTTCTTTTTTGTAATTTTTTTTTTTTAAGAAAGTTTCGTTAAGTTTTCCAGCTGTTTTATTATATAGGATACTAGAAAACTCATTCAACTTTCTTGCTCTCGCCGTTTCCCTCTTTAGTATGTATCATACACCGACTCATATATAATTACAGTCTCATGTGTTGGAATTGCTTTATTGTGGAATTTCCTTTTTGACAAAATAGAACTTGATAGGTCATTGTATCCACAATATACAGCTGATTTGTTTACCTACATAGGACACACACACATTCTTACGTATACATGCTTGTGTGGTGGTTTATATTTTATACATCATTCATTCATTCATTTCCTTTTTACTTTAGATGGTAAACTGAGTTTGTTGTTACGCTTAATTTTCGATTGTTGTTGTTATTGCTTTTGTTGAAGTTGGAATTTTTCTTTTTATTTTATGTTGTTTTTAAGTGATAAGGTTACACTAAGTTTGGTATTCCATTTGCAACATGGAAATGAAACCTGCGGAGGCCCTACAAAGTATATAATTTCTTGATCTTATCTTAATATAATGATATCCGTGTGTATGTCTGTTGTTGGAATACTCACGGTCAAAATATTGAGATATTGATCAGAACTTTTGTACAGACATTCAAACATACATTAGGCGTATGCCAAATCTAGAATGCCCACCACCATTAACTTATTTCTTCAGTTTTTGCGGACGTGAGAATTCCAAGAAAAATGTGTAAAAATTGACATGGACACACGTACGGACAGATTGGCTAAATCGACTTTTCTATTAATCCTTATTAAGAACATATCGTATTTGTATGGAGGTATGGCGCGGCCGCCTCTGGTACTTACAAACGTCTGAACAAAATTGTTTGCATATTGTTATGCCCATCATATCATTAGGATGATGGGTATAAACATCTTTAAAAAGGTTCAGAGGCCTTACAAAGTATATTCGATTTAAACACGCTTGTCTATACATCCATCTACGCATAGAATCTTCACACTTAAGTGACAAATTTTCTTCAACAAGTTTTCTTATTATTACTTTATAAATTTTTTTATTTAATTATTGTTAATTCATTGCAAGTGACGAATGATAATTAATGTTTTGCTCTTTATTGTGAAGGTGTTGTTCAAGAGCAATCCATTCAAAATTATGAGTATTTTATATGATAGATTTTTGTTGTTGGCTACATTGAGCTTTAATAACATATAAGTTGAATGTCATCGTCCTCATACAAAAAAGTAAACATACCATGCACAAACATGAAAACGAACAAAGTGTAAAACGGAATGAAAACTTAACGAAACCAGAAAGTGCACGTGCTAAGAAAGCAAATTGCACACTTGTAATTCATATACGTACACACAGGTATATGTATATGAACACTCACGCGTTTATGGCCTAAGAGTAACTGATCCAATAAAATGAATCTTTTAATAAAAAAGGGTTTAAACGAAACTAAAGTAATTACGCATTAAATTCCTTTTAGGGCTTTAAGATATAAAAAAATTAAAAATTAAAATTAAAATAATATAAAAATAAAATAAAAATTGTGTATATAAAAATATTGGAAAATACTAAAAAATTACAGAATAAAGAAAAGTGGATATAGTGTAAACAATATAAGTTAAAACGAATTCATTCAGCTTCCCGACGAGTAGTACGTGTTAATATGTGCTTTGTACTTTATAAGTAATGCTTGGAAATTTACTTAAGCAATTGTACCTTTTTTTAGTTTTATTATGCGCGTGTCGCTGGAGCTATTTTGCCCAATTTCAATACCAACCAACGCATGCTATCTAATAATAATAATTCTACGAGTTTGAAATCGACATCGCAATTTTTTGCAATCAGAAAAGCTAATCTCTCGCAGAACATACAGTCGGGATAGATGGACTAACAGACATGGTTAGGTCGACTCAGTATTCGATGCTTTTGATATATACTTTTTGTGTGTATGATTTCCTCATTTTTAAAAAGTGATGGGTATAAAAATAAATAAAATAAATGAAAATGTTATAAGAAAATATGGTGCTTCATAAAAAAAAGTATTCTAAAAATAAAACTTATTTTTCTAGGTTTGTTGGGCAGTTAGTCAAGTCAGTTAATCAAAAATTGATTTGTGTCTGAAGTGAAGTACGTCAAGGAATTGGCTGCAGAACGAAAAGTAAAAGTCTTTAATTTGACAACGTTTCTGCCATGCATACATTGCTAAATAAATGAAAAAGAAAACAATTATAAATATTTAGTGAATTTAAAAAAATTGTATTTCAAAAAAAAAAAAAAAAAACAATACATTCAAGTGTCGCTGTGTATATATATACAAATAAAACCAACCAACTAAAATATATATATTTAATGGAAACTGTAACAATAAAAACTAAACAAAAAACACAAAGAATTAAAAAAAATTCAATTATTACCAAAAATAATATTTCCTTATATATCTGTGATTCATTTTATTATTTTTTTGGTGCAACATATAAATTATGTTGAAACAATGCTGTACATAACAACAAAATAAAAAGAAATATTTCACCAGCTTAGAAGTCCTTAAATAAAAAACTTTTACTAAATTTATTATAATTTCGCATTATTAAGAAAATCGGTGCTTAATAGCTAAACTTGTAATAAATATTAAATAAAATCTTCTAACAAGACGCGTCCAAGATTTCATGCTATGTAAAGATAATAGATAAGAAAATAAAAGTATCAACAACAACTGCTTTCTCTAATATTGCAAAAAGAAAATGCTGATATAACAACATTTATAAATATTATTCACCTAAAAATCATAACAACCACAACAACAACCAATACTACACCTACAGCATAAACTAATTTCACTAATTTTGTGTCACCTGTTGTTGTTTCACTAAACGTTCAACCAACGATTGCATGCCATGTATGTGATGTGTCAATCTACACCAAAGTGTGTCGCCGTTCATCTGGTGTAACACAATTATGGCCGAGCGGTCGTCCTATCATTATCATATATTGGATACACTGACGGTACGTTATATTATGTTGCCATCTGTGTTATATTTGCGTTAGAGAGATTGAGAATAGTCGCACTCATGTGTATACCCTTCGATGAATGAAATTGAATTTACGTTATCTCTGGTAGATATTGTGTGTATCGAATGGATCAATACTATACTTTACATGTAGTCATGCTCTTCATGGTTTTTCTTGATAAATAATAGTAAACAAGGCGTGGCTACAACGTTAAGTAATAATATATGTATGTATATTAGAAGGATGTGTAAATCATGAACTAAAGGAAATAAGAGAACGATTATATTATATAAATATTCTTCCCACAATAGTAATTTTTTTCATTTTAAGAGTATTTGGAAGAGTACTAATAAACTGACACGGGACACTGTCCCTTTACCCTCAAGTACCGTCTCAAAAAATTTGATATTTCTCACACTGTGGCTTGATTTTAGAGAAGCGGGAATATAACCTCTACGAATGTCCTGCTGCCTGCATGACCAATTACCGCATATTCAATAATTATGTGATAATAACAGAGTTAATCTGGAACTCAGCGCCCAAGAAAGTCTGAATCTATTTCAAATGAATCTATTTCAATTATATTCAGACTAATTTTAAATACATACATCTAAATACAAAACGTAGGCGTGGAATGTATTTGATTAGGTCCTCTATAGCATATGCATTAGGTATGAACTAACAAATCGTATACGCGCCAAACAGCGTTTTTGTAAATTATAACCGCGTTCGTTACCCGACTCGGCCCATTTTTTGTAAATTGATAGATAAGCTAATTATACTTATATAAGATTACCGAATTTAAATTTCGTAAATACGTTTTTGTGGCTGATGAGTTCTGTCTAGTTCCAATTTCCTGGAAACTAAAATGTATAACTCATGTGATTATAGAAATCGGTACAAAACGAATTAAAATCTCTTAAAAACCACTACAAAAAATCTATTTTTGGTTTTGTTTAAGTGCAGGCGTGTTTGGACCGGTAGGCCAACTTTTTGCCAATTTTTAAATAAAGAATGAAATTTTTGCGATCAATATAATGTTAGTAGAAAAGAACGGACAGACGTAGCCAAACTGATTCAGAGTTTCTCCATATACTCCTTGTACCTGATTTTTAAATTTATTTGTGATGTTTATGATTTTATCGATAATCATCAGCCTTTGATATCTACATTATATATGTATGTAGTTAAGAAGGTTTTGTAAGTTGATTGAAGCATTATGACCCATTTAGAAAACGTTGAAATCTTTAGAGACTTCTTTAATCACATATAAAAAAGTTGAGGTGTGACCTTATTTACTTATTGTAAAATGTTTTCCCTTATGTATTTAGAGTGGTCGCCATAGGAGTTGCACGTGCCCTCTCCATTTAATTAATTCTAATTATTATAAAATAAAAAAATTATGTTGACACATGAATGTTCAAGTTTGCGGTTGTTGTGCTGTAGTTAACAGGCATAATGCAACAACGTTAAAGTGGAGATCGATTAAAATGGGACAGTCAATCAAAGTACGAATATATACAATGAAAAGAAAATACATAAAAAAAGCTACACCTGGCTGAGCTTGATGCACCAAAACTTCCCGACTTGTGTATATTTTAATATATCTTTTGCACTTTGCAAGTAATACGATAAGGTTATTTATAAAAACGCTCTTCTTCATATAAAATATAAATAATTAATAATTCGTTAATATCGTAAATATTCTGGCAAAGGAGCAATCTTGTATCTCTTATGATTTGTCTGTAATAGAGGATAAACCCTAAAAACTATAAGTTTTATTAAATTGTAAAATGATCCGATTTAACCCTGGATATAAAGAAATTATTTATGCGCAATTTTGGACCTAGACGTCTTACGGTTCAAGATTAATACGAAAGTAATTTTCAAGGAGAATTTAAAGATGTTAAACGAGGCGAGGTTAATTTAAGGATAATTATAACTAAGGAAACCTATATGAATAAATCTGACAAACTGTAGAAAATCCCGAAGAAATCTCGAACGCCTGAATAAAATCAATATGTCCTCATACCATGGTGACGTTGGGTATAAAAAATATGCAGTTTGGTTTGTCATGATTTCCTTCAAATTACCAAATAAAAAACTATATTTAACTATAAGTTTGCGAACGGAAAATATATTCGTTCCAAGAATAATTAAATTAAATTAAAGAGAGATTTTATTTTGTTAGTTGCATTATTTTCTGTTGAATTGAACATATTACAAATATTCATTAGACATGGTTTTTCCTGGAAACGATTTTAACTTTTCCCTCTGACTACAAGCACCCAAACTTTTACGACTCTTATAACATTTATAACATTTCTATATGTACAACAAAAAGCGTCATACAGACCAGTAATAATGGCGCTTACTCATCGAATGCTACTTAACAGTTCTGAATCATTTTAAAGAACACATTCTCACTCTTCAGTGAAGATGTAAGCCAAAAAACAAAACACAAGGATGAGGGAAATATTTTTAAGAAAAGAGGAAAAATTGTTATTGTTCCAGTTTATTAGAGTTTCATTTGTATACTGTATGAAATTTTATACTTTTTTTCTTTAAATAATCTTTAAATATTAGCACTTACAGATGATCTTCTTTCTTTCTTTGGGTGAAACTTTACGGGTCGAATTTAATAATTAATATCAATTACTTAATTAGAAAGTACAAAATTATAAAAACAGTATTGATGACAATTTAACAAAAACAGTATTCATGTAATGGGGCTTACGTCGTAGTTGTTAAAGGCTTCTCCTTTATTTTAATGGTTTAAGGATCAGATATTTTTACTGCAATGTTACAGAGAAAATATGTTCTTATACAATATTTCAACTCCTTCTCAACTCTACAAAAAGTATTACAAGTATTTTCATACTCTTAATCACAAATAAGTGCTAAACGCCAAATGTCATACCAGTCATACATAGGTCGGGCATGACTTTTCAGCCAAGGACAGTAACTATTAAAAATGGACCTGATCGGTAAATTTTTAAGATCCTTCCGTATAAAAAGAAAAATAACGTCGAAAAAGAAATCTCCTTGTTAAAGTCCCCCTTTAACTAGAAATCTTATTTTAACTACTGTGATTGTGATCGACTATTATATTTTCACTTATTGATCACGGATTGTACATTTCTTCAAGAAATGGGTGATTGCACAGAAAAGTAGTCTGGGCACACCAAAATCTATTAACGAACCGGGGCATAGTTTTTAAATTCGTGTGGATTTGGAAATAGAACTTCGCAATTTGCGAAAGAAATATCTTCTTAAAATGTAATTTTATAACTGTTTTATACTGTATTTCAGGGTAGTAATAAAATCCCTCTCGCATACCAACAACACTTTCTAACGGCGAAGGGATTATTACAATATTAAAAAACGCGATCAAATAAATAAGCGTTCTTGTATACCCTCCCCATAAGATGGAGGTGTGCTAATTTTTGTCATTCCGTTTGCAACACTCAGAAGAAGGCATCATAGAACCCTATAAAATGTATGTAGTCCTGATCAGCAGCAAAAACTGAGTCAATTTAGGCATATATGTCCGTGTGTCTGTCTGTTGGTCACATTCTCATGGTAGTAAATTGGGAGATATTGAGTTGAAATTTTGTGCAGACCTTATAGTTTCTCCACGCAGATCAATATTTAAAATGGGTAAAATCGGTTGAGAGTTATTATCTTAAAGGGTAAGTAGTATGTAGTATCTAGATGTGGAGGGTATTTAAGATTTGGCCTGAGCCAAATTTATCTTTTTTGTTTGTTTCATTTTTATTGTTGTATAATTGTTACATATAAAAAGGGGTTGTTGTTATTTCGTTAGCCTTTAGCATAGAAGCAAACAAACAGCATATGATGTTGACAATGTTTCCGTTTAAATGGCTTGCTTGTGTACATGACGTGTCATCGTGAAGTTTTTGTAATCGCTATGTACATTATTTATTTCTTTCGCATTTCGAGCATTGTTGTTGTTGTTTTATATTCATATGTGATATATTGAGCTCAATATTGCAAACAATAGGATTAAACCGCACATTTATATCAGTGGCGCAGTGAGCATAACTAGCGCTCTGGGTACAATACCTTTTTGAGGCTCTCCCAGCAGATCTTTGGTGGTTTCGTGGTGTATTGTTTATTATCGAGTTAAAATAATAAGCGTGCCATGCAGCTCCCCAACTAAAATAAAGTTTGGTGCCATTTCATACCAAAATTATTAACCCCTTCTAGCTTTTTGTCCATTCTAATTATACCGCCTTATTTATGATTAAATAAAAAACAATTAAGTTGTAATTAATTGCTTAAGTTTAAAAACAATTTTAAGAAAATCTCCCTTGCCTTGGCGACCATTTGGTGCCTCTCGCAGAGGCCAAATTAGACCCTCTCACTGCCCCTTCGCTTCGCCCCTGAAATATATACGCACATAGACGACTATTCTAGAACACAATTAACATTGATTTATTAGCAAACGACATAATGTTTGGTGGCCTTTTGTTTCTTTGTGTAACTGTGTAAAAAAAGTGTGCCAAAAAGACAAAAGCGACACATACATATGTTTGTTTACAATGTGTATACAATAATTTGTCATCGGAGAAGCCAAAAAGGAAAAACCCAATATAAAGGCGTTTTTGGTTTACGCAAAATTTTGGATATATGGAGGGTGTGGCACTTAATCGTGGGAATTCCTATTTGAATGCGGACATTAATGTTTGTACAAAGCTTGACCAAACAGTAGGCGGTTAGCTTTTAGCTTCAGATTTTAATGCTGAGAGGCTGAAAAGGGTATAAAAAGTTATATTTTCTAATTAGCTCGAATGTTGAATCATCTATAATATTAAGTATGTAATGTAGTATGTAGTATGTAATAAAAAATAAATTTTTTTTAAAGACATGATATATTCTATCATATCTAATTTTATTCTACTCAACTTTTTCTTAAAATATAATTTTTACCTAAAATTTGTTATTAATAAATATGTTATTTATTGTACTATTTTATTTAGGTTGGCAGCGGCTCAGGAAGCAGCGCAAGCAGAGCATCAGCAGGACTACACAAGCGGGGGGTACTCGGCGCGAAGGGGAGCCCATCGCTTAGCTGATAGAATGGGTGGCCCAAAGAAAGACGAAACACCACCCGGTGGTGGACCCACATCGTTATTCATCCTCACCGAGGATAATCCAATTAGAAAATATACACGTTTCATTATAGAATGGCCTCCCTTCGAGTACACTGTGTTATTGACAATCATTGCCAACTGCGTGGTGTTGGCATTAGAAGAGCACTTGCCTGGGAGTGATAAAACAGTATTGGCTCAGAAACTGGTAAAATACTATTTACCATGGAGTAATAAACATTAGAAGAGTGGGCAATGGGTTTAATAATACAAAAAATGTGACGCAACTCAATGCAATATCTTTAGAACACTTCTTTTAACTTCTTCCAACTAAATTCATTTCTGTAGTTGTTGCATTGATTTGCTTACATTATAAATAACCAGAAGGGTTCAAAATTTTTATGCTGCTAACCTTGTTGTTCACTTGTCTTGCAATACATTTGTTGCCCTATGATTTACACCTAACTCACAATTTTAGTCTCTTTTACATGATTTTCCTTTTTCCATAAATTAAATAAATTACGAACTAAATTATAAATAATTTCTTACTGGGTTTCACTCTTTAATAGGAAAAGACGGAGACTTATTTTTTATGCATTTTCTGCGTGGAAGCATCGCTCAAGATTCTTGCCTTAGGTTTAGTTCTGCATAAACACTCTTACCTCAGGAATATTTGGAACATCATGGATTTCTTCGTTGTAGTAACGGGGTAAATATTTGTATTAATTTTTCAAATGGCTATTTCTTAATTATCATATAATTACGTATTTTAAATTGTGCAAAATTTACAAGCTGTGCCTCTTTCCTATGTTATGTTCTTGTAGCACTTGACTTAAACTTGTTTAATTATTTATTTCATGCACTGAATACAAATATTTATATTTCTTATGCTTACCACAATTACACACGCGCGACTTACACATATTTCATAATCGAAAAAATAAAATATTGTAAATTACAAAACCAGAGCTATGACGATATTTGCCGAGGCCAATATCGATGTCGATTTGCGTATGTTAAGATCATTTCGCGTGTTACGGCCGTTAAAACTAGTTTCCAGAATTCCAAGTAAGCTGAATTAGGCAACACTCAGTATACCGCACTAGTGCTAGCTCGTCTTTTAGGTGTTGTAATATCACTAGATGCAATTATTAGATACATAGTCAATTAGTTATGTATCAAACTAATTTTTCATTCAATAGATTAACGACGGTGCCGGCTTTTCAACGCCAGAGAGTAGAATACAGAGATCTATGTTTGTAGAACACAATACACAGATTTAGTTTTGGTTTGAAAAATCCTGATAAGATAGAAGATGAGATTTCCACAAAACTTTTAAGCCTTAACAGGAATTTTCCTATGTATAGAAAATATGATACAAATGCAAAAGTTGTGTTGTATCAGTTATATATTTATTACGAAAATTTATTAGTGAACTCAACATCACTTCTACATTTTGTGTTGTAGCTATATTTTTTAGTATAATAGTATAGAATTTTCATCCATCACGAATATGAGGAAAAAATTAGTTTAGTTTATTAACCATTTTGAAATGTTTTCTCGAAACAAAAAAACAGAAAAAGACCGTATGTAGCAACAAGTAAAAAAATAATTTTGGCTTAGGCCAAGTCTTAAATACTCTTCACATCTACTCTTCACAAACAGTACATGATCACGTCCTTTAATAGAGATCGTATTGCGTATCAACTGGCAATGCGAGTTTTGTGCGGGAAAAGTTTTTTTTGTAAATTATGCGCATGTTCTTTAACCGTCCACGCCCCTTCTTGGCGCATCGATGGATGTGGTAATTATATATATGTGTACCAATTATCATAGTTAAAATTTTGTGGCAGTCAAATAGAATTTCGTGTATTGTGGGCGTGGCTCAATTTGAAGTATCCATAAAAAATTAGTTGGAAATATGAGTAAACTCCTTGTGTGATGAATGTCCAGACAAGAAAGTGCTGTCTACACAATATTATTATATTCTCCTCTTTACAACTGAACTTTTTCTAGCATGTAAGAAATTCTATTACAAAAAGCATAACATTCAAAATTTCGTTTGCTATTTGCGTTTAGATGTTTTATACGTTAAGTTATTAATTTAATTAGATTTTTTATCCATTCGTTACCATTATTTAATTATATATGTTAACTATTCCTTTATCGAATACTTAAATAATTTTATAACAAGGTTGAACAATTGCCTTTTCTTTGCACGTTCCCATCCCTGTTATATAAATTCAATTTAGTTGTTTAGTTTTCTATAATAATTTTATATGTAGAAGTGTTTGTGTAAGCAACTATTTTGTCAATTATATTAATTAATCAATTAATTATTTTGTGCTCATTTATTTCTGTATTGCTAAACTTAATAATAAACTAACTATATGTGCGCCAGATTCATGACACAATTCCCTCAATTAGGGCAGAATGTAGATCTAAGAACGCTAAGGGCCATTCGTGTTCTAAGGCCCTTAAAGTTAGTCTCTGGAATTCCTAGTGAGTAGTGATTTAGTTTATATTTTCATTTCCAATCATCATCAAATCATCATCAAACAGTTGTCATTTTCATTTCATTATAGAGATTTCATAGAAATACATATAAAAAAATCAATCATTTAGTAAATGTTACTTCATTAGTAATCATACTAATTTTAATTAAATATTAATATATATTTTTCCATTGTGCTCTTTCTAATATAGGTTTACAAGTAGTTTTAAAGTCCATTATCAAGGCTATGGCGCCATTACTGCAAATTGGACTTTTGGTCTTGTTTGCCATCGTTATATTTGCCATCATTGGACTCGAGTTCTATTCGGGTACCCTGCATAAAACTTGTTATAGTTTAGAAGATCCAAGTATATAAACAAATACAACTTTATTGCATTAATTATCATTTAAACAAAAGAATGATGACAACAACAATTTTAAAATAATTAATATTTAATAACAATTTTTTATAGATAAACCGGTTAAGGAAGGTGAATCGGAAACACCGTGCAATTCGGATAATCCGAGTGAAAAGGCGAGCGGTTCATATGTATGTAATTATAATACGAGTATGTGTCTGGATAAATGGGATGGACCGAATTCGGGCATTACAAGCTTTGACAACATTGGGTTTGCCATGTTGACCGTATTCCAATGTATCACAATGGAAGGCTGGACAGCAATACTGTATTGGGTAAATGACTTTAACATAAACAACAACTACAACAACAACAACAGTAATGAGTGCTATACAGAATCTTCCCTTTCTCTTTCGCTAAAATCTTGATTATTCTAAACTATTCAACAACAAAATCTATTCTACTTTTTTTTAAGTCTTGAATTGTAAGCTAGTGTGCAGCGGCATTAAAACTCTTCTCAGTTCTAATATAATGCTTATAAAATTACTCAATTACGTGTATATACAGATAAAATTCTTTTTGACAAGAAAAAAATTTGTTATCAAAAAAGAACCAACGTGTAATGAATCTTAATCAATTATTTGTAAATTGTGCTAAATTCAGTTGTGCTTTACGCTCGTCTGTTTTTCAAATGGTAACCTTAAAAATTTTAATTAACTTATGTTCGATATCCCAAATGTTAAACGGCGGGAGCCTCAATAACAGGCGGACGGACATTTTTCTTAATTCTAAAGGTTTAAGAAATTGTTTTTCTCTTGTTTTGTAATCAGATACTGGGGTCACACATAATGAAAATTGTACATATCGAAATTGATTTACTGTATATACATGTTCTCTATGAATAAATTTTGAGTGAACTTCGTGTTTCAAATGTATGGAGTATTATCCTTCAAGCAGAGCTTAAAAAACTTACAAATGAGTTCAAGTTCAATAATTTACCTAATACAGAATTGCCTATCGTTTACGATAGCTCGATAAAATACGTTTGTATTTATTAATAAATAACTAAAAGAATTGTATTCTTTATTAAAACGCATGTACATCTATGAAAGTTATTAATAGTGTAGTTTAGTTAAGAAAAGAGTTCATTCCACATTTAAAATTCAGACTAACTCTAATCTCTCAGAGAAACAACTGCTAAATCTCTTCAAAATCATCAATCAATGAATCAACTATTATAAACTAAAACTTAAGTAATGAGGTTAAAAAAAGGATAAGATTTATTGGTAAAAGCCGTTCACTTTAAATTCGTTTTTAAAGTCTTTAGAATTAATTACATGGAATTCATTTCGAGATGCGTAAAGTACACTATATGAATAACTGGAAACATGTGCTACTTAATTTCTTTTCATTTAGAATTGTTAGAAATTCATAAAACAAATTGAAATTCGGACTTTGCCATTAAAATAAAATTCTTTCAATGCATAAAAATTTGAAACATTACATGATGCTAAAAAAATTTAAATTTTTTCAAAATCTATTTATATTTCATCTTCATTTTATCGTAGTTCTAATAAAATTTCACAACATTATTTTATTATGTGTACACCCCTCTCCACTTTTAGCAAAGAGTATATTAATTTGTATTTGTACGGATCTGTAACTCTGTAACCGATCGATGCATGCATTTTTAGAGATATTTTATTAAAATTTGATACAAGGACATATATTGGCTCTAAAAGGATCCGATCAGTCCATTTTTAGAACCCCTTTCCATATAGGGTCTTATTATAATGGTAAAAAATCGCATTTCTTACTATTTTTGGACAAAATTTGGCGAAGAATAGTTAATTATTTTGGTATTTGGCTGTGTCAAATTTGGACCCTATCGAACTATTTTTAGAATAGTTTAGACCCTTCCCGTATAATTATATTTCAAGAAGTAAGTTAAATACAGACGCAACCAAACTAATTGTACCATAAGTAGGGTGGGGCATCAAATGGTCGGACTTGACCGACTATAACATTTTCACTTGTTTTAATTTTAATTTTATAATCAATAAAAAACTAAATAATTGATAAAATATTCATAGTTTTTTTATGTATATTTAATATGATTAATATTTATAGACCAATGACGCTATGGGTTCACAGTTTAATTGGATATATTTCGTGCCTCTTATAGTTATAGGCTCATTTTTTATGCTCAACTTAGTTCTTGGTGTTCTCAGCGGGTGAGTTGTTAAGTGAAATTTACAGTAATAAAAAAAAAAAAAAAAACATATGATATTTTCTTTCTATCTTAATGTAATTTTATATAATTTTAATAAGAAAAATTTTTTGTAATATGTTTTTTATGTTCTGTTACATTACGTTAATAAATTTTATTTCAAACATTTTTCAAGTGAATTTTCCAATGAACGCAATCGCGTTGAACGCCGCATGGAATTTCAAAAATGTCGCTTTCGTGCTATGTTTCAAACGGCCATGGTCTCATACCTTGATTGGATAACTAAAGCAGGTTTATATACTGAAACTTGTAGAGAGTCACAAATGCTATTATCTATAGTCGCATATGATGATTACACTACACTAAAAAAAATTGCGTACATTAGCCCATAGAAAAATAATCCACTGCATTCCTTATACACAACAATATTGAATATTAAAATAAATAAAAATAGATCCCTTGAATTAAGAAAAACCCACTTTAATATTATTATGAATATATAGTATGGCCCTGATTAAGTGATATATAAATGTACTAGGAATGCATTTTGACATTAAATTGGTCACAATTTCATGCTGCACTTCATTTAATAAAATACATACCTAGGTGTATGCACCAAGTGATACCTAATGTGCAAGTTATTTTCCCAATTCCATCAAGTTTTATAACATATCATAAAAAAAGTTCAGAAAAAAAGATAAAAATGGCGTCTGCGTATTTGTGTGTCTCACAAATAGTCATCAAAATTTAGATATTAAACTCAAATTCGATACATATGTATATACTTTGTAGATAAAGATAATTTGGTATTTCAAATAAAAAACAACTATGTATTGATAGACACCCCGACACTTAAAAAAACCTCAAGACACCATTATCATCATTACTGGCCAATTACTGCTTATGTAAGCCTTTGCCCTGAAGCAAAAGGACTTTGCTACCGATGTAACAAATCGCAAATGTCGAATTTTTATATGACGGACTATGTCCATGTCGGCGTAGAGATCGTACAACTCATGATTCATTTTAGGCCGAAACTCTATCAAAAGTGTTTTCTGGAACATTTTTAAAAAGTCTCAATGTCTCTATATTTCAGCGCCTTAGAGAAGTACAAGAATTATAAGAGTTTTACAGAGTGTAAGCTTTATCGATCGAAATTGCTTACTAAGTCCTTAGTAAGCTGACATTATTAGATATATTTATGACTGTTCCGGGCAGATGAATCCTCCAACCACCTAAAGACCTACAAAGTGAAATTTAGTGAAAATAAAAATAAATATTTATATATTTTATACATGAATTTCCTGAAAATGGGCGGGATTACATAACAAGATTTCATCCGTTGCGGCATAAAATCTTATATGTACAGTACAGGACAGTACAGTACAGTACATAAAAAGAGTACATAAATGTTGAGAGTGTAAATTTTCACCTAGGCCAAACCATAGACTTTCACTTATTTTTTTTGTATTAATTTTGAATTATTTTTATTTAGGAATGTCGATCAATCGATCCCACTCCTTTTCCATATATGTACTATATGCATATATCTGTCTGCCTTTTTTATTATTTTTGTATGGGTTTTATTTTTATTTTAATTTTTTTGTTTGAAGTAAGCAATGTGTATGTGTTTGTGATATTTTTACTTTGTAGTGAATTCGCAAAAGAACGTGAAAAAGTAGAAAATAGGCAAGAGTTTCTTAAGCTTAGAAGGCAACAACAACTAGAAAGAGAATTAAACGGCTATGTTGAATGGATATGTAAAGCTGGTATAGTACTTATATAAAAAAATTTACAAAGAATTGTACAGTTCCTGCATAACATAACTATCATTAACTAATTTAACGTTTCGATGAAACATTGCACCATTTTGAGTTTTCAATAATAAAAATTCAATCCTCAAATTATATTAATCACATTATGCGGGAATTGTATAAATAAATATGTATAGAATGACATCGAAAGTCTTAAACCCAAACTGTTCCACTCCCCCAAACCCCCACACCCCTTTACCGTAAATGTCTTGCTAGGATATATTCTAAACAATTTTTTGAAAATTTGTATTTGGCGGATTAATGTATTTACTTTGCTTTCAATAGAGGAAGTGATCTTAGCCGAAGAGCGTACCACAGAAGAGGAAAAAATGCACATAATGGAGGGTAATGTTCCGTATTTACCGCATTTTCAAAAAACAATCTTTAAAATTCTACTGTGTTATGAATTTTAGCACGTAGACGTAATGCAGCCAAAAGAAAAAAACTGAAAAGTCTGGGCAAGTCCAAATCAACCGACACTGAAGAGGAGGAGGCTGAAGAAGACTATGGCGATGATGGTATGTAAAAACATTTGTCTGAAATGAGATTGTATATATAAGAGTACGTGTAGGGGACTAATCTGAGTCGCTTACTCCTTTTAACATTCAAA
This sequence comes from Ornithomya fringillina, assembly GCA_963978525.1. Classification (NCBI taxonomy): domain Eukaryota; kingdom Metazoa; phylum Arthropoda; class Insecta; order Diptera; family Hippoboscidae; genus Ornithomya; species Ornithomya fringillina. Next base: position 12,861,598 of record OZ021693.1, read on the forward strand.
CCCTTCAAGCGTTTGTCTTAAGAAATTTCTAACTCTTCAGCTAAACTTAATTATTTAAAACATATTCGTTTAATTCTTTTATTTTCGTTTATTTCATCTGGAGTAAAAACATTAAAAAACGCCTAAATATTGTGTTTCGTATTTTTCTTTAATTGTTCACAGAAGGTGGCGAGAAAGGTGATGAAGGTAATTTATTGTTTATTTGAAATTTTATTTATCTGTTTATGAGTTCGTTTTACCTTAGTTTTTTGAGTTGTATTATAAATTATATTTTAACCAAATAAAGAATTTAGTTGCGTTAGAAGTTTGCGTTATTTTTTGCTCATAAAAGAGATTTACTCGGTTTTACCCAAATTTTCATTTGTAAAGGATTGAATTAGTAACACAAATATAACGGAATATCTTGATGTTTGTAAAGTTCTCTTGAGACATTTACAATTTCAGATGTTCTTAAATGTTTTAGAATTTTTTTACCTTCACCTTCACCTTAAATTTGCTATTTTTCTATAATGTAAAGATCATAACATATGAAAAGGCTTCCTATATTAAAAACCATTTTGATATTAAACAATTTTTCAAAACTTACGAATTTCATACTAAATCGAAATAAGTATAACATACGGACGGTGCTGCACAATTTGTGGAACATAAATAATCAGTTTATTTTAATTATTCTTTTTTAGTTAAGATCCCCCTAATCCTGAATAATAATTTAAGTTATTTCATACCTTCCACCGTAGTAATGGGATAAACTAAGTTGGTATTCTACTTTCAAAAGGACGCGTGAGAGATCGAACAAAGTTTGATTCCATCTAGATGTATTCATCCCTTATAATTAAGGCATACATCGATATTCGGAAAACACGACCTTATTTTTTACATAGTCTGAGTTGATTTCTTTTACTTATTTGCCATGAATTTGAAGGTTTTTAAGATTTGGCCCAAGCCAAATATGATGTCTTACTTGTTTAAATTGGGTTCTTTCTAATTCCATTTAAGTTATTTTCAGTAATATTTGAGTTTTTTCATTTTGGTTGAGATTTTTTACTTTCAAATAAGTGATTTCTAAATTTAAACTTATACAGCAAATTTAATTTGAATTCCCTCCAATTTAATCCGGAACCGCACTTTCATTTGAGTTGTTTTGAATTACACCTAATTTTTTGTTCCATTTGAGTATCTTTTATTTCACATTGAGTCATTTCCATTTAAACTCCAATAGAGTTAATTTAATTCCATTTGTATTCAACTTGTATTCAATCTTTTTCCAAATCCGTTTGAAATTTTTCGACTTCCAAGTTCTTAGTTCTTTTTAGTTTTTAGTTTTTTATTTGAGTTTCTTACAACTTAATTTGAGTGTGTGTACTTTTTTCCGGTTGGAAATGGTGCAACATCATTTGTCAAATGTACAAACTTTTTCCTCTTCATCTCATATATACATATATTTACAAAACGTTTTCATAAAGCAGATAGTTTTAGGTTTTTTTTTATTAGAAAGCAGGCAAATACTTGTATTTAATATTTAATAGTTAATCTGTAATATTATAAAAAAACATCATATACATTTATAAAGAAATTCATGACAACTGGACATTGGTGTTAAATGCATGTATGTGTATAAAATAGTTTATTCTGCTTAAAAATACCTAGTGCCGCCATTGCTAAGAATGTACAATAACGTATTAATAACAATTTAATATATGAATTGCTAAACTTTAAAAAAAATTTGAAAACAATTCACCTTAGTGAAAAGACTATACTAAATTATTTGCCCTTTAATGAATATTCTAAAGCACTGTATCGGTCAATAAAATGACTCCATTACTGATCTAAAGTACTTTTTTTTATGTTATCTTCAAAGCGCAATTCTGGGATGTTAAGCTAAGGATAGTCTTTTCACTTTGGTTTGCCTACTCTAAAATTTACTCTTTTTTTAAAATATCTACATCTAGTTTTAATGGGCGATTTATTTAGAATTAGTACACCTTCTAAAATGTGTTTAAAATGTTTACTTTCATAATTTTTCAAACCCTAGAAGTTAAAAGAAACTGCGCTATAAATACTTTTGTTCTTCTATTGCTTAACTTTTGATGCCAATTTCAAAATATATTTCTTCTTGAAACCATTTTCAATATCTAAATGTCTCAATTGTCTGTTTTATATGTCGTACCGTCTTTGTAGGACTCTAAACTTTTATTTTAATTTGAACGGTTTTTATAGAAATTTACGAAATTTTTGAAACCAATTCAGATATTAATACTAAATATTTATTTTTATTCAATTTCGTTTCTGGAAAAACACCAAAAAAAAAACATACAAATAAAAAAAATTTGATATACCTCCAAAAACTTACGAAAATTATCAAAAAAAAAAAAAAAATTATATAAAAACATTAAAATATATGTAAGTAAAATCCATTTTTATATGATGAAATCGATTTCATTAAAATATTTTCAATCATCATTTCGCCATAGTTGCATCAAATCGTGTTAGGGAATGCAAAAGACCCAATACAAGAATAAAATACAATAATAATAAATAATTTACATTTGGATGGTAAATTTTATTTAGAAAACTTACTGCTGCATTATTTAATAAATACATTATTATTAATTTAATACTATTAACGAACTGTTGCGAGGTCTGTGACATACCAGACGGTGCAATACTACTGAAAAATAAATCTATCGTAACTTGCATTACGAGAGCTATTTCTGCCAGGATCCTGCATTGGAGAGCTTTGATTTGAAGTGAGACAAAACTGCCGCTCTACTGCTTACAGAGATGGCTCGAGTTATTGAGCCACGTAATTCGGGCGGTTTCTCAGACAACTTACTTTGAAGCCTACTGTACAAAATTGACATAAATCTTTGGATAAGTGTCAAATCCCTGTAAAAAATCCATATATGTTTGGTTTTTATATGAAAAACCAAACAATTAAGGGAAACTTTCTTCGGGGGTATTTAGGTTTTGGATGTAGTATTTAAAATAAAAGTTGCCTTCACGATATGTCAAAGAATTTTTTAGGCCAATGAAGTTTGAACGCTTTATTATTTGATGTGATTATTACACACAATGTTTCATTCCACGTCCTGGAATAAATGGTTTTTCCATCATCACACTTTTTTGTTGTTTCTATAATTTATTGTAGTAGGTTTTATTTTTTTGGTTTAAAAGACCTTGAATAATATACCTTTAAAGAAGTGTTTATGTTGTGCCGTCCCCCCAGCTTTGAAAGTTAGAGGCGAATGTTTTTAGAGGCATTTAGGACGCATTCTCAAGCGTGACATATATATAAATAATGCATTATTAGCATACATATATCAAACGCTTGCATAACATAACGTATGAATATGATATTTTATGTATAGAAAATTGAGGATAATATGAAGAAATGTTTTCAACATATGCATTAATTTATTTTGTCCGTACAGGTTATTTGAAATCTCGTGCAAAACCTCAAGGAAGCTGTGTAGGATTTTGGCGAGTAGAGAAGCGTTTTCGCTTTAGTATCAGACACACTGTGAAACAGCAATGGTTCTATTGGTTCGTAATAGTGTTGGTGTTCCTGAATACGGTATGCGTGGCTGTTGAGCATTACGGACAACCTCAATTCCTTGAGGACTTTTTATGTGAGTCTTTATTGTATCTTCTTATTATATTATATCCCTTATTTATAAATTTTAGTGTTGTTGTCTTTATTTTGTACATTTCTCTATAAATCTCCTTTCCAGACTATGCCGAATATGTGTTCTTGTGTCTCTTTATGTCGGAAATGTTCATCAAGATGTACGCACTGGGTCCACGCATTTATTTTGAATCGTCGTTCAATCGCTTTGATTGTGTTGTCATTAGTGGTTCGATATTCGAAGTGATATGGTCTAAAGTTAAGGGTGGCTCATTCGGTTTATCCGTACTGAGAGCCCTGCGTTTATTGCGCATTTTCAAGGTGACCAAATATTGGTCATCGTTGCGAAATCTTGTGATTTCGTTATTGAACTCGATGAGATCCATCATTTCATTGTTGTTCCTGCTCTTCTTGTTCATATTGATCTTTGCCCTACTTGGCATGCAATTATTTGGCGGTCAGTTTAATTTTCCCGGCGGCACCCCCGAAACCAATTTCAACACTTTCCCTATTGCCTTATTGACTGTTTTTCAAATTCTGACCGGTGAGGATTGGAACGAGGTCATGTATCAGGGTATTATATCGCAAGGTGGCGCCAAAAAAGGAATGATTTACTCGGTGTAAGTTATTATTTTCATTTTTTAATTTTCTTACAACATTTTTCTACAAGCATATGCTGCTCTAATCTGCTCTTTCATAAAGTTCTCTCACATTCTATTCCTTTTACCAAATGATGCTACTTTCCCATCGCATCATTTGCGGTTGGATATACATTGTATCATATGTGTGTACTTTTCTATGTGTTATGTATAAAACATCCTGTGCTAGTTTTCATATTTTACTATTAATACGTGAATTTTTTTATTACTTTTTAATTTTTTAATTTAGATATACATATTTACAAAGTCTTAGATACTAGAAGCGTGCACATACTCGTACAATGTACTCACGTTGAGTAGCCCTTCCCCACGCATTAGTTGTTCCTTTAGACTAAAGACTACAAGTCCTATTGTAGAAAATTCAACTATTGTTGTACTTAGATATTTTCTCCTCTCTCACTTTAAGGTTTGTGTGTCTCTTTGTAATGTATCAATACTAGGGGTGCTCCATGAACAGTTTAAATATTTATTTCTTTTAGGAATTATAATTGTATAAATATTCTTAAGTATCTAGAGCTCCTACAAATTCTCTGAACGTCGAACCATTAATGTGTACAATCTTTCGTATGGGATAGGTAACCCCCCATAAAGAAAACGAAATATTATAATTTTGTTGGATTTGTTATGAAGTTATCCCGTAACAAACCTATCAAAAAAATATAAAATAGAACAAATTGGGAGAGATTTACATGTATATAAATGTGTATGTATATTTGCTTATAATTATTTTTTATTATTTTTATTATCATTATATTTTTATGTAAATTAATTAACTACACCTAATGCGATTTATTTAAAATACCACCGACTTGGAAGGTCCACAATAACAAATCTTCCAATTTCATTCCTTCGTTGGTTATGTATTATATTATATGTGTATGTTTTAATTTTGAGTAAATAATTTTTAAATTTAATTCTTTAACAAAATCATATAAAGTAACTGCTTAACGCTTGCATACCCTCTCCTTTAGTTATAAATATTAGTTAGTACATATACTGAGTTTGCTATTCCGTTTGAAACACCCAGAAAAACTCCGTTCTATGCGTTCGCGTACTTGTTTGTTGTTGGAATTCCCACAGCCGTACATTTTTAGATAGTAATGTGAAATTTTGAGAAGACACTTCTATGTAGTCACGCTCACAATCAACAAAAACTCTCTATTAGCACAAAAAAAAATGTTCTGCCAAGTTGATGTTTGGTATATATATACTCATATTGATCTACTCCAGCGAGGGCGTAATTAGGTACCTCTCTAATAGAGGTGGAGGGTATTTAAGATGTGACTCAAATCAAATTTCGTTTTTCACTCATTATTTATTTCTTATAAAGTATATTATTTCTTGCGGTTTCCTTTTTAATGCAATTGCTTGTAAAATGAATTAAATTTTAAACAAGGATGTATGATAACTCTTTCCAGCAAGCATGTTTAATTCAATTTCATTTTATTTAATGTGATAGCTAAACAGTAAAATAATTCCAAATTATATTTTCATAAATTTTATTGTATTCGTCTGTCCGTCAATGTTTCTGTGTAGAGCAAAATTCGTACATTCTTTTTAAACATTGATCCTTAAAAGATATAAAATAAAATAAAACTACAAATGATCGAGCGTGACCAACTTTTATGTTGATTTGTGCCAAATTATTATTGTATAAAACGCATGAAAGCATGTTTTTCAAAGTAAGACAATTCAAAATTTCTTCTACAATATTTTACCATATGTCGATATATATTCTTAACGCGTTAAATTATATGAAAAATGAAAAAAAAATGAGCAAAAAAGGTTCCGTTAATCAATTTCGTTAAAATAATTTCATGTAAATATTTGTACACTCCAATAATGGAATATAAGTGTGAAATTGAGTTGATGGATTTTAATCGAGTTCTAGCGAAAAATCAAATTTCTACAAAGCTGCGGCCTTCACAAGTATGCGCTTTATTTTCCTCTATCCATCCTAATTATTAAATTACCTATATAAACCCAACTGCCTCACTATGGATCTAACGCTGTAAATAATACGTTTGTTTTTTGCAATTATACTTAAACGAAAGTTTTTGCAAAGCTAACGTTAACGAACAAAAGAGCTTTACTTACATATAACTATAAACATATGTTTTAGAATAGAAAACTTTTAGGAAAACCTAACCCGTAATAAATAGATTTTCCTAGAATTTTTCCGTACATCATTTTATTATTTTTATTTTCCTTTTTTAAACCATACTTCGCTCCATTTTAATACTTTTATAAACGTTTTCGCCAACACTATCGCTCTAGTTATTAAAACGTTTCTAATTACAATTGCTTATATATTTATCAATATTTACTAAATTATTACCTACCTTAAGTAGTTTAGTTTTGACCCTAACATATACTTCTTAACTTCGCTTTACTATTATAATTATTATGCTGCATAAAGAGAATGGTACGCGCGCTCTGTTTTTCTACAAAATCTCTATCCCTCGCCAAAAGCACTATCTATCTATTCTCTAAAATAGCCACCACATAGAATAAAACCTCAACAAAACCCCAACTTACTAAACTCCTAAATGATTTTTCAACATAAAATCATTAAATTTTATGTGGCATATTTTTCATCCATTCCACCATTCATCCTAATGATCATAAAACATTTTTCGGCTTCTGATTATATGGCTACAATGACGATCTTGCAGTTATTTTATTGTGTTGGTGCTGTTCGGTAATTATACATTGCTGAACGTGTTCTTGGCTATCGCTGTCGATAATTTGGCAAATGCTCAAGAGCTGACGGCTGCCGAAGAAGAACAAGTTGAAGAAGATAAAGAGAAACAGTTGCAAGAGCTTGAAAAGGAAATGGAGGCGTTACAAGGTGATGGCGTCCATGTAGAGAATGGTGATGGTGCGGCGGCAGCAGCTGCAGCGAACAAAGCTAAAAATAAAAAGAAAGAAGAGGAAAAGAAACAAGAAGAGGAGGAAGTTACAGAGGGTCCAAAACCAATGTTGCCATACTCATCAATGTTTATATTATCACCAACGAATCCGTAAATACACATTTTATTTCAATCTATTTCTACAAATTGTAGGTATTTACGTTTCACTTGCCATCGCGTATGGAAAAGTGCTTTTCAGTTATTTACGTAAATATCGCTTAGCAATCATTTGATTGATTTTAAAAGTTTAAGTACAATTACAATTAAGTATGTACATGCATATACATATATATGTACGGAGGGAAAATTAATCATGTCTCTCAAACGACCTATGCTTCAAGGGTTGGTCTATCATGCGAAAAATGTGACTGTAATAATGATAATGAATGATACACCTTAAACTGACACAAATCATTTTTTAAATAAAATTCAACGATTTGAAAAAGAAAAATTCGTGTTAGGGAATTAGGTAAGGGGCACGATACTGAGGGGTACCAAAGTATTTAATAGAAATAGCGATTAATGTAGATTGAATTTTGTTGAAATTCGAGGTCTTCCCTCGTAGAAACGATCCATTACAATGGTGAAAAAATTGAAACAAAATTGTAGGTGCTTGGTCCTTAGATGTTAAAAAAAATTGTGCTCCCTCTAAAATTTCAATAGGCAGCAACGTGCTAAGAGTTGGGGATAATTTAAAAATATTTATTTTACATTTTAGATTATATATATATTATAAATATTGTTTTAATTTATATCTAGTTATTTAGCTATAAAAAGTTCGCTTAGGTATAATTGATCGCCGTTAAGTATTGAAGTCTAATGCACAAACTATTTAAAAATTTAACAATTAATTATTTATAGCTTTAGTAACATAATTGTAAGTTTCAGGTAACTAAAAGACTTTATTAATCGAATATTTTCTTTTATATTTTTTGTCTTTTTTCGGTTTGGTGGTTAACATAATTTTTGTTGTTTTTTTTTTTAATTTTTTGATGAATTTTCTTTTTGGCTTTTTATACCAAATCAAATGCTTGCATGATGCTCCACAATGAAAATAACAACAACAATAATTACAACAATAACAACATACCACATTCATTAAAATCACTATCACTGCAAATTTAATAATTTTATCACTATTGAACAAAAAAAAAATCAAAATTGATAATCATCACCAGTATACGACGGGGCGCTCATTGGGTGGTTAATTTACGTTATTTTGATTTTTTCATAATGGTCGTCATCTCATTGTCATCGATAGCGTTAGCGGCCGAAGATCCCGTTCGTGAGAATTCGCCTCGGAATAAAATATTAAATTATTTCGATTATGCATTTACCGGCGTATTCACCATAGAAATGTTACTGAAAATTGTAGATTTAGGTGTCATATTACATCCAGGCAGCTATTTAAGAGAATTCTGGAATATTATGGATGCTGTGGTCGTTATATGCGCTGCTGTCAGTTTCGGTTTCGATATGAGCGGTAGCAGTGCTGGACAAAATTTATCAACAATCAAATCGTTGCGTGTCCTACGCGTCCTACGACCATTAAAAACTATTAAACGTGTACCCAAATTGAAGGCCGTCTTCGATTGTGTTGTGAACTCATTGAAAAATGTTGTTAACATTCTAATCGTGTACATATTATTTCAATTTATATTTTCTGTCATTGGTGTACAATTATTCAATGGGAAATTTTTTTATTGTACGGACGAAAGTAAACATACTGCCGAAGAGTGCCAGTAAGTAATTTCTCTCTTTGTCTCTCTCTCTCTCTCTCTCTCTCTCTCTCTCTGTTACTCTCTATCCTTCTTCATTAAAATTTACAATTACAAGATTTTATTTTTCTGCCTCCTTCCTTTTCTATTACTATTATTATTATTATTATTATCTAATTAAATAGACATTTCCATATAAATGTTTATCTGAAAAGCTATAGTTGTTGTATTTTTGTGTTCCCTTTCATTTTCTAAATGTGTGACATGTGTGTCAAAATCTCGATTAGTTTTAGTTTTATCCATATTCAAATTTTACACAATTTAATGGCGGCTTCCTTACATTCTAATCATAGTTTAGAATCATTAAAGTTTTTGCTAAAACACTACTTTTTCTCCAATTAAAATTATAACTTAAAATTTTGAATTAGCCAATTAGCCAAAGTTAAAATGTGAGTGTGTATAATTGTGTGTTCATATGTTTGTAATTTTTTGTTTTTGATTTTTATCTCGCGCCAAAAAATTAAAATGTATTTTATAGTATTTTTTTCACCATTAGACAATAAAAATGTTTTCTTAGGAAAGTTTATTTCACCGTTTTATTGTAGAAGAATTTTAACCACAAACGTTTCCTCTTATATCCTGAATTCCTTTCTATTGTAATTACCACATCATAAAAACAAACAAAAAAAAACAAAAAAAACAAAAAATACGCAACGCACAGATTCGCGAATATCTTTTGTCTTACGGCTGATCCATATTTTCCACAAAAAAAAGTAAGAATCACGTTAAATAATTTTTTTTACTATTGTTCATGTTGTTTTAGGATAAATGATAATGCGGATTATAAAATTAGGTGATAATTTAGATGGTTAAAAATTATATCAAAAAGTCTTAAGAAAGTTCGCTATTGGTCAATGGATCATTACCCGGTCTCTTTGTCTTTTTGCTAAGATGAGCAGAGAACAAAATTGAATAGTAACCACATTCTAAGACTTTAAAAGAATTTTTTCTTTGTAATATAATTCGGCATTATGCCTATATTAATATTAGCGAATCGTGTTATTTAAAAATACTCCGAAGATAATTGAGTTGGTTATAGGTAATATCTTTCTGGTCTAGTTTTAAAAATAAATATAGCTCATCTTTCCCTGTAATGTGTAAATCATTACAGAATTTATTTACTAATCCAGTTATATGTACGTTTTAATAACTAGTAACGGGTATTTGAAAAAAAAAAAAAAAAACAATTTTTATTCAATAATCGATAAATATTTTGATGTTTTGGAACTAAGTCCATGTTACTTTCTCGTGCGGTCTTCACTTGTTCTATCAAAATATAATGCAGTTTTTCGACTTCTTTGAATACTTTGCTCCATTTTTAAGAGCGTGTATTTGATAAAATTTATTCACCAACCTCACTTTAATGGCAATTTTTTTTAACCGTCGATGGGTTACCAATCTAAGGAATACAAGTTCCATATGAAATTCTTTTTACTTTGCTTCGCAGCTGGTTTTGAACCGGCGTCCCACAGAGCGTAAAGTATACTAAGATAAAGCCCTAGCCAACTCAACTACGAAGGAACCACCTAGAAGTATAATTTATACCTCCAAAGTTTCGCAGTTTTTCGCTCTGGACCCGGACCCTGCGTTTGAAACGCGCGTTTTACGCCTTCGGATAATGCGGAGTCATTATTCGTTCGTTATACTAATTGTTGTTTCTGTTCCTTCCTTTGAAAGGCACAACAGTTCCATATTTTCCAGTCTTATAAACTCCGATCTTTTGAATAGTATTAACATTAACATGGACACACTACAATCCCTTTTAGACGCACTGAATTCCAATGCACTATTCTAAAAAAACACACTCACAATTCCTATACTTTTCTCAATTAAAACAATTACAGCCGTCTAGTGCAAAATGTATACAAAAATCAGTGTAATCTAGGGATCACTTAACGTGCAATAAAAAATCAAATATATGAATGTATTTGAATGTATTTCCCATACCAACATATTTAAATTATTAATTAAAAAAAAAATGCTTCTTTTGTAATGAAAGAAAATTAGAAAAAAATCTTTATTCGAATTAAATGCGTGCACAGATTTAACAGAATGTAAGAGTAGCATTTTAAAGTTTCCCCGCTAGTTTATTTGCCTGATTGCGGTGCTAATAAACAATCAAAATCACGCAAGTAAACAGCGATATAAACTATATCATAAATATATCAATCTTGTCAACGTAAATTCTCTATCTGTGAAAATGTCTCTATCTGTTTTTTAACAACTCCTCTATGAAGCTTTACCGCATTACACCCTTTCAAACACACTATGAGTACCCGTACTACAAAAAGTAGAAGAAATATTTTTGAGGAATATTTTTTGATTATCTTTTGACTTTTGAGATGAATAATATTTGTACATTGTGGGTATTTTTTTTTCAAATGTCGTACATTATACATATATGTATTGTGTATGGAAGAAATACCAAAGAGTCCATACTACTGCCAGAAGATTTCTTAATAAGCATAAACGGCGTGCTCTTAACACTGTACTTCAATGCAGAGATTCATGAATTTTACCTATTCATTAAAAAGAATATGCATAAAGTGAAGATTTTTGATGCACTACTTGTATAGAGTAAATACAACAAATATAATATATATCGAATTAGAAAATTACAGCAGAGTGTATGTGCTTTACAAAGTATTAGAAAAAAATATTCATAACGAAATTTATATAACTTACAATTTATATTATTATTTTGTTCTGTGTGATTTACTATTTTTTGCTTAAAAATATTTGTTTAGAAGTCCGTATCAAATGAATTATTCCTTAATGCATATATGTATACAAAAAAAAGTATTAGTTTTTACCCAATTAGTACAAAATTAAATCGTTAAAGAATTAAACTTACATACACTCGCTACAAATAGTTTGTAAATATTAACGTTTCTTGAAAGATTCTATATCTTTTAATTGTTTGCTTTCGCGTGCAATGAAGTTAAAGTTGAATTTTTTTTATATCAAAGCATATTTTCATGATAAATTTGTGATGTTGAATTTAAAATTTCACAAATTGAACATTTTACATTAAATGATTAATCAAATAAAAAAAATACATTCAAAAACAATCAAAAAAGGGCATCATGGCACCACATTTTCACAATTATATTTTCTACGTGAAAAAGTGCTCTGCAGATAAGGAAAAAATGTCTGAGAATAAGATTAGTTAACGGGGGACGCCCACTTTGGGAGCTCTTTTATTCAAAACACATACTATTAGAAACAACGCATGTAAAATGTAGTTGAAGTTTTTTAACCACTGAATGTATGTGTATTTTAACCAACCTCACCCATTTTCATAAGTTTGTTCTGGACCTAAAGGACATTGTGAAATTTTCATATTATTTCTATGGCAGATCTAAATGGCAATCTGCGTGCAGGAACTAAAAGTGTCTGTACAAAGTTTGCGTTTAATATCTCGAAATGCACGCGCTTGAGAATGCCACTAACAAGCGGACACACGGACATACATGTCTACATCGAATCAGTTTTGGTTCTGGTTTGGTTGGAAGAATATATATGTACATATACTATGTAGGATATCTGACGCCTCATTCCGGGTTCAAATTTGGTACATTTCTATGAAGCTAATTAACCATTCTTCACCAATTTTTATAAAAAAACATTGTACTAGGATATTAAGTGCTTAAATGGTGGGGTTTGACCGACTATATCATTTCCACTTGCTTAAATATATAGTCTAAACAGCTAGTCTAATTTCTATTATTCATGTTCTGTGAGATTATACAAATAAATTATTAAATTCACATGAATCACACATTTGGAAAATATGTTATAACACCAGAGGAAATTTGGAGCTCAGAGGAAAGTCGTGGGCTACTTACGATTACGACTCCTGAGAGCACGGGCTTGCACAAAAGACCCAATGGTCGCAGTGCAGATAGTCCACATAAATAATAATAATAATGTGTATATGTAATTCAAAGAATAAATTCTTCGCTATTATAATTATTTACTCCAAATTGAGACGGATTATAACATAAACACTCAATAAAATGGATTGATTTAGTTTAATTGGTGCAAACACTAAAAGTTATCAATTTTTGTCATGACAATATGCTTTAAATCGAAATATTAGCGAATTTTAGAAGAAAAACAAAAAGGAATGCTCACAATATATCAATTACAAAATACAAAAATTTGTATAAATCTTATATAAATATTAAATTAAATGTCACAAAATTTATAAAAAACACGCCATCCTTAGATATCATTTTAGTAATTAAATTTTTTAATAATATAGATTTATACCAAACTAATCAAATTGCTTAGATAGACATGATGTGAAAATATTTAAAAATTGTTAAAGCATAGTAACACGTAGTCCAATATATTGTTAGGTCTAGAATGCTTTATAGTGTGTATTCCGAACTAAAACAAATTCGTCTGCCATTACATTTTCATAAATATTGTATTTTATGCAAAGTAAAGTATATCGTAAGGTATTGTTTACAATATATAAACTTTACTTTATGTAACAAAATTTGTCATCGCTTGCATAATTTTTAACACACTTTACATACATTTCATATCTTAACATAAATATATTCTTAACATTCTTTACATACTTTACACGGTACCATTTCAATTATTTAAATGTCATTAATTACACGTTCCAAGCATTCGTAATATTTTTTTTATTATTTGTCTAATATCACTCTCCTTGTATCTCTATAGAAAAAAAAATGTATTTTTTCTTTTTTGAGTAAATTTTTTCCTTAATTTGCTTAAAAGTTGTTTAATTTATTTATTTTTTCGATAATAACGAAACAAAAAACCTGTTTCTATAATTTGTTGGGAATATTTCCTAAACATCAACTGACCAAAAATTCATTGAAAAAACTAAAACTGAATCATGAAAGGGGTTCATATTTCAAATATGAGGAAGGTGAACTACTGCCCAGACAGGAGGCACGGACATGGAAGCCGCGCAGCTTTCATTATGATAATGTTGCCGCCGCTATGTTAACATTATTCGCGGTACAAACTGGTGAAGGATGGCCACAGTAAGCTAATTTATTTTCACTTTATACTTGAGCTTCTGTTTGTTCAACATCACAATTTTGTTTTTGTTTATTTTTTGGAAACTGCAACCGTTTTCATTTAATTCGAATTAAACAAAACAACACATTTTTTCATTAAACTTAATAACAACAACAATAATAATAATAATCCAGAGTACTGCAACACTCCATGGCGGCCACATATGAAGATAGGGGTCCAATACAAAATTTCCGGATTGAAATGTCCATATTTTATATCGTTTATTTCATTGTATTTCCATTCTTCTTCGTTAACATATTCGTGGCCTTGATTATCATTACATTCCAAGAACAAGGTGAAGCCGAATTGCAAGACGGCGAAATTGATAAAAATCAGGTGAGAGAGATTTCACTTTAGTCAATACTTTGCTACTTCTATAAAAACTTAGCTAAAAACTTAGCGCCAACTAGAAATAGAATTAAACAGAACAGAATTTCTAAAAATATAATTAAAAAAAAAAAATAATTTAGTGTGCTAAAAAATTTATTTATGTGTCGAATTATTTTTCGTCGGCTGAAACTGTCATATCGTTGCTTTTGTGAAGATGTCAAGAATTCATGTTTTTGGTCTTGTCAAATAAGTGTTACACTAAGTGTCAATGTATTTATTTAGCTTGTTCTTATCGTTTATGTAGATTTTCATTTAATTAATTAACATAAACATTTTTAGTGAACATAGAGACAATACTTCGATAGAATTAGTTTGATTTTTTTTATAAATAAATAGAAAAAAACTTCTTCATAGGGGCATAATGCAAAACATTATTGTACTGAGCTTCGCCTCCAAATAGCTTATAGCTTCTCCTCCTACATAAGTTATATAAATGTTGAACATTTTCCGGAAGTTATTCTCTTACATAGAATTGTATTGAAATTTTCATATATTTTAAGAAAAACTTTTCATTTACGTTTAACTACAAAATGAAATGTTTTTATTAAAAATAATACCAAAAATAATTATGTGCATAAGTTAACCAAAGGTTTGTACTTGTAGTCCTTGTAACTTTTGCTATTGTCTTGTAATCATTTTATTTCAACATTCAAATCAAAAATCGGGTTTCACCCGATTATTATATAGCCGCTGCCACTTGTTCTTTCAAAATGCATGGTACCTAATGTTTAGTACTTTAAAAATGCTTTTATATTCTTATTACAATAATATATATTATTTTAGAGCATAGAAAAACTTAAATAAGAGTTTAGGAGAAAACTTCTCCATGTGCATGCAATATTAGCACAATATATTACGCTCTACGGGTAGATGGATCAGGTTTCGGGTTCACTCTGCCCGATCGGACCTCTTTCATTAGAGTTTTAGGCCTTTGGCAAATATGGTGCATAATTGCCTAAGCAACGAACGTCATCAAGTAAAGTTTGAAAGGTTTTAAATTTAAGTTAATAATTTCTTATTAAAAGAAGAGAAATGAGTGAAATCGGTTAATTTTCATTCATATTTGACGAAAATGTATCATAATACAATAAATAACGGTATTGGGATGAAATTTAGAAAGATTAATTAATTAAAACAACGATGCATTGTACGGGAATGAATATGGGCTTGAATATAAAGCTTTTTATTATCACCTAACACTCCCTCTGAATTAAGGGGAAAGTTGTATATAAGCACACATATGAGTTGTAGGAGTCTCTATATTCTTGAGCTTCAAAAACTGAGTAGATCTAGATATGTATTTCCGTGTGTCCGTCAATTTTGAGATGTTAAGCTAAAATTTTGTACAGATACTTTTAGTTTTGTGTGCAGATCGTTACTTAAAATGGTTAAAGTCGTTTAGAGTCACGCCCACAATCGACAAACATTTTTATATCTGCCACAAAAGTTTACCTCTAACTTGTAAATTGGTACACATATATATATAGTTATCCCACGCATCGATCTTTCCAAAATGGGCGTGGTCAGATAATGGACACATAAAACCATATTCAACGTAAGCCAACAATGCAAGCTGATATGTAATATGTACAAACACTATGAGGAGGCGTGGTATATTAACCTGGCACGGCCACCGTTGTAGACGTGGAGGGTATTTAACATTTGGCCTAAGTCAAATTTAGTTTTCTTGTTTTACTTGTTTTTCTATATCTTGTAGTGTTAGACTTTACACATGTAATCTTTCCAAATTGATAGTAGTGGAATATTTAAGATATTAATAATAAAATAAAAAAGACATTTTAATTTAGTTATTAGAGTTTAAAAAAACGCAAATATCTTTTTAGCAAATTTCCTATTTAATGCAATACTTTTCCGGCTTCATAGACACCACTGCTGATGCAACTAAAAAATTTCACTGTTGAATCATTTATTTGTTAATTGAGGTACAAGGAAATCTGAATATAATCAATTTTAAGTCATTACCTTAATGTTGACATTAAAACCATATCAATTTTAATTGTACTTGGAATAAACGTGGGCAACATCCGTTCTAAGAAGTTTTTTAATAAAAGTAAATTATATTTTGAAATATAATAGGCGGCCTTTCATAATAACTGACCTAACTTACATGTACAAGTCTTTACAGAATCTTTTGGGCAAATTGTTCTTTGTAATATTGTAAACCTTACCAATGAACCAACTGCACGTTTTCGCAAAATGCAGTGGTGGGTAAACTATGGTGCACCACTTATAATTTACTCTCACACATATTTATCACACATGCATTTATAATGTATTTGCAATGAATGTAGTGTAATTAAATAAATCAACATTTATGTATATTTTTAAAAAAAAGTTGAATAATTTGATAATAAAACAAAATTCTCTTGGTGATGTTTTTCATAAAAAATATTAAACTTTACAGAAATCATGTATAGATTTTACAATAGGAGCACGCCCGTTAGAACGTTATATGCCAAAAAACCGGAACACGTTTAAATATAAAGTGTGGCGGATAGTGGTCTCAACACCATTTGAATATTTCATAATGATGCTAATTGTGTTCAATACTTTATTACTAATGATGAAGGTAAGGATTGTCTATTTTTGTTAGTGTAAAGTATATATAATTTTTTAAAGGAAATTCTCATTTATGCGCTATGCACTGGCTCTTCTCATTGTCACTCTCTCTTTCTCTATCTAATGTTTGATGACATTTTGCATGTAAAATGTTGGTTGACACAAACGAATTTTTTGTAGGCAATTGCACCATTAATAAACCCCCCGGTGGTGAGTTTTCAACCACTTTATAATTTCGTCGCAATTTCGATATCTTTGATTACACCATTAAGGATATTAGATGAATAAAAAAAGTGAAAATGTTGTAGTCGGTTCTTCCCGGCCATTTCATATCTTACATCACTTAATTCAATCATTTATGCTATAATAAGTTGAGTGGTATCCTTGAATAAGTGTTTTTGTCATATAAAGTCTCTTGGGTTCGGGTTAAGGTCCCAATTAATCAAAGTAAAAATGTCAGGTTTTGGTTCGATTTGAACCGTGCGGTTTCGTGTTCAAAATTTAAATAAATACTTGGTACAAAATAAAAATGTAGGTCTCTTGTTATTTACATATGTTATAAATAAATAACGGGCGAGAAACTACAAATATAACTAAAGGGAGAAGTGGGAAAACAGTCAGAGTCCGAACACAACCAAAGCAGCTCAAGCTAAAGCCTCTTTTTTGGTAGCTTCTCGATAACCACTGGGTTACCGGGCAAATGCCACACCCACCTTTAATTATACCAATCGATTTCGAATCAAGTACTAAATCAAGTGTTCCTATTCGAATTCTATTTGTAACTGTTGTACTATTTCTGTAATGTAATTTTTTTTTTAAAACCTCCTTTTTTTTGAACTTAAGAATTCTGTCCTTAACACACTCAAGTTTTCCATCGCATTGGGAGAAAATTCTCAAAATAAAATAAAATGATTACTATGAAGTAAAAAATAATACCTTTGGTGATGCTTAAATGATTCTGCTCATAATCCTAATATAAGAATTATGGGTTTCATTCAGTTTAAATCAAAGTGTTCTCTCCAAAGGGTATTGCTATGTAAATATATAAACATATATAGGATGCCTACTCTTATATCTTATATGTATATAATATAAAATAATTAAAAAATGTAATTTCTATACATTATATGAAAACGCATATGTCAGTATCATAATCAAGGTAAAATGTATGAGAAGTCACTCAAATATATCAACATGGGCTTTACTGGAATGTTTAGTGTTGAGACTGTGCTGAAAATAATAGGATTCGGTGTTAAGGTAGGTGCATCGGAACAAATGTTGTAACGATAACCAATGATACAAGCTGAACTTTACAAATATTTTTTAAACATGTATATATTTTCTAATTAATTGCATGGAGTATCAAGACTTTAATCAATGATTACTTAACGGTTTCAAAAAGGTAAGTGATTTTAATTTGACATACCTTTCTACTTGTTCAAAATGTCATACTCAGGTAGCCCCTCGAATACTTTAGAGATCCTCCAAATTGTTCTAATGCCCCTTCTTATTATTTAAAATATAAGTTAAGCTGGTGTCCGAATTTCCATTGTTGGAACCTAGTGTAGACACTGAAAGGTTGGTATTTTATTTGAAATCGTCTACGCATTTTTCAAAGGCACAATACTCATGCGGATGTCCGAAGCAAGGATGCTAAAATGATTTCTTGTCAGATCAGAACGACATTTTTATATTCAAATGGTCATGACAGGATTACATTAGGTCAGCATCACACGTTTATGCAGAATATATATATATTTTTCACACCACACACTAAGTGTTGCAAACGTTTTGCCCATAATTTTGGGGCGATGGGTATAGAAAACACATTTATTTATGATAAGCATATAAGTATCCAAGATTCGTTTCATCTCCTAGCAGCAATCAATTTATCTGTCGGGTTCGTTTAGCAATCCAACGCAATTTGAAAAATTACGTTAAAAGTTAGGTTTTAATAACCGCAATCGAACTTGAAACATAGCATGCCTGAGAAGCCCTTCATAGTTTCATATTGTTTTCAAGCGGGAAGGTATCCAACAGCATGTTCATTATATACATATACGAAAAAGCATGTTAATATGAAATACGAAATAACGTTTTTTTTTTTTTGTAGAATGTCTGTATTTTCGTACACAAGCACCTTTTTATACGATTTTAGTTTGAAAATGATGAAGCGTATAAAAGATTTTAGATTAGAGGTTTTTGATGTGAGTTTTCTTTTTTCCTCTTTGTCGTTTTTTCCTTTTTATTTATAGTTTCATGATGCACCGCCATTATTTAGTGATATCTTGTCCTACATAAATCTGGTTTTAACGTTGTTCTTCTTTTTGGAGACAATTTTAAAATTAATTGGTTTGGGAGTTACGGTAGGTAGTGCTAGTGTTTAACTATTTGAACTTCTTAATGAAAATGAAATATTTTACTAAAATTTCGAGCTCTCTATAAATTTCAGCTTGTATTTAAGTATGAATTATTTTTTTTTTTTTGGAAAACAATTGTAACAATAATAATAATATATTATTTTGTAGAATTTCTTCAAAGATCCCTGGAATACATTTGACTTGATTACGGTTTTGGGCAGTATTGTTGATGCTCTCTGGATGGAATTTGGGGTAATTAATTATATTATATATATATGTATATATATGATGTATAGGTTAGCCAAGGCCGATCATCTTATTTATTAAATTATTACCATGTATGTACGTATGTTGTGCGCTAATAATTACAAGAAAAAAAAAAAAAATACGCTGTTACACATAAGCTGCTGGCATTTAGCGTGTGTTTATCATTTTTTTGTTTAAACAAGTTTCCAATTGATATCGATTTCTTAGAGCGAGCATTATATCGCTGTTGTTCAATACTCACTCTCGTTTTTAAATAGTGTGCAAGTTATGTTATGGAATGAATGCGAATTTCATCAAATACCAAATATCTGCAAATGGGGTTAATAACAACAATTTGCCAAGTCCGTTACTAACCCAGCTTTAGGTTCATTTTTTATACACATATTTACTTACATGTATGTATGTATTGATACAAAAAAAGTTAACGAAGCCATTATTATTAATTTTTTCATGTTAAATGCCAAAATTAATGAATGCGTTTAATAATCGAAATTCTGTTTTTGTAAATTTTTTCTATTTTATTTTTCATAATTGGTTTATTTGAAAACAATAACACAAAAATTGTAACCAAATACGAAATGGGGTCTCTAAAACAAAATCAAAAAAACAAAAAAACACCGAAAAACTTCACAAAAAATACTTTATTTATAATGCACCTTGTGTTTATGCAAAAAATACATTAAAAACAAACCAACAACATCACAATAAACATAAAATATCTTTATGCGCACCATAAAAAAAAAATTTCTTACCTTTCATCTAAAATTGATTTAACTTTTCTAACCATTCGTGATGTACCTGAAAAAAATATTCAATCTGTTCTCCTCACTATTACTGCTTTGTATACGATTTGAATGAAACAAAAATATAACATAAAAAACATATATTTATAACATATATAAACAACCTTAACAAATCAAATGAAACTCATCACATAAATCCAAAAATTCAAAACGAAACATGTAAAAACAACATTAACAAAAAATGTAATCGCAACGGCAATTAACGTCCACACCTTTCCCCACTTATACGAAAACACCATCACAAACCATTGTCAACAATTATAATAACAACAACAACAACGATAACAAATACGACTATAGCACGATGTAAGTACAAAATTTTCTATTCTGCAAAACACTTGCGCCACTTGCTTACATCCCCCTTACATTACCATGATGCTTACACCAACATGTCGAAACATACACATACACAGGCACAGCCATTAATGTTTTTTTTTTTTAAATTATAACATATGAGCAGAGCTTAGTATATTTTAATTTAATTTAAACTTTATATTGACGTACACACACACATATGCATGCCTTACATTAACGTTGTAAACCTTGTGTGACTAGAATATTAGGAATAAAACATAAACAAGATATTGTTAAATTAAAATAATACTTAAGAAGTATATTTTTACAATGTCAGGGCCCCTAGATATTAAGTAGCCTACGCTTAAAAACATATTAAAATATTTATTGTATCCGATTATTGTATCCAACAACAATCTTTGCCCAGCATAAGTACTAACCTACTCACTCATCTTTGAAATAAACTTTTGCAAATTTTTCGGCCGGGGCAAAGTTTAGCTCAGATGGACAAATAGACCCATCTATAGGGATTCAAAATGCACCATGAAAATCAAAGCTAGAGATAATTTTTTGTAAAACTTCTGAAGTTCCCTTTACAAACGGGGGTAGAGGTGGACATTGCTCTGGGTAAAAAACAAAAACTCCACATCAACATCCACACAATAGTGATTTGTATATCAGATTGTTGACAATTTGTAAAGTACAATTGACGTAGAGGTCAAGTAAAAATGCATCCAAGTGTTATTTTTTGTTTTCTTATTAATTGTACATTTTTTTGCAATAACTCGTAATTTAGCTTAAAACTCGCAAATTCATATAACCTTTCAAACAACCAATTTGTGTGCATTTGTTGTATATTTAAATGTTGAGAAATATATTAAAAATTTATTATATTCCAATAAACACCTTTCAACCAAATTTGTGGAAACTTCTTTCCTGAACCAAAATGCAAAATTCCAAATTTCCTTCAAAATACTTTTGCTATCAAATACAATTACCACGATTACGATTAATGACCCCACCCACCGTCACAACCACAACAAATACCACTACCACCACCACCACAATCTACAATAATTCACTTAATTAGCAAATTGTAATGCCAGTACAATATCACTACACGTACAACCACTACATTACCTCGAATCACACCGCCAGGCAATTTACAGTACATATTAATCATCATCAGCAGACTAGCGTAAATGTAAGTAGTCGGCGATTAATAAATTGTTATTATATTTATGCTAAATTTATTAATGATGTCCCTTTTGACATAGAAGTTTCTTTTATCATTATTTTATTTTATTTTATGGTTGATTAAAAAAATATGGAAACCTATGTTAGATAAAAAAATATTTGCATTTCTTACTTCAATTAGTTATAGTTTTGTTTACTTTTTTTTTCGCTTTCTATGAAATGCAAATGCAGTGCATTTTATAAGTTTTTTTTTATATTTAAAGCATCATAACATATATAAGAATTTCAATTATGTCGCATCACTTTTACAAAAATTTTTAATTTGAATTAAAAATATTTTTACAAAAAAAAAAAAAAAAATTAATTTAAACGAGCTTTCATTTGTTAAAAATAAAAATTGGTAAATTTTTAGCGAAAAAAAAAAACATTAAGTATTCACCACTTTAAGTCTAAAAACCAACCTGATGAGTGTAATTACTATGAGTGAGATTACTAGAAGCTACTAGATTACAAGAAGCGTGCGCGGCAGCAGATTATACCCTTTAATAGTAAATTAATTAATTTGTGTGATTTATAAACACACAGTTAAAAGAAAGTCGAATAAAAATCAACAATACATCGTAAATGAACTAAGTACTAACTTGCAAATCGATTTCTATGCGAAAGTCGTTCTTTAGATTAGATTGTGGGCCAATAACGACAATTTTTGTGTCAAATAAATTTTAGTCAATTGTGGGCATAGCTCTTGACCGATTTTGCCAATGATTTCAATAATCATAATTTTTATTTAATATAACCCATCTCGCTTTCAATCGTCATTAAATCAATAAATTTTATAAAATAAATCTTTTTAAAACCACTTAAGCTCACTTACTAATAATCTATAGATGAAGTGCAATATATAAAGCACAATGACGGTTTTTGAAGTTTCAAAGGAATTGTATTAAATGAAAAGATTTCCCTTATTATATCCTCTGACTCAACTGAATTTAACAAAATTCACTGAAAAATCGAATATCGAGTTCATTTACTTTTCCAATTTCCATAAGCACTGAATTGAAAAAAGCAATCCTATAAATTAATTACTTCTATATACTATATCAATAACTCAATGATTTAAGTGCAAATAAAATAACTCCATTGTTTTCCAATTCAATGAATCAATCTAGTACCTGTTGATGTATTTAATTTTTATTCTTGAACATTCGAAGCACTACAAGGCAAAGGATATTAATAAATACTTTATAAACAAGAAAAAAGCCAACTTCAATGGATTAAAAATTTTGTTGTCTTGTACAATATTTAGCAGCTCCTCCTTTGACAATCACGCATTTAATATGCATTAGGCGGAGAAGAGAATCCCTTCAAATATTTCAATATTGAAAGAAACGTTCCGGAAAGTGGTTTGAGTTAACCTATTTTTATTAACATGATAATTAATTTTTTTTAATGGAATAATAATATTTATCCTACACTAATTTTAAAAAGAAAAATGTAAATTTTTAATTTCATAAACCATTGTGTTGCGTACTAATAGTAACAAATATAATAAAATATGTTAAAATTGCGATGCGTTAAAAGTGAAATGAATTAAATAAAAACTTTTGTGATTTAAATCGAAACCTTGTCGCCAAGAACCCTTACAAGGATTCATCAATACCACGAAATTTTTGTGTTCCTTGTAAAATAGGCTAAAAAGAAATGACTATCAATCAACTACTAATAAGTCGGAATTTTTGTTGAAAACTGCCCAAACTCTTCGTATTTGGTAATTAAAGTTTTAATGGAGCAAAGCTTTTATTCTTGGCGCTGTTGCTTTTGTGAATATTTGATAAATATGTATGCATATAATTTGAAAAAATAACACTTAAAAACATGACGCAATATTTCTTACTAATTTTCACAGGTGATAAAAGAGTTCATAAAAAATATGTTTCAGGTAAGAAGGTTTTCAATTATTCTTAATATAACTAAATGCGCAACGAAAAAATTTACCAATTTTTAAATTTCATTTACATTACACTTAATTATAAGAACCAATTTGAGTTTTTAATTTTTGGTCAAGTAGATGAACTAAATGATTATTATATAATATATAAAATGCAACAGTTTTCGCGTATGTTCGTAGGTATTTTATTTTAAATATATTTATTTGTGATAGAAGTTAAGTTTTTGTACGATATGCTATTATTATTTTGGACGTAAAGTTGGAAATGTCAAAGAATGCAAATTTAAGCTACGTGTAATTATTCTTTCCACGTCTTGTCTTGTCTTATCTTGTCTTGCCTTTCCCTTAATTATCTAACATTTTGAATGTGTTGCAATATAGTCTTTAATAGTCCCTCTAATACAAAACCGCCTTCCAAAAAACACTTCATATTAAAAAAAAAAAAAAGAAGCTTCATCTTATAACTCGAAAAAAATACGAAAAATTTATTCGAAAATTAATGAATACAATAATAATTAATTGTTTTTATGTATTTTTCTTCTATTTTCAAAATAAACGAATTTTTATAAACAAATTGAAACCACAACAACTGAACTATGGCCGTTATATATTCCAATAAATATATAACTGTGATTTTGGATTATCAAAAAAAAAAAAAAAAAAAAAAATTATAATAATAATAAAAAAAAAAAAAACATTTACATTACAATCACTACACTGTAACCTGGTCAAAAAATAATGTAAACTTTGAATTTTTTGAATGCTCCACAACACGAATGTGTCTTCTTTTTAAACTGTTCTAATTGTATATGTATTTATGATACTTTATTCAAATATTTTTCAATACAATACAATACAATACAATACAATACTTACAATTGCAAATTGAACATTAACTCAACAAACATATTGATTTTGAAATTCAATCAATCACCTTCTCTCTTACCACCGAATCACCACAAAATGTTTTGTATTTGACACCACCACTAATCACAATAATTACAAAACACTGGATAATTTTCCACGAAAACACAAATTATTTTATAACAAACAAACCAAATCTTCTTATAACTGCAGGATGTAAGTACAAAATGAAAAATTTATGATATATGAAATTTGTCTAAGAAAAAAAAAAAAAAAAAACACAAATAGCGGAATTTTTCATCCTTAACCTCCATATAAACGATTATTCTGTTCTTTGTACTTGGCTTTTGTTCTATTCACTAAAACCACTTACCCTCACAACCACCCCTGTCTATTAGAAACTTTATATAGAGACCTCTTCAAAATAACAAATCAATTTATTTATATGATACAAAATACAATATAATTTTAAGTAAAAACGCAAGAAATAAAATGATTTTTAACAACTGATCTTTTTTGCAAAGTGATCCGCAACAGAGTTACTTTTTTGTAAATCTAAAAATGTGTTGAACGTTAATATTTTAATTAATTATATAAACGAGGAAAAGGTCACTTTAAATTTTTTTTTTTAAATATAATTAAATTAAAATAGTCCATTTCATACCCATCTTGGATAGTTTTTGTTCAGCCGTTTGTAAATACCAGAATCGGACGATCCACAACTCTAAAAGAATATACATATTCTTGATCAGCATAATAGAAAAGCTGATTTAACCCGGCGACTGACTGACTGGCGACTTTCAAATTCGTGTAATATGAAGTGTATTAAATTGAATTCGATCAAAAGGTCTTTTTAACAAGCGCTATTTTTTATTTTTATTTTTAAAAAATCATTATTAGATAAAATTCATTAAATTAAAACTTAAAAAGACAATTAATCTTCAACTCTACATAGAATGTATTAATTACGTATTCATTTATTTATTAAAAATTTATAAATATTGTCTATGGAATGTTCTGTTGTGGATCGCTCAATAGATTATTCATTAGTTTATTTATTATAAATTTTATTTTAATTTCATTCGTAATATACTCGTATATAAAAAAGTATTCACTATCTAACTCTTTAACTTTTTACAAGAGACATAGAACGACATGCCCTGATTGTTTCGTGTTATAACAGCTTATATTTCATACTCTCCGATTTCCAGCTATTAGAAGGATTTTTGTATATATTTTTTATAACTATTTTTAAGATAATTGCGTAGTGAAACTTTCAAGTATCCTGTACTACATATAATATTTTTATGGAATCCATTTCTATTACTGTTTAGAGTATAATTTATATATAAATGAAAATAATGTACCACCACTTGTATAATTTATACTTTTTATTTAACAGTTTTATATTATAATATAATATTTATGTAGATATTATGTTATAAAGCATTGAGGCCACTGCGAGGCGGTACACGTCAAAAACATTGACTTTCTTTCAAATAGAACGTCATTGTGTAAAATTTTTTGGTCAAAATAAAATGAAAACTCTTCTAATATCATATTTATTATATCAGTTCATGATATTAGATAAATATTTTCTTAATTATTAAAAAAATATATTTTGTTTTTAATATCTAACAATTTAGAATCAATTTCCGAAATATTAATCAGACTTTTTTGAGTTATTCTTTTTAGTGACCTCGTAAATTTTCGATCAAAAGAACAAAAAAAACTTTCATTGTGTATATATGTTTTAACGGAAATTTTAAGTGTTCTCCTGAGTTTATATAAAAAAGGCGTTTTTCACTTAGAGCGAAGCGATCTATAAACTTAAAAATTAAATTTGTTTTTTACCTTTTTATTATTTTGTTTGGTTTCTCACACGTAACGTTTTGACCAAAAATATTTTACAGTCGAACTCAATCAACGTTGGCTTCTTGCGTTTATTTCGAGCGGCACGCTTAATCAAACTACTGCGTCAAGGATACACGATACGTATACTGCTGTGGACATTTGTACAATCGTTTAAAGCCCTTCCATACGTATGTCTGCTAATAGCCATGCTATTTTTTATTTATGCCATTATCGGCATGCAGGTAAGTAACGTGATTTTTTTCCATTACTCAATTAATTAATTATTCTTCTAATTATAATTTCCATTACAATTCTTTTTTTCAAGTTTTTGATTTTCTTTTTGCAATAAATATGAATATTTTTTTTTTTATTAAGTTGTATCAGTTTTATTAGTAAAATAGTTTTAGGATATTTGTTACAGTTCAGTTTAGGGTTAGAAAGCATATTCCTAGAAAAATAATGTGTAGTGTTAGATTTTTCTAGTCTTTTTGTTTAGAAAATATCTGAGATAATAGATAAAAAAAAAAACGCTAGAATATAGATGTCAGGTTAGCTTTTTTTACTGATTAAAAACTATAAACATGTTTATTATGTTAAAAAAATGTTATGTTAGATCGAACAATTTATGTGGTCATTTTTAGAACTAATATCAAACGCACAAAAAATTTTTCGCAGTGTATGGGAATTGTGTAAATGTTAAAGAGACTGGGTCTCTCCCTTATCAATACAAGTTTTTTCGAGACTATCCATATCCTCTTTCTTTTAAAAAGAACTTATCTCTATAAATTCCAATGTCACGAAATATATAAGTACGCAAGGTATATTAAATAAACATATTTATGTGTTGCGTACAAATGTGCGAATGACAATTTTAATAAAAAATATTTTCTAAAGCTCTCTTCCGCATTACAAAATATAATATTTCCATGAGCAACATATTCCCATTCTAAAAGTGGTATTAAAAGAACTGGATTTTCTACGGGTGCTCCCACAAATCAGTTTTTCAAATAGATTTGTAAAGAAAAATTATGATCCGTGCATAGGATAGTGGTAAGGCAAGGTATTATATTTTGTATTGATTTTGTTCAAAGATTTGTGCATATCAGAAGGCGACGGGTCTACTTCATCAGCATCAATAGCCGAGTCGATTGAATTCGCGATTTTGTACTTTTTTGTATATTACTTTTGTGTTACTCTGTAGAACGTAAGACCTGTAGACCTGAAATTGGTCCGTCTAATTAACAAATCTAATTATCAGATATTATTATTATATAGAGAGCATATTTTTACGTTTAATTGTGAATATATAAAAAATCATTTTATGTGGGTATGTCCGATCACGATGTATCGTTTATTGTGACTTACTTTTCTACTTGGGAAAAAAATAATTATATTGCCCCGCCCAGTATGGCATTTTGTTCAAATAAATTTTTCCTTATTATTTAGAGAAGTAATATAGTAGTGTCCTGTTTTATTTATCATTATGTATTTAAAAACAAATTATCTGGAATATCATGTATTTTCATGATTTTAATATTTTAGCGTGGCATTTGATCTACTCCGCCCAATGAATCTTTCTCGTACAAACTAAGTTTTTAATAAATTTTGGAATAAAATTTAAATATTTACGGCCATGAGAGCGTTAACAGGGGGCTAACCAGAAAATTAGGTTATTTGTTTCTAAAAAGCACTGCCAGTACCTTGCCTTGTCCAAAAATACTTGTTATACAAAATAGATATTTACTATAGCCATACTTTTTTTATTATATACATATATATTTAATATATAATATTCCTATTAAAATAGAAATTATTTTTCTTAAAATAACATTAAGTATATAAATGCGTGAATTAAAGATATTAAAAAAAAAGCAATTAAAAATTATTTAAAACAAAATTAATGGATGAAAATATTAAAACAAAAGGTTTTTGGCAATATAAAATACGATCCGGACACTCAACTAAACCGGCACAATAATTTTCAATCGTTCTCCGGAGGGATCATGCTGCTTTTTCGGTAAAAAAACAATGTTGATTTTGACAAAGTATTTGCAAAACAAAGTAATTATTTTATTCAAACGTATATTTCGTAAATCAATATTAAAATATACAGTTTTTTTGTACTAAATTACCATTTAAATATAAATTATAATATAATCATATTTACATATACCAATATGTACGTTTTATATTATATGATAAATAAATAGTTAGTTACAAATATATTCTGTATTTTTAAAAATTGTTAGCATTGTTTAGCATCGTTTTGTATTTAGCATTAATTGAGGTTTTGAATAAATATTTAACATATATGTAGAGAAGTATACTCATTCTCTCTCTTTATTTCTCTCTATTTTTACTACATTGTGTGTTACTGTAGTTAATTCGTATACTTAAAGTTGGTTGCACCCACCATCTAATAGTTAAAATGAAATGCCTTTATATTGTGCACATTGCTGCGTATATATTCAAACCAAGTCACTGTTCCACAGTGAAAAGATGTTCGTTCCAGCATAAATGGAATGCAACGATTGTTCAGAAATGTACGATACTACTTATTCACGCGTATTGTTTCATCCATAATTGATCTCTGATTATATTTTTTCCGAAGTTGATTCGTTTCATCCATTGAAATTCTGTAAAACTATTTCAAGGTAGTTGAGTTTTAACAGCCTTAAATAAATGTATTGTTCAACATAATTCGCAATAAATATTTGTAGGCCGCTTCCTTCGATTGCTAAAACTAATCAATTAAAAGTGAGTGATATGATGGTGGTTGCTTAATATTCGCGCCACAGCCGAAACACATTTTAACTTACTTGTTTTTTGCTATAATACTTAAACATCTAGTTAATAAAAGTTTAAAAGTTAGTGTTTATCAGTAAATAACATTTATATGTTTTAAATGAGAATGCTGGTTTCATATTAATTTTCTATTTCCTTCAAAATTGTTTGATTTTCAGTTTCGCATTATTTCCATTTTCAATACTACACGTATATTTACATGGAGTGGTTAAGCCAAAATTTTTAAAATAGTAATTTTTTTTATTAAAAAAGTTTAGACCAGAGGAGTACATCGAATTTCCAATTGTGGTTGGTAAAAAAAATATATAAAATTTTTACAATTATTACAATAAGTACGCATCGCAATAAGTTATTAAAGTATTTATATTGAGCGTCGTTATGTACGATATATGGAAAAATCGTTCAATCGGATACAAATTTATAAAAATTTTATACATATTAAGCCAATTAACTGTATGGTTATAAATTAGAAAAGTTTAAAAAAACGGGAACTTTAGTCATTTAGAAGCTTTTTTAAAACTGTTAGAAATTTCCCAAAAAAATTTAAAAAATCGTAAACTGTAGATTGTAGGTAATATTTGTACGGACGTGGTTAAATCGATTCAGCTTCGGTATAATTAAGATGGGACTGTTATTAAGAAGAATATATCCTTACAAATTATAAAAAAGTTAAGCTTTTTTATTGAGCTGTTTATGGTAATCATCGCAAGTTCATTTATATAATCTTCACGACTTGCGTCAAAGGGTTTATTAAGTCTCTATATTTGTGGCTTTTGGTACAAGAATATGTATTGGTCTAAAAGCGGAACCCTGTTGAAAATGTACTAAGTTGGACCCTTTTTAGAATCTTCCCTTATTCTTCTTATAGCCATAAAATCCCAATTCGTAATATATTTTTTTACAAACTTTGTTAAATAATAGTAAATTGGCTTGTATGAAAATAAAGTGGCTTAACAATAAAGACGCTTTAGTTGTAACATAATATGTGGAAATGCACATAAGTGGTGATCGGATTTAACCGACCATAGTATTTGCTCTTGCTCATGGATGCTTTAATTATAATATTATATTATGTCTCTGGTTTACTCTTCTTCTTAAAATGGTGAGGCTAACTATTTATTTATTTATATTAGTTATGTGTAAAGATGATGTTAGTTTCATTCAAAGAGAGAGAAACGCGTATATTTTTGAAAATTTAGTTATTTTATACAATATTTATCCATAAACAATCATGAACAATATGTATAAAAGGGTTTAGATTTGTGAGTATGTACAATTAAGAGTTGTTTGCTTTTGTTTTTTGTTCAGTATAATTCAAGTAAAGTAAAATATATTAACAAGTGTTGTTTAGTGAGTATGTACTTAATTCTTGATCGTTAATAAAAGAAAAAAATTGTTGAACTTGCGTGACGTTTGGTAGTGCAATACACGTGTATATGTCTCATAAGTATGTATATTGAATTGTGGCAACATTTTTGGCGTAAATAAAATTGTTTAGCTTAAATTGATTCTTAAATCAGCTTAAGCTGCCCAACCAACTATCAAGAATTATGATTGTAACGGTGACTGTCCGTCCCAAAAATGTTCTCAATTAAATTGCAGCTGTAAAGTATATATTGAGTTGAGCTTAGTGATGTGGACCCCCATGTGTTGTGTTCATTTATGTTAAAGTTAGTAACACCAATTAAATTGTATCAGTTGTTTTTTTTTTGTAGTAGTTAAAGTTTTGTAGTACTAGAACGCTTTAATGTATCCTTTTAATTTGTGTTTTCTTTTATTATTATTATGTATATTATTATTCTTTTAATTAAAAACCATTGACAAGAAACACAAAAACAAAACTCCACACAGGGTTATCATTTGTGTAAATTTAATTTCATAATTTCTTGTTTTCGTTCATATACTTAAATGAGAAGATAAAATTTTGTTCGAAAATACATAAGTTTATAAGTTAATTATTATATACGATTTTTTTTATATGTTAACAACTAAGAAAACTACATTTGGCTTAGGCCAAATCTTAACTACCATCCACATACACAACGACGGGTGTGGCAAATATATTGCGCCCTCTAATAGTGTGTGTATTATGTATGAACTTCAAAGTCGAGATTTACGTTGAGTATATTTTTTTTGTAAATTGTCTGTTATCTGACTTCGATGGAATAACAAATTTCCAGTTCATAGGAAAATTTTTGTGGCTGATATAGAGATTTTAATCGATTGTGTGCGTGTCTGTTATCCGACGACGCGTATTTTTGGCAAATTGATGGCTGAGGTAATTTTAAATATATGTCACAAATTTCAACTTAATAGCTTCATTTCTGTGGCAGATAAATAGAGTTTTGTAGACTGTGGGTGTGGCAATTGACCGATTTTGCCTACTTTAAAAAGCGATCTGCGTGCAAAAACTAAAAGTGTTTGTACCAAATTTCTTTCCTTTTATGTGGAGGGTATAAAAACAAAATTATTATAACATTATGAAAATGACATGATAAACTAAAGAAACAATCGCCCATATGCGATTATGTGTGTGTATATACATAGGTATTCGGAAATATCAAACTAAGTACAGTGGAAAATTCCATAACTAGACACAACAACTTCCAATCATTTATTCAAGGCGTTATGCTCCTATTCAGGTATGTAAGATTTAAAAAATAAAAACAGAAAATATTACATATTATATATATATATAAAATTAGTACACTAAATATTAGAAAACGAAGTATAATAATGATATAAAATAATAGAAAAATACTTATAAAGGGGATCTATTTATAATAGACAAATTATTTTGAATAAACTCGTTTCCCCCAAAGGTGTAAAAATATGTGTCATTTTG
Source organism: Ornithomya fringillina (assembly GCA_963978525.1). Taxonomy (NCBI): domain Eukaryota; kingdom Metazoa; phylum Arthropoda; class Insecta; order Diptera; family Hippoboscidae; genus Ornithomya; species Ornithomya fringillina. The sequence goes on from OZ021693.1 coordinate 12,893,849, forward strand.
AAAAATTTAATAAAATTATCAGAAATTTTAGAACAGAATTTAACTTGATTATTAAATTTATAATTAGAAAAAATTCTATTTATAGAAGGAAATCGAAAAATTTTATTAAAAACATTTCATATTTTGTAGTTTCTTAGAAGTGGAGACTTTAAAATCATCTTTTACTATATAAGTATATAAAGAAAGGCTTTTTCAACACTTATGTACTTTCAAGTTGATATAGTCTGATTGATCAAAAAAGCAAAGTATTAACTGTTAATTCGTGAATGAAAATAATATACAAATTGCAATTCAAAGGCTTAATAGAGATAGGCTTTCCGAAGCAATCATGAAATGCTTAAATAAACAAACTTTAATTATTACTAAATGTAGCGGTCCGTGTTCCCATGTAAAACAGCATAAACGCGCTTCGATAACGGTCGCCCTTCCTTAGTTTTTTCCACCAAGTGTTTAACTTGCATATTCCATCAAAGTTTCAGGTGTCAGTTTACGCGGCGTCTGTTCGTTTTTCGCTTCAATACCTTTCTAGCATTTCTATCAATCGTAGCTACTATTGAATGACCGCGATTTTATTTATTACTTGAATACATATTGTTGATCCAGGATGGAAATTTATTATGTTGGAAATTAAGAATATGTTATTATACTTACATAGGACTTTGATTGGATGTTCTCAGCATTACTTAATTTATAATGTTAGTTAACAATTTTATTATATCCCAATAATAGGCTTATCGGTATGGGTTTGTTAATTAGTTGTCAACTTTGCATATATAAAAATCTTTTTAAATATCTAATACTTGTTTTATTTTACTTCATTGATATCAAACTATAGTTGACACTTTACACAACAAATTCATAATTTCATTTTAATTATTATTGAATAACATTTCAGTTATTGTTAATTTATATTTTTAAATTGATGATTAATGAATTCTTTTATTTCAATTCAATTCGAGATGCACAACTATTGTCGTTACTAAGACTTGCATTGTGTTCAAGAGCTTTTCTGTAATATTGCACCCATTATCATTTCTATTATAGTGCTATCTTATGTGAGATTTATTTAAGTTGCGATTACGATTGAAATTGAATTTGTTTTAAAATATATTGATCTTCATTTAAAATGAAATTGTAACGTAGCTAAGTGTCATTTTAAAACTGAGAATCACTTACGACTATATAACAAGAATCTCGAATAATGGGACTTTGCGTAAAGTTATATTTCGGAAAAACGTGCATATCAGTAGATGAATGTTGAATAAGCTAAATTATAAATTGATTTATTTATTATTGAATTTTCATAGGCCGCTTGTCGAAAATTTATCGCTCTTGTATAAAAATTATCATTATTTGCAAATGGAAAATATTTTTAATACAATCGATATTTTTTTAAGTCTACATTTCAATGTTACGATAATTTTATGATAATTAGGAATATACATAAGTTTTGTGGTTGGAGGCAAAAGGGGTATAAAACTAAACGAATAGTTAAGCAGGAACTGAGTTATTAGTCCTTCGAGTTTAAAAGCAACAGATAAGCCTGCCATTAGTAAAAACTCTGCATGCTGTGGGACATGGGTATAAAGATTGTTAAGAAGCACATTACAAAGAATAACTTTTTCGGATAGAGTCTGATAACCCATCGATATTTAAATATAATACCGAGCTGGTCGAGGTTGACTTGATAAGGGAATGAGCCGACTGTACGCTTGTTGTGTTGTAATATGTTAAAATTGTTAGTATATGTAGTATAGGTTGTATGATTGTCAGAATCTGGACATCCAAGAATGCTTGACAATATATTTAGCATTGTTGTGGGATATTTTTTGTCATTAAACTAACATTTGCATAGAATCATGATTTTAATTTTTTTATTACAATCAATAATTCTGGATTGATTTCATCAAATATTTCTCAGCTACCAATAATGTAATCATTTATTTTTGATCTGCAATAATTTTTATTTTTTTCAAAGTAGTAATCTTTATAATTCGATAATATATTTATTTTCCATTTTCAACTTGTGTTTAACAATACGTACTAATTGATTTTTAATTATAAATTATAAAGTATTATAATAAAGTAATATTCCTAGTTAAAGTTATGCCATCAAATGACTTCTATACACATATATGCAGTAATACAATTGTATAGAAGTATTCAATATAATAATTAAAGAGAAAAACAAAACAAAATGGTTCTATCTTATACATATTTATGTATTTATTGTATTATATTAAAGTTTTTGTTATTGTATGTTGTAATAGATGTATTTATATTGTACGCGTATTGTCTGTATGTGTGAACGCACGTTTTGCATATGAATCATGTACTAATGCTGTGTAATTTTAGATGTGCAACGGGCGAGGCGTGGCCGAACATTATGCTGGCGTGCCTTAAGGGGAGGCCATGCGACGAAGAGGCCGAAAAAGGCGATGAGACTTGTGGGTCAACGTTGGCGTATGCTTATTTCGTTTCCTTCATATTTTTTTGTTCATTTTTGATGTTGAACTTATTCGTGGCTGTTATTATGGACAATTTTGATTATTTAACGAGAGACTCCAGTATATTGGGTGCACATCATTTAGATGAATTTGTACGAATATGGGCCGAATATGATCCAAATGCGACGTAATTATCAATTTGATATAATTGTGGCTTTAAAAATTCCTTATTTCTTTTTTATTATGTATCACGGCTTTATTCATTTATGCCATTAACTGTTTTCATATGTATGTTATATATAAATATTTACTTTTCCCCCACTTTTTATATATTATATCATATATGTACAATTTTCTTTTTCTTAATGCGTAACATTAAAATACTTATGCTTATACCTGTCAACCTTGAAGCTACAGTACATTAAATTTTCCCCTTTTCGGTCAGAAGAAAGCATCATACACATCTTACAGTTTATAGTTTTTTTTTTATGTACAAATATAAATCGTAGTATACACCACTAATTAGAATGTGAAATACAATCCAAAGTCTAATAAATGAACAGACTGATGTCGACTGATGTTGTTTTATAAACTGAATCTTTAATAACCTGCTAAACTAATTATCGGCGTTTCTTTAGAGGGAGTAATAAGGCGCTAAGACTACTTACATTCGAAATTTATAGATCAGATCGACTTTCCTCCTTATTCTTCAGAGGTTTTAAATGTTACTACCCAAAAAGTTGCTGATTGTTTTCCAATTTTTCTTACAACACTCATATGGAATGGACGGAGTTTAGAAAAAAGCATAATGTATTAAAAAAGGGATTTGAAAATAGCCCGGTCGAGTACAGATTGGGACCAGATAACACAAACAGCTCGAAAACGATATCTTGAGATTATAAGAGAAATTATATGAGAAAGAATACTAAAAAAGACCCCTTACATTATTAGTATACTATTTGTATTTGTATGCTATTAAAGCTATTTTGACTAAATTGTCGCTTTTAATGCGACCTTACACGGCTTTTTATATTCATCTAAATATCATACATATTATTACTTGCTAATTTAATTTTCATGTGCAAAATATTAAGAAAAATTTTTTATATTAAATGATTATTATTTGTTCGTATTTGTTTCATATGTGGAAACAACAAAAATAAAAGAATAGATAAACCTTTCAATTTATTTCACTTTAAAACTAATTGATGTGCTTTCGAGCTATATACGCTTTGGCGCAGATATCTTACAAGCAACAACAGTTGTGGGTTGTATTTGAAATTGCACTCTGGCCACTCTTAAATCATTCTTTCTTCCCCTTTCTTCACAATTGTACAAAACTTATCTATATATCACAAACTTTCTAAGTGTTTTTTTTATTAATAAACGTTTACCTATTAAGTAAATGTATGACTTCGTTAAAAAATATTGTATTAAGTATTAAATTCTGTGTATCTTCCACAACAATTTATTAACACAATTGGGAATAAAACTTCAAAATCGTGGTGAATGAATGTAGTGGTAGAATTCATTATACGGAAATGTATGATATGTTGAAAAATATGGATCCTCCATTGGGGTTCGGTAACAAATGTCCCAATCGCCTCGCCTACAAAAAACTGATACGTATGAATATGCCTTTAGATGAGGAGATGCGTGTTCAATTTACTACCACACTGTTTGCCTTGATACGTGAAAATTTGAGCATAAAAATGCGTTCCGGTGAGAAGAGTTTTCAACTTTTTTTGGACAATTGCAATTGATAACTAATTATATATTTTTAACAGCGGAAGAAATGGATCAAGCTGATTCTGAACTAAGAGAAACTATCACAAATATATGGCCATTACAAGCGAAAAAGATTCTTGACCTACTAGTGCCACCGAACGATCAACTGAACAAAGGGAGAATGACTGTGGGTAAAGTGTATGCTAGTTTCCTTATATTAGAATCGTGGCGTTCAACGCGTTTTGGACAAATTGAATCGGGTATACCGGTAAGTACAATAACTTATTATCGATCTATATAAATTTAAACTACATGTATGTCACTCTTACCAAAGAAGAAAACTTTATTTGGTTTATATCAAATTTTAGATATTTTTCACATTTAGTGTGGGTGTGGGGTCCATTAAAATGGGAGCTCTTGTAACTATTATTTAAGGATCATATCCTAGACGAAAGAAGCTTTGTTGTATATATGTAATGTTACTATAACAATGGCTAATTCAAACATTAGATGTAAAAAATTTCCTTCTTGTAACTCTATTTTTATCAACAGTGGGAGAGTTTTTTTTCACGAAAAAATAAATTGTCTGCATAAAGTTACTATTTTAAACGTCTTACATATAGTAATAGATGGACAGACATCAAAACTTTTACAGGTCCCCAAAACTTTCCAAATGTAAAGTTCGTATACCCCCCTAATGTGGAAGGTATAAAAAAGTTACTTAAACAACGTAAAAAATCCGCGGAAAGTGATAGTTTATTAAGCATAGGCCGAATATTTAGGATGATGCATTATAATGATTTTTAATGAGAACTAGTGGAAATGTTATAGTCGGTCAAGCGCGGCCCATTAATACCCTACACCACTTAACTCCTTATATTATGCAACGATTAGTTTAGTTGTATGTGTATACGTGAGCTGCTGCCATATAAACTACTTCGTGAAATATAATTTTGTGGAAAGCATTTCTGAAAATGGTGAAATAGAGTCCAAATTTGGCATTGCCCTATATGAAGCCAATTAACTATTCTTCACCAAATTTTGGCAAAATATATTAAGAATTGCAATTTTTCGTCATTTAAAGACTTCCATTATAATAGGATCTTATATGGCAAGTGGTTCTAAAAATGATTAAATTCGGTCTATTTTTAATAGGGTCCTCTTATAGGCTAATATATATCTTTGTACCAAATTTCAACGAAGTATCTCAAATATGCAATCTGTAGCGTGCGCACAAATTAACATGAACAGACAGACATACGAACGGACGGACATGGTCATGTCGATTCTGATTTTGATTCTGAATAGATCGGTATAAGTGAATATAAGTATAAGTGAAAGTGGGTGTGGCATGAGTAGTTTCGAAGTTACAAACATCCGCCAAAAGTGGTGCAGGATATACAAATAATTACATTTGAATTAGTTCTTGTTTATCATTTATAATGAATTATATTCTGTCTAAGTTCTTATTCAATGTTTTTGAACACGTATAAGCGAAACAGATTTCTAAGTATTGATATTTTTTTTGGTTGATAGGAGAACAGGGAATTCTGTAGGTATAATGAAAATGTGAACTAATTCGGTTTTATTTTATACGCACTCTATTGAAAATTATGTTTAATTTACAAGCACTCTGTACAATATTTAGAACACATATGAACTAGAGTAAGAGGCAAACGACTTTGCTTATTTGATTAAATTACCAAAAAGACCTCTCAATGTAGACCATTCTTCAAACAAGCACAATTTCCACATGTTGTATATTTATCATACATTGATCAGAACATAATAAACAAAATCGAAATGATCACTATAATTAATATATTCTTCACTTATTTGTGTGTGTGTGCGTATGTAATGTGTAAAATGAAATCATAAACTAATAAACAAAACCCTAATGCAGAATTGGAAGGAGGTATATGTATATGCACTTATATTGTACCTAATTTTTTAATTGTACATATATACCCAGACAAATTTACAACTTTTTGCTGTTAATTATTATATTTATATTTCATATGTTTTCTTTAACATTCATGTATTCAATTATTGTATAAATTAGTGAAAATGTACAGTTATAAATATAATTTGTTTCAAGACCATAGCAAGTAAGTAAAGTTTCATTGGTTAATATTCAATCTGTTCTTATATATGTATGTAAACACCCTCCACCACTTATGTCGATGTATGAATGGCACCTTATACAAGCTTGGTGTCATTCAAATATCTATCCATGTTTGGTGTGGTTATGTGGTATTGGTAAAAAAAAAAAAAGAAACTTTTACAAGTAAAGTTCTAAGTTTCCACTTTTTACTATACTTACATATAAACGTAAACATACGTAATGGATGGATGTGGCGCATGCTTATGTTGCCAGTAGTTTAAAAGTAATTTCGCGGTTATTGAAATTTAAGTTCAAGTTTAGTCTTAAGACGTAATATAGCGTTTAAACAATTTCTTAATTATTTCATTTTATTCACATTAACTTTACATCTAATCATCTTGATATTTTAATTCATAAAAATTGCATTAAAACCCGAATAGCGGAAAAAACGCGATGAGGACGAAGACGAAGATCAAATGCACAGTCCCACTGCCGATGATGAACCGGTATAAATAACAAAATTTATCGTGTTTTTATAACCTAACCAAATTTTGCTCCCTTTTCTGTTTTATTACTGCCTTTGTATGTATGTATGTACGTTACACAATATGTATGTGCTAGATATGAATGTGCATTCATCTACACCTATCTACCCTTATTAAACGCTTAAAGTCTTAATACGTTATAAGAAAAACTAAACCCCTTACATTCATGTTTCATTTAATATTTATAAATATGTTGAAAGAGTCCTTTCATTTAGGGATAAACATATGGATACAACGAGACCTTTGTGCCATTACCATGCTCTTATGAGCCCGTCCTTCACTTTTTTTTTAACAAAAAATCAATTTTTTCCTCATTTATTATTCGAAATCGACGGAATTTGATATTTTTCTGTGAATTTGAAAAGTTTTAGATAATAGAAATATAGGACAGTCCTAGACCAAAGCGATGAAATAGTGTGCTATCCTTTTCCTTAATCTGTACGTACTGTACATGGTGCAACATTTCCATTACAAAGTGCGTTGACAATTATGGGCGCGTTGATACATTTAATAACAGGTCATGGAGAACGTAGTTAAACTATCAAATAATGTAAAAATTTTCACAAGTGAAATATTTAACGTATTAGCCGGTAAAAAATTAAGTAGTGCAATATATTTTGCAACATTCACGTCAGAACTGCTTAAAAATTTTTTCAAATAAACTTCGTCTTAATGTGGTAGTTCTCTCGGCACAAACTTGAATACCGCCGCAATGTCAGCTGCGTTAATCTTATGCATAGCATAGCTAATCCCAGAGCACGTGCTGTATAGACATAAAAAAGATTTGTCCAAACAATCAAATCCTTCAATAGGTCTAGGTTTTCTCAGCGTTTGTTGTTGTTGAACCTACCGAAAACCGTACAAAAGCACTATACCAACAGTTTATTCTTCAATCACGCGGCTAAGAGAAATCGCCGAAGCTCATTTCCCACCAGTTCTGGGTTTCACACATTTAACTAATCGTTATGTATTGTGCGCTTGACTGACTCCCTACTTAAAACAAATCCAGGTCCGCATATTCATTGCCGATGAGTAGAGTCTAACAATTTGTACAAGAAATTTTCGAGTTTAGCAGTTGTAAGGGTTTGTAATTTTGTTGATCTCTTTAACTTTGTCCATCATTATTAATATTTTTTCGTTATAAAATCATATATCTTTAGACCTCATAAAGTGTTTAACAATTCCTAAACCTTCAATATATGATAAAAACAAGTAAAAAAATTAAAGTTGGCTTAGGCACAAATTTTAAATATCCTCCACATCTACGTACACATAGTGAGAACGCCCTATGTTACGAATAAGGTTTTACGCTATTTTTTAAGTAAATTTTGTGTCTGTTGTCGTTTGTGGGTGTGGCTCCTGACTGATTTCGGGCAATTTAAAAAGTGATCTGGTGCAGAAGAGACTCAACTCAATATCTCAGAATTTACCACTGCGAGTGGCAGAAACACGTGGTCATACATGTCTAGATCGAGGGTCGCTGCCGCCTCCTTCTGCGTATTGTAAATGGAATGACAAACGTAACCCCCATATTATGTGGAGGGTATAAAAAAGCACTTATATACTTTTTTCTCTTCTCACTTAATGTCACGTTTCAGTAGTCAACTGCACTATATGGTATTTTAAAAAGAGTTGTTCTGAAAGTGGCGCAAGTGTACATTTTCGAAAATATTACAGTTTGAAAAATTATGAAAAAAATTTAGTAGTTTTTTTTACATATATTTAGCTACACGGTAAAAGGACTTGTGACACTTTCAAAATAATTCTCTCAAGTTTTCTACAGCACAAATATTTAAGTAGTGAATGTAAAGAGATTATAGAAATATACTCGTATTTTCTACTTGACGTAATGTTTTATGTTAAATGCTATGGTCTGCGTTTAGATGTCAAATTGTATTTTATTTTACTTATCACTCTAGAACATGCATTTCGTAATTACATTAATATTGTCATAGAGATCACTTCTAAAGATTAGTAACGGAATTAGATTCACTTAATAAATAACACATAGAAGCCAAAAAATACAAATAAACGAAAAATGTCCTATATTTAACAAGAAATGTTAAAATATATATATTCTGATATTTTTAAAAACTTTTTAACGTTTAATACTGTTTTTTGTTAGAGCTCGACTTTAGAAAATTTAATTCAACTTTAAAATTGACTTTGGTTCCTTTTTCGTTGTGTTGCACTTGCACTTCTGTATGTCAATTAATAAGTTTGTTTATATAAAATTGTTTTGTAAATTTTTAATTAAGAAATATTTATTTTTTTATTATTTATAAGAAATTTTTTTAAAAGTTCTTGTAATACTCACCAAATGCAAGCCACAAAAAATTTATTTAAGCCCGATTTTCGCCCAATCAAGGAGACAATTTCTTTCGCAGATCAGCACTTCGGAAAAAACTCCGATAAATTCCATACACACTCACACAGTTTTTCTACAATCTACTTTAGCAAAGGGCGAAAGTTTGTTCACGAATTTTATTGAGTAATTCAACATAGTTTCTAAATATAGCACATATTTGACCGGGATTTATTATTTAATGCACTTATGAAAAGGCGATGCATTTCCTAAATTTATTTAAATATGTCCATCTGTCCTTTGTTAATTTCTATGCAACCCATTACATAGCAGCCTTAGACACCAAAATCACTACTGAAAACGAGCCAAATTGTGTAGTATTTAAGTCTTTACAAGAGGCGGCCAATATGGCTTCTTATCTAATAAATGAGATTGAGTCTAAATCAAAAATTTGGGAATAACAAACCAAAATACTATAATCAGCTTGGGCCAAATCTTGGATAGTCTCCACATTCAAATGTTATATGTGACCAATTGCTATGGGCATGTCTGTAATTTTCGAACGTCCACATTGAGCACCATTTTATATATTGAATATGGTTGGATAGCAGTGCGGGAAATTCATTTCTAAATATATAATTTTTAGAAATTTTTCGATATTTTTCCTACACTTGTTTATATATGTTTACCATTTTTTAAATTCATATAAGTTAATTATTTTATTTTTATATTTGAAATATTTCAATTTTGTAATACATGTAGCAATTTTAAATAAAATTCTTAGTGCCCTTTATTTATGTTAAATATTAACTGGAACTGTTTGTTGTAAATACGTAAAGAACGCAAAAATTAAGAGTTTTGGCTTTTCGCTTGCACTTTTATACTTGCTATCTTGTGAAACATAAATGAAAAATGTTTTAAAAATGTTTTTTTTTTATTCTCAGCTATTTATTTATCTTTAAATGCAATATAATCTCACTTGACACCAACCATTACAAATTGATTCAAAATTCTGGTTTTTTTATGTTTTCCAATTATATGAATGAATTTATCATACAATCTCGTGCTTGCACTCAAATTTACTTGACTGGGTCTGTTATTGATAATTGCTACGATGCGATAACAAATACAAAATCAACAATAATACAACAACTCAAAATCACTTTTTATTCCACCATTGCACTGCGAATGCCTAAACACAAAATTCTAAAAACTAAACCAACAAATAAATACACTAACACCCATTTAATGGCACTGCTTGTTTATACAACAAACACTTTTGGGTAAATAGAAGCAATCATTCTTTGATTGTTTGCTCGATATGGCCGCCATGGACAAAGCGGGCTCCCGTCAAGGCTCCATAAGTTATGAGCCGAACGGCGATGCTGCCACCAACTCACAAACGCACTTATTAGCTGAAAGTGGCGGCGATTCTGGTGAACATTCGAATCTATCCAATCTGGCGCGACGAAGTACAATGCGCAAACGCTCAGTTAGGTAATGATATAAAAACTACTTTAATATCAAAATCAGTCATTTAACATTAATTATTAATTTTATAATATTTTAATTTACCATTCACATAATTACAACTCAACATATACAAATTTTATTTAATTTCTTTAAAATTTTTTTCTCAATTTTTTCGCATATAATTTCAGAAGTAAAAAGGTGATTAAAAATTTTACATAAAACATACATTCTTCGAAATACGGTAATAGTACAACTTTAGCATAAAACACACATAGATTAGTTAGTTAGGACACTATCTTCAATCTCATCCAATTTTTCTCTGTTTTTGCGTGCTACATAAAATATCTTAAAAAGTCTATCGCATTAGATGTAATTCATTGGTGTTCATTTTCATAATTAATACTACCTTATAATATTGTAATTATTTAGAAATATGAAGAGGTATAAATGTGAACTTAGTACCCTATGTATATAATTAAAACAAAGTGAGCGGCAAAGTGGAGTAGCGAAGAAAATAAAATTCGCTAAAGAAACTATATTTGCTTTATACAAAGGGGTCGATCAGAGTGGTCACGTTTAATCAAATTATTTGGAAATGCAAAGGTAACATGTAATAACATGAATAAAAGGCAAAATCTTTTTTAAGGCAATAATAAAGTTTGTGACTGGCAATGCCGCTTCTAAATTGGATGAGTACATTTTTTGAATGAGACCCTCAAAAATTTGCTCTTCGCAACTGTGTCTTTTAAAGAATTTTACCCAAATTTTTATAACACCCAAATTTAAAAACGATATACGTTGACATAGCCAGACATGGAATAATTGATTTCAAGTTGATAAAAAATATAAGGAAATATTTGGAGGAGACTCTGAAGGCTTCTTTCTGGGGGCTACAAAAAATTAGAGCTTTACTTTCAGTTTTGGATTCATCGAAGTTTAGTAATTTATAAGTAATTTTTTTTAAATATTTTTATTTGTAATTAATATCATAATTTAAAAAGCATATGTTAGACCTTCCTGATGGTAGACTTTTGGTTTATACAACATAGATCAGAAAGGAATTTGACTATAATATTTATTAATGGATTATTTACCTGGTAAGTAGGAGGATTAGGTTTAGTGTGTACGATATTAGCTAATTACTTAAATAGAAATTTGTACAGGTAGATCTATTATTAATAAATAGGAGTAGATATATAATTTTCATATTATTTTGGTGTTTACTTTTTTGCCTTTATTCTACCCCACGGAAAATTGAACCTTCTTTCTGAGTTGTATTATTGAGTGTCAGTGTTCTGTTTGTATAATTTACCCATAGTCGATTATTGAGCTTGTTTTCTTGTGTGAAATTCGGAATCTAAATATCAATATTTCAAATAATTTCACACCAAATTTATATGTTATATTTTATCATCATCTTTACTGGCTGATGATCTGTGTAGGTAGGAAACGCCACGTGTTTCAGTCTTATGTGTGCCTTCTTCACTTTCGTACACCAAGTGATTGCAGAGTCTCAAACATTTGGTCCCTCTACCGAAATTTCAGTCTGCCTGTCAAACACCACCCTACCACTTTCATCCGCACGGTCAAGATGACCTACCCTAAGGGGTAGATTGTCAAAAGCTAAATGAAATAAAACCGAATATGGCAGCCACCTAAAAAATTCCCCTGTTTACAATAATTTCTACATCATTCGGGTATCAGTGCAAAATTACGGCGGCCATGACATGGCAGATTATCAGTTTCTATACAATCTAGTACGGATGAATATGATTATAATCCAATTGTCTAAGTGGTATTAGTTCTTAGAGAATAGAAGTTTTAAAAAATATTTTTAATAATTAATTCTTATATATGAATATTGTGCCATACGATATGTTTATATTAATTTTATAAATATCATATATTATTTTTATAAACAGTTGTGTTGTAAACTAAGTAGTAATTTTTCATTCATTCATCATTCAGAATATAACATGATTATAAGCAACAATATATTATATACTTACACCTACATCAACCATAATCAATTTGAATTTAAGTTTTATAATAATTTGATTACCCTTGTCTACGGTAATCCATGGCATCCATGGCATCCTTGTGCAGGTAAGTGAGTATTTATTGTAGTGCATATTTCTCTTATCAATATTTTTATATGAATTTCAAGCATGCACATTTGCTAAATTATATCTATTTAATGCTTCGCTTACAGTTTCTAATTTAATTACAACTAAATATAGGACAGTTATTCAAAATTTTCAAAGCAGAGTAAATTTAAAACTATCGTAAATAGAAAAGAAAACGGTGTAGAAGCTAATATCCATAACAACCCACCTCGTACCTCGCTATCATAAAGGTTATGTAATATTGTTCAAACATTAATTAGTGTTGTATGTACATGGAAGAGAATTTACACTATAATTTTAATTTATCAAATATCGTTGTTATATATATAAAATATTGAATGTTGATTGTATTGTCCTGCATTTGAACCCCGTATTAGAGATGGAGTGTTACTGTAAACGTAGTTTACATTTTCTTTAGAAGTATTTATTTTACAAATGCCAGCTTATCCTATATATAAGTGCTTTAAATGAAAATGATATTACATAAAAATTAGATGCTGGAATTGCAAGACGCTTCGAGACATCCTTCTCAGGAATCTTTAACCGGTGCCGATGCTGGCCATCTACATCCTGGACACGCCTATCCAAATGGTCACCGCCGCTCACCTAGTATAAGGTATAATGATTTTTTTGATGATTTCACCAAATATTTGGTAATGCCATTTGGTTATAGATCCCCTAGCCCTAGACGCCGTGGCCATCAATACATACATCATGATATTGGGTTTTCCGATACTGTATCTAATGTGGTAGAGATGGTCAAAGACACCCGCCCTCCTAGACATGGCTATGGACACCATGCGCGTTATCCAAGAGGTATTTTCTTAAATTTTCTTAATATTTGTAAGTAAATACCAACTTACACGAACATTATCAGAGAAACATAAAACATTTAATTTTTAGCATGCCACTTGATATTGTCGTTTTTTCTTAATTAATTTTTATTTAGCACATGATGCAAAATGACGTTTGATTATCCTTTTTTAACTTTATTAAAAATATTTTCCTTTTATGTTCCAGTATCTTGAGTTTAGGCTAAAAATCTTTCTTAGTTTAAAATTTATGTAAATATAAGCAAATAAGAAAGTTATGTGTGCCTTAGGCCACAAATATAACTCCATCAATAGTCACTTATTTTGGAGGCTATTATCTCAAAACATCAACGAACTATTTCCAAAGACATATTTTTTACAATAGTAAATGAAGAAGTTAAAAAATAAACATTTCCAGTTAAAATTACTATTTTTAATCTAAACTGAAATTAAAGTTTTTATCCTTCTTCGAAAGAAAAAGGTTTTTTAGAAAATTGGATATTATTAAGTTTTTTTTAATTTTTTTTTATGGAGTGCCAAAGTTTAGGACCAACAGAATGTTTTTCGCACAAGACAGGGAGCAGGGCTCACTTTTTTGAGTTGAAAACTCTAAAAAGTGGAAGTTTCCGCCAATTTATAAAATATAACTTCTATTTTTGCGACTGGGAGAATGTTTAATTAGACAGACATAGTTAAACGGATTATAACTTCGTGCTATTCAGAGACATATGTATACTCTTCCTTGGTTAAGTTGGTTCATGTTGAGTTGTGAATTTTTGTGATTGGATATGAATTACAAACATGTTTCTTCTAACCTTTTTTAGCGCATTGCCGTTATGTAATTTTAGAGAATGTTGAATATTATTTCATTTGAGATGTATTGTAATTTTTTTCCATTTTGAACAAAAATCCACTTTTTTTAAATTACTTATTTAATTATTTTCCAATCTGTACAAATTTTCTTTTCATTTGACGAATTTGCTATACACATTAATAATAAAAAGTCATACGTTGCTTTTGTGAATGCCCCTTAGTCCCAAAGGATATAAGAAGCACTTTGCCTAAAATTTAACGTGCTCTTTTGAATACGATTTTGAAAAGTTCATATATGTTTAAAATGGTGTTATCACTTGCCAGTTTTATCGCTTGTGCTGTTGATGTTTTTTTTTTAACTTTTTTGATACTACTCAGACGAGTAAACTTTAAGCAACCATTATATATCTTAAATATCCCATTACATTAATATTGATTAATAAAAAGTCGTTTAAATATATTTTCTGAAGTATTTATCCTTTGAAAATAATATTGCCACAGCTATTTTTTAAAAGCAATGAATCATTATATCGAAAATCATATTCTCGCGTAAATCGTTTAAATAAAACGAAAATAAATCTTCTATGTTTTATCAGAAGGAAACGATAATAGTTTAGCATAATTGGAAAATATTAAGCCGCCTTAAATATGGTTTGGCAACATAGTTTTCTATAAATGTAATTATATTGAAATTTAAGCATGTAACGTAATTATAGACATGACACAGTTATTTTTCTGGATTTCAACGCTCTGCTTCATGTCGTAAAAGTCGTAAAAAATATTTAGAAACGCTCAAGTGAGAAATATTACTACATTTGTTCGTATTCTTTGCACGTTTCTTTATATAATTCCTGGTTGTTCCGATGGATGCTGCATGATTTGTCAGGAAAAAAGGCGGTTGACTTAGATCACTTCCAAAGACGCGAAATTTTTTCGTGATGGATTTCGAAAATTTTCTGAGAAGTGTGAAAACGTAGCATCCAGGGTTAGACAATACCTTTATTTATCTGTTACGTCAATTTGTTCTGAAACAAATGCTCTTTTTTACCACAAAAATCAATTTGTGTTTCCATAAAAGATATTTTAAATATGGATATAAAAATATCAATGACAAATTGATCACCATCTATATTTGTGAGAGAGTTAAACTGTTATATCAGATATAATGCATATCGGCGAGTGCCGCCCCACAGTCACCAACAATCATATACTTCATACATCGACCAATACAAACGAAATGAGAATTGCATGGTCTATTATGCAAGCGTAGCGGGGGAAATGAACATTTGACACGTCTAAATTTAAAGCATGAAGGAAATGTTTTTTCTCTCAATATATACATTGTGTTCTTATAATCATAGTTAAGGAAATATTGTAGTTTGTGCATTTTATTTTAACTTATTCGGTTTAATTTTTGCAAATGAAAAATACACAACACACATTTTGAATTATTTTTTCAACGAAAACATAACAACACAGCATCTATTGGAATGAGTTTAGTAGCATTGAATATGATTTTGTTATTTTGAAACTGATTTAACAAAAACTTAGTGTATAAAAATTTTAACAACATTCATATATTTCTTTCTCTATCTGTCTCCATATTTTAATGTACGTATATATATAATGTGTATAACCGTAAACAGGTTCATGGTCAGCATCGACAAGTCCGGCACGTTCGCCTTCACCGACACGTTACGGCACCAGACGCCCTGAACTGCCTTATCCCACATATGGGACTACAAGTCTATGTCAAAGATCACGATCACCGAGTCCCGCTCGACTGCAGGAGATGCGTGAAAGAGATAGACTTGGTTATGGGATTGATATGGGTACTCAATATACTCTCAAATCAAGCATTGTGTAACAAAACAATCTCTTTCACATTCGCTCTCTCGCTTTTATTTGTCTGTCATGTCAAAAATCGTGGTAGTACCATCACAACGAGCCACAAAACCAAAAAGTAGAGCATTCAAATATCAATTACAATAAACAACACTTAATAAAATTGTTTGGAATTCAAAAATTAAAATACAAAACAACATATTAAAAAAAACAGACAGTCAATCAATCAGTCAGTCAGTCAGTCAGCCAGTTTAACTAAATACACGAACTCCAGTCAATCATTGTGTTTAGCAAAGACCCATTTATAGATATTGTGTAGCCACCGAAAAGTCATGGCTCTCCATCAATACCTTTCTATACACCTGAGTTTCTTCTTCATACATACTGCTTCAACATTATCACATACCTACATGTGTACATAAAATTATTTTAAACGAAACGATTCCTTTCTAATTTATTTTCCTCATTATTTCACACTAAATTTAACTCATGCATTATTGTTTTGCTCTTTTGTAGCATATTTGCACATATGTACATACCTACATACATTTTTTAACTTTTCATTATTAAATTTATGCATGCTATTCATTAACCTGCAGTAATGCGCACTTTGAATTTATTGTTGCGTTTGCAATATTTGCGTCATTTCTCCTTTCGCTGTCACGCCGCTGTCAGATTTCAACATTTAAAACCAATAAATTTTTGTATTACTGTTTTTTATCGTTCGATTAGTTTAATTTTTAATATATGATTAAAAAAACACAGGTGGAACCCATGGTCAATACAGTTACCCAACGTTGAATCAACGTCGGGGTGGAGGTCGACGACTACCACCGACACCAAGCAAACCATCAACTTTGCAACTTAAACCGGCTAATATTAATTTTCCCAAATTAAACGCTAGTCCAACACACGTAAGTTGTTTTCTTAAATAAATAAAACTCTTTTTAACTATTATAATAAATCGATTATGATTGAAAGAAACTTCATAGCTACACCTCCTAAAACAATAACTGGTCGTTTAAGAGTATCCTTTATTTATATTTAATTAATTGTTGATTATAATATTTTTAGACCCATCATTCAACACCTCATAGTGTTCATTCGTTGCCACACCACCGTGATCTCTTGAGGGACCCTAGAGATATTTATTACAGTAGCAGAGAACGTGATCGTGATCGTGCACGTTACAGAGACCGCTTAAGAGACTATGATCTAAGGTATGAATATCGAGATCGCGAACGTGAATTGTACGAACGTGAAAGAGATCGTGAGTTGGAGTTTGAAAGAGAAAGGTTGGAAGGTTCACTGTTAAAATTTTTTTTTATTAATATTAATAATAAAGAAATTCTTTTCTAGACTAGAATACATAGCACCCTTGTCATTTGAACAAGCATTAGCTATGGGTCGGACGGGGAGAGTTTTACCATCGCCAGTTTTAAATGGTTATAAGCCCAAGGGCGGTCTACATGCACGTCACTCTGATTCCGATGATGAAGACTGGTGCTAGCAAAGGCTTTGATTGCGATCGCATGATCGAAGGGAACAGATTTGGGTATAGCATCAGGCCAATTTGACCACACTATCCGCACCCGACCTAGATCATAATTTTGATACAATATCTCTGAAACGCTATAATCATAGGAATGCAGCTAATTCATTAAGCGATTTAACCACTATACAAAGACCTACTGCACCAAAGGACACCAGCAGCTGCAACCATCACTATCGAACCATCCATGATATAACCACAACCAGAGTATATTCAGATCACGAGATTGATTACAAATTCCTGCAAGACCACATTATCCAAAAAAACGAGACGAGTGTAGCCAATGATAAAAATGACGAACTACCACAACAACCTCCATCACAACTAGAATACGCAACACCTTCTCTAACAGTAGAACAACACCTTTATCACACGCTTTAAATTATGAATTATTCAATTTGTATTAATTTTTTTTTTGTTAAAGTATATTAACTTTTTAAGCACAATTAGCAAAACGAAACTTTCCAAGAACACATGCATACAAACAAATATAAAAGACATGGTAAAGCAAGCTTTAAATTTTATGTACCTTGAAATGAACATTCGAACATCTCTGTAAACAGATTCACTACACAAAGCAAAGCCAAAGATTTTTTCTAATTTTTTAAAAGACAACAAAAGTGCAAAAATAACCAAAAATTAGGTAACAAACGAATTTGTCGGTTTGGTACATTTTCATGTTACGTACGTTCAATCAAACCTAACGATCGATCTCTCTCTTTAGCGCTCCTTTAGGGCGTTAGTTGTGTAAAACTTCTCTTTGCAACAGATCTCATTTAAATTATACGACTTAGTTAAATTTTGCTGAAAGCCTATACTTTAAGTCATAACGAAAATTTTTGTACCAAATATTATGGATGTAGAAAATTTTATCAAATAGCTGAATTAAAAAAAGGACGTACACCGTTCCCCGCCACTCCCCTCCACACCCATTTGAAATCCATATATATAATTTCACGAAACCCTACATTCCACTTGCATACATTTTACCAAAATAAAAACCAAATCCAAAATTGAATAAAAGTGTAGTTAGAAAATTTTTATGAAGGAAATATTTTAAAACAAAAAGCGAATAACACACTCAAACATTATACATATATACCTACATACTTACATACATACATAGTTCTTGTTTTTATATATAAAAAGGAAAAAAAAAATAATTGCATGTAAATAATAGAAAAAAGGAGAAAATAATGGAAAATCAAACGAGTTGAGGGAGAAAACGGATTCCAATCAGTGAGATATTTAGCGATACTAACGCTTCATACATTTTTAACCTTACGTACATATATACCTATACCTACACACATAACGAAATTCCGGTAAAGTTTTCAAACAGAGCCATGTATCTATACTAGCTAGAATGTAATGTGAGTGAAAGCAGTTAATAGTAATAAAAAAGAAAAGAAATATGATATAAGAAAATGGAAAAAAAGGAGTTGTTTCTCAGTGGAAACAAGGGCTCTTCGCAGAGATATAAATATGCACACATGTGTATGTATTTTATAAGCTGAAAGAGTTTGATAGTAATTACTACCAAAATATAGCCAAATAGTTGCATACACACGTACATACCTATAGCCACATTTATGCATTCATTAGTATTACCGATAGAAAAACTGTTTATTCTTTATTATTGTACATATAATTTAGCTTAATCCATGAACTAAATCAAAGACTTAAATATGGAAAATATTTCAAAAGGGAGTGAATTCATTTTATACTAATTCATTGTCAAATAAGAAGAACTAATGAATGATTCGCCTCAAACTTTGAAAAAACCTTCCTTCTCCTTAACAAGAACAATTTCAGACTTTCATGCATTCCATTGATGATATGATCATATCAGCAGCATTGCATCATTCATCTACCGCTAATTGAAACTGCACCATTTTCAGTTAAAAATGAACAAAGCTCCAAATTTCAAATGAAAAAATATTTAAAAAAATATGATTTATATGAAGAAAATTAAATTCAAAATTAATTAATCCAATCTTCAATTGAAAATGAACAGAATTCTAAAATAGGAATAAAAAAATTACAAAGTAGATATGTGTATAGCTTTTGCTAAAAAAAATTATTGTACTTCTGTTGATGTTTGTAACTTTACCTTTGGCGGGTATAGTAATGTGTCGTTCTATTTGTAACATACTAAAGGCAATGTCAGTTATATATATTCTTAATCATCTTCAAAATCTGAGTCAATCTTGATCCGACTTGTAACTAAATACATAATATATAAATTAGAGAGGTCACAATCAAGTATCTATTTATTTATATATTAAAGTGGAGGCTATTTAAGATTCGGCCAAAGTTAAATCTAATTTCTTATTTGTTTCATTTTGAATTTGGATTTGTTCATTTCAAACTGATAATGGTGTACGCTATCGAAGAATTCATTGACCTTTAAAAACCCAGCGACCAATCAATAGGGGGTACTTGCAGAATTTTTACCGTTATGTAGTTCGTTAAGAAATGTTGATGGTGATTTGCAAAAAGTCCTCAAATAAAATTGACGAATTAAATGGCTTTTATTTACAATAGAAATTGTTTCTTCATTGGGACATAAATAATCATTTTATTCTTTTTCGTATAATATTTTATATGTCAACTAAGAATGATTTCCACTCGTGCAAAAAACCAAGTTCAAATCAACTCTACCAATTTTTAATTATTAGATATCCAATCATCCTTTGTATTTCAACAAAGTGACCCTTTAATAGGGTAAATAAACAGCTATTTTTTTCTTTTTTCGTTCACAAACAATCTACCTTTTCGGTGTAAATTGTACCATATATGAAAATTTCTTAATATTGTAATGAACTTAACTGCCACTTGACAAAACAAAAACAAACTAATATTTAATATTTTATCAATATATATATATATAAATATAGATTATTATATTATAATATAAAAAATATATAAACACGTAAATATTAGGATTTCCCTTATGTGAAAAACAAACTTATAAAATTATAACTTTTTATAAAAGTATTGGTAAGTTTTTGTACTACCACTAGGCGGACATAACATTTTTCATAACATTATAGCGCTTTCACATAATTGTGTTAATTTTTGTCCTTTGAAGAATTCCACCCCTTTCTTTCATTCCTTCCATATTTTATTACATAAACATATTAGTAATTTTATTTGATTTCAATATAACGTAAATGCTAATCATACAGTGACAACTGTATTTTTTATATTTTATTAATGAAACATAAATAATAATATTAAAAATAAGAAGGAAATATTTCGATAACGTACGCTGTTTTGTATATATGTATACTTAAAAAATAATAAATTTACACATGAATGAAATGAAATGAAAAAATTATATAAACTTATTAAAAAATGTTTAATTTACTATTTTATAAAATAATTAAAGTTTCATATATATGAATAAATAAAAAATAACTTGTAAATTATAGTTTTTACCAGCCCCATAATCATAAATATAAAACCAAAACACTCGTTTTCTATGCGAAGATAAAAAATCTGAAAGTTGAACAAATAAAAACTATTTTAATAAAAAGTAAAAAATAATAATAACTTGAAAAATACAATACCACAAATTACAAAAAAATAAAAATTAATCGATATATAAATCTTACTCCTTCTCTTGTAATACAAAATCAATCAATAAAAAATTAAAATACATTACAAAACCTGCCTTTGACAATTTTTGTTATACTTTAATAATGAATTTCACGAAGAAACAAAATACACAAACAACAAAACAAAATTTCACTAAAAATAATAATGTCGGTTCATAAAAACCTCATGACAATTTATTTTGTGGGGTGTTCTGGAAAATCTCTTATCTCTTTCTTTTTCTTTCTTAAGCAAAAATATATTATTTTTTTATATTGTAAAATAAATTTTGGTATAAAATAAAAATGATTAACAAAAAATAGTCGCACTTTCCTAAAAAACAAAAAAAATAAAAATAAAATAAAAGGTAAATGAATAGACATTTTTATATAAATAAAAAGTTCTCAATCGCTTTATTTGTAAAAAATAATGAAAGAAAATAAAAACGCATAATTTTTGTTCTTTGTTATCGTATAAAAATGAAACTATCTTGCGTGCAATACCCAGGTATTCCGTTTTAGATAAACAAAATTATTTAACTACTTATACATTTACATAAACGCCATAAAAACCAAAGAAAAAATATACAAAAAATATAAAATAATTGATAAACCTGAAATTTAGATAAAAAATTTACTTTTTTTACCAAAATAGTTAAGTTTAATCTCAAGTTTATTTTTCGCTTTAACTATTTATTATTGCAGTAGTGTCTAGTGGTCGAATTTTTGGTTTAAAATGAAAGTGAAAAATTCAAGAATTTTTTAATTCAAATTTAAACTTAACATTTTAACAGATTTATTTCATTTTATAATTTTTAATTTTTCACATTTAAAAATAAAAATGTTGTATTCTTCTAAAGTAATAATTAATCGTTTTTGTCTATGGCGCGATGTTGGCGTTTTTAAAGATTTTATTATCGATATATAAAAATCTGTTTAAATTTTTTTTATTTTTTAATACATCATTGAGACCCGTTTGTGTAATTTTAGGTCGCAACTCTACAAAAAGATTTTGAGAATTTCAGAATACCTTGTCATTGTACAATAGTTATCTAAATAGTAATTACTTTAAATCATCATTTTAAATTTTCATCATCATCAAAACAATTATCATAAGAAATTTGATTTTTTATTTTTATTCCAAACTGTTAACATTAAAAATTAGTGTTTAGTTTGTGTGATATTAAAAAGAAACTTGTTTTAATTCTACAAGATTAATAAAATTTGCTTTTATAAGTTCTCCCATGACAATTAATATATTCTCATATATATAACTAACAGTGTACTAATGAAACATTGCATAACCACAACAAATGTCCACATACATAATTCCAAAATATAAAATTGAAAATTAAATAGAAAGTAATATGATACACAAATCTAGTATAATTATTGTTATAATTAATTAACTCCAACTAAAAATGAAAATAAGATTTCAAAAGAATAAACAAAATTTTTTTTCAAATAAATGAAATTAAAAAAAATTACCAAATTGTTGTTTGAATTCAAAGAAACAATTAATTACGCTGAAACCTTCATGTTCTGCAATACAGTGCACTATGCTCTGCTACGTCCATTGTTTATGTTGTTTTGATTAGATTTCGACCAAGTCATGTTGGGAAAGGCTTAACTTTTATTTCCGACGGTGTCGAGCTCTGCACTTCTTCTTTTTACATTGTGACGTCGTGATTTACCGGTCGTTACAAATTTTATTACAGCTTCATATGTCGCATGTTCTCTATGGTAAATTTTCTCAGCAACTGTTAAAAATATTTCAATTGTAGTAACATTTAGTACAATGATGCCGATAGTTTTAGAACGCTACATATACATATATATATTCCTTAAGGTGCATTAACCCACCAACGTACGAATGGACGTTAAATATTCTAAAAAACAGAATAAAATTTGTGTTCACTTTCCACAAAACAGCTGACATCCAAAATAGAGACTCCCGCGCAGGCATTTATTGATTTGTTTTCATCGTTCAACTGGTAATGAAACATACGTAATCCTATGCAAGTCAGTGTAGTTCCGTTGAAAGTTTTCTAACGTACGTATTAAATAAAGCATCGCAAGAAAAATTTGTATATAAAAATGTTGACAGTAAAATTAACTCACACCAAACATAAGAATATGTTGCAGCATTAAATTTGTAATTATGTGACGACAATATTAAAAAAAAAAAGAATTTTCGTCGATATGGAAATAGGCTTGTCAATTTTAATTTTATGGTGTTTCATCTTCACAATAATTGGAGCAGTATTAATGCTGCTGCTGCAGTATTACATTTATGTAAAGTTTAGTTTGCTGCCCGAGCCCACAGCCGAACAAAATGCTTACAATGCCAAATACTCACTACCTGCGGTTAGTTTAGGCTTTTATATTGCTATTGTTTTTGCCGCTTCCATTACATATTTACTTTAAATGGCTTCAGTGACTTTTTTAACGCAATTGTTGTAAATGTTTTTTGCCGCTTTCTTCTATTCCTACTTATCAAACAGGCATTAAATGCAACGGCACGAAATTTCCAAAAAAAATCGTCAACAACAACAACGACGCTAACTACGTCTGTAAATGCCAGTACCAACGCACATAACAATGAGACGGATACCACGTCATTAGTGGCGTTGAATTTTGTTATGCAGTTTTTATTTCATGAACTGAAAAACTCAAATCGCGTGAGAAAATGGTTTTATCGTAAGTTATCGCTGGAGCTGGATGAACTTATTGCTAAAACTACAACCGGAAAACTCTTTGACAAATTGACGGTAATAAAACAAAACGTTAATGTAGCAAAAATAGAAAAAAAAAGTAAGAAAACTGAATTTGGCTTAGGACTAATTTTAAATACTCTACACATCCACAACAGTGGGCGTATATATATATATTGTGCCCTCTAATAGTGTGCGTATTACGTATCAGCTTGCATATGTTTTTTTTTGTAAATTGTTAGCGTGTCCGTTATGCGACCATGCCCATTTTTGGTTTTTCTATGGAGAGTTAACTGTAAATATGAGTCCGAATTTCAAGTTAATGTGTCTGTTTTGTGACAGATATAATGATTTTTATTGATTGTGGGCGTGGCTCTTGGCCCATCT
Organism: Ornithomya fringillina; assembly: GCA_963978525.1. NCBI lineage: Eukaryota > Metazoa > Arthropoda > Insecta > Diptera > Hippoboscidae > Ornithomya > Ornithomya fringillina. Next base: position 12,918,299 of record OZ021693.1, read on the forward strand.
GCGTGTAAACACTAAAAGTGCCTGTACAAAATTTCAACACGGATACATATGTCTAAATCGGGTCAGTTTTCGACGCTGACAAAAAATATATATGCTTTGTAGAGTCTCTGACGCCTCCTTCTGGAAGAAGAAATTCAGTGTAACCTCATCACTAAGTTGGAGGGTATGAAAATAACAGTTTTACTTCTCAAATGAACAAGATCTAATCTTAAGTACATATATAATGTATGTTTTGTATATTGTGTACAGTGCAAGTTCGATGTGTGCAACAATTTCCTTTATACCTTTATGTTATAATGGGGTATACTAAGTGCTATTTCGAACACTAGTAGATTTCAGGGAACAACCTAAATATGTAAATAATACGCCACTTGCGATAGAGGTTTTAATTAAGAAGAATGTTTCTATAAAATGTGGTACAACAACGTGTTTTGGCGTAAAAGCTATTTATATTAACACCTTCACAGTTATGTGACATCAACGTTGAGTCACATTATACTAGATATGGTAAACTATACGAAAAAAATTCGACCAATGGCATCCTCCTTTATTTTTTAATGGTCTATTATAAAAGAAGCTCGAAAAACGCAATTCTTAAATTTTTTCTAACAAAAGTTAGTAAAAATTGTTTTTATTATATGGGTTTTTTAAGTCCCTCCCCTATAAGTTTTTTTTGTCCAATTAATCTTTATTTGACAAAAAGGCGAAATTCTCAATATTTGATATTTCGTTTGTGAATTGAAACTATCGCTGATCGTATTTTTATACCCTCCACCTTAGTGATGAGGGTACACTAAGTTTCTTCTTCCATTTGCAATACCTAGAAGAAGGCGTCAGAGACCCTACAAAGTATATACTCGTATATTCTTGATCACCATTTAAAAAGGAGTCGATTTATTCACGTACGTACATGTGTCTGTCTGTTATTAGCATTCTTACGGTCGTAAATTTTGAGATATTGAGAAGAAATTTTGTACAGATATTTTGCCTTTTTGCACCCAGATTGCTGTTTAAAATGGGCATAATCGAACAAGATCCACGCCCACAATCTACATCTGCTATAAAAATTGTGCTGTAAAGTTAAAATTTAGTATGTTTGTTTAGAATTAACTTGTCCATCGATGTGCCGAAAATGGGCGTAGTCGGATAACGGACACGCCAACAATTTACAAAAAACTATTCTCAACGTAAAAGTAGACTTGAAAGCTGATACGTAATATACACACTATTAGAAGGCGCAATATAAATGTATCTGTCAAGCCCACTATTGTAGATTTGGATTAAGATTTGGTCCAAGCCCAATTTAGTTTTCTTATTTATTTTTGATTGAATTTTCTTAAAAAACCAAAAGCAAACCATCCTATATGATTTTCAATAATAGCACTTTAAATTCAGTTGAAATCAACCAACTATGATATTAAAGAACCCTTTTCGTCGGTATATACAATTTATATATTTCAAAGTTATGTTTTAATTATTATTTATTCACTTTTGAATTGCAATAAGGGAGAACTCACTGTAACACACCTTTTGTATGTTGCCTGCCTTTCAAGTATGTACGTGTATACCAAGCAATCGTAGTCGTATTAAGTTTATAGACAATTGACACTCAAGTATTTGTTTGTAGATATTTCACCTTTGTTGGGAAGCTCTTCATGTTAATTAGTTTTTAGTACCTGTAAGTAAGTGAATAATCATAATAATATGTAAATAAAATGCAGGACGTTTTACAGGACGTTTTAGGAATAACCCTTTATATGTTTAGAATAGTATTTAGTGCAGTAGAAAACTCCTTTATGCTATGCGGACATCCGCGGATTCGGTGCATAATACTCGAAATTTTCCCAGAACTTCGTTTGATTATTTTAATCGCTTTCTTTTTAGATAAAACAACTAGAACTGGGTGATCAGTTCCCCGAAATTAAAACACTAAAAGTTCATAATATTGAATTGGATGATGCGGTTGGAAGAATTGAAAATTTGGATTTGTTAATGGAACTATGTTATAACGGTAATTTTCGCACCTCTATTGATGCTGACATGGTGCTAGGGAAAAAAGGTTCCTTAACTCTCAAAGGTAAGTTCAACGTTTCTAATAATTTCTAAGTTATTTAGCGTTGTTTTTGTTGCAGTTAAGCAGTTGTCTGGAGTGGCTCGTTTACAATTCACGCGTAATCCGTATACGCACTGGTCTCTTAGTTTTCTAGGCGATCCTGAATTGGATTTGGACATTGAGTCCAAATATCAAGGACGACAAATGCAGTCCAATATAACCAGTTTAATATCGAATCAAATACGTAAAGCTATACGACGTAAGCATACATTGCCCAACTACAAGATTCGGTATAAACCGTTCTTTCACAAAACTTCCGAAGAAGATGCTGGAGAGGGTGATATACAACCGAATGGCATGCTTGAAGTCAAAGTATCGGAAATCTCCCGTTTAATGTGTCCTCAACACTTGATCGATATCTATTGTACTCTGACAATGGCGTCAGTAGCTTTCGTGGAGTCACGTCAACATGACGATCGTCATGTGCTTGTATCATTAGATGTAGAGATACATAAAGCGAAAAATCAACAAATCGGCATAATATTCAAGCAAGCATCGGTAGATACAGTAGAAATAGAAGCGATATTGCCTAATACTCCGGCTTTCAAGTCTAATCTCAAATTGGGTGACATATTACTGGCTATTGAGGGTAAACGAGTAGCTACTATACAACAAGTGGCCAGAGTTATTAAGAATGTACAGAGCAATATACTTAAATTACGTATTGATCGGGTTATTCCTGGTATTATACGTAATGATGCAATATTAGAAGATTTGGATTTATATGAAGATTTGGGCGATAATCGTACTGGCTATGGTAGCAGCACAAATAATACTGCTGCAAAAGCGCATGATCCCGATGTTAATGTAAAGCAAACAGCCCTGCGTACCATTACCAATACAGCAGAAAGGGGTGCATCCAGCGAATCCAGTTTGTGTAGTACGCCTACTAATTCACCGAAAAAAACAAAACTTATAACCAAAGCTTTGAAGAAAACCATTAGCCGGGATTTTGGTGACGATGGTTATAAGGCAAAATCAAAGTCACCGATTAAATTGATCAATTCGCCGAAGAATACTGCCAAAGTTTTGGTTGAAACTTTAATAAATGCCACAAGCGTTAATGATGTTGAACACTTTTTCCAACATTCAACCATCGATTGCAAATTGGCGCCAATGATCTCTATGGAAGATTTAAGTCAATTCAAATTAGATGCTAATTGTCGCTACTTAAATATATGTGTTTACGGTAAATGTGGCGGAGAAAATCAACTCCTGGCTTTTACTAATATATCAGTTAATCACATTTTGATGGAATGTAGCGAAACTAGTTTGAGTCATAGTTTTAGAATTTGTGAATTGAGTCCACCTATACCACAGGATTTGTAAGTTTAATTGGAGATGAACTTTAAAAAAAGATTGCCATCATTTGCCTTTACAGAAAGACTCATTATTTATCAGCGCAGTCGGGCTTTAATCCAAATCTTTGTTTTGGTGATTTATTACTGACTTTTACTTGGGATGGCAATCCCAACATCGCAATGAACGTGGATTTTTCGTCGAAACAAGTATCCCGCGTAAAGGCTAAGTTTGTATTTATTTTAAAAACGAAATTATTTGAAAACTATTTCGCAACTTATTTGTTTGCTTAGATCTGTTACATCCTTAGATAAAACGGATGACAGCGGCTATTCGGATACTATCTCCTTAAAATCAGTAGATACACTCTCGATGTATTCAAGATCTCATAATTTTGTGCGCACACATTTCCAGAGAGCAACACAGTGTGACTTTTGCGGGAAAAAAATTTGGCTCAAAGATGCTGTACAGTGTCGCGATTGCTATATGTGTTGCCATAAGAAATGCATTAATAAATGCCAAAATGCGACAGTTTGTGGTCCCGTAGATTGTTCCGCACCTGCGCCTACGAATATGATGACAACAACTCCAGCACCCGAGTTTATGGTAACCGAACCCGAATCACCCATACGTACTCATAACGCGGATTTACCCATAAACACCTCTATGGAATGTAGTATCCTAGAAGAGACCAAAAGTGGATCTAGCCCTTTGTTAGAAGTGCAACGTTCAAGTTTTGCCGGCATTTTGAATCAAAGCATGAAACGGGTTAATTCTGTTAATAATTTGGCCATACCTGGACTGGGAGTAATTAACCCCTCAGGAGGTGGTGGTAATAAAGGGGAAATTTCTAGTGGTGATAATTTATCACCTGGTACATTTGCTAAAAGTTTGCCACCCACTCCTCAACACTCCCCATCATCTAGGTAAAATAATGGGCCAATCTAAATAATTAATTATTGCGAGTTTCGCATTCATCTATTTTCAGAAAACCCTCCTTAGTTCCTACACCATCAATTACCGTATTCGATATAATAACCAAGAATTTAGAAAGTTTGCCAAATGATTTAAGTCATCTTACTACTGATTACACATTACATATAATTGAACCGCTGACAGGGCTCTCCAAACAGGGGGACGTTATGACTGTGGCCAAAGAAGCGAGTAAAAATTTATACGTTGATCTTAACCCTACAGAGAGAGTGGATAAAATTAATGCCCTGGTAAGTCAAGCGTTTAATTATTCAATGGAAATATCACATATGGACTTAAGAAAACGCTTCGCGAATGAAAAAGGCTTTCTTTTTTGCTTTTCAGCTTATTAAATTGCGTTTAATATTGGATAGTAAAACCAACACATACACCAAATCATCTGCTTTAGTAAAAAATGCTAGCACTGAAATTCCAGTAGATGAGCATGGTCCAACATCATCGCCGCATAAACAAGCACATGTTTTAGGAAATTCGGAAGAATGCATGCAAGCCTTAAGCGTTATTATGTTGTATTTGTGCACTGGTCTCCAGCACGCTCAAAATATGGCTGCCCATTAAAGCAAGTTGTAAGGTATCCTATTTAAAAATGCAAAAGGCTGAATATGTCAAAATTTTAAAGGTATACTCGTATATTAATAATTGCACATTTGTGTTATAATCTGATGTATTTCAAAAGTCAGCAAATGTCATGGTTACTACAAGAAAAACTAAAATCTAGCTTTGTACAATGAGTGCACATTCCAGGTTATTAAAGCGTTGTGTTAAAACTTATAGATACCATCCAATATCGACATTTTTTATATTATAAAGTTTACTTGAAGCATGGGATATGAGGTTAACATATCCCTTTTTTTTTAAAAAAAGTCTTTCCTAATCACTTCCCGTTAAGTAGACATTTTTAAAAATAAATGGCTTTAATTTAAAACCTAGTCCTTTCAGTAACTTTTATTGTTTTAGCATTTTTAGTGTTTATTGTATTTCTGAAATATCAGATTTAAGAGACAAAAATAATGATTTGAAATCGGCACCGGATCCCTCCTACAATAGATGTGAATACATAACATACACATAATTCAAAGTGAAAAATGTCGAAATTGCATGTTAAATTTAAAAGTTCTTTAGGAATAATTAATAATTTTTAAATATGACAAAACATATTTCTTGTGGTAAATAAAATAATATTTTATGATGATATTTAAGACAGTATAGCGTAGTATTTATTGTATTTGATAGTTTAAAAGTTTCATTTACCCTTTTTAAAATAAAATAAAATTTCGTGTGAAACAAAATTTTAAATTTTAAATTCAATTTTAATCTTCTGAAATTAATTTAAAATAATACTAAAAGCAATAAAAAAAACAAGTAAGAAAACTAAATTATGGATGAGGTAATTATAAATATATGAACACAATTTCAATTTCATTCATTTCATTTTGGTGGCAGATAAATACGTTTTTGTCGCTTGTGGGCGTGGCTCTCGACCGATTTGTAAGAATTACTTTAACTTTCAAAGAAAAAATATATTAGTAAGTTTCGGTGTATATATATATATGTTTTGAAATGAATATTTCATCTGACTATATTGAAAGTTGTAATGATGTATTTGAAAAAAAGAAATAAACCATTTGCGCATGAAATTGCACAGGTGGAATTGGTGTAACTGGTAAACACCTGCTGATGAGAACTCGATGAGGGCGAGTTCGAAACCGGTCCAGGTCGTTCCCTTCAATCACCAAAAACATCTTTACAACTTTCAATATAGTCGGATGAAATATTCATTTCAGAACATGTTTATTAGAATTTTTGTCGATAAAATGTTATAAAATTGTTATAAAACTTTTGTTAGGTCGACCATTAATGCTTTTTTTCTATCTTAAAAAGTAATGAAGAGTTTTTGAATGCATTTTGAAATAGGTAGGGTTCCATGGTAGACCCTTGGGACCGGTGGGAAAGTTTTAAAGTATTAGATTGCTATAATGCCTGATTGCAAGTATGGGGTAATGGAAAACAAATATCTTCCAGCTGTCAGTAACTAAACGCATCTAGATCTACATCCAAGATAGCATTACATAGAAATTTTCTAATAGAAATGGAAAATGCTTGCTGTGCTACACTTTAAATGTACTTTGTCTCTTAATAATGGAGAGTGCAGTTTATATTATGAATGTGTAATATATATATCTATGCTGACTAAACAACCAGAGCGGAGAAATATTAAGTTTATTAGCCGAGTCATAGTGACTTTCATATATGTATGTTTGTGTATATTTGGATGTTGGCCAACAAATAATTCCGTAATTCTGCTTTTCACTTAATCATATAGATATGTTTACTTTATTAATATGTGTTATAATATTTAAAAATTAATCTCGACACTCCTCTTTAATGGGCCTTTAAAGTCTTCGTCTGAATGTAGCGACATAACGTTATTTAAAAAATAACGTTTATGTGTGGTAATGCGATTAAATTTTTATATCAATTTCCCGCTCTATAAGGTGCTTGACCACCTCTCCTCTTATTGCCACAGCGGAACCCCCATTTTTGAGTGAATAATATAAAAATTAAAACGCCACTGTTTTCTACAACAATCAGGAGTCATTTTAGAGAGCAAGAAAGCTCTACGTAAGTGATTTTACTCATTCACACCACTCACCATTCGGTTTGCGTAGGAAACAAAAAGCAAGACGTAAATGCAACTGCACCACATAAAGATCACAATTTTTGTTTTTTGTTTTTACAATATTTTCAAATGTTTTTATTTTTCTGTTAACAATGAAAACTGAAAAACTGCGTTGGTTATTTGCTATTATTGTGTCTTTATTGACAGTACAGTATAAAACCAGCTGATGTTGAAGCTTTTGCATTCATTTCAAAAACTATACACACCGTGTAAACATAAAGACAGTTTGTAACTGAAAATTATTTCCATTTAATTAATTAATAAATTTACAAACGAATCTCAACTACAGTGAAGACAAAGTTATTTGAAAAATAATTTGAAAAATATATAAAAAGATTTATTTTTGTAAAAACATACAAAGCGAAAAAGTAAAGATTTACTTATAATAAGAAAACAGTGAGGAAACAGTGAGTTATATATCTAGCAAAAATGCGTCCTTTCGGTAGTGATATAACAAATATTGCCAATAACAACAACGGCAATAGCAATAGTAATAATAATAACGATAATAATAACAACAATAACAATAATGCTAATAACAGTAGTAACGGCTTCATAGTTGATCCTCGTGTACCGCCGCATATAGCACGTATTGGCGGCATAGTGACATTTTCCCCTATAGCTGGCCGAGGTGTTATACGTGTGGTCGGTCGTTGTGAAGATGCCAAAGAGAACAATATGTTAGGTAAGTTATCAACACCAGCTTGCTAACATATTGCGTAAATGCGTTTGTAAAAAAATATTTTATAATAAGCCAATTAATTCCAATTATTTAATGCTACCGTAGTAATAGTAGAGCATTAAAAAATTAATAATCGTTTATGTGTGAGTATCTTAATCTAAACAAGTAACAAAATTTAGTTTGACTCAGACCAAATCGTAAATACCCTCCATTACAATATGCTTTCTGTCGGCGTACGTACTGATAATACGTATCAGTTTGCAAATCGGGTTTACGTTCAATGCGGATTTTTTGTGAATTATGGGACTGTGTGTTTTTCATGCTGATTAACAATATATATACTTCGTAGGATTTCTGCCGATCCCATCTAGGTGTTGTTAATTGAATGACAAACTTTGTTAGTATACCCCCTCCCTAAATGTTATGCGAAGGGTATAAAAAGTTTTCATATAATTTTCATATTTATTTGTGTTTTTCATATAAATTTATTACCACCATATACTATATTCATCCATCAGACATTGTTGTTATTTATAATTTATAATTGTCACGTTTCAACGATTTTTTGTGTTTAGTTCCCTAATAGTTTTATCGAATTGTTGAAATCAAATTTCAGCCTCACTTAAATATTTCTTAATAAGTTATGATGTTATTTGTTGTGGATTCACTTGGATTGGGTTAAACGGTACGGGGACCAAATGATGAATTGGTTCTGGGGCTCATTATATCAAAATTTACAGCCGTAAAAGTGCCAACTACAGTCGCGCGCATGGACGTACATGACATGGATGTAGATTGACTCCAATTGATGCTGATTAAGAAAATATATACTTGGTGCCTTCGTCTGGTTGTTGCAAACGGAGTGGCAAGTACTAAGTACAATTTACAAGTACAAGTACAAGTTGAAGGGTATAATAAGTAAAACCAATAAAGAAAAATTACATTTGGCTTCCCCCAACTATTGGGTACAGACCACCTAATGCTTACGCATTGAAGGTGTGGCTTTAACTTTTGGTTGAAAAACCCATTAAAAACCTCTAAAAATATAAATTTATCGGTTTTTGTTTGTTTAATTGTATTTTGTGTCCTTCGACTGATTTTCCCCATTTTCATTTTCAACTTGCGTGCATAAACTAACAATATTTCTGCTAAGTTTGGTGTAGATACCTCTATTTTTGCGACCAAGACAATGTTTATGAACGGGCGGACGGACATAGCTAAAATTATACATTATTAAAAATATTTTTAATTACTCTCTGTTTTTTTCTTTTAACCTTTCTTTTAAAGCCTTCTTTTTGTAAACATATCAAGAGCTTTATTTATTGCGTTATTATTTTTACCTACTTATTTGTACTCAAAAATATTAAAAACCAAAAAATAAAATAATTTATTTATAAAAGAAAACAACAAAGCATTCATAAAGTAATGGCTGCTTTTCATAAACAAACAATAATAAATGAATTTCCGTTAACAAAATTTAACACAATGTGCATTAAAATATTGCGTTCGAACAAATAAACAAAGAAATAAAAAAATTCGCCAGCGCAATAAAGAAAATCATCGCTTTGTTGACTTAATCAGAAAATTCTTTATTAAAGTGCGATAATTCTGCTATCTCATTGTAGTCATTTGGTCTGTGATTTCTGATTTCATACTTTACGTAGAAGAAGACGTTTGAGGAAATGATTTCAAAACAACGTATCGATAATACTTAACAGACCAAAAGAACATTTGTCGTTCAGTTTAATTTGTGTTTTGCGCAAAAAAAAAAAGAAATATTTGGAAATCTTTTGCAAAAAGAAAACGTAAATATATTTGGCTTACGTCCAATTATTCTTAATATGGTTTAATACTAATATCGTACAATGAAAACAGTTGCTTTATAGAGTCGAAACGAATGCAAAACTTTAACATTACTTCTAAAATTTCAAGTAGCATTAATACTATCATTAAAAGTCCTATAGATAGCGATATTATTGTATCCTGCTTCCAGTATAAAACTGGAATCAAGGTCCACCTTGAAAGCTTATAGAACTATATATATAATTTTTAAAGAACATTTACAACATAGTGGATAAATTTGGTGGTGAGATAACTTAATGAATCTTTAAAACTCTGTATCAAACGGTAAATGGAACTGTCTAAACCACGGGTTAACTACTAATAGTTCATTTTTCAATTGAAAATCAATGAACGAACGCACTTTTTGTAAAAAGCACAAATCCGATACATATTGGCATTACTTCTGCCAACAGAATCAAGAAATATTTCAAAACACTTTCACATCATGACATTTTCTTTTTCAACGCAATTTAAAAATAATTCAATACGTGCAAATAAATGATGTAAAAAGTGAAAAGGTACCTGCCTCACGAACATTTCTTACATACGCTTCTAAATTGACTTATTTTATGTTTATGAATAACATATAAATATAATTTTTATTTATAGTACAACACTTAATTCGTTTTGTTGTGAAATTCATTTTAATGATTTCTTATGCGTTTTTTTGTTAATCACGAAATTATTAAATGTTTTCTTCGAATAATTTATCACATTCCCCGCAACATAATTTTGCAGTCGAGTTACTAAAAAGATTTTTGTTTTATTCTATTTTATTGAAATATTTTGTACAAGTATGGAGTCCTTTATAAGACTTAAATTTTATAATGCACACAGTCGCATTTAAGTGAACTTGTACCAATCTCAATTTGTTAGAATTTCGCTTCTTTCCCGCCTACTGATTAACAGCAAATCATTATGTCTAAGAATTATGCCTATACTGAGTAAAAATGATACGTTAAGATGGCCTTATTTTTGCTATGCTCTATAGTGCTTGAGATAGAGTACCGTTAAAGATACCCATTTGTGCATACTTTTTGTAGAACATTTTTCGTTCCAATATAACTAACTTTAGATTTGCTACCGATTTAATTATGGATAATTGATAAATTGAAGTATTGTGGACAATGTTTTCTGCATATTTTTTAATGTTCTGTTGTTTTCTATTTTTAAACATCACAGCACCACAAAGTTTTTTACGCTCAAATAAAACGGCTTTAATTTAGCGAGTGGAATTAAAGTGGGCGGGGCACCTTTGGAAACGATAAAAATATAATTGTAAAACTATTAAGGTGCACAGTTAAGGAATTGGTGGGTGCGACTTTTCATGAGATGACTATGTTTATTATGAAAGTAAATTTATTGTCAAATATCGATTACTTGTATAAATGGTCTCTGGTTAAGTCCATTGACTTGCCAGGAATACCACTTTTTGTACCACATTGGACAAGTACGCCATATTTGCATTATTCCGAATGCATTACAAAAAGAATTAAGAATTTTAAGACAAGTTTAAGTTTTACATGAAAGACAAGAACAGAATAGCTATCATCCGATCTATAGAATCAGTGCAACCAAATAAACTTATATACAAAAAGTGAAAAAAAGTTTCCAACAATTTTATCTTGTTACGATCTAGCATAATTTGAACTACTTGATGCCCTTTAAAAAATCAAAAAGCTTTAATCTGCAATAATATTGAAGATATTAAGCTTTTTTCTCTTTAACGAAAACAAAATGTAACGCACTTAAGAGAAAAATTCACAAAAAAATTTGGGAAAGTATTTCCCAAATTCCGTTCAACACAAAAGAAAAAGTTTTTATTTTTAATATAAAAATTAGTTTAACAACGAATTCCAAAAATAATACAACATTATGCGCATTGATTTTGTTTTCTTCACATTTGTGATTGGTGGCTTTTGAGACATTATAATTCTAAAGATTTTTAAACAATCTGCAATTCTAATGCCTAATATTTTATGCAAATGGCTAATTCAGTGGTTAGAGTAATTGAACGTTGTGAAAATGCTAAAGAAAATCAACAGTTAGGTAAAAAGAATTAATTAAAATATTATTTCATGGTCACAATTACAATTGAAAGCTTTATAAGAAATGTATGTCTTTTCAGATTTATCTGAATGTGATTTGATGCAAATACCCGACGCTGTGTATCACTTAATGCGAAATACAGAATTGAAAACCTGCGATCTTAGTGGTAATGTCATCAAAAAGATCTCACCGAATTTTGCTGTCAAATTTAATCTAATAACAGGTATGGTACACACCCTACCATATAATTTTTTATCTAATTTTTCATTGTTTACTAAACTTTTCATAGATTTGAATTTGTCACATAATCAAATGACCAAACTACCGGATGAATTATCGGATTTAAACAATTTGGTGCGACTTAATATATCACATAACTCATTTATTGTATTGCCACAAGTTGTTTTCAAAATGCCCCAACTTAGAGAATTAGATGCCAGCCACAATGCCATTATTGGTATGAAAATGTTTTTATAAAAATGTAGTGTGAAAAAACATTTATTTTCTTTATTCAATTCAGAAATCGATACTGATGAAGTAATCAGTAGTGAAACTTTAGAATTGGTGAATTTGCGTCACAATCCTTTGGGTCGTACAACATATCGTCGACTAATAAACGCACAAACACCCTTTCACATTGAAATTTCAGAATTCGATGCAGATGATGATGACTGGTAGAAACATTTATCAAAATAATTTCATTTTATTGAAATATAGAATTAAGTTAACGACTGGAATTTCTACGTACTTAGTACTTAGTAGTATTAAGATGTTTGTCATTAGTTAAGTTTTTTATAACTTGTGTGTGAATTTTATATCATGAGAGAAATTATTTATGTATATGTATTGCTCACTATAGATAAAAGATTCGCCTTAATTAGTAGAAAGCAAACTTTTTTGTTTTTGGATAAAACAAAAAAAAAAAAAAAAAAACCTATGATCTAAAGTATTTATTTATTGTATATTTTATAAACCAAAGATTTTTTTATACTTAAGTAGTCTTATAAACTAACCAAAACGAATATTATATTTTTGTTAAATTTTTCGCTCTTTTATTTATTAACTTTTTATTATTCATAAATCTGTGATTGTAGCGTTTCTTATGCAATTATGTTCGATTTATTTTATTAAATTATATATAATTTTTATTTCAGCTATGCCAGATTTTTCCTGGTAGTTATATTCAAAATTATCTTCAGTGCGGAAAATATTGTATATAATATATAAAACAATTATTCAATGAACCAAAAATATATTTCTAAATAAATAATTTTTACTAGAAAATACATACATATATAGTCCATTTTGTAACTCATTTTATATATGTTTATTATGTTTTGTCTGGAGTAGTAGGTAGTGGGTAGCACACTAAAAATTTTTTGAATGAATTTAGTGATCAGAGCTTTATGTTAGATCGGAAAAGAAGTGAAAAATTATTTTTAATGCTTTTTAAATATATGTGTGTGGCGTTGGGAATGATTACTATTGCGCTTAGCTCAGAAGGCGGTACATTTTTAAATGGCAGAAATCTATGTATAAGTGGCATAAGTATTGTTTAAATATTAAAGAAAAGTTATTTTATTAGAAAATTTATTTATAGAAGACTAACCCGGTTGTCCTAAAAGGATTAAAAGCAAATGTAAATACTGATGTGATTCTTGATTAAATAAAATAAAGAAGAATTAATAGAATAATAAGATAATTTGAAATTTCATAATTCTTAATTTTTATGTGAGAAAAAAAAATGACGTGGTGGTGTGTTTTGTATTTGTCAAGTTACTGTGTTTGATAAGAAAATTTTTCAAGTCTGCGTTGAAAGTTTCCAGGGGTTTTTAATGATTCTAGTTATAATCCAAATTATTATGATATAGACTTGGAAAACCTGGATTGAGTCTCTAGCGATATATAAGAAAGCTTACTACTGCGTACAATTTCAGACACTAACAATTTCGAATAAGTAATTCGATTTTTTCTACTTTATTGTAGACAAGTATAAGTATCACTTTACTTACTTTGTTCTGCTTTTTCAACTTCTTTATAAAATGGGGAGGTAAAAAGTTAATTTAGTTTGTCATTCCTATTCTTGTTCTCTGCGGTTAAACTACTACAATGTAAATGTTTTATATCCAGCGTAAATGTAAATGTTTTATATCCTAGCCAGCACTCTATTGATTCTGATAATTCTATCGCAATCAATGCAAGATCTATGTAAATGTAATCTTGTATTTTAGTTCATAAATATTTCTTTATTTGTACGAAAATAAGTTTACACGTATTTTAATTTATATTTTATATATGAGATTCCGGAAAAGTTAAATGAAAGCATTTTTCAAGTAATACAAACAAGCACATACACATACACCATAATAAATAAGGCTTTAAGAGGAAAAGGGTTTTCATGTTTTTCAGTTTTACAAATAGGATTAAGGACATTACATTAATTAACTTTTTATATTTTATTTTAATTATAATATGTTTTCTTTTTCATTCAGTGCAATCACTTTTTATATCAATTTTCTTTAATATTTTTAATAACCATTTTCTTAACAATCAATTTGCCATTAGCAATTTTATAATATTTTTTTTTCACTTTTGGCTTATTTAACACAGTTTTCAATTTGAACTATCATTTCTTGTCCTCTTTGTTTCTATTTTTAGCTAACTTAAAAAATCACCTTAAAGCCTATTTTTTATGTACTCTGATAAAGTATTTCAATATTGGGAACAAACAAATTTGAGAAATGTTATTTTTATATGTTAAGCCACGTAGGTTCATTTTTCAAAAACATGGAACAATTTTAGGAGTTACGTTTTCTTAATTTTTTACAATTTGAGAATTATTAAAACTGTGGATTTAAACTTTTGTAAAAATAAACGACTTCCTTTTCTTAGTTTTACTTACTGTTCCACCCGCTGTAGCATTAACCATTCAAATTTACGTTCATCCTCTTCATTAAATTTATTATCATCGTATTCGTAATGCTCGATTGGCTGACATTTCTCCATGAATTTAACAGAGGACAGAGGAAGTTGGACGCTTGCTCGAGTCGATTCATTTTTTGGTGTCACAACTTGGAGGTCGAGCGGTTCTTGTAAGCTGGCATGTCTTGTATTGATTCCCAATACATCGCGATTTATTTTAGCTGCAGTACTTGTAGCACTAAATGAGTGCATATTGAAGTGGGAATGGGTTCCAGTTAATTTGGTCAACGGTATACGATACACCCGTAAAGGTTTCAATCTATCTGGCGAATTGGAGTGCTGATTATCTATGAAATGGTGATTGTTACAATTAACAGTGCTGTTGGTAGTGAAGAGATGGCGATATATGGAACTAAGTTTAGTGGGTGAAATGGGCGATTGCTGTCTGTATGCATTGGACGTATTTAAATTTGTTGCTAAACTATATGGTGTGTTGGGCGGTACTGCCATTTGTACATCAGTGCAGAGAATTGGATTCTTATGAGAGTTGTAAGTATCACTCTTAGCTCTTATAATAACTGGTTTGTCTTCTACTCGTGTCGTCTTTTGCAAAGATCGTGCCCGCTGCATAAGAGAACCTTGGCCCAGTGCTGTGGGTATTTCTAATAAATTGTTCATTTCATATTCACGATTTAGCGGTAAATCATTACAGTTGGCCCCATTATTTTGAGGGTCACCATCATTCTCTTGAAATAATTCTTCATTAGATGAACATTCACTAGGTGTAGCTACAAGTCTTTTGTCAATTGCTGGCTCCTCTAATTGTAAACCTTTAATATTCAAATCTTTTGCCATAAATTCTGGTGCTGTTGTAACATAAAATATATCACGTTTACAAGTAATTAAATGCAGTTCTGGCAACGTGGCCATATGCACTAAATTTCCATTCACCAATAAGCGAATTTCCATGGTATCTGTGGTAAAACCCAATATGTATGGAAATGCACAAACTACAGAAATGGGTGAAGTATTCCAATGAAAATCAAATTCACTGTGCTTGTCATCTTTTTCATTCAATTTCTGAAAGTGGCAGGTATCTAATACATGCAACAATAATTAATAGAAATTATTATAAATTACGGGGACTTCAAACTCAATACTTACGATTATAGCACAGCAACAGCTCTGTTTCCAGTCCATCACATAACTCTATTGCTGCCGTTAATTGAGTTTGACTACGTTTTGATAATTCGACTTCATGCAACCGAGTAGCAATTCCTGATTGTATCCATACAATTTCATAATGATATCTTCAGGAATAGCAATACAAAGTACTTCAAATTATCCAATTACATATTTCCAAAATAAGCTTTACTTACTTATAACCTACACAAAGCATATCACCATTTTTAGAACTTGTATTACCCTCTAGGGGCGTAATAATTGTGGGTATATCATTAAGAGATATGTCTTTCTGATGAATGAAACCTTCTGTTGTTTCGGTATCGTTTTCGGGACACCAAGAAGCCCAGGCTGCTGTGTGTTTCCATTGAAACAAATGCAGTTTACGACCAACTGCCACCGCCAAACGTAAGTGGCCCCCTGTAACCCGCCAAGTGGCAAACAAGTGGCAACCACGTGAACGTTCAATTCGACGATCTTTTATCTCCGCACGAGTACGACATTTCAATAAATCTTCTGGATGATTCGTGTGGAATTCTCTTAAGCGAAAAACATGCACACGATACGATTCTCGATTATGTATGAAACCGCCACGCATCAAGACTATGCCGTGTTCTTCTAAAACGCTGATTTGTTTTACATGCAGAGTCTTATCAAACACCAATTGTACAGATTGATCCTCTGCTTAAAAAAGGGAAGTCTCATAATATAGATCAAACAATGTAATTTTACGACTTAAAAGTTTTACCATTCATCAAAAATGTACCCTCATCGGTTGCTATAAATAAATTCTCATCTCTCGGGCCGAATGAGTCGCCAATCAAAGTGCCCCGGTGGGATAGAGTGGGATAAAAGCAACTTGGTTCCCAAGGTGGTTTTTTAAATATCATACAAGGACTAGCTGATGCTATACTGGTTGGTGCATCCCCTTTTACAATGGCCTCTAATTTAAGCGCTTGGCCGATACGCACAAACTCAATTTGTCGAGCATCTTCTTTTAATTTGGAGGCTTTTGGCACATCATATAATACCTCGGAGAAAGCTCGACGATTTAACATATTCTAAAGTACATTTTTTTTTACAAATGTTACATTACATAATTTTTTGTTGTTCTATTTGTTATAACTTACTAATTTACTGTCACCAGCATAATCTTCGTGTAAATCTTTAATTAGCATTTCCAAGGTACGCTCACGTTTTTGCGTAAAAATTGGTGTTTGAAATGCTGCCTTTTCGCCATTAATTAATTTAACAATCAAAAATTCTCGAAACATGTTAATGTCCTGTATTTTGGCATATTTGCATGTATTTTTGTATGTACCAATGCAGAAGAAAGTAGAAGTGATATAAGTTACAAATATTAACTCAATAATACCAAAATTTGAAGTACTAGCGAGTTCGGATATTTTAAAGCTACACATGTGTTTCTCTTAAGACTTACGTGGAATTCCGGTGGGTCTGGCAAAGTTGGTCCAAATGGCGGTACATTTTCATCACAAAACATGGCCAAACGAAACGTTTGTCCATTTTTAGTTACAACCGCAAATATATCTAGAAGAATAGTTTTTAGAGGTGCAAAAAGAAATTGGATCAAGAATAATGTCATAATAACAAAAAGGCAAAATAATAACTTTGATAAATATTTACGTGTAAATTGGCTTCTTATCCAGGTTGGATCAAACATGGTGGGCATTATATCTGTCTCGAGCGCTACACATTGATCAATGAATATTATATTGACAATATCATTGCCAATATGGCGTTTACGCTCCACCTAAATAATAAAATATAAATCGAATAAATCGTAAGATAGCAAAGAATAATACGGGTTAGGTTACCTGTTGGCGGTTGTCTTTTGTTAGGGGCAACAGCGTTGAAACATGAAACATTACTTCATGACCTTCATACAAAGTGTAAATCGAATATTTCCCCGTCATATCACCTTTATGAAAAACATTGGTTTATTTAAGTAAATAAATCAACCGAAATGTATTGAATATGGAAACTTTATATTGTTAATTAGCACGGAAGGCAAGTATAAGTACAGATAAAAAATTAATAGTGCTTTCAAAGCACCACACCAATGAAAATGAATGTACTTGGAAAAGAAAAATATTCGCTAACTCTCTTTATGTCATACATAAGAACAACGAAAACAGACGTGTTGTAGAATACGTAAAAAAAAGTATGTAAATATAAAAGTGGTTAAACTTTACTTATGCGAAGTAGAAGACTGTTTACTTTATGTATGAGTTTGCATATTGAATGTTTTAATAATTGAAGAGGTGGTTGCTTACTTTTAACATCCAAGCCACCACGAAAGCGATCCCATCCTTTTAGGCGTATGCGTTCACCCAAAATATCAAGGAAATCTTCAAAGTCTTTGCTGGCTTCAACTGTTTTTGTAGCATTTTATTAATAAAGATAAGAAACGAAACAAAATTTTTAAGTCCACAATACTGATTTAAAATCCTAAGGCTATGTTATAAAATACTACTATTTTGTATACCCTCCACATCAGATAGGGGTACACTTAGTACGTTATTCTCTTTGAAACATTCAGAAAGGGGACGAACATTAAAACTTTAGTCGATATGGACATGTTGGAACCCTTATGATGGTAAATTTTAGAATATTGAGTTTAAGTTTTGTACCATTTTAAGATGCTCCCCTCAGGTCGCTATATAATCGGACAAGTACCACGCCCATAATCGTAAAAAGTAAGAAACCTAATTTTGGATTAGTCCAAACCTTAAATACGCTCCACATCTACCGCGGTGGGCGTGGTTCCCTATTAGTGTATGTATTACGTTTAAATTTGCAATTCGACTTTTAAGCTGAGTATTGAGATTTTTGTAAATTTATGTGCCAAATATGGGTGTGATCCGGTAACAAAAAAAAAACCCACAAAGAATCTTATTTATTTAAGTCGATTGGCGTATATCTCCTACTTACGTACCATTGCTTAACATATCATCATCACAGCATTGGCCTGGTTTCATATAAATAACACCAAACTTAAAATTAACAGAACCTTCTTGCTCCTCCAATAATAGTAAATCTTTTTGTATATCAGCGGCATAAATTTCTTTCGGATTCTTCACATTAGATACATCGATGCAGCTAAAGTGTGCAAGAATTTGCTTAACGTTCAACTTTTGATTCATTTGATACGGTAATGCAATCTTCTGCGTGCCCTGAAAGAAAATATATAAATATTTTTAATATATATGGTTATCTGTAACTCCAAATAAAACTGAAATATTCTAATTTATGTTAATCTATGTAATGTGTATAGCAGGTAAATTACGTTTTCTTTTTTCGAAAAACCCAAAAACCTATATAATTGATATGTTCATATGTCCCACTAAGCAATACCTGTACAAATTGATAATTAAGTTTATATATTCGTAGAATGTTTATTTGCTTTGTAAGTAAATTATGCATAAAGCTCTAGTGTAAACTTTATAAAACTCAAAATCGTTCGCATTTCTATAATTTATACGTATATATGTTATACAGGTGTGACCTTAACCCAATTAGTACTTTTGCAAAATTCAAATGAGAGTAAAATAATAAATATGTTTTTATACCCTCCACCTTAGTGATGAAGGTATACTAAGTTTGTTCTACTATTTGCAATACCCAGAAGGAGGCGTCAAAGACCCCACAAAGTATATATATTCTTGACCAGCGTCGAAAACTCAGTCGACTTACACATGTCTGTGTGTCCGTCTGTTTTTTACCGGGGTTAATTTTGAGATATTATTCTGAAATTTTATACAGAAACTTTGTTTTTTATGCAGATAGATTTTTAAGATAGGAAAAATCGCTCAATCGGCTTACAATTGAAAAAAGTTTTATCTGCCACAAAAATTGAGTATGTTTATCTATAAATATTATCTTCATTGATATGAACGTGATCGGATAATAGACACGCCCACAATCGACAAAAACCTATATATCTGCCACAAAAGTTGACCTGTGAACTTAAAATTTAGTGCACTTATTAAAGATTAGCCCATCCATCGATGTACTAAAAACGGGCATTGTCGGAAAATAGATACAATTTACAAAAAACTATACTCCACGTAAAACTCGACTTTCAAGCTGGTACGTAATATATACACTATTAGAAGGCGTAATCACATACCTATCACGCCCCCACTAGAGATGTGGAGGGTATTTAAGATTTGGTCTAAGACAAATTTAGCCTTCTTACTTGTTTTAATATAAATTCATGAAAAACAAATTTTTGATATAAATTTCTAGATTTCAAAAATGAATTTTTATAATCTATATTATACAGCTTATTATTATGAAATATATTTTTGTTCATGATATATTTTATATAGGTAAACCTTTAAAGTCATAAAATTTTATATCATATCACACATTTAAGAATCTCATAAAATGAAATATTTTCATATGCTTGTCTGTGTATGCTTTTACTAATTTATATCCTTCACCTTAGTTGTGGGAATATAATAAGCTTATATCTTCTTGTTCAACAGTCATAGACGTGTTCGTACAGATATATGATAATAAAGATATATAAATAATAAAGAAAAATATATTTCTTATTAAAGGATTTTTATTGTTATTGGAATAACTTATATGGGAGATCGTAGGTTCGATTCATACATAACTGCAGGCTGCTTAAAAATGGGAGCTTTAAATTTTATATTACCCAAGGACGCTAATATCGAGACTTCTTCACAGCACTTGTCTTTGATAAAAAATTGTACAAAGTTTCACATGACAAGTTTTTATTGTTGATTAGGAACGATTGCGTGGAATCAAAATAGGGTAATGAACTTCCCTTGGATTGGATAAAATGTAATTTAATTCGAATTTGGCATTGGCACTAAGTGTATACAAATCTTTAAGGTGCAACATAGCGATTCTAAACTCCTGTTTAGGATCCAACATTTCTTACGTACAATAAAATTAAATATTAATTTATTTTTAATGAACAAGGTCTCAGACAGTCTCAGTCTTGTCTATCTTTTGTCTCAGAAATAGGCGCACTAAAATATAAATTGATGTATTCAGGGAAAGACGATTTAAATTTGTCCTATATTATTTTTTCCTTTTAAAAATGTTACTTTGAAGATCAACTCCAATTAGTTTTTAATGTTTTTCTTCTAAAACTTGAATTAAGACCCCGCCTAAATAATTGTCATTATAACTTTTATTTTCCAATATTTAACTTAACCCATCCCGTGCATTTATAATACATCGATGGATGGCATAATTATAAATATGTTGTCAAAATTTCTATTTTAAAGATTAATGTTTTTAGCAAAGAAATTGGTTTTTTTTTGTTGGTTATGGGCGTGGCTGTTAACATTTTGTCCAATTAAATGAAACATGCGTACAGTAACTATCAATATCTCAAAATTTACGATCGTGAGAGTGTCAATAACTGACGGACGCACAGTTTGAAGGGTCCTTGTACGTTTAGCAAACTTTGTATACTCTATATATATGTGTAACGTGGAGGTTATTAAAATTGTAGTACTAAAGTAAACAAATTCAGAAAGTTTGTGTATCCATAAAGTGCAGTTGCGGCATTAAAAGTTTTATGAACTTGGCAAACAAATCTACGTCAAAATTTATAATTCAAAAGGTACATCTTTCTCAGCTTACATAATACTTACAGCCTACAGGCCCTCAAAAGAAAATTGAAATCATAGAAATAGAACTTTTGAACGCATTTGCATAAAATCGTAAACAAACGTAAATATTTCAACCAAAAAAAAGAAAGCACGTATTCAACACGTTAGCGTAAGAATATTTTCACTTTTCCATATTTACACCATCAACGTTTACCACTCAGCTTTACAATAAGAAAGGAGAAGTACAAAAAATGCGATATTTCTAAAGCCATAAGCAAATGGTCATGAACTCTTAATTTAGAAGAAATTTTCCTGCCACTTACACTTTCTCGTAAGAGCATTTCTTTATATATAGAATGGATGAATTGGCTTTTTGTTATAACAGGATATTTTTCTGGTTATACACATTTGGTAAATAAAATATATGTTATATATTTGATTTATATTGTACCTAAATATATGAATTGTTTGAAAATTTAATTTTATTTCCGGGTAGGTTGAATTTTATTAAATTTAAGAGGATCATGATGATCAACTTAAACAAAATAAAGCAATAGTAGTAATGAAATAATATTTACCTGTTTACGAAACAAAATTGCTCGATACATGGGCGCACCTTGATGTCCGGAATCTTGTGAAACCACTGACAAAAAGTATGGAGATTTATCGGCTTCTGTGCCAACATAATTTTGATGCACTTGGAATAAAACAAATTTAATTGAGACAAACATTCAATATTCTTCTTGGGCAGAGGCAATGAATTCACAACGGCCGTTTTATAGTACTTACATTTGCCCAAAAAATATTTGAAATACCAGCGTGTCTGATGTTCCGGATTCTCCAGTATTGGTGTGCTGGGCGAACCAAAAACCTAAAATATTTAAATGACAGGGGCTCAAATATTTAATTTCCTAGAACATATATATAAATATTGAACATTTATTAATTATGCATTCAGTGATTACGAAAAATAAAAGAAATTTGATGAATTGAGTGTAAAGTGTTCTCATCAGAACTTGTTTAACTTTTATTGTATACAAAATGTACGCATTTATACACTTAAACTTTTTTATGCGGTTTTTTTCTTGTGCGATTTTTATGTATGGAAATATCAACCAAACTGGAGCATAAATAAAGACGTTATTAATAAATCATCAGGGCAGAATCCCAGCTTCTCAGACACATTACGCGAAGCTAATCTATAGAAAAATTTTAGAAAAATTTCAAAATGATACAATAATCTTAGATGAAGTTTGGGAAAAGTTTTTGATATTGGACTGCATTAATAATTACCAAATTGAATCGAAATATCTCAAAAAATAATAGGATCTCATATGGGAAGGGGTTCTAAAAATAGGCCAATCCTATCCATTTTCAATAGGGTTTCTTTTTGGGCCAATACATGTTCTTGTACCAAATTTCATCGAAATATCTCAAAATATGCTTCCTGTAGCTTGCGCACAAATTTAGATGGACAGAAGGACGTGGTTAAATCGATTCAGATTTTCATTCTGAATCGATCGGTATAATTGAAGGTGGGTGTGGCATTTGCCGTTTAGGAGTTATAAACTTAATATACACTTTTCCACAGAGTGGTGCAGGGTATAAAAATTTTTGTGACATATTTATCATTTTGAAATTTTTGAAAATAAAAGTAGGTATAGAAAAATAAATAATTTTTAATTTATCCAAAAAAAAAAAAAATAAATTGAACGATATATCAAGTGGTGTAGGGTATTTGATAGCAGGCTTAACCGACTTTCACTTGTTGTTGTTACTTTACTCATATTATAAATCTTTTAACACTTTTGTGAAAACCCCACATCACTTCTTTCACAAATTATATTCACGGAATCCACAATTCTGCAATATGTGATGAAGTGTTTTGGATCCATCATCCTTTACAATCAGAATTTAATTTTTAGTTTTAGTTGACAATTTTTTTAATATTAAAACTAAGAATAAACCATCGACTATGGTTTACAGTGCGTTTATAATATATGTCAGCCTTTCCTACTTTCTAGCAAGTATCTGATAATGCAAAATATTTAAATTGTGAAAAATTTTAAGCTTTTGAAGATCAGTTTAAATAATATTAAAGGGAAATTCAATGGTTGTAAAAGAAATATCACCATGAATGCCAAACGAGAACTTGTTTTAAAATTTTGTAAAATTTGAAATCGTAAGGAAATTAAAGTGGAAAAATATTTCTTATTTCCAACACGTTTCCCCTAAGGCAACTCGAACACAAAACTGTGGTACAAAAATTCACTTTAAAGCAAACAGTAAGCATTACATTTAAAGGTGGTTTAATCAATAAAAATCTAATAAAAGCCATGAAGACAAAAGGACTCTTTTGAAGAATCTTCATTAAACTGTTTAAAAAATGACGATCCAGGCATATAAATAAAAAGACGGATATTATTAACTGTGTGGGTAAAAAAAATCTTACCGTTAACTATACTGTTTGTTCACTTTAAACACCCGCACGAACTCATTGTACCCTGCACCACAAATTGTGTAAAACATAAAAAGTTTTTCAAATATTTACAAGAGAAACCACAAGTTCTTTATAAGCATACACTTATAATGCTACAGTTGCCATTCTCGTGTTAAGTGTTTATAAAAATTTTATGCTTGACGTACACACATTACGACATATAAACCTCTATATATTTCTTTAACATTCAATTTCTTAAATTTTCTTTTCGTTGCAATAACAGTTTCTTATTTTAATGAAAAGGAAACACGTAAATAATAGAAGAAAAGTCAGAGGTAGAAAAGAAGAACCTAAATGAATATTATTCATATGAGTCTGTATAAATGACATCATAACACCATATAATTTATGTAAAAATAATAAAAGAAAAATATAAAAAGCAAGTAGAAGCAAGTAAAATAAAAGTGGGACCCACATTTACGACGCAAACGGTCAGACATTAAGAATCGACACAGCTATGAAATTTATACAAATAATAATACTTTAGGCTTTCATCTGGTAATTGCACGCGGAATGATAAAGTTCTTTAAATTTTTTGCCGCATCTTGATGGTATTTGGTACAAGGACATATTTTCGGCCCAAAAAAAAATCATATTAAAAATAGACCGAATTGGACCACTCCCAAATAATTTTTGGAGGTAGATAATTGGCTAAAGAATGAGACCGAATCGGACTATTTGTGGAACTCCTTTTCTTTTCACGAAGTGATTTATTTGGCAATGACGCGCATTTATTACAACATAGAGTATAATCAAAATTTTCACTTGTTTTTATACAATAGTTTAATTTATTCATTTAATTGAAATATTTTAATAATCATTATATTGTACCTCGTCTCTTTCGGCAAGTGACTCCCCATTCTCCACGCGAAAACGTTTATAACTAGGGTCAATGCTATCTAATTGTGATTGTGCTAGCTGCGGAAAAAATAAAGTTTAAAAAAAGGGATTAGTTGAGTGAACAATATTGTACAAAGGGGTAAAATGTAAAAAATTGTTTATAATCTTATATAAATATTCTTATATGGATTTGTGTCTATGGCAATTTATCATACAAGAGAAAACTTAACTTTATTGAGTAAGAAAACTTTCAATGGTCAATTATTTCATAATTTTCTGCGAACATTTCTCTTGCCTAAGGACATGTGCTTGACTAACTACAAGTGTGCACACATAAACACATATTGTACTGTAAAACACAGTTTTAGTGGAATTTTTTAAGTATATACTCAAAGTATCACAACAGCGCAATGGTTTTAATGACAAATTGTAATCAATTAGATTTAATTATGAACTCTAGAATAGTAAACATGCATAATTTATACCTGATCTGATGATCCATAATGTTGTCTAGAAAATACACCTCTCCTTGATATAAGTTCCGTAGCTGATGAACTGAAAAGAGGAGAACAAAAAGTTAATAATAAACTTATATTTAAGAAGTATTTTCATACCCTGGACATAGTAAAATCGATTCAGATTTTGATTTTTAAGATTTGAATCGATTGAAAAGGGTGTGGCTTTTGCATTTTTTAAAGCATTTGTTATGAATGTTCAATTAGAAAATTAAAACGACTTTTAACTAAAAATTGTTATTCTGCTTGATTATATTTTGGCTTCTATTGAAAGGCCACCAATATCGCCAACAGCTTTATGACCTACCTTGAGTTAAGTAATATAAACAAAGTGCTTGGAAGAAATGACTAATATTGTTGTAAGTATTAATCTTTTTTTTTTTTTTTTTAAATATATTAAAGAGGATGTACCATGGGGAAGAATTTTGCTTAGTTATAAACAACTTTATGTATAACAGTGTGTGATACTTCAATAGAACTTCAGCCATACAACTTGTAATAATTGAATGTTTAAGCACGTATTGTTAAACGTGTCATTTCGCTGGCATGGAAAAAGCTATGACTTGGACCAGAAAATTGAAAAATTGATACGTTTCTGTAATATTTCATAAGTGCAGAGGTTGCAAGTATACGTGGTATATATGTATATTCCAAATCCTAAAAAAAAAGAATTATTTTTAACCTCGCCTTTTAGTCTCCACAGATTTATTTTTCAAAACAGATGCAATCTTACTTATTAACGAAACTATCAAATAACCAGGACATCGAAATTTAAACCCAAAATGGTGTCATGGCAACTACTGTTTAGTCCATTTATTATTTCAATTCCTACCTGCTTACTAGAATAATAAATGAGTTTCATAAGCAATGCATACAAATGTCAAAAATGTATTTTTATTATTAATCCCTTCAAGTAAACGGGTGATGGTGGAACCACCAAAGCAATGCTGTCACACACCATGCATTAAAATTATTTACTCTTGCATTTGTGGTTAACATGTTGGAAATGGTGGCGAGACTTGTGTGTCTTGACCGCATTTTGCACTTACATGACACTCGAAGCACGGCGCTGTAAAACACGCAAAGCACCAATATCCTTGTGTGGTGGAGCTCGGTTTGTGGTTGGTGGGGCGCACAAACTTTGACTCCGATCTCTTATGTTTTCGTCGCGATACGAACGAAAAATCGCAGCTAATTTTAAATTGAAACAAAGCATTCTGTTCTGTTTCGCTTGATTGATGATTTTTGATTACGATAAATTTATACAACGGCTACACTTTGACATTGTCTGTCTATATATTACGTTGCGTGCTTTCTAAATGCTTTTAAAGAAGAATATAAGCAAGGGTTACACTTTAGCAGTTTTATTTAACTGGGTTACTGATGAACTCTGCTTGTTAACTATTTCAATTCAACTTTATTTTACGTAAGAGCAACAACGCCTTTGTGTCTGCTGCTGTGTTGACATTGTAGTTCGCAGAACTTTTCGTTAAGTTGGCAAAATGCCTAAATTCAAACTCTATCAATGGAATGTGTGTATGCAAGTGTTTGTGCGTGCTTTTTCGTATAACATTATTATGCTTAAGAGTTTTCATTGACCGGAATTTTAGATTGAATTGAGTTCAAATGAAAATGGTTTTTACTGCGAAAATAAACTTTCCATAACTTTTCCGTCCATGAAAATTGCATTTCTATTCAAGTTGTGTACACTTTAAGCAATAACGATATTCGTATTGGAAGCATTTTAGCAAAGGACTGAAGTTTAAATTTAGAAAAAATACTTTATTAGTCGTAATTGGCGGGATCTTAACACTTGTTTGCAAGGGATGTTGGTGTGGCAAGGGCCATTATTTTGTGAACAGTATATGGGCAATGCTTACATCGGCTAAGTGAGAATATGCTGTGGAGGAGGTGGCAAGTCACATACACTTGTTTTTTAAATTATTGCTTACGTGTGTGACATTTCCGAAAGTTCGTGTCATTTGTTAGTTATAAGCTAAAGTAACATAGACCATCTTCCGCTATATTAAATAATAATCTTACATGTAATATTTTTTTAATATTTCTTGAAATTTTTGTTAAAGTTTGCAAAATTGTGCGTTTGTTATTTCTGTTCGAAATATTTACATCATCTTATATGACAGGGTGCCAAACAAGAAACTGTTTAATTCAAAAAATGTGATACCTAAGGAAGGCATCCAAGTAATTTGCACTTCTCTCTGCTTTCTTTCAAGGACAATGTGCATTAAAAACCGATCTCTTAATGCCTGTGCATGAAGTTGATAAATTCATGTTCTGCGTAGGTTGTGTTGTGTTGTTATTTACAGCAGTACCCGCATGGTATACGCGTGAGTCTGTGTAAAATGAACCAAAAATGAAACAATGTAATTGGCATCTGGTTAAAACCCTCTCCCCCTTATAACATCGTGGTATTGCCACATTGCAATGGAGTTTCTTTGCTAGTGACAAAATTGTGTCAAAATTGAGTAAGTTTCTGTTAAAAGGAATTTTAGATTGGGGTATGCTGAGTTTATTGTTTCGCTTACAACACCCGATACTCTTATTTGTGATCAGCATCCCAATATGTCGTGTGCTCGAATATTGATCGCAATCAAGTATATTGAAATGTAAGCTCTAAAGCTTCCTTGTGGTTCTAGGCAATGAATACTCTTAGTATACCCACGATCTTATAAAACCTTTGAGGAAAACCGTAAAGATCAACGATTTCTAAACTTTAAGCCGTTTGCGGCACCCCTTGTTCTTCTTCGATTAAACTAACATTTGGCAAACATTGTTTTTTGTTCATTATAACAAAATTAGTAACATTACATATACACATCCTTGAGCTTTTCAATTGAGAACCGGGTCAGCGTAACAGACACGTCCACAATTTCCAAAAAACCCCTTTTTGTTTCAATGTTTGTACGTGAGAATGAAGAGTTTTTTGGCCATTTTTCTTGCTTTCAATACTATCTAAATATATCCTGCAAAAACAAGACTGATTACTCAAAATAATATTTTTACTCTTCGGCACACGCTTAAAATCTTATAATTAATAACACTTTTTTCCATGAGAAATTGCATTGCAAGTCAAAATTATAAAATGATCTGATAATATGTATGGCGGAATCTTGCCACCCGGGCTTCTCGTAGCTATGAGCATACACTGATTAGATGTTGCATTACCCAGGTACACTTAACATGTTGATAATTTGTAAGATTTTCAATCAATTATCGTTTAATTTTATTTCAAATGGTTCCCACTTTCATCTTTTCGTCACTTTTTATAATTTACTTTTGCTTGGGGTACACACAACAATTTACTTAAAATGAAAAAACTTTATCAATAGTCAAATCCTAAAATGAATTTATAATATCCTAGTTTAAAAAAAAATAATTAATTGACGTTAGAAACCGCTCAAGTTGAATTGAAAACGTACTGTACGTCTCAAGCATAATAATTGTGATTGAACATCGGATTAATATTGTAAAAGCAATTAAAGCACATAATAAAACGGCAACGTTGAATAGTGAAAGCGTGTGTGTGTTACTTCACTCATACGCCCTGCCGAACACAAGCATTGTTGCTTCCAGCTTTTCTTTGGATTGTATTCATGTATTTTATGGGCCAAACTGCACATCAATCAATCTTTGTTTATATGATGGATTGTTGTAAAAAAAAATCACGCTTTGCTCTTCTTGTTTTGTTAGATAATAATTATGACTAATGACTCGTTCAGATTGGTGTTTTCTTTTGGTCTCTCGTCGCTTAAAAGTAAATTTAATTAATTGTTGCTGTATAAAATTATTCGATGACAACTTGTGTACAGTTTAAAAACGAGACTTTTTTCTTATTATTATTGTAGAAATTTAATTTTTTTGTGATTTTGTGTTTATTTTCTCGTACGCGTTTGTGCATATTTAAATTTTTTGCATATATATTTTCTGTATACATAATAAGTTAATGTAACTTTTTTCACTATTTGACAAAAAGCTAAAAATTCAAAATTTTATTTAGAGTTTTCGTTGTTAATGTAATCACGTTCTCTTTGTAACTGTTTCCTTTTCCATCTTCACGGTACACATTTTGTATGGTTTGCTCTACAAAACTAAATGTTATGTAGACCAAAGTTCTACACATACACACTGCGCTACGTCATAATTATTATCCACGTTGTTATCATCGTGAACGTGTTTTCTCAATATTTTTGTGGATGTTATGATGACGTCATTGTTGTTATTATTTTATCTGTGTCAATATGAAACTACGAAACGCTAAACGCAAGAGTTTCACATGGTGGATGATGTTACGAAGAGCGCAAGTATGAACATTTTTGTTTATATCACAAGCCGCCAGCATTTGTTGTTGCTAATACAATATGTTATGTTATAAACTGGACCTTAAATTATTATTTTGGGTAAAGTTTTTGACATTTAAAAATCGTGTACATACTTTCATAATCATCAACACGATAGAATTCCACATAATTAGTTCAGTTGTATGATTATCGTATAATTCAATTCATGAAATATCATTATGAGGAAAGGAGTTTAAAAATGTTTTGGTTGCAACCAATTTAATGAATCAAACTTTGTCAAAAAATATTAAGGATTGCGAATTTTTTCTATAAAGACTTCCATTATAAATTTATGATGAAAAAAAGTGAAATAAATAAATGAAAGTTATTTTATGCTTTATGAAGCTTTGTAATCTATTAAAGCTGTTGGGGTTTATGTTTCCAACAGTTGCCAAAGAAAGTTTTAAAAGCTTCATGGTTTCTAAGTTTAACTTAACTTTCGTAGTTAATGGATTGCTAGCGCTCTTCTTGAATAAATTTCTTAAAACTTTTGGAAAAATTAAAGTACTTTTACCGTCAGAGCCTATTGTTATTAATTAGAAACTCAGCTTTAAAAATTAACTGAGAGCGAATATTAAAAGCTCTGTTCTTTGTTAAATAATTTTTCTATATAAGCGTCCAAAAGAAAAAATCTGTACAACCTGTCGATACCGTAACGTGTAGAAAGAGTTTTTACACACTTTTTTTTTTCCAATACAGGTGTTTCAGGCTCTGCAAAATTCGGACCTCCGACTTTTCGCATTAAAAATACTGTACTTTCAAATCCATATTATACTTTCGCAAAATGGCGAATGAGATATTTTGAAAGTCACAGCAATGTGTTCATATTTCTTAATCATTTTTTAAATATTGATAAAGACTGATAGAAAAGTGAACTACCATCCACTATTAGCCTGATTTCTATAATATAACCTAAAAGCAACTCACCTACTTCCTCTCTGTTCTTGTTCAGTACCATGTAGGAATAGGTTTGGTTTCTCCCGAAATCTTTGTCGCTTATAATACCACAAATCCATACTATTGATATTGCTACCACACATATTCGTATGTCTGAGGCTAAAGGTTTTTTGGTTGGTCGTACTCAATTCAATATCATTAGTAATTATACCCAATTGGCGAATTGCTTTTAATGACACGTTTGATATAGATTCATTTCCCTGATAAGTCCGAAAGCTTCTACATTGATAGTGACATTTATTGTTCATGGCATTGCAAATAATAAATTTCTTCGTGCCTCCCTCCTGGGTAGAATTTTCGCAAATATTTAACCCTTCCATGCTATTATTGGGTGATTTTTAATATTGTTCATTGTTTCATTAGATAACTTCAATATCGATGCTGGAGCACCTGCTGTAATTGTATATGTTTCCTTTCATTGAAACTTATTTGTATTAATGTCGAAATTTGCTATTTTATACGTTAATAAAAAAAAACAATAAGATTTTTTGTTCTGTGGCGCTGCAATATATTTTAATAATACTGCAAGCTTGTGTGTGCTGGTGCATGGCTGATTTGTTTTCAATAATTGTTTGTTCAATGAGAGCTTTTTCATTTATTTTTCATGAATTATTTCATTTTTAACCGAAATAATCAGGATGATTACCTATGGCGAACTAACCGTGAGCATTCAACGTGTTACCTTGTGGATTAGTTCCTACATCCTATACCTTTAAATGGTATTTTACACTGACGAAAAATTCAATATTTTTAATTTTGAAAAAAAAAAAAAAAAACGTATCCGCATAGAAAAGGAACACTTTCTTAAATCATCTATAAATTTATCCAAAGAGCTCCTAATTTATTTGTATATTTATATTTGTTATAAAATCGTATTTTTTCAACTACATATTTATCAAATAATTTATAAAAGAATTGATTTTTTAAAATTTTTTTATACCAAACACCACCAATGTTTTTGTTTCATCAATCGTTTAACTATTTAATCTAATCGACATCTAATATAATTGGTAACTATTTTTTCTAGTGCATAACTATTATTTGATTTTAGAAAATGCTTTAGTTTGCACGTATTAGTCGTGGGAGGTACATTTAAATTCTATTATTCACCATATGGTTTTATTCACTTGGAAGTGATACCAGCACTACATGTTGGTTTTTGTTGATTAACAACAAACATTTAATCAACCTGAATGCCAACTAACGCATGAGACGAACTTTGAAAGCCCTATAAGTAGTGAACGCAGAGTGCAGACTAAATATGATATTGTAAGGGAATCAACAATCAAAATCAATCCAATCTTTTAGGTTGTTCATACATCTTTGAAGCACCGACGATTAAGAAACTAAAAAGTAAACTTACAATTTTAGAAATTTCGTTAAATGATGATAAAGTCGATACCCATCTTGGTGATATATGTATTTGTTTGCCTACTTTGCTTTTACTGAATCGGAATTCCTTTTATTATTATCAACGCGTACGTTGTGGCAATGGTGGAGAGACTTATTAAAATAATATAGAACAGCCTCCTTGAGTATATATATACACGCATATGCACCTTGAAGAGAGAATATTTTAATGTCATGCCAAGCAATTAAGATAAACACCGACAAGCAAATGCCAAATACACACACAAGTTTCCCCTTGAAGCACAGGTCAGCAAGTAAGACATTAACACTCTACTAAATTAATATATGGTACGTAGGCATGGTGTTCATTCAAGTTTAATGTTTAAAAACTCAAAGTATTCAACTGTGACTATAAAAATGGATTTTGGTAAAATCCCAAAACTCTTCATTAAAGTTAATATTTAATTTCGACTTTCGTTTTTAAACGCAAACTGGTTTGCGGCTGTCTGTTTCTATTATGACAACTAATAGACAATAACGTGAATTCGCTTCGTGGGAAAATCATTGTACCGGTTTATTAAAATTTGCTTAAGGTTAGCGGACGACATTCAAGCTAAACTTTAGGATTAAACGTTTATTCATCTTGACTTCCGTAAAGATTTTTTAACGAATTGTTTTTTTTTTAGATTTATTTTAAGAAAAAATCTAATATAAATTTGATATAAACACTGAGAAATGATTTAGTTTTACTGTATACCTTCTCAAGCACAATGCGCGGCTATTATTTGGTATAAATTTGGTATAAAAAAAATAAATAAATAAATAATTTAATATTAAAAAAATACTTCAGATTTTAGTTACAACTCTATGCTTCAGTTTAATATTGGGACAAACGAGCACTCAGGATAATAATGCAGAGAATTATTCCAATGAAGAAAATGAAGTCGACACATTATCGGACTCCCCTAGTCCACGTACATTAGGTCTGCTTACAGGCCATGGACCCCTAGGAGTTCTACGTGGTGGATTAATTGGGGGTTTTTTGGGAGCTTTAGCTGGCGCTAATAAATATAAATACAAACACAGATTTCCTTATTCTGCATTTGCTGGCTATCCCGGTTTCGGGTATGGTGGTTTCCATGGCTATCCTGGCTACGGGCCAGGCTTTCCTGGTCCCTTCTTTGGTTAATTTTTCAGTATTAATTACTATTTAATTACTATTTATTACTATTTATTAAATATTGTTAAGCACCTTACCTGTTGCGTACACTATTGAATTTATTATCCACTAATTCCCACGAAGTAATTTTTATTGGCCAAACCATTTGACCAAAGCTCTCCTTCACCAACGATTCCCATGCTGATAATGTGGTCGCAGCATTTGGTGGTGTTGTGGTGGAATTATTTGAACTGGATGTATTGGAATTAGATTCTGTGGTTGACAAACGTTCCGAACGTTGTAATTTGCCCTTTTTACGCTGTAAAGTCGATGTCAATGTCTGTATAAATGGTTGCAATGGCGGTGTATGAGGACTTGTTGCTGTAGAGGGTGATGGTGTATGCGTAATTCTATGCGGTGTGGATGACGATGAAACTGATGTTGATGATAATGATTCGCTAAATGTTTTCTCTGCCTCCATTATGTCTGTGTGGGTTCTTTTGTTAAGCGATGTTAGACTTCTAATTGAATTTCTGCTAGAAAATTTAATTTTCAAATCTGTTGCTTTAACAAACGAAATTTTTAATAATATTTTCTTCACAGCTTAAATTCGTTTTTAACACTTTTTAAAATATTTTTCACACATTGTGTTGGTTTTAGTAGTTTGGTAGTTTGACGCTGCAAAAAAAATAAAATTTGTATTAAAATGAAGGACTTAAATAGATAAAATTAACAGATGCCTTTCTGTACACAATTTTGGTGAAAACATTGCGTTAAAAAGGTACTTGCCAGAGGAGAATATTTATAACATTTGATTGCATTTAGCAGGAACGTTCATTAGTTATCATCAAGCGCGGCCCATAGTGGTCAGAACCAAAAAAGAGGCGCAACTTCCTACACCCAAAATCTTCGAAACCATGAAGCTCTACATAGTCTCAATCTTAATCTAAAATCCCCACGGTTTCTCCACCTTCCGAAATTTCACAATTTAGACTCTTGTCAGCCACAACCTATTCAGTATCAGTGAGTGTCTTGAAATATATTCGAACATAAACCTTACACCACACATTGCACTTTGATTAGTTAGTTTCGTACATTGTGTCGCTGCCTCTTGTCGTGCATTTATAGCATATAAAAAACACATTAAAATGTTTGGAAATTGTTATTTAGTTATAAAAGGATACTAACGAATAAAGAACGCTAGGTGAGGTAAAAATATAAAAGTTTCAAAATGAAAATATACTCTGTGCACACAGAAAAACTTCTATTAAGTCCTTCCATAACCAGATAAACTTACATGAAAATGTATCGCATATATCGCACACATGCCATCTAATACAACAACTCTTTTCCTGCCACCTCTAAAATGTACAATTTAACATGCCAACACATACCAAAATCTTCGCATAAAATTATTCATTGAGAAATGTTTTTGACTATAAAAAAATTACATTTACAATTCATCTCCTTCCCACAATCCTCTCTTATTGCATGGCGACTTGTCAACAGTGTGCTGCACAGCATATAGCACATGGTACGAACACGTATGAAGAATGACAATAATAGCACACATGCCCGGGTATTCTTTGTAATTGTAATTATTATTATTGAAATAACGATATTATATTCAATAACATTTACAGAATATTGTTATCATTAAAAGCTTTTATTTAATTTACATACTTAACTGTCAAAATGGAATCTGGTACCATTTGATACTACGTTGACATTGACATCGTCAACACATGAAGGATTGTGATCATGGAACTTGACCGATTTCGCTACATTAGGTGGCACCTTGCATACCGAAACTCAAAACTTATGACTGTGAGAGACCCAACAATAAATGGTAATGCGGACGGACTTGTCGGCAACTCCGATTATTTTGCTCATAAAGATTTTATACGCTTTAGAGGGTATCTAAGTTACTCTTCTGAGTGTTGTAAAATTCATATATTTCTTTCTTTAGTGGAGCGTATAATATGAAATGAAAAGTTCCACGAACAGCTAAAGCCACTATTTGCTGAATGCTGGCGTATAGTGAACGATTAAGTGGAAAAATAGGTAATTTTGCGTCACATATCATAAAACATACGAATCTAATTATCCTTCACAAAACCTATGTTGTCAAAAATATACACATACGTATATGTGTGTATAATGCATACTATAGAAACACTAGTTGAATAAAAAAGCTCAAGTAAGAGAGAACGTAGGTTGGCGGCCAAAGAGAGTAGAAAAATGTTGCAATATTGTTATTGTATTAGCCTTGCACTTGAACTTGAATTGCTCATAAATAAAAATATTCCTCGCTGAAATACTTTTTCCCATGTATCACGTACATATAATCCTGAAATCGAAAGGGGCTTAACAAATCTCAAAAAAACACACAAACAAAGTATTCATTACGGATAATTGTTTACTGAAGAAGTTTATTAGAAATCTACTTCCCCAAGTACGTGAAGATGATTTTCATTCGAATCAATTTGGTACGTATTGCTTGTTGCAGTGTTATGCTTCGTATGAAACACCGAATGGAATGAGTACTAAATAAATTAAAGCCAAACTATTCTATCCATACATATGCCGTACGCCACCCATGTGAATGATTTATGATTAGAAACTAATTGCGCACTAATGCGTATCATTAGATATCAAAACATTCAATAGCTGTTAGCTATAAATGATTGAATAGTTTTACTCTCAAAATTGTGTTTTGGTTAGTTATGCGAATTAGGTGGATTCCGGTTGAAATGAAATTGTTAGATTGTGAAAATGCGAAAGTATGTAAGATTTTTGTACTCTACATCATATGTATAAGGGTATATATCAATTTGTCAAACCCTTTGTAACGCTCCAAGGGAAACATTGTGAACTGAGCCGATCTGGTCACGTCTGTCTGTCCGACAATGCTATGTGTTAAAAATTTAGATAAAGATTTCAAACATGGCGGCAGTGTTAATAATTTTCATACGTAGAGTGCTATTGAAATTGGATAAAATCGTCCTAGCGACACGCCCACAGGACAATACAATATTTTTTTCAAGGCATTCTTCCATATTACTAAAAGAGACGTATTGACAAATATACTCCTTACAGAGCTCTGGTGCTTTGATGGGTGAGTATCCAAAAAATATCCACTAAATATAATGAAAGTAAATAGACTGTACGGACTGTAAAGGTCTGGATTGGAATTGGTTAAATACATTTCATAGTTGATGTCTACCATGACCTATGAAACTTTCATTATTCTAAATGGATCCGTTTGGCGTATGTGAACATTTAATTCAAACGAGGCAGTGATCACTTCTGCCTCCTAAGCAAGTAATATCCAAAAATCCCTTCTCAATACGCATCTAGAACATGGTGGTAGTGGGTCGCTTCTATGAAAAACATTCATTTCAAATGTGTTAACACAGGAGATTTAGTCAATCAAATATATTGCTCTCGATTATAAGGTCATATTGATTTTCAAGGCAGTGGCCATCCGTTTACCTGTATTTGATCAATTTAAATAATTTTAATGTACATAACAAATAACTTTAAAGATTTGTAGAAAAGATTGCGTTCATATATAAATATTAAGTTTCATCTATTTCTAATGTCAATTCTACGCTCAGAACCATACCACATATGCAAATATGTATAATAAAACCACATAAATGCATTGGTGGTCAAAGTGAATTTAGTTTTTCAATCCATTTGCACATTAGAGACAAGGGCTTCAGGCTTTAATGTTATACATTTACACATTCATACGTGTATTCATGACATTACTCTCTAACACGCTTTAATAAATATTTTACTTTACCGAAATATATACTCAAAGTTGTATATAACCGTAAATTTTTTTTTCAGTTATATTTAACTATTCTGTGTACTTTTTAAGCAAAGATTTTATTAAATAGTTGAGGGAGTTGGAAAAAATCGTTCAGCTGTTTGTTTACCAAAATTTACTCGCCAGTACAGCTTTCTATTTAATGTATAATTCCTAACTAATGTTTAACTAATTTTGTTTAATTTTATGACTCAGTTTGTATTTAATAGGAGAAAGAATATTATGTGTATACCAGTATAAAAATTCTTTAAAGTAGAAAATTGGTATAAATTCAAGTTAAACAAAAATAAGCATGAGAAAACCCAAGGCAAATAAAAAAATCTAACACATATTCTCTTTCCCTTCAAGTTTACAATATATGAAAAGCATCGAAATTATTATTATCATTTTATGAACATCTTCATATGTTAGACAGCAACGGTGCACTTGCAAGTGCATACTTGACAATGGTTATAATAGCTCTTGTGATTTGAATGGTTCAAACTTATATAAAAAAGAGCAAATTGCAAAGTATTTGACTAAAGAAAAATCTTTAAATCGTTCACTCTCTGTAATGCCTAAAAAGTTTGGAGCTATATGACTTTCATTAGCGGACTTTGTTGCTTCAACTTTAATGATGATTTTCCAAGAGTAGGACCGTCGATAGAATGCCACTAATAGACGGACTTACGTGCCTCCTTGCATATGTGAAATTAAAATAAGTTTTGAGATAAAGAAAAGAGCAGAATAATAATAAGTAGCTTTCCTTGCCAGGAAGCACATATCTGTATAGCACTTTATAACACTTGCTTATCTCAGTCGCATTATATATATATCTCCTTTGAATTACAAACATACTAATATAATTGATTATTTTGTAAGACAAAGTTAATAAATTGTCAAGTGGCTTAAATGAATCAAATTTTTTTAACAATGTTAGAACACTTTTCGCCATTTGTAAGGTGTACAGTCGGATATATTTCAAGTGTCAGAAGAAACTTTTTTTTTTGGTAATTTTGTTGCAGTGAAGACGAGTCATTCGATAGGTCATGGTTTTGTAAAAATTTAAACCACGGTGCAAAGACTACAACACTTCGCCTAGTTTTGAATCGAAAGAGATATTTTCAGACACCCAGAGAGACAAATTTGCTCTTTCAGAATATATGCATACGTAATGGGTCTCCGAAACCTTATTACCGAAACATTATTCATATACCATTGCTATTTAAAAAAAAAAAACTATCAAGAGCAACTCCTACAAAGAATAGAAATCTTATTATCTCCATTCAAGTTGATATGTAATATTTGCACTATTAGAGGGCGGAATAATTAAACTGCCGCGCTCACACTTTGTATGCATGTAGATGTGGAGAGTATTTAAGATTTTGTAAAAGTCAAATTCAATGTTTTCCTTAAATATTAAATTTAAATACTATTATGTGTGTACCTATCACTTTGTCAAAAAATTGTACCAGTCAAAAGGTGTATATATTTTTGATCTCTGATTTAGTCTGCCCGTTCGACCCTATGTGGCAAAGATTCTCCCAGCCGTAAAACTTGAGATAACTTCAAATTGGTTGTTCTCGTTCTATTGTTCTATTGAAATTAAGTAAAATTGATTGAAGGATAGGGCCACAGTTAAAAAATACTTAAAAAGGTTTGTGAGGGTTTTAAAATCTTGCCTCCAATTCATTAGGATTATTGCCAGTCATAATTTTTACTTCAACACATTTCAATGATACACAACTTATGGTAGAATACGTGGTAAAATGTTAATTTTTTTATAAATCGTTCTTGTTCTATTATTAATTCCTATAAGGCCAGTTCAAGTTTTAATTTTATTTTATTTTAATGTTTGATTCAGAATAATTTTGTGGATCCATTGAAATTTTTTGTGGGTTGCCTGCCTATGTAAATCTGCACTCAAAATACATCTCACACACACACTAGTTTTTAAAATATTTAGAAGATGGGTGAGCCCTGTTGAAACTATTTTAGATGGAACCATATTTAAGACTCCTTCGCATCCTTTTTTGAAATAAGTCTTTTCATGACGAACAATGCAATTTTTAGTACTTTTTAATAAAATAATATAAATTAAATAAATAATATAATATAATAATAAATAAATAATTGACTGTGCCAAATTTGAACCTAATGGAACCGTTTTTTAAACCACTTTTTTACAACGTTGATACATTGTATTGAAAAAATTAGCCCAGAATAAAATAAAGTTAAATTTTGGACCATATAGACCCCATGGGACTATTTTTAGAAGCCCTCCTCTCCAAAGACGTTCACTAATAAACTATGTTTAAGAATAAATTGTGAAATGAAGTGGTAGTGAAGGGTATTAAGTAGATGAAAGTAACCTATTGTAACTTGTAGCCTTTATTTTTATATGATTGTAATAAACTGTTATCAACATCATTTTGGTTACTTTTTATTTTATTGATATTATTCAATAACTTTAACTTTTTAAATAAATTACTTACCATGAAATGCAAGCTACGTGTGTATATTTTGATCATTTGTTTTCTAATTTGTAAATTTGTTTTGTAAATATACAAGTACATATATAATGATAACATTTATGTACGGTCAGAACTTTTTTATAAAGATCACATTCTAATTAAGTATGTCTTATAGTACAATAGTGAATAAATACGTTTTTTTTTTAAGTTTTATATCTAGCGCTTTAATTTCTTGTAGAAACAACCGTTTCAAACGCGTGTCCTGAGAAAACTGCCTGTATTGTTTAGATGCGGTTTAACACAATAACTCCATGAAAGGACCCATACGCATATAATACTAACCATCATAAACAAAGTGAAGCTTTTGTGAGAGAAAGTCAAAATGAAGGATGCAGGAGAGAAAAGCTTTTCAAGGTTAGTTGCCACACTCAACAATTGAAAAACCTTGAAATTGACTTTAACATAAAACAACTGTTGCAAGCGGCTGTAATCACCGGAACCAAAGACAAGTAAACATACACATATATTAAAATTACAGAGGTGGAGCATACGGTGACTTTGAATTTCAAGCAACAAGACAACAAGAGTAATGCTCAGGTATCAATATGTTTGTTTTGTAAAACAAATTTTGAAACCTTGCAATAGTAAGGTGAGGTAAAATAATTGGTGGTAGGGAAATAAATTTTTATCAAGAATTTTATCTTCTTTTAGAAGATAGATAAAGAAGTTTTTGAAATCATTGAAGAGTTTTGCTTGTTTGTTAAAAAAAATCACAATTGAGTTGTATATTATTATTTATATTATATTTGATGCAATAATCAACAAAATAAATTATTTATAAAACACGTAAAAGAAGCAAATAATTAGAAGAAGAATACAACGTGAAAATTATTTTCAAATTTCAAAAAGTAAAAAAATTTCTTAAACACAAGGTTTGGGAGACGATTCTCTTCCTCTTTCACCTAGGCCAATTTCAATTCATTACTAATCCTGGAGCCGGGATTTCTTTGTCAAACTTTCCCAAGAAATTTCAGATTTCGATTATGTTCGGAAAACATTCTGATATATCATTTGTGATATTAAGCTAGTAGCTCTATAAAAACTCTCGTCTACACCATGTGCAATTGAAGATGAACGGATTACAATTTAAATTGAAAATTCCCATTACAAATTTTTGATGCAAATTGGATTTTTTTTAATTATAGTACAATCGGAGCAAGTTCCCTAAAAGGGCTTCCCATTCATTCTGTTAAAATTGCTTTCTTGGTACAATATAATGGTATAAAATTTCGTTTTAAATAGAAATAATCAATTTTTTTGTCAAACAATAATTGCTTCTACGCGAGAGTGCTTTCAATTTGAAATATAAACTAAACTAGGCAAAATTCAATTCAATCACAATCGATATTTCTATTACATATTTAAGAACCGTTATGGACAATTATGGTTAATCACATAAACGGTATTTATATATATAAAATACTCAAATACTTTCCTTTCATTTAATCTATAACGTACATTAATCAAAGCATTAGAATTGAACAAGTAAAAAAACTAAATTTGACTTGGGCCAAATCTTAAATACCCTCTACATCTATTATAGTGAGCATGGCATTGACGCCCAGATTGTAAACCTAGTTTTATAGTGAAAATGGTTTTTTTGTAAATTGTAGACGTGTCCATTATTCGACCACGCCTTCTTTTAGCACATCGATGGATATGAAAACTATAGAAATGCAAACAAAATTTTAAATTCTTAGGAAATTTTTTTGGCGGATATATAGATTTTTGATGATTGTGGGCGTGTTTGTTATCCAACCACGCCAATTTTTCACAAATCCATGAATGGGATAACTATGTATATAAATACCAAATTTCAAGTTTATAGGTTAACTTTTGTGGCATATATATAGAATTATGTCGATTGAAGGCGTATCTGTTATATAACCACTCCTATTTTCGGTACATCAATGAAGGGAATA
This sequence comes from Ornithomya fringillina, assembly GCA_963978525.1. Classification (NCBI taxonomy): domain Eukaryota; kingdom Metazoa; phylum Arthropoda; class Insecta; order Diptera; family Hippoboscidae; genus Ornithomya; species Ornithomya fringillina. The sequence continues at coordinate 12,959,634 of OZ021693.1, forward strand.
CTTTAGAATATACGTTAAATTCATAGCTTAATTTTGGTGGCAGATAAATAGATTTTTATTGATTGTGGGCGTGGCTCTTCACTGATTTTTCCCATTTTAAATATCGATCTGCGTGCAAAAACTAAAAGTGCTTGTACAAAATTTCAGCTTGAAATCACAAAATTTACGCTCATGAGAATGCTATAAACAGACAGACGCACGGACACACGGACATACATTGCTAAATCGACTCAATTTTCAACGATGACCAAGAATATATATACTTTGTAGAATATATATACTCTCCGATGCCTTCTTCTGGGTGTTGCAAACGGAAAAACAAATTCATCACTAATGTAGAGGGTATAATAATTTTTTTTAGGACTAACCAAGATTTAATTTTTACTTGGAAATGGTTCAATATACGTCACAATTTCTATAAAAGTTCTTAAATGAAAACTTAAAAGAAATAAAAAACAATTGTCCCGGTGAGTGTACTTGATGAAAAGGTTCAAGTTTATTATACCCCGTGGGATAATTAGAGAACATGATAGGAGCTCTTAAATACTCAAAGGGATTAGGTTAATAAATGATTAAATTGTTCATTCTTTGTACATTCTCTATCGCAGATAACTGACTCTAGATTTTTTCAAGATTTTTTATAATAACAACTTCCACAAAATTAAACAATACAAAAATTTTACTTTGTTAGTAGTTTTTTATTATGTACTTTTTTGCTATTTAGAATAACTGCGCATACAATATATAAATTATTTGCACGGGATTATGTATATTATACAATTAGACTAAGAGCGACTTTTGTTAAGGGAAAATATCTGTTTTCTGTTTGTTTGTTTTTCTTTTACATCTTGCAAGAATTACAATATTTGAAAAAAGAAGTAATAAGAATTTATTGATTTGGTTATATTTTAAATTAAGGACGGCATATATTGTAAATGATTTCTTGTTGCATACTCATTTTTATTATTTTTACAAGTTTCTGTTTATGAAACACAACCAGGATTACAATTAATATTCTTACATTTAACAATTTTATAGAACATTTGTGTTAAGTCCCGCCACCATGAAGAAAAAATTTAAAAATCATAAGTAATAAAATAAAGTTTTTTTTTTAATAATTATGTTCAGCAACTTTCAAAGGTTTCATTTTATTATACGAGAAAAATGAAACTATTAAAATATCTGAAATCTTTTACAAACTAAAAGAAAACTTGATACGAAAATGTTTAGTAAAAAATCAAGTAAAGCGAGAAGTTCTCAGGAGTGTAATTGCTATATAATATAAACTAAGAAAACACAAGTTTTCCTGAAAACTACAGACTTTATTTATATACAGAAGTAAGTTAACAATTGTTAAATATTTAAGAAATAAATAACTTTCCAGGAAGGATTTCTAGGAAAATATTTGTTAACCAAAAAATAAATTTCAATTTAATATACAACACTGACAGAGCACACAGTGGCAGATGCGTTGAGAAACAAAAACTTTTGTCGCAATAAGTTTTAATTAGAGTTTTAATAAAATATCGAGTTCTAAAAACAAATTCATACCAAGCTTCCCGTTAGGTATTAGATATATTTTTATAATCTATAAACATTCGTATTTATTGCAATAATTCGTTTCAAAACTTTTAATAGATTTATAAAATTGGAGTTAGTTTCAGTGATACCTGATCCAGACTGTTATGCTTAAATTTCATAATTTCTTATTACATACATTTGAATAAAGTGAATTCAAATATACATATGTAGTTGGAGGTATAACTAGGCTATAATTTTATGAAACAATACATTTATGATCGAGAAGGATTTTAAAATAATTTTTTAATAAATCGAAAACATTCAAAAAGCGGACCCAAAAAGATTTATAAACATTTCCTATTACGTTTTATATTTTGCAGGTAAATTCCTTCTTTATAACATCTACCAATCACGGGAGGGAGTGTCTTTGCTGGAGCGATAAACTGTATGTCGAGTTTCCATGTATTCACTTTGACTTTGAGCAACCATACGTCCTGCTCTTGGTGGTGGCGGTGGTGCAGGCAATCGCTGATAAACATTCTGTAATGTCATAAATAAATCAAGTAAAAAACTATAGTTGGCTGATGCCAAAACTTGAATACCCGCCATCAATGCACAAAAGCTCTCTAATGAGTATATATATGTGTCAATATATCTTCTGTACTATAGTAATGCGTAAAACAAGTAAAAATGTTATAGTCGGTCAAGACCGACGGACAGACGGACATGGTTAAATCGAGTCAAATTTTCCAAATCGATCGGTATAATTGAAAGTGAATGTGGTATCCTTTGTCACAAGTGGTGCACTGTATTATGTAATTACTTCCTTATTAGTATTTTTGAGTAAGAATCGATATCTTAATTTTTGCGACCAGGAGAGGGATTATCACAGAATACACCGCCGTGGATAAACGGATGGATAAATGGAGAGACAGTCATAAACTCAGTATTCGAAGTTGATACAGAATATATACCCTTTATGGGGTCTCCGAAGCCTCTTTTTGGAGACGTCTTGACAAAGTGTTGTACACTTCCACATACATATGATGGTGGGTATAAAAATTAATAGATTTGTTTGATTCGATACTTACCAACATTTGTGGTCTTCGTTGAGCTGTAGGTGTAGCATCAGGTGAAGATAGTTCTTCTGGTGCTACCCAACGTTCGGTAAATTCACTGTTAGATCGTGCCAATGAAGGGTGACTAACTGAACGATGGAATGAAGGCCTTTCGGAAAGGTCATCATCATCATATTGCATGGGATAATATGAGCTTGCACTAGACATATTATCAAGTCGTCCAAAATCAACTATTACCTCAGACACAGAACGGAAATCATTTTGATCAGTATGATAGGAGGAGGTGCGCGAAGAACGACGTGATCGTTGTAAATTTAATGTTATGGGATTGATTGCAAGGGATGGATCATTTCTTATAGTTCGAACACTGGAGCCACCGTCACTATCGTACTCGTACAGAGTAGGCAACGAGCTACGTCTAGAGCGGGTATCCCACGGTTGAGTTTTTTTATTTTTTTTACTTGCGCGTAACTCTACATCGTTTTCGTCGTCCGGTGGTGCTAAAATACGTATAATAACATCCCAGGTTTGTGGTTCGAATATCCTTTCATATCTGCTATCAGAACGTATACGTTCAAAATCTTCACGTACCACCGCTTCGGTCAACATAGTTCTTAATGATGACTCGGTGGTAATGATTTCTTTCCATTTTGCTTTATCATCATAGCTAATATAACGATTTAGTGGATGTACACTGGAGTGTACTGAACTAGCATCATCTACTTCGAACATTTCCGGTTCTTCCAACACTCTTATCAGTACATCCCAATTAGGTACGGCCTTATCTTCAGGAGGTATTTCGATTGGTTTCATATTAACCACTAACTGTGGACTGGTTAGCTTTTCTTTTGTGTCACGTATTTGTTGAGGTGGTTCGGTCTGTTTCATCGGCAGCGACACTTCTGAGAGTTCATGTTTCGGTGTTACGGTCATACCTGATGCACTTGAAATATCGGAGAAATTTTCCCACATTTGTTGTTCACGTTCAGTGGAATAATTGCGTATTTTTACATCCCACGTAGGATCCGGTATAGGTGGAGGCAGTGGTTTCATTTTTGGTTTATATTCAGTTATACGGCGTTTGTGACTTTCAATATCCTCAATGATCTTCTTTTCCGTAATAGTACGCAAATAGACATCGTCAACCATATGTGAAGTAATTTGTGGTGGTTTTTTAATAATAATGGGAGGCTCGGGCGTTGTATATTGTGTTTTCATAAAGTGTGTGCTATCATCCACTTCCGCAACGGAGTGAACGTCTGGGACTGTTACTGTTACATCAGTGAGTTCACTAATAGCTGGGACATCTGTTATATCAGACCAAGTTTCGGGAAGGCCGTCAACCACCTCATGATGAGTACGAGTGTAAACTGAGAACACAGGTTGTTGTTGTGGTGGTATTGTAATCTCTGTGTGTTGAGGTACGGGATGCAAATCTGGCATATAAGTGAATTGAGTCTGAATCGTTTCTTCCTGAATCGGCAGTGATTCGGTAGTTATAATACTTTCGCGGTCTTCGTGTGATTCCATAATAGTTGACAAGTTATTGCGCTCTTGCCTAAGAGTAGCAACACTATCTGTGTCGGATGTTTGCGGCGATGGAGGCGGAGGGGGCGATTTTTTAACGCGTACTTGAACATTAAATTTCGGTGAAGGCGACTCTTTTATCGCAAGTGGTAACCGGGGTATGGACGTAACGGCAGCGTGATCCGTTTGAACTTCTTGGGTATGACCATAATGATCGCTGTAAATGCTAGAACTTTCATGAACAAATCCCCGATTTTCAAAACTACCTGCAGAACTAAAAGGCAGTGATCTGAAAATTTTGAATAAAACTATCACCATGACATTATGTCGAACATCATTTTTTTTACCGTGTATCTATTTCCTCAATTTCAGAATGAGATTCGCTGGGATAGTCTGACGGTAAAAGAGCACCCTCGCTACCTGATGAACTATGAACGGCAGCTAATGTTGTATGAGCTCTTGGTATTTTGACACTTTCAAATTCTGGCGGTAAACCCATACTGCTGCCGCTTAGCTTGGTAATTTCTGAACCACTACCCATGGACATAGGTAATCGGCGGACTATTGGTATGGGACGACTGCGCAAGCAATAGTAAGAAATAGCCAAACCCAAGAGCAGCAAGGTCAAAAACATTATGGCACATATAATCATTAAAATTTGTATGCCTTTTAGTGGTGGTTGGATTATGGTACCAGCAGCAATCGGATTTAAACTGTTTTTGTATTTGGAGTAAAAAACGACAATATTATGAAAAATTACGTATTATAACCATTTCTTACATGGGTGCTGGTAGAGCGGGTGGCAGGGATGGTATTGGGGGAGGATAACGGCATACTATAGTTATGATCTCATCACCATCCATTTCGAGATTAGCGTGGAATCGCACAATAATGTTATTAGTGAATACACGCGTTGGATTCTGTATATTTCGAAATAAAACTTTATTGCTTTTAAAGTTTATTAAATTTACAACTAAACAAACATATTTTACCTGTATGGTGCCACAGCCTTTCAAAGGCAACTCCAGTCGATAGCTTAATGCTCCTTTGCCGTTGACACGGCAAGCACTGCTGCGGTCATAGTCAGCTTGTATTATACCATGGAATGGCTCATTAAATTTCATGTCCACCTTAAATACACGCATGTCATATAATTTTAATTACCTTAGTGTAAAGAAACGTTTGGTTGTTTACCTGCATGGAACCTGCTGCACAATTAAGTGCTGCCTTGGTTCGATTTAAAAATATCAAGGGACTAATATCATCCAATTTCGTAACCTAAAGATTTTTAGAAAATTTATAAGTTCGAGTTAAACATTGTGCCAAAATATTTGCATCATCCAGAGAAGGGCTTCGGGGACTCAATGGTGTATAAATGTCAATCTAGATATGCCCGCCCATGCATGTGTGGAAATAATCCCCCTCTTGGTATTTAAATTGGGCAAATCTTGTTGAACAATACATCACAGAAGCGATATTAAGGCTTCATAAAGTTTGGAACATAGAGTTTTAAAAACTTTTTGGTCTTGGGAATGCAAGATGTTGTGCAAGTCAAAGTTAAGTTATTTTCTTTAGTTGTATTTTATCGCATTATTTCAATTTTATTGTTTAATTTTCTTCTTCGTCCTCTTTGCGTGGCTTCTTAATAGACATTCATTACCTTGTACTCTAGTTTTTAATAATTCCATACAAAAATGTGTTCATAACGTCATTTGAGACGCAAAAGATGAAAATTATATATTCAATGGCAATTGCAAACACTAACACATGTACGCTCAGTTGATATTAATTATCCATACATGTAATGTGTGCTTGAATTAATTATGTAATAGTGTGAGAATTTGTTTATTACCACGTAACGCAGCTTGTGTGTGTTAGCCGGTTGTTAAACTACATTAACTTTGCCTGCCTAAGTGCAAGTAAAAATAAGTTACTGTTCCGTGTTTAATTTTTTTGTGTGGTAATAATATTATGAGAAAATTTATAAAAGTGTGTGCAAACTTGAGAGTTTCTTAATCATATTAGACAAAATGATATTCCACCGCCCATGCCTATAACTTGAACTTCTTAAGGTAAATGATATAATAAGTCTGTGCGAATATTTGGAACTCTTAAGACAATCCTTTGGGTATATTTGATCAAGTGAGTCCGCCTATCTATATATATATGTGTGTGTGTCTTCGAAAAAAGGGACGAATTCGGTCACTTTTCTGAAACAAACTTTAAAAAAGCCTCCCTTATGAAAGAAATTTTTATGAGAAGAAAATCATTCGATTTCATTCAATGTAATAAGAAATTGTAGGTCATTCTAGTTTGTCTCTGAAACTTAGTTAAAAACTAGGCTCTCTTTTATCTATGTGTAAAAGATAGAGGCATACATGTTTTTTGTCCGCACGTGCCCAAAATAAAACATTGAAATCGTAAAATACACCATATAGGATAGGGTGGACAATCATTTCACCAAATTAAGTTCACTGTAAATTCGAACACACTCAAGCCATACACATTGACGATTGTGTTAATTATAAATATGCAAACTTTAACTATATGATGTGATGAGCTGTGGGCGTGGTAGTTGAGCGATTGGATCAATTTTTAAATTGTTATTGATATGGATTAAAAATGTAGGGAATGTAAGCGCAATATCTAAATTTTTCACGGAGACATTCGGACACATGGACATTGTTATATATAATCAAATTTTGATGTTGATCAACAATACATATAATTTGTTGGGTCCCTGAAGCCTCCTTCTGGTGGTTGTAGGTGAAATGACAAATTCAGTATACCCCGCATCTCATGTGGAGGATATAAAATTATTATGTATTTGCGCAAGGTATGTATGTATGTATGTTTACTGGCAATTGATTTCTATTTGATGGAATTCTCTCCTGTTTTATGGTAATTTTTCTTACCGATAATAGTTTTGGCAACATTTGATACATACCTTCCCATCCAGTGTTGCCTCCTCGGGGAGACCATGTGTTGTATAATTTCCACTGTCACCATGTTGTACATAATTCGACTGAGCCGAGACTTTGGCAAATTGTGTTGTGGTAGTGATTGCGACTAGTAGTATGGCCAGTAGCGTTACAGAAATTTCATTCATTCTGACTGACATTTAACAATTTATATATGTTTAAGTCATATACCATATATTTATGTGTATAAGTGTTGGTATGTGTGCGCGCGTCTAGTAGTCTGTAAATTGCAAGCTGTTGCCCTTAACAAAAGAATAATCTATTGTTCTTCTTTGGAAAGTTAGCGTTGTTGTTGTTGTTGATGATGATGTTTGGAATTATGGATACTCGAAAGATTGCCTAAGAGAAGTAGACGTACATGCAAAGATGGCGGCGGCGGCGGTTTATTAACATCTGCAAAGAACACAACAAACAAAACAAAAAGAAGAAAATTTTAACAAACGCACAAGACATTAAAATTACAATAACAAGCAAGAAAATTTAAGTATACCCCACGTATTATAAGGTAAGGGCATACTTATTTTGTCAATTCGTTTGATATGTCCAGAAGAATCGAATCGATGAATGCGGCATTGCAATCGAAGTTGATGTGTACACAAAATCGATCAATGATTGCAATCGGCAAAATTAAGTTGAAATTATCACAAAATTATCGGATAGTCACGACATGGATGATATACCCGCAATCCGATACAAATATATTTTTGTACATGTCAGCATTGAGCCGAATTTTTAATACGTTTGACGGAATTGCAGAAAATAAAAAGAAATATGCATTAACGCATAAACTATCTCGACTAGATGTTCGTTTGGTTTTTGAGAAAGATACACATTGTGTACTCATAAGGTACACACTTTAAGAAGTTTTCTTTGAACTGTCATGCAAGTGTCTTAACCAGTATTAAAGTCAATGTTGCCTTGTGCCTCACTTAGAAAGTCATCATAAACATGAAAAGTTTATTAACCTGCGCATCATAGATAACTCTGCAGCGGACAGCACTTGTCTGTTCAACTCATATCAGACGTAAATTTCGTCGTTAATTTGTTTTGTTTTCTTTTAAGAATATATAGTTTTGCTGTAAAACTTACGATGAAACTTAAGACGAAAACATTTTTATGATTTGCAGAAATTAACCACAGAGAACAACGTGATGTTACATCTAATCACTGCTGCAAGCCCTGTACGCCTATAATTTTTATTTGAAAACTTTTATATTCCATGTCTACACCGCAATGCCATTGTATTGTACGTTCATACGCATACCCACAGAATGAAAACGTACACGTTATAAAATGTTAATCATTAAACCAAATAACTGAATATTATAAAAAACCTAGCGCCTCATACATGCAGTATATAACTACGAATTAGTCCGAAACTACTTCTGCACAGATGCAGTCGTCAATAACTCTGGGCGAGGAATTTCATCTTTGAACCCAGTGGACAAAATTTACGCGCTTTAAAAGTGCCGTCGTTTCTGCACTTCTCTGGGGAACAGAAGCAAGGACATTAGATATATATGAAACATTTTTAGGACGTTAGCAACGTCTTTAGTTTTTACTCCTATACGCAATTGCGTTTGCAGTTATCTTTGCGACAAGCCTAGTACTGATGTTGGTTGTACAATTAGCCAGTATTGACAATGAAACCAATTGATTTTATGTAAGTGCTAAATTTTTCAAATCTATGGTTGGCAGATCAATGATATGTACATATATTGAAATATCAGAAACTCAATTCCATTGATTTCGAAAAATTATTCGGAATACATTCGAAAAACAAATGATCCTAGATAGACATCTGCATCAATGTCGGGGTAGATTTGGTAAATTAAGAGTATCTGAATTCGCTTGACCATTTCGTACCAAATTTAATGTGATCTCGGAATTGATAAGAAGTCAAATTGCCGATCACCGTAGCGGTAAACGACCATTTGTAATCAATTCCTAACCGTACGTTTCAAGAACTTTACAGACTGAAAGTTTAAGGATCGGGCTGGATGGATGTATGACATGTACATATGCATAGATAAGCAGTGAGAATTTCATTTCAATATCATGCTATGTTGAAACTACTGTCGTAACGAAATGCATTTTCGTTTAGTTACCAGCCTAAAATATATAATTGTGAGCACCATAAAGAACGAAGAACAGTCACTTTTACTATTTGCGTGAATCTATAAATAAATACTCACCAATGTACTGATACTTTATTCGGTTTCATATGATAATCGGAAGCATTTATCTACAAAATACTTCACTCGACTACATATACACATACACCATACATAACAAAGTCTTCAAAAGCGTACATTAAGTACTTTGGAGCAATCAAACGAGCACACACCACATAAAATGGTTATGGTTAAACGGATATATTGCTTATACATTGTATCAGCATAAGGCAATCTCTGGAAGTGTTCTCCGTTTAATGTGTATATATGTACGTATGTATGTACGTAGCTGCATCATAATAATAAAATTTCGCATAATTTATAAAAAAAATTACACACTTTTATAGCATGCCTTTTTATTTACAGATACCATAAGCATAATCAGTACAGGACATGGTCTTGGGCTAGAAATTGTATAAACGCGGATGTAGGGACCACGAGGAGAATGCATGCAATTTATTTGTATAAGAAGATACATATATGCAAAATGTATTTATATATGTAGTGGGAAAGTGTGGCATTGTGAGAGGAATCACTGTATGCAATGCGACCAAAGCTTAAAATTAAGCACAAACTACTTATGTTTATGAAATGTTTACCACAATCTTCTTTTACGAGATTAATATCACTTTTTCGCTTACGGACAAATACCAATGACGGATCTTTAACTACAATCTCTAGAACAGAATTTATATTTGCTGTTGCTTGAATGAGAGATAATTGCTCACAAATTGGTGAATTATCTACTACTTGGACAATTCGATATTTAGGCGTTTAATAACATCTTCATGGACGTCGAACACAATACATGTCGCAGCCTAGTGCCGAAATATTTTTTTAATAATTATGTGGTGTTGGCTACTATTGAGTTGATTGCGCCAGAGTTTTGTACTTTTCGAATAGCTCAAATAGCATTCACATGATAGCATCTCTAATGCTTAACAGGGCACTTCATTGTAGGTAGTAGGATGGTGGTGGTAGGATGGCGGTGATAACCCACGGCCATTGAAAAGCTTGTGGTCAACTAGTTTTCTTACAAACAAACAAACTGCAACAGTTTTATATTTATTGATCACATTTCGGGTTTAGTTCACTTATGATTTTTCATTTTCATTAATGTTCATTCAGCATTTGTTAAAAAAATGCCAGCTGCATAAATTTAAATTCGTTATGTACAAATGAAGCATGACATGTTTTATGACTACAAAATTTTAAAATACTCGGTAGATATAGACATAAATAGGTATATGTGAACATATATTTAATGACTTCAAGTAAATGTTATGTACAGTACTACAAATTTATGTAACGCTCACATATTTTAGCACGCATTATTTAGTTTGTCACACACTTATGTTATAAGTTGATCAATAAGACCAATAATAATAATAAAATAATAATAACGTAACGTAATGAAATGAAATCTAAACTAACTTGATCTAATTCAACCTCACCAAACGCACCTAATTTTTAAGCATACTACATTCTAAACGTGGGCTTTTACACCTAGATCAATTTGCCCTTTAATTGTAGAAATAGTTTAAATTAAATTTCATAGAAAATGCTGACCTCACCTGAAGGGGATTGCAGTAACTTTTACATTTACATTAGATGTAAGATTTGATTACTCATTGATTCAAGATTCAAGAAATAAATAAATGTGTTATAAAAAGTTATTTTCATAAATGTGTAATTTCAGTTAATACAATAAGAAACCGTGAACTGTACTCCAGAAATAGTCAAATTAATTTCAGAAGCAGTCATTTGTTATTTAAATTGACTACTTCCAATGTATAAATGACTACTTACGACGTAAAATTGACTACCTGAAATATAATTGAATGACGGAATATAATTAACTTGATTACGAAGTTTTGTCGTTTGTCCAAGTTTTATAAAAATTCTGCGTTGTTCAATATTTAGAGTCACTCTGTCTACTTGGAAAGAAAGATCTTTGGAACGCATGTAGACATTACAGAATTTTTTGGAGAAATTTCAAGTATAGTGTAAAAGTAACACCGATTGTTGCGACGTAGAACAAAGAATTATGAACGGAATGGAACAGTGCAATTCTGAATACCTTCCTTGCGATAAAAACCGACGTATTTATTTGGGCAAGATTTTTGAGAATGAATGAATTAAATGTTGTCGTGATGTAGTAGTTGCAACTGCATAAGTATGTTTACGGTTTCATCCAGCGCACATGCACAAATTGATTTATCTGCATATATGATAAGTGTGCATAAAATGTTATTCATTATTAGTTGAATTTTAATGCTTTTTTTTGGGTTACAGCTGCCCACATATTGCGGCAATTTATGCGGTTCAATAGTAAGCAAACAATTGCTTCATGTAGCTACTTACCGTAGCTGGGCTCTATTGTACCATTATAATAATAATATATAACAGCTGTGTTAAAGTTTACTTCAAATGTGGGTTATAAAGGTAGAAAACAATCAATGGCTGTGTAGGTAAGTGCAAGTTTGTAGAATTTATAATATTTCTACCTTATTCGAGATGTGGAAATGTGCAAATATGACTTGTCATTACAAGAATGTAAGTTTCAGTGCATGATTTAAAAGTATGAATAAATCCCATTAATTGTTATACGTTGTAGGCAGCCAGGCCGTTTTAGGTACCAATATAACCAGAAAAATATACGCCTACCGGGTAAAGGCCTGCAGGTAGGATTTATTGTACACAAGAACTCCCTTTTGGTATAAGATGCTCAATAATTTCGGATATATAATAACAATCTAATGCATGTATGCCACCGCACTTCAGCAGGCCCATTAGATATATACAAGTTAGCATGAATCGTGACGGAAGACAACGTCTTTAAAGTGTACATGTGTGGCACGCGTTTAATGTAGCTCCTTTAGAAGGCAAACCAGAAGTGGTTCAAACAACTGTTTAAGGAACAATGACTACATACAGCAACATCAACATATCACACCGCGAATTACACCCAAAAGGCAAAAAACAAAGCCTTATAAACGTGCCGACAAATCTACGTATGCGGGCAGCTAGCAATAGGCAACAACGTCTTACCACTAAGGAACATAAATAAAATTCACGTTTAAAGCAGATCATTACATTGGCAACGAGTCTGTGTAGACCAGAATACAATATACAGTTGGAGTAAAACTAAGAATAATAAAGAGTACAAGTGAGAAAAAAACAAAAAACAATGAGATGCGAACTTAAGAATCAAACCTTTCAAGTTAATAAGTTTAGTGTTCGCGGAATAGCTTTTGCGCTGACCACAGTATAGAAAAATATGCAAGTGGTATTGTGATATTGTTTTATAGAGCCATTATACCCAATCTGGTTGAAGGATTGAAGGTAGCAATAGTTCTGATCCATTTGGAGATGCTAACAAGGATTTTTTGGTTTATCGGAAGGCCTTAAACAAATCTAAACGAGTCTTAAATATAACAATTTTAAAAATTCAATTTCCAGAATATATTTAATGAACCCCCTTTTTATTTATGCAATACCCCCATAATTTAGTGGGGTAATCTTAGCCAATAATGTGTAATTATAAAAATAAATTAAATGTCCACCAGGAAGTAAATTGGCTTTTTGTTCCATCACCTTGAGGCTGCGGGTGTAGTCTCTTTGTCAAATCGCAGCAAAAGGCTTCTTCAGAAGGTTGTATTCTTGATTAGCATCAAAATCTGTTGAATCATGCTGGCGTTATCCGTTCGTGACTCAATACCTTCTTCCTGTACAAAAAAATGAGGTTTGCTATCAAAATTTGCGAAATTGTTGATCCCGATCGAATAAAATATGTACAAATACCATCACAAGATGATTGTATCAATATCTTAACGATAACAACTACATGTAAGGAAAAAAGAACAATTCATTTGAACCGCGCGCCTACTTCCATTTATCAACCACAATAAATTCACAAGAGAATAGAATACAAAAGAAAAATACGCTCTTATTACCAAGCCGTCTCTTAGATAGTTCCTTCGCCTAAAAACAAATCCCTTTCACCTCAACGTTTACAAAATTATGTACAAAAGTTCAAGTAATTTTCGTTTGGAATCGGGATGGTAAAGAAAATCGGTCAGTATATAAAACAATGCCACCTAAATTATATTTCACACTCATTGTTTTGAAGTCGATTCTTTTTCTTACAATTGTTTTCAACAAACCTGATTGTTGGCAACATAATGTAAGTAATTTTCGTAAATATATTTTATGTAAAAGTGGATTTCGCTGAACAATTGCAAACAACAATTGCATTGTGCACGTTGTACAGTTTGGTTAACGGCCACTGCTTGCCCTGATTTAGGGCTCAAGTTTAAAGTTGTGTTAATATCGTGAAATTTTATTACACAGTCGGGCACGCCGAACACTTCTGTCTACCTCCAGCTCGTTGTACTATTTTTACAAATATTTATGAGTTGTAATTTAAGTACTAGCAATTATTGTTGCAGCTTTGTTGCATTTGCAGCGTAGAGTGTTTGTGCACACACAAACACATAATAACTCACTGGATATGCCCAACCATTGGGCAACAAGGTTAAGCTGCGCTAAAAATATAACATCCAAGAGGTTGCTACATATTTAAAGACATTTAGCGAGCCAATCATGAAACATTTTTAAGCAGACGTTTTTCTGTGGGTATTTCCATTCTTTTCCTTTCTCTATCTCTATCAAGGGCTTTTCCCTTTTCTAACCTTCACACTGATCACATTGTTGCACATTGCAACAAAAACAAAAATAGGACAAAAACGATTCTTATTTTTATCATTTCATCAGATTTTCCTTCATTCTTCTTTTGATTTTTGATGTTTGATGCGGCGTTTATACGTGATGGTATGTCGTAAGAGTTTCTGTCAATAATTGCGTTCAAAAATGTTGTCGACTTTTATGGTTTTTATCGTTAATTGGAAAAATATTTAATTTTCCTTCTTTTTGTGCTTCACATAGTAATTACTTGTACAAAGAACGTTGCATTGCTACTTTGATAGACTTTGTAACCTTCTTAAGTGGTAAGTTTATATTGGTTGTTTATTGAATTGTTTAATTCTTAAAAGCATCGCGGAGCAATTTTTTTCCTTTGGTTATCGTATTATTATATATATTACAATATAATAATGCAATATATGTAATATATATATATTATATGGCTAGAGACGGGACCACTAGGTGAAGATATAGATTTTCTTTTTCAATTTTGAGAGACATTAAGGACCACACGGCGACCACTTAGCCCACATCCGTAAACTTTTAAATCCTTAACTGCAAATATTAAAGGCTTTAACTTTACCATCGTACCAGTTCAATCGTAGAAATCGTCGGCATAATAAAGTTAAGAACAAAAATTCTTCTGGTGTGAAGTATTTTGAAACATGAGAGAAATTTTTGCACTCTTGCAGACAACTTTATTCTTTTTAAGGTCTTGCGAAAAAATATGAACAAAATAAATAAAACCACAATAAACATTTTGAAACACTGCTCACTGTTTATCATACAATATTTAAGTTAAGTATTAAATTTCAAATAGTGTTTTTAAATTTTACACATGAATTCTTTTTTCAATAAGTTGACACAACATTTGTTTACACTTGAGTGGATAATTTAACAATTAATTGTTTTGAATACAGGTAGAAATAATATCGTGTGTCTTAAGTCAATGCTTAAACGTACTTTATATTTACTATATATGTAAAGTGTGGGTGTGGCATTTACTTGTACGTACCACTTTCAAAAGTTTGAATTCTGATTAATTTTTTTTTCCTGTGGACTCATCTATTATTTAACCCCGCCCTCTTTTAGTTCATACATAGATGAAGTAAATATATATTTATTTGCTAAATTTTAACTTTATAGCTCTATATGGATCGTCGTGAGTGATTATTGTCAATTATGGGCGTGGCTTTTAACCGATTTTGTCCATTTCAAATAAAAAATAAAAAGCCATATACATTAATTAAGAACGTTAGTGCAAAATTTCAGCTAAGTATTTTTGCTACCGTGAGTATTTCAGGCACAGGCAGATACTTTGGATTTTGAAGCTTATTAAGAATATTAATACTTTGTGGTGTACTTGAAGCCTTCTTCTATAATCATTCATTCTATAATCATAAGCCTTCATTCGATAATCTTAATATTCATTTTTGGAGAGATAGAGAAATATAAAAAGAACCAAATTTGGCTTAGACCGAATCCTAAATACTCTCCACATCTACACACAAAAAATGGGCGGGACAAATACGGGATAACGCCCTCTAATAATGCCTCATAAATCGAGTTTTATGTTGAATAATTAAATGAAATAAATTTGTAGTAAATTCCTGCCTAAAAACCGCGGGACATCGTGCATTCTGGTTCCGTAGACATTGAAACTGGTTTTAGAAGTCCACTAATATATCGTGACAATACAGTTCCCAAATGTTTAATACAGCTACCGCATATTCGTGCCGAATGAGTGGACAACAATATTATATTAGTCACTTAAGGAATTTAAAGATGTCATAAACCACTTATGCATAAATTTACCAGACAGTATAGCACTTCATTTGATCATTAGGTTTCTTTGCACACCCCCTTCTCAACTACTTTGAGCTGTCACACACCTTGTAATAAAATAACAATGAATGAAACGTCTTCTCAGGCAATATTACAAATTCACAACGAACGTACAATATATATACGTTAGTAAACGAACAATACAATAAATAAGTATGGAATGTGGGGAAGCATTATTAAGAAAGAAATTGTTAAAAATAGAATAAAAAGGAATAGATTTATGATTAAGCACGAAATGTATCGAGGTGGGCAAGTATTTATAATCACTCACAATCGTCTGAATGTTCATCATTATAAATATTGCAGAAAAAAACATTAAAAGATTAAAGTCTTAACAATATTGCCTTTGAAGAATGTGTTCAAATGTCAGAAAGTGTCTGTAAGTCAGGAATAACAACTTTACAGCGATTAATCTTATATAATATACGAGTGTAATGTGTTACCAGAAACATTAGATATCACACATGCACTTAATGAAATGCCTGAAGTCATCTTCACTGCAAAGAGAAGTTCATGTTGAACAACAAAAGTGGAAAACAGATAATAATTGATGGTTTCTGTACAATTTAAGATACATTCCTCAGTAATAAATATTTAAAAAAAACACAAAAATGATGCTGAAATAAAAGTCAAATGGAAGTGTATAAATTCCATGGAAAAACGTTTTAATTGATTATCATAAACAGACCAAGCCTGAGGTCATGTTAGTGAGTTGAGGCTTACGTTCGAGGGATTCACCTTTGCTATATAATTATTATTGCCTAAACGAAGTATGACCTTATAGCTAACTAGCCACTCTTTCACCCGAAATATGTATTTCTAATAACGCCTTTTAAAGTGGATATACATAAGTATAAAGTATAAATTAAGGGTTAAGTTATAAACAATAAGAAAGTCACAATATTAAGCTTGACCAGAAACATTTATTCCTTCATTTTCATCTGAGTAGGTTAGTCTTAAATAAAAGAAAAACATTCGTGTTGCATACTTCATAAAAACAATTTTTACTTATAATGTTTTTATTAACTTCGTCACTCATAAATAATAAAAATAAAAAGTGCTTTCGTTGCAGTCCATTAACCATTGCGTGATCGTAGTGTGTAATACTTTATTCACCTATTTAAGAAATCATTTTCTTACACCACACTTGAGTTGAAAAAATTGATATATTTTTTTAATTTATTCACCTACAGACTATTCACTGAATGTTATATCGCGAAATTAATAAAGCGGGTATTGCAAGAGTACTTCGTAACGGTTTAGATTTTCATAGTTAAACATTCTACAGAAAGGTTTACTAATAAAATATGTATAATAATGCTAATATTTTTTTTCTTGCAAAACCGTATTTCTGTACTTTTTTCAACTATGATAAAGTATAAAGCGAAGAAGAGAAAGAAAGCGCATTAAATTGTTTAAACTATGGCCAATCAAAAGAAGTTGGCCTGTTTAATAAACTTGTGTAGTTCGCGAAACTTGTGCAGGTTGAACTAGTCAGTTTAGTGAACGATATGAACCAATCAGCGGTGACTCGTTCACCACGATAGTTCGCTTTCTAAATTATTTCTTTCTATTTTTTTCTTATTTTGACTCAATAGTTTCTTTCCCTATTTTCTCAGTTATGCTCGTGGGCCTCGATAAGGTCGATATTTATGAAGTACGCGTGGTATTCATAGTTGGTGGTATATGAGTATCACTTTGCAAGATAATTCCCCAACTAAGAACTTGTTAATTCGCCAACTAAAAAGAACGATATTGTTCGCTATTGTGGAACTAAATGAACAAACTAGTTCACTGTAGTAAAACGAATTAAGAATAAAACCTTCTTGCTACCCTACCCTACCTCTTGGTTACAATTTTCATACTTATAATTATTTTTATATTATAATTACCTCTAAAGGCACAAAAGTGTGCCCGAGTACCCGAAGGAACCTTCAGAGGCCTTAAAAAGTATCTTGATCAGTGTTAACATCTGAGTGGGTCGAGGCATGGTAAAAATTTTTTTGTAAATTGCTTCTTTAAGTAGATTTTTAACGTAAATATGTATATATAAAATCACATAACCCCCGAGATCACTCCAAGCGTTTGGGAAATGAACAAGATTTAGCTTAAGCTTAAGATGTGTAAGATCGTTATTGGTAACTGGTTACTAAGGGTTACTCTTCGCTTATTTGTAAAATGTGTTCAAGTATGCATGTATGTATACTCCTCTTATTTATTACACCAAAAACTTCCTCTTTCATGTGCACACGCCGAAAATGTTTTTCTGTTAACTTCTAGCAAAAAGTTTTCCTACATGAAGCGTTTGTAATGACTAAAAAACAAGGTAGAGAAGTTCGGTTAAGACCGAAGCTTAAATACCCTCCACTTTTTGTAGTCCTTTAAAAAATTAGTTCCTATTGCCATATTTATGTATATGACTATTTCATGTACTTACGCAAATAGTGTTTTTTTTAATTATAGGCGTTTGCGTTATTAAATCACGCCTACTTTTGGCACAGTATTGAATAACGGTACCACTTATATTTATACCAAATTTTAACTTGATAGGCATAGTATTGTGCGATATATAATTTTTTTAAGGTTACATTTTTTCGAGATATGTTGAGATTTTCGTTTATTGTGGGCATGTCTCTTTACCGATTTTGCCCAATTTAAATACGGAACAGCGAAATTAAACTAAAAATAAGTGTGCCAAGTTTCAATTTAATATCTAAAAAATTACGACCGTGGGAGTGCCAATAACAGGAGGACACACGGACGGACATGTCTCAAACGATTTCTCTTTTCATGCTGATTAATAATATATAATAAAAAAACTTGTTGAATAGCTTATCATGTCAAAGACACAACGCATAACCTAATACCAGCCACCACTACATGTGTTCATAGTGTAAATGAGAAATTAATTTTGTTATGCTTTTCTGCGTTCATTTCTTTCCAGCTCAGTTCAACTTTTCTCCTCAATTTTGTTCATTTTCTCTCTCTTTTTATTATATTTTATATTCATTCATTAGCCGCAAAAAGTTAAAGACACAAAATGTTATCCACTTGACTCGGGTTAGTGGTTGCGGGGCACTAACTATTATCGGTAAAAAATTTTAAACGGAAGCAACACCATTTTTTTATTACTTACGTTGTATCATGACTTCCTTAGATGACAATTTTTTGATGTATACACAAAATATTCGATGTATGAATAATGCATTTATTAAAAATTACATAAAGACAACTTAATAAGCAACGCTCCTAAGAAAAGTCACAATAAAGAAGTGAACATACTTTGGTCAGTTAAGCCCACCCCTGTAGCATTAAGTTCTAGTGAAAAATGTATCATAACTCATTTACATACACCCCTTCACATAGGGTGGGACGTATTCTAAGTTGCTACTTCATTTGCAACACGCAGGAGCAAGTCTCATATACTTTTATATATATTTACGGCCGACAAAAATCTATTTATCTGCTACAAAAATTAGGATTTAAAGTTACGATTATCCCAACCGTCTAAAACAAATGGGCGTGGTTGCATAAAAGTTTACAAAACTTACAAGCAGCGTAAAATCTCACTTGCAAGTTGTTCCGTAATGTATATAATGGCCTAATTTCTGAATCTGCCGCGACCACTGTTTATGTGTACATGTGAATAGTATTCAAGATTTGGCAAAGATTGGAAAGATTTTTATTTTAAAGTTGTTGTATGTGATGACGTTTATAAAAATGAGCCGATATGGTCTATTTTAAATAAGAATCGCATTTAGCAGACCCCAGCATGATTTGAGGTGGACATACATTTTTTGTAAACAGCAAAGGACTAAATATTTTAAGAAAATATTCAAACGATTCAAAAAGAAACTGGATATCTAAACGGTAAAAAGTATTGTATGTCTGAAAATTTTGCCGATCATGCCCTACCCCCTACACTATCAATCGAAGTTAAAAAAACACAATTTTTCATGATTGTATAACAAATAGGCAGACGGACACCCAGACGGCCATACTTAAATTTTTTCAGAGTGATTCTTAATTCATCAATAATTTCAACCATACCACGTGCACGCAAATCTAAATGTATCAACACTTCATTTACAACGTGATTAGAATCTATCTAAAAGCTTCAATTACAAATAACTAACATATAGAAAAAAATCAAATATTTATTGACTAATAAATGGTTGTAAAACTGACATTAATAATCAGTTGTCGGTATGAATCATTTTTTTTATAAGGAACTCGCAATGAATGTAAATGAATCGCTTTTGATTTTTGCTCTG
Source organism: Ornithomya fringillina (assembly GCA_963978525.1). NCBI lineage: Eukaryota > Metazoa > Arthropoda > Insecta > Diptera > Hippoboscidae > Ornithomya > Ornithomya fringillina. The sequence continues at coordinate 12,979,739 of OZ021693.1, forward strand.
ACAGATTAAATGTGAAAAATAGAAGAAAAATGAAAAAATAACACCTAACTACTTATTTCCGTCTCCCACAAAAGCATATCATTTCATATTGCGAGAGATGCCCGATATTACAATATACTGCGCGGGTGAATGTATGTAGAAACATAATAAATATGTTTTAGATGATGCATGCGATTCTCGTATTAAGACGATACAGAACTTTTCGCTTCTTTTTGTGTGCTGTTGAAAACACCTCCTCTTTCATGGTTTTCTGAAACTATTTTGGATAATTATTATATAATCATGTATACATGTATGTGCAAGTATGTCCATAGAAAAACTATTCATTTTACTTATTACTCCGCAACTCGCACAGAAATGATTTCAAGAGTGTTAATTTTGAAGAATTTCGCTTCACTTTGTAGTTCGTTTTAAAATGATTCTTTCCTTTTGTTTTGTTGGAATACCACGCCTGCTATCATTCATTATTTATGCCGCAGTGGGAAGGTACTGCAATCACCTTGGAACCAGGGACCTTCTTATCGGCAACTGTGGCGTTTTTAACCTGATTAGCTGGCACAGCCTTAATGTTAAACTTTTGATTTATTTGCTCAACTCATTTTGTGTTGCTCTTGTTGTTGCTATTGTAAATGTGTACATATGCACAAACACTTCATACATATGTAGATATAGGTCGACATGGTTGAGAATCTGTGGTCATAGTTACAGATTGTATTGTTGAGCTTAATAGAGGTTGTCGTCATTATCAACACTAACCACCAACCACCAACACCGGCTGCACCCCAATGCCCCATCAATGTCAGTTCTAGGCGGGTAACTGTGCCTACTCATTCAATACTCATACCAAACGAACATAGTCCGCACAAGATTTTGTTTTGTTTTGTTTTTGCAACGTGTACGAATAATCACAGTTTATGGTACGTGTCTACACACACCCTTATGTACACGCAAGCACACATTCATTTAGCCCTATATCCCTCACGGAATGCGTGTAGGCATGACGTTGCATATGAAGTGATTTTGTGGAATTGCTCTTCTATTCGGTGTATCTTGTATATTAAGTATTAAGGCACCAGTTAAGACTTAATGCGGCTTAACTAATTGAATGTGACGCTATGTGTGACAAGCAGCAGTACACATAGTATTGTAGAATGGCCTGTCACTCAGTAAGGCAGTCAGTCAAAGCATTTCGTGTTCTACGCATACACCAGCCCTATTACAATAATATATTTGTATTTGTTTTCAAGCTTATCTCGGTACTCCCCTTCTCTCTCTCTTTCTCTTTATAGGAAATTTCTGCCTTAAGCATTTATCTGTTGCCCGTTGCACGTTACTCAGTAGTATTTCTTTCCTTTTGTTTTTGTTTTTTGTTTTGCATGCCCTACAATTATATAATCAACACTCAAATTCTTCTACTTCTACATTTTTTCCCCTGGACTCTACCATCCGCTCTGCTACTAATTATTGGCAACAGGAGGAATTCTCTACTCAATGCCAGTTCGTGTCATGTCTGTCAATAGCGAGCAGGTGCAAGTTGAAATATTTTCGTTCTTTTATCAAGTCGTTGTTGTTATTGTCGAGCGATTCTGTGCTATTCTACTGCCACTATTATTATTACATCGTTGTTGCGGTGGTTCATCTATCTTTCAGATTTAAAATGCATCAAAGTAATTACGAAGGTCCGTGTACCTGATTGCTGTAATAATTATGTAAATTTTATGACACGTTTAGTAGAATTGTGTTCTTTTTTTTTTTTTTTTGTTTACAATAACACTCAATAATGTTTCCAGCATACATAAATATGTACGTTCGCATTTATGAATCTATTAAGTCTTGCTTATCGTTCATTCGCACGAGTACTTAACAAAGTATATTTTCGCCTTGGGTACCACACAAATTAAAGCGGTGTGATCGGTCATATATGTAATAGTTTAGTACGAAAGCATTTCAACAAGATTGTTTAGCAATTAAATTTGAAAGCAGTTAAAAATGAGCAACTTATTTTAGAAGTAGAAGTAGGAGAAGGCCACTGTAAAAAAGAAAAGGACCACGTTTTTGCCTCTTGATAAATCTTTAAAAACTTGTTACATCCAAAAGTAAAATAGGCAACATCACTAAACACAATTAACCCGAAGAAACACTTCGAACCATTGTTCAAGTCTAAGTTCCATAATGATGAGAATAAATGTCAAAATGCATTTGACAGTTACGCCCCGATAAGTTAAAACAAACAAACAAACAAAAATATTGAAAAAGTCACTATTTTACTCATAATAAAGCATTATATCTATCGGTCCATAAAAGTTTGTGTTGCACTTTTGACAGTTTTTAATATATTATATTTCGATGAAATTATGTACAAAAGTATTTCTTGACCCAAATATTAGGAACAAGTAAAAAGTAATTGGGTTTGACCGCATGTTTATGCCTCTTGAGCAAAACGAAACCAACAGTTCTCTTCATTTCTTCAATATTGACGTATAACCTAAATGTTTCCTTGTTTTAAAAACGCTTACAGTTCATATGTACGGGTGAAGAAAATAAATGATAAAAAATATTATTTCGCTCCTATGGCTTTTTTCGCTTAAATGGCGTGAAATCTAATTTTTGGGTTTTTGTTTTTTTTCTTTTTTGGAAAAAAGGTGAAAAAATTATGACCGGTTTGTTTTGTTTTATATGATATTATTGCTTCAGTTGCCAACACTGTAATGCATACATACGTATGTAGAACGAGTGGGTAGGTAGAAAACAGCAACAGAAACCAACAATCGATTGCTGCTGATGAAATCAGAGTTGTTCAAACAAGACAAGATTGAAAATCACTTTAAATTTCTACACAATGATTGTGTACAACAAGTAAACAATATAAACAAGAATACATTAATTAATCCTATATACATACATGCAATATCATATAAACATAAACATATTTATAAATGACTCAAGTTAGTTGACAGCAGCAGCTAGTTACCATTGTTGGCATTGTGTTTGTATGTTACGTTACATGTATTGTGGGTATAACTATACAAAGGTACTGGTGTATGTATTGTATACATATTGTATTCTTATACGCCTACATACATATGCACTAGCCGCCAAATAGGTAACCAATACCATTATTAAGCTTAATGGCTTTCCTAGATGTGTACGTTTGTCAGTTGTTAGTCAATCACCTTGTGTCTTCCATAAATAAACATATATATATTCATACAAGTTTTGTTTTGTTTTATTATGATTATTATTTAACCATAATGGCAAACATGCAGATTGGGAGAGGTGTTGGTGCTGATGTTGGTGATATAAGAATTTTATAAAAATTTTACACTGAAAAAAATTTTACTTATAATTTTTTTTTTAACTTTACGATTGATTTACAAACTATACAAATCATTTCATAAGTCATTGGTTTAATTTTATAGTAATGGGACAATTTTTCAATTCAGTGCAAAAACATGGATGTAAAATAAATGCGAGCCATGGGCTTTTATTCAAAGACTTTTGGATTGTATTACGTGTCATGATGGATTATTGAATTTTGCACAAAATGGATTTTCTGTAAATATGGAGCGTTCCCGCTTATTTTTAACAGTAATGCCCAAATTGTTGCGATTGTGAAAATTTTTTCTACATCACGCCCACTTTTGGGATATCAATGGATGCTCTACACATACAAGAAATTTCTTTTTATAGGTTTTTGTGACTGAAAGATACATTTGTGAAGATTGTGGGCGTGGCACTTAACCAAATTTCTCTAATACAAACAGTAAACCGTGAACATAACGTAGGGCATATCTCAGTTTTTGCAACCGTAAGAGTTCCATCAACAGACAGCCACACGGACACTCCATGGACTCGTCTACATCAACTCATATTTTAATGCCGATCAAAAGTATATATATATTTTATGTTTGATATTTACAGCCTTTTTTTTGTAGTTATAAGTGGAATTAAAAATTGTCCGTGCGTCCTTGGAAAGAAAATTAGATCAAGACTCCGTTTAAATATATTTTCTGGCAAATAATCACTAATAATATTCAGTTTCTGCTAATATTCAGTACTTACCACATTTTCGCATCAGCACATATAGGCACAAATGTTGACTAAAAGCAAATTACGGTTATTTGCTTAATTTTAAAATCTTTTAACCTTTTTTTTAACGAAACAATTGACAGTGTCGCCTTCTTCTTATAGAATATATAAAAATTGGTATTCAGACGGTATTAATAATAAACAAAGTATTCTTAATGTTGTTTTTGCTTTCTAGAATGCAAAATAAAATCAGTAAAGTTTTGAATAAATGACATTTTAAAATTTTGAAGCCGCCATATAAACAATAAAAATTATTTTAACTGCGGACGAAATGCAAATATGCAAAAAACAACGCACACGAGGACTGTGTCTTGCAAAAAAACAAAACAAAGTCAAAACTGGGCACGTAAAAACAGCAAAAACTAGATTACCTTGAGTACCTTACAACAATATTAAATAAAAAACGAAAACAACAAAAGAGCTAAACGTGAATAATGCCCGTTTTATGTATAAAATAACACATATTTGTTTTAGTTTTTTACTATTTTTGTTTTTTATGTGTGGGTGTCTAAGCACTCTCAAGACCTCCGTTGTATGGTTCGAACTTTTATCGAAAGTTTTTAAGTTTTTTTCCTAATTTTTCACCCACATTAATCACTTTTATTGAGGTTTTTCAATTTAAATTTAAATTTTCTCTTACTTTTTTATAATAAATCAAACAGACACACACACAAAGCAGCATCAGAGGAATACATTAAGAAAAAGCTTCAATTGAACGGCATTAGATCAGCATTTGTGCATTATAACTCGAGTCTAAACAAGTTTCACAAGTGATTTTTTTTTATTAATTTTTATAAAGCAAGACTTTTGTTGCTTTAAGAATTATGTCGAAATAAGATTTTTAATATTACATATTTAGCAATGTAAAATTTCAGTCAGCGTGAAAAATTTCGAAAGTTCATTTTTTTGCAATTATTGCTTTTAATATGAGTGTAAACACTAAAAGAAAAATCGGGAAGTGTTCATATTAACGTGACGCCATATATATTTTCCGTATCTTAAACCGTTCCGTTCACTTACCAACTCACTACTAAAGCTTACGTTTAAGCCGTGCAGTCTATTTACAATAAGCTGGCTGAGTATGCCTGTTGTTTATGTGAATATATACAATCGCATATATATAAACATCAACTTTAAGCCCAGCTCTCTTTACTTATATGTATGATGTACCCAAAAAGGTTGAGTATTAATGGATACTTTTCATTAATGTTACTCTCATTTCATAGAGAGCGTGATCTCTAATATTCTCGTCGTGAACATTAACCAAATTGTTGGCTTAGATTTTGTTGAACTCTATGTATCTCCATATGCGTAATGTAGAAGTTTATATACTTTTAGTTTACTCTCACTTGTGCTATGTGCGATATTCACTTTAACACTTTAACGTATTGTGTATCTGTACCAATAGATGTGTAATGAGGACTTTTAAGGTCAATCTTACCTTTGGCAGCTAGCAGCTTATATTGCTAACAACTTAAAAATATAAATTAAAAAAGTGATTCTCTGGTACGATTCACTACATCAAAAATATGGGCATGGCAGATATGATTTCTGTAAATCAGGGTGCGTGGTAATCATACGATGCCGCCCATTTTCTAAATATAGATGTGCAGGATAATTATACTCAACACACTATAGTATTTGTACTTCTCGCATGGCAAGTCCAAAATTACATTTTTTTATACCCACCATCATAATCAAATGGAGGTACATTGTTTTTGTTCAAACGTTTGTAAATATTAGAAGGTAAAAGTATCTGTATTCTTACTCAGCATCGAATTTTTAGTTGGTTTGTTGTGGCAAGCGTTGAGATATCAGAGAAATCAGTAAAATCGGTCCAAGGATGCGCCCATCACTCTAAACCCGTAAACAACAAAAAACATAAAACCCAGTAAAATTTTAAAATTGAAATTTTCTATTTTGTAGGTAAATGTTTTAAAAAGAAAATCCAATCATTTCTGCTTCTGAAATGCTCCCCCTAATAACGATCCATCTTTCCTCGAGAATGTTGTCAGTTGCTTTAATTATATTTGTGCTCTTAGTGATCTCACATAACTTCGTTTCGCGAGATCATGAAAGAGATCACGAGAGAGGTAAGGAGATTATATACAATAAATGAGTTATACGCTCTCACTTTAATTAAATACTTATATACCCTACTCAACTTTTAACCATAAAACTGTACGTTGTTTAAAGACTTTATGAAATCACATAAACATACGGACACAGAACAATATGATCTATTTATTTGATTGCGTTAAGTTAAAAAGTCTTTTAAAATAATTCAACAAAATTTCAAAGCCTTAAAAAATATTTTGTATAACATTTTAGAGATTGCAAACTGCGCGAGAATTTTTTTATTTTGAATGTTTTTAATCTGCTTAGTTCGGAAGTGTACAGTGTCACAGTGTTTAACCAACCATATGGTGTTTGAGAGGCAGTCTTATTATTGTCACTTGTTTTCATTGTTATGAAGAGCCGTTGTTATTGTTGTTTGTATAAAGAGATTTAAACGATTTTTCGGCTTCGCTGAGTTTTTAGTTGCTGTTAGTTTGCTGTTTACATATTTTGTGCTAGAAAAGATTCTACAGTTCTTTTAATGTTGTTGCTAGTGTTGTTGTCATCGTTTCCTTCAATTCATTGTTAGGAGCTTTGTTCTTCATTGTTTTTGTTTTTTTTTTTTATTACTTTGATGTGTACATAAAACTTGATTTTAAGCTATTGAAAGAACCGTTAGTCAGTTAGTTAGTTTGCCAGTGGTCTCAGTATTTATAATAAAAACGCATAAAAAACTATACACTGTACATACATATATATGCAAAAGCAAACCAGAAAAAGTATAAAATTGTTTAAGAAGAAGGGTTCTTACGTTTTGTTTCTAGCGATATTGTCTTCCACATTTATTACCTACCTCCATGCCCGTATTTAGTTTATAACTAAACTGTGTATATACACAATACACAATACATAGTTTATAAAAATGTTTTCAATATAATGCAAATTTCACAAAGAAGAAGAGATCAGTTTAACTGATAGATGATCAAATTGTACTACCGATCTCAATCTGTAGAAGATTTACATGAAGGTAGCTTCTTATTATTTAGCATATAATAAAAGACTTAAGTCACAAACATGTTTCTACATAATACAAATAATGTGAAAAAAGAAAGTTGTTCGAGGGTTTTCAAACATGTAGAACATATGTAAAAAAATGGGATCTACTTAAAGGATTATAAGTCATATGACAAAATGCTAGTCCACCAGTTGCGCGACTCAAAATACATCTTAAAAGCTTAATGTTTAACAGGTGTAAACATTTTACATATTGTAGATAGGTCGGATTTTTCCAATTCCTTTAGTGGTTCTTCAGTTTATCGTACTTAACATTGGAATGGCGGATTCGGGCAATGCTTCAAGACCGCAAATGTCCAATTTTCTGCACAATCTATATAATACGGGTTGGTTGAGTGGAATGTCATTTGCTAAACTCGGTACACTCTATGTAAAAGGGCAGCTACCAAATAATACAATATTACCACCCTTCTGGATGTCAAAGAATATAACTTAGTGTTGGGAAGATGATCTCACCTTTATTTTTCACAATCTATTCGATTTGGACATCTCATAAAAAGGCTTGCTGAGTATAATACCAAAAGCCAAGTGTTCTAATTTTAAATCAAATAAAGTGAACGATACTGTAAAAGTCTTTTATTATGCAATTACTTGTTAAAACGATTCAGTTATAATTATTATACCCTGCACCACCCTGTGGAAAAGGGTATATTACGTTAGTGCGGATGTTTGTAACTCCTAAGCGGAAAGTGCCACACCCACCCTCAATTACACCGATCCATGCAGAATCAAAATCTGAATCGATTTAACCATGTCCGTCTGGCCGCAATTTATGCGCAAGCTACAGGTGGCACTTTTTTTCAATGAAATTTGTTACGAGAACATGCATTGGCCCAAAGGGAACTGAACTGTACCATTTTTAAAAACCTCTCTTCATATGAGGTTCTATTATTTTTTAAAATATTTCGATGAAATTTGCTAAAAGGATATGGGCCCAAAAAGAAACCGTTTTGAAAATGGATAGGATCCGACCATTTTTAGAACCTCTCCCCTTTAAGAAAAAAAAATTGTTTGATTTCATAATACAAAATATAAAAAATTTTTGTGACATATTTATCATTTTGAAATTTTTGAAAGTACGAGTATAAATTGAAAATTGTGAATTGAACCTGGATCTTTCCAGGTTCCAAATTTTGATATAAAGTCTTTTAAATAAAAGTGGACTCACTTGACTTCTTCATACCAAGACTGCTACTTAAATATATATTTAAATGAAACAACTTGGTTTATAATTTTCATGTATATTTTTTTTAACAAATCGAAAAATGTTTTGTTGTTTTCTTTCATATTTTTCTCCGTTTTTTTCTTTTTCTTTAATTCGTATGATTTTTTTTTTATCTCCCAAGTCATACACAACGTTACCGATTACACCTCCTATTCTTAATTCAACGTTTTCATTATTACTTTATATTTTGTTTTTCATATTATTGTGTGTTTTATTGCGTTAATTTATATTAATGTAATATCTTCTTCTTCTTCTTCTTCTTCTTCTTCTTCTTTTTATAATTTATAGTTAATAATTGTTTTTGTTTTTGTAATTTTATATTATTATAATATTATAATATTTATATATATTATATTATTTATGCATTTGTGTATGTGTGTGTTTACATTAACTTGCTTCAGTTTGTTGTCATCTTTATATATGAACTAGTATGTATTTATTTAATATTTTCTCTCTTTTGATAGTTTCGCCTTTTTTGTTTTTTGTTTGTTTGTTGTTTTTTGGTTCACTTACTATGTGTGTTGTTGTATAATGGGTTTTACCTTAACAAATTAATTGTATAAGTGTGTGTCTGTATGTGTGCCTTGGGTATATTTTAGTAATATTTACAACATTTTATTTTCTCCCTTAATTTTTATACCTTTTGTTGCTATGCTGGTTTGTTTTTCCGTTTTAAATTTGATTTAAAAATTATTTCATTTTATCTGTTTGTAGATTTAAAATGTGTCGTTTTTGCTGTTGTGTTATTTGTATATGTATATATATATAGTTTAATATAATATAATATTAATAATAATACAATAATATTTGCTCTCTTTATTGTATTGTTATGTATAATAATTGTGTAATAATAAATAGACTACAAGTTAATAATATGTTATACAATCCTGAAAATGATGTCTTTTCCGTCTTGTTGTTGTCCCGCTTAAGTACTAGCGTTACCAATGAATAGTTAATTGATACCAATATACCCTTTAACTGTGTGTATGTATGTAGCATATGTTTGATGCCGTTAACAGACACATGCAAATCTTGTTCGATTATTCCAAACACTGACAATGTATGTACACACACATAAACCTTAACATGCGAGACCAACATGTACATGCATTCATTTGTGTCTGCGTTGTCTCGTACATACATTAAAACGCGTGTTTTTATTCCAACCCAGGATAACGGTTATACAGTTGTGGCTGACTTTTGTCATTCATTTGTTTGCATACGCATGTAATGAGTATGTATTGTATGTTAAAGTGTGCGTGGGTGTGTGTTCGCTGATGATTGATTATAATTTAAAATTACTATGAATATTAATTAATTGCTTTTAATTTTTTAAAATTAATTTTTCTCTTAATCAGTATTTGGTTTTAGTCATTAGTCTCTATGCCACATAGGCTTAATTGTTCCATTAATCCATCGCTTCATATTTCAACTCTTTGCTTGAAAAAGAGTACAGAGAGGACATGTGTATGTGTGCTCATGTTTGCGGTTTTATATTCATGTTTTTGTTATAATTATTATTGATTTCATTTTATTGATAGCTTCTCAAATTAAAGCTTTATTAACCATGCTCATAATTTGTTATACATATATAAACAAAATGAAAAGTTTTTTTATATATAAATTTATTTAATTTCATTTCACATACAAAATTCTTCCCATCTACTGACGCGCTACAAATCTGTTGGGTTTTATATAATCTTGAACAATTACGCTTTTATTGTGTTCCTACGTATACATAAGGATGTGTAAGAATTTTATTGAAAAAAAAAAAAAAATGCCACACAACAAATATTATAATTGAATGAAAAATTTTTACCGAGCTATTGTGTTTGTATTTTTCAAAAGTTAAATTTTGCAAACTAGCTTAAGCGTCAATCAATTGAACTAATTAAACAATTGAACAATTTTAAGTGAAGACTAGTTGTATTTCGAGTGTACCTTCAAAAAGAGTGACCAACACATGACATCTAAGATTAGTACAACCTTCGCTTCAGTCTACTTAGATGTCAAATAACGTTTACTTTGGCAGGATCATGATCCTAAAAATTGTAATTTGGACATTGAAAATTTATGTGACCTTTTATGAGTTTACATATATATGCAGTTCAAGAATTAGCACGGCAATTTTGTAGACATGCCCACAATATCTTGCTACATAAAATTGTTTCCATTCCTGAAAGCAGTAGTTTTAGTTAATTTAACAATAAGGTAATTTCCCCCCAATTAAAATTTCTGATAAAGTTTCAAAAAAGTTGTGTGAATTTTTCAGAATTTTTCAATTCGGACTTTATTCTGCCATGTACGATATATGTTTACCTGGTCAAAAGCACTACATCGGAAAAAGAAGAAATGCCAGATACAATAATCGTAAATATTGAGCTAAAGTTTTGTAAAGAAAAATTTGGCAAAAATTGTACAAATTCGGTCAAGAGCCACGCCTATAATCGGTAAAAGTTTATTTATCTTTATCAAAAATTCAGGTATTGCGAACATTTCCACAATCGAAAAAAATCTATTATTCTGCCACAAAAGTTGACCTATGAACTTGAAATTTAGCGCACATGTTTACAGTTATCCCATTCATCGAGGTGTCGAATAATGGACACGCCCACAGCATATCCTTAGGTATGCAGAAATATGAAATATGCAAACTTAAAATTTACCAAAAATTATGTACTTGGCGGAAAATTGACCTCTTGAGTTAAAATTGAAAATCATTACGATCACGTAAAAACCTGGCACATCACTACTTTATTTATAAATGTTGCTAGTATTTTAGATCTGGTCTTAGTTCAATATGTTTTGCTTTTGTTAAAAGCTTTATATTGATTCAATAACTCTTTAGCTTCACCTGTTGTTTTATAAATGAACTAGAGTCTAAAAAAATGAATTAAAGCGACACAGCGCTTATTTGTTGAACCGTGATTACAACACAAGTGTTGTGACCAGTGTTTAATTTTTGTATCAGTATAGCAGACTTTCAGGCCGTTCATTCAATTATGCAATATAGAGATCATTTACTTTGGGTGTTTTTAAGGAATGAATGTTTTCTCAGAAAAAGGAAAAAAAAGAAATTGACTGATTTTAGTAGACAATGATTCTTGTTGACTGTTATAACGCCACATCAAATCCAATCGATTCATTTTATGAATAAATTGGTCCCGATTAAGTGAATTTCAGAAAAAACATAAAAGCAAGGGTATACAACAAAACCATAAAATTAACTGCATAACATCATTTGCACACATAAGTAGCCGTAAATACATGACAAGTTTTTTAAGCAGCAGTTAAATTGTGTGGTTGTGGTTACAGTTTAAGTAATTATTTGTTTTGCAATAATGGATGCTATTGTTTGTATTATCGTACGATTTTTCTCTTCTCTGCTCAGATCTTTTTTTTTTTTTTTTTTGTAATAATTCGTTACTTTTATTTTCATTGGTTTCTACAGTTCAGACATATTGGTTTAATTTTAAATTCCTTCGGTTTGGTGACGTTTTAAATGTATTGTATGTTTATGCTCTTCTTCTTATATAATATTTAAATTTAATGTATTGTATGTATTTCAATTTGTGTCTGTGTGTGTGTGTGTTCTTGAATTACTTGTATGTGTTGTATTTTAAGTAAATTTTTGTTAAGATAATTAAACTAATTTTTGTTTAAAATCTTTTATAATTCTCGGTTCAGTTCTTATTGATTTGTGTTTTTGTTTTTGTTACGTCTCTTGGAATGGGACTTTGATATATTTTGGAATGCCTGTTCGTATTCGTTCATATTCGTATATATAAGAAATTTAAAAGATTCGATATAATTTGGATTGTTAAAAAATGAACGTATTCTTCTTCTTCTAAGTGAAGGCAAGCGGCGAATTCAGTTAAAAATATTAATATTATTATTTTTATTGTTATTATATAATGTTTTTTTTTTATATATGTATAAACCGTGAGTGATATTTTAATAAACGTGTTAAATGGGAGTTCGATGAAAATTTGTATCATAAAAAAAATAAACACGTAGGCGGTGTTCCTATTAAATTATTAATGAAATAAAAGCTGGTAAAAGTCCTAAAATTGAAAACGCCCATACCATTTCATTGTACAACTATGAGCCTTAGAAGAGCCGAAGCGGTCATATCGATCGTTTTGTTTGTAATTCAAATTATATGTACATACACATATTTTTGGAGGTTATCATGAGATGAGAATTTCTACTTCTAAATGGAGAGATTTCTCAGTATGAGTAGAACGGCCCAAAACTTTTCGTCGTTTTTGATAAGTTTCACAACTTACATGGCAAGCTGTGGAAATTTTGCAAAATTAATGGAATTGATCAATTGAGTTGAAAATATTCCGGACCTAGATGAACTTATTCTATTCGGGTTAAAATACTTGTATAATTATCTCTTAGAGGGGTTTTCGGTAGAGGTCATAGTGACCGTCTTTGCTCTTTCTGAATATCACAAAACCTTTGGCTTTAAATAATAATAATTTATACTATAATTTATTTTGTAATAACTCTGGCCATTGTCACATAAGAAATACTTCTTGAAAAATCAACTTCCAAGTTTAGCACATTACGAGTAAAAAGGTTTCGTTTTCTTGCCGTTTGATAATCTCCTTAATATCTCGCTATAAATATAAATAATCATCAAGTTTAGGGGGAAAATTGCACAGGTGCAAAGTCCATGGTTTAATTTTGGCAAATTGCCTTCTGAAGAATCTTTTTTATTTCAAACGTATCGTGCCAGTGAGAGAAAGTTTTTGTAGATGCATAAACAAAGGGTGGGTATTATAATTATATAATAAAAAATAACAATAACAAATAATAGTAAATTAAAATTAAAAGTCATATATATGTAAATTCTGTAGTTGATCAAGAGTGCTTAAGGGTTTAAATTTTCATTATGTGTTCTTAAAAATTCAGACGTGTTTTTCACGTTAAAAAATCCAAATGATCTCAATTCTTCTATTTATAAGTATATAAATTTTATATACAAGTGCACGAATCGATTCTTAATATTGTATGGCTTGTATGTACAAAATATGCAAGTTAATAATAATGTTTTATCAATTTATATTATATATACAATATGTCATATTAAGGCAGTTATTTTTACTTAAAGATTTCGACAAATTCTCTACAAACATTAGCTAAGCTAATTAATAATCATAATGATGGAAAAAGAGAGTTTAATAATTTTTCCCTTCTACTGGAATTACTGACTAGTGAGCGAGATAAAATATTTATACACAAATTATTTAAAATAAAATTTTATGAGAAATATTTCAACCAAAAAAAAAAAAAAAAGAATTAAACTAAACAATAAAATAGAAAGAAAGATAGAGAGGAAGAGACTTGAAGCTGGAATGTATAAGTACTTATAAGTACTTATTTACATGAGTGAGTGAGATGAGAAATTAAATACAATTTATCTAACTTTATGGAAGACTGAGAGCATTAGTTTGTAAATTATTAAACGCGATAACCAACACTGTTGCTGCACTGTAGTTGTAATTATTATAAGGTACACCCTCAATCCTTTAAGATCCCACTTGCACACATAACACTTATATAAATTTTACGACCCATCGGATAATTATTAAATTTCAAAGATTTGCGTGCTAAATATTGTGACATTCCAACTCAATTTGGCCTTATCATCATCTATAAAATTCTATCAATGTATGTGTCTAAAGATCAAAATTTGAGCCAGTGCATCTAAAAACGACGGACATGGCTAGATTTCTATTAAAATTCTAATATATGTCAAATTTTTTAAAGTTTGTGATAATTTTTACACCCTCCACACAATGCTTAAATATTATAATTCTACACATGATGATGGATATTGTAGTTTAAGATTAGAAAGTAAAATCCACGTTTAAGATAGATTGAAATTTTGATTTGCGAGATTTCTTCGAGATTCCGATAAAGATACTCAAGTTTGTTATTCTGTTTGCAACACTAAATCCCAATTCAGTTTGCCTTTCTGTCTGTAATTTTGGGAGAACAATTTTGTTTTATCCTCAAATACCGTACGCACCCTGTATGTATAGGTCATATAATTAAATACCTGTTTGTGTAACGTTGTGGAAAGTAGTAAAATTTAGGGTGAAATTGGTGCCAACTTGGCAAAAAGTGAACCTTACAGTGTTGGTTATACAAACAAAAATTCGCATTACATTCATAAAGAATGATTTATATTGTAATAATAATTAAATTCAACTATATTCGTTTATTAAAATGTTTTTCATTTGTCTTCTAATTATTGTCTTCTAAATTTCTTATGTAATATAATAAAATAATTTTACAATAAATATGTATGCACACAGCACACAATAGAAAAATAAAAAAATACAAAATTAAAGTTTTGAATTACAAAAAGGGTAACATGTGATAATTATTTTAATCTTCTTGATAGTTGCGTCTACGTATATATTGTATGTACATGATGCCTTTGAAAACTAAAAAGCCTTGTTTGAAGTGGAGAGTATTGTACTTCTTGTCTTCTTCCTTTTCATTAATTACCAAATATAATATATATTTGTTGTTTGTGTGTGCATATCCTTCATGTACTATTAAAATGTAAGTGTAAACTCTCCGGCTCTCGGGTGGCTTTCCAAAGTTTAACATACGGCTTAAATATGTGTAAGCGCAGGAAAAGCAATGCAGCTGTGTCAAGTTATATAATTATATATGTAGTATATAATATATATATTTTCAGCAATTATTTATCTATTTATTTATGTAATATCAATAATTTTAAGTAACTATCTAAATTTTATAAACGCATTTAATTATTGGCAGTTGACCTTTTTTGCACGAGCTTTTCGTATTATTTCTACAACTTTTTTCTGTATATTATTGTAACTCTTTTTGTATAATTTCACTTGTTTTTAATATTTATAAATTTTTTTATCCATATCAAAGTTGACAAATTTTACAGGAGCGATGAGTTTAATAATTATTTTATAAACCAACAAATTAACAAGTTTACAAAAAACAAAACAAAAAAAAATCAAAAACTCTATTCTTTCAAAATTCTTATATGCACGATTTCTTAATGGGTTTACTATGTACGTATAAAGACTTAAAAAGTTGGACAATTACTGGACAATTACAATTTCTTAAGTACTTAAGGGATTTCAAAATTCATGAATACAATGCAATTTACTGCTACTACTACTACCGCTACTGCGAAATTTTTATGGTTCAAACTCTTATAAATCTAAGCATCGTGCCGACTTTACCTTTTTTAGACTGAAATCAATTATAAGCATCCACTCTTACCTCCACTATATTGCTGTGCAAATCAGTTTTAATATAAAAATAAAACTATAACAGGATTATAATGAACCTTTCAGAATGAATACTATCCGTGCGATTTTTATACACTCTACATAAGAAATTTGTCATTCCATGAGCAACACCCAGAAGCGATCAATGTCTAAGACTGAGTCGATATGGACATGTACATCCGAATGTGCGTCCGTCTGTTTTTGGCATTCGCACGGGCGAAACTTTTAAGATAATAAGTTGAAATTTTGCATAGAAACTTTTAGTTTTTACACGAGGATCAGTATTTAAAAGGGGGAAAAATCGGTCAAGAGCCCACAATCTTCAATCTATTTATATGTCACAAAAATTGCGTTAAGTTTATTTATAATTATCCGTCGGATAACAGACCACAATTTAAAAAATATTCTACTTAGCGCAAAATTCCACTTACAAGTTGATTTATGTTACATACTATTAGAGGGCGTAATTATGCACCTGCCCCCTTTTTCGTTCATATGTAAATGCGGAGGGTATTTAAGATTTGGCCTAAACCAAATTCAGCTTTTTTACTTGTTTTATTTACTGTTACTGAATCAATCACTTTTTATGTTTTTGTATATAATAAATAAATAAAAAACAAAATGTTTTCATTGTTTATTGAAAAAATTTACTAAAACAGATGAATAAAGAAAAAATGAAATGTATTTACAAAACCGATATTTAATAGTAAGTAAAAATATAATTATATACATTTATACATAAATTGAAGTTACAAAATGTGATTTCACATACATGTTGAATTATTATCATAACATGGGTATGTTTTGTAACTGTGAACAATTCGTTGTTTAATTTATTACGTAATAGTTTTTTGTGAATGCAAATTTTTATTTATTGAAAAATTACACAGAAATTATTTTTCATACTCATCAGTATTTCAATAAATATTTGCAATGTCTGGTTAGGGGCACTAAGAAAGCTTCTTCGAACTGAAAAATAGATAACAAATTATAACCGATCTATTTTATGGTGAAATATGAAATTTTTAAAATAATACTACAAAACTTCTCCGAAGTAGAAGCCGGCGTTCTTCTATTTATGATATAGACTAAGGGGTTTATGTAAAGCATTCCCATTCGAATCCTACTATTAAAGGAAAGGATTATTTTTCAAACCGAATCAACGTTTTAATGTGTCTCGGACGTACAATATAAATTTTGTACCAAATTTTAGAAAAGTATTTTACTCAAAAGAATTTTATATTCTTCGACGCAATTTTTAAAATTGTTTTTAATTAATTTACAATAAATTCAAGGAGAAAGTTGTCAGCAATTCCGATCACATGATAGAATCCTTCAAGCGTCAAAATGTCAAACTTAACAAAAATCATTTTTGATCTGAAGAGTTTTCTTAGGTCTTACGGTATTTTTCAGAAAAAATCCATTTTATCGATTATGTGAATTTTGTAATATTTTGAAAAACATCTTTTCAGGGCGTTAAAAATGTCTTTTGTAAACATTTAAATTTGTTTGTTTAATTTTTGTACCCTCCACATAAGATAGGGATTTACTAAGTATGTCATTTTGTTTGCAACACCCATAAGGAGGCGTCAGAGACCCTACAAAGTATGTGTATTTTTGATCAGCATCAGAAACCTGAGTATAGCTAGACACATATGTCCGTCAGTCAGTGTGTCTGTTTTTCGTTAGCATTCGCAAGGGCGTAAATTTTGAGATATTGAGTTGAAATTTTATAGAGACAGTTTTGACACGCATTTAAATTGCGCAATATGGGTTGTTGAGCCACGTCCACAATCGACAGAGATCTGCCACAAATATTGAGCTATTAAGACAGAAATTGAACTATGAACTTAAAATTTAGTGTGAATATTTATAGTTATACCTTCCATCGATGTGGCAAAACTGGGCGTGGTAAGATAACATATAAAAAAAATTCATACTCCACGTACAACTGGACTTTCGAACTGTTGCGTCACACATACCCTATTTGATGTGGAGGGTATTTAAGATTTGGTCTAAGCCAAATTTAGGTTTCTTATTTGTTTTATTATAAAATAAAAAATTCTTCAGGAAAATAAGAGAAATAATAACAGAAAAAAAAGGAAAGGTTTTCAAATAATTTATTTTCAGGAACAATTTTGTATAACTTTTGCCGTTCACCTAATTAATCTGATTTTCATTTTTCAAATCAATTAATCGAGATTTATCTAAATTGTCTAAGTGTGTGTCTCTTTATACATATTCATATGAAATTCATGATATTGTTATTGTTATTATTATTATTATTGTTGTGTATGTTAAATTATTGCTAATATGTATAATATTTTATTGTAGTATGCAATTATTTATACAGATTATTTTGATATACATTTTGTTTATGTTTTGATAATACGAATACATACTCATTTATTTATATAGATATATATATATAAATAAATTAATATTGTTTTTTATTAGCACCGAACTATTATTTGTCGTTATATTACCCCCCTCTTCTCTAACCTATATAAATAATTGTGTATAGAAAAAAGTTGTCAATAATGTGGAATACTAAGCTACCGTTTATATGTTAATAATATATGAAAAGTGATTTATTGAATTATTTTTATTTTATTGGCAGTGACTACTTCTCTTAATATATTTCGAGTTATATGGATTACACGTAATTAAATATTTTAGTATCAAGTATTGAAGAATATAAAACTGTAAAGAAAATTCTCAGCATTAAATTTAGACAGTTGATTCCCTCCGGGATTAATTTATATACACTTTAATAAATTTTGAGTGCTTGGTCTTCTGGTCTCTACCCTAGAGAAAGAACAGAGTTTGTTAATGCAAAGTTCTTGTTGTGTCGGACTGTTAATTTACTGATGAATAAAAAGTAAACCTGAACGAACTAAACAATAGTCAAACCCGTCTCATTAATACTCTTTATCCTTCCAATATAATTTGATTTCATTCTGTTCTAAAAAGATAACTGTCTTGAGAAAAATAAAAAATCGTTTTAAGAAGAAAGTGGTCATACAAATAGTTTAAATACCTTACAGATAATTTAAAAATCTAAAATGCACTGTGAAACAGTAATTTATAAGGAGGCGTCAGAGACCCTAGAGAGTATATACGTATATTTTTGATCACAATGAAATTCTGAGTCGATTCAATCATGTCTCTCTATACGTCTATAGTAAACGTTCTTCTGGTGTAAAAAAAAGAGAAATTGGTTCCAAACTGACTGAAATATTAGACGCTTTTAATCCAAATATATTTTGTTAACCCTCCATATAAAATAACAAAAGAGGCGTCAGAGATCAGTATTAAAATCTGAACTAATTTGTCAGTGTTGGAACGCGCATGGCCGTCAATTTTGAAAAATGTGCTAAAATTTTGTACAAACATTTGTAGTTCTTTTATTTTGGATGCTTGGTATCCTATACTGAACTATAACGTTGAAATTTAATACACGCATTTATAAATATTGTCGGGGTCGCATTACAGACACGCCCATAATTTCTCAAAAATCTTATTTGGTACAGCATTCGACTTCTAAGTTGATACATAATATGAACACTATTATATTAATTAAGTACCTGCCACAACCATTATGTGTTAGTTCATTGTCACGTCATTGTGCGAAATTTCATCCCAAAAAGTGTGAAAATGTGAACATTCGCAAACCTAATACCCTACCCTAGGCCATGCGAAACTTGATAAGCTACCATCCACCCTCTAGGTAAGGTGCCTAGTCCATAACCATATGCTTTTTGCCCGCAATTTTTGTCCTTCTCCTTGGTACATATTTATCTAAAGTGTGTGAATTTTGTAAAAATAAAAAATATATATATAAATTGCAATGAAAGTGGTGTGAGTGGTGGACTGGCTGGCATTGGTCATTCTTTCAATTTAGGTTATGTATTTTTTTATTGCTGATGTATTTATTATGTGCGAGTGTGTGTATGTGTAGGCTACTATATATTTGTATGAAATCTTAAGTAATCTTGGACGGATATTAAAAAACGTATGCATGATAAGGTGACGGCAAAGGAAATGTTCTT
Organism: Ornithomya fringillina; assembly: GCA_963978525.1. Classification (NCBI taxonomy): domain Eukaryota; kingdom Metazoa; phylum Arthropoda; class Insecta; order Diptera; family Hippoboscidae; genus Ornithomya; species Ornithomya fringillina. The sequence continues at coordinate 12,999,535 of OZ021693.1, forward strand.
CAATAACTATTGTTTTGTTTTGTTGTTTACTTGCTAAATTTGAATTTTCAATGAAGGTTTCAAACCTAAGATGCATATGAGTTAAATGGTAATATAACAACAAATAATTGCCTTAATTTTGTATTTTACAAATAATTATTCTTAATTAATAATAATTCAAATCTTTGTAGACTTACGCTTAGTGGTAGTTAGGTGTTAATAATTGTACAAACTCCTAATTGAATGTTTGGTAGAGACAAAGATAAAGTAAGAAAGAGAAAGAGAGAGAGAGAGAGTAGCAGAAAAACTTTCAAGCGAATGGTACACAATACACAAGTAAACATACACATTTATATGTAAGTACGTGGGTGGCAAGAATTTTTAGAGTTTTCTCGTGATTGTTTTTGTAGTTGCTTGAATGTTTTATGGAAAGTTTTTCTTTTTATTTTCTTTTAATATTGTTAGGAAATTAAACAAGGAAAGAAAATTTAAAATTTTTAAGAACAACTTGTATATGATGAGGATTGCACACATACACACACATACAATGCGTAGTTATTGGTTCTGTTTATTTGTTTTTCGGGACTATTTTTTAGTGGTTTTCTATATATAATTTAAATTCATTTAGGTTTTTGTTTTTTCTTCTTTTCGAAATTAATTGAAAAAAATTGCTTCTCCTTTTCCTGCGTATTTGTGGGTGATTTTCGGTTATAAGATGATGCGCGCTATTATTACTGATAATGTATTGAATTTATTATATGGGGTATTTGTTATAATGTCATATGCAAAAGGAAGTTTTCTTTTCGTTCAAGTTATATTTATATAAAAACATGATTTTTTAAGGAGACATTTCCTCTCGGTTTATAATAATATTTTTTATACATAATTTTCTTTCATTATTTTAGTTTATATATATATATACATATATATATTATATATAAAAAAGAACTCAAAATGTGAGTTGTCGTTTGTTTTTTGTTGTTGTTGTTGTTGTTTTTTTTTTTTTTTGCTATATAAAAATTAGTAAATTTTTTAGGGTTTTCATGTCATTTTTGATGTTGTTGTTGTTGGGCCCAATACAAAAATGCAATCATACTGTGGTAGTCGTCTCCAAAGGATTTTTTCATTTTTTTTTTTTTGTTTGTTTGTTTGTTTCACGTTTTTCTCTAAGCTTTCTAATTGATGATATTTTTCTTGTTGGTGTTGTTGTTGTTCCTTTTATTTAGTGATGATGGTGTTTTATAGTGACATTGTACTACATGAAGCGGCAGTTGGTGTTGAGCTTGACAAGTGATGCCGGTGATGTTGCGTGTTTGATATTTTTTTATTTTAAATCTAAATACAAATAATTTTTTTGAACTTTCCAAATGGAGCTGGTGATATTCTATATTTCTGGCATGTGTTGTTGTGCGATCTTACTATCTCTCTCTCTCTCTCTCTTTCTCTCTCTATAACTCTGCTTTCCTTTGCTTTAATGACTCTTGATATTTATTTATCATATGATGGATGATGACACGTGTGATTGACTAATCGTTTTTACGAATGTTGTTGTTGTGGGATGTTGTTTCGCGGCAAGCAGTTTTGGCAGCATTTGATGTATTTTTCATATTTTTTGTACATTTTTTGTAGATTTTTTCACTTTTTTTTTAGATGGAGACGACATTTTACATTCCGTATGGTTTCTAATACTCCCAATATCATGCATCTTGTATTTCTCCTTTAATTCCAGGCACCCTATGGTGTTGGTTATGTCCTAAACGATTCGCTAAGTCCTGTACAACATCACGAAATATAACTGTATCTATATTTTCACCTAATAAATATAATAAAAACCAATCGCCCATCTTCGAACGACGAACGATTATTTCTATAGCGTCTCGACGCACTAACCTGAAATATTGATTATAAAAAAAAAGGAAATTAATAATCTCTGATATGATGGTATATGTAACGGGACACTCACCTAAATCGCATACGAAATAAGTATACTCGCATGCGTGGTGAAAATATAATAACCACCCTGTATATTAGTGTTATAAATGTTAAAATCGTTAATAATATAAACCAGAACCAAAGGAATATATAAATTTTCTCATTAACAACATTCAACGGCAATATGCAGATAGCATCATGTTTCTCCACCTGAAATAATTAAAAAAAAAAATATAATAAATAAATGAAAGGAAAACCATTACGAAAAGTGTATTTGGATTAGACCAAATCCTATATACCCTCCAGCACCTTCTCCATAGTGGGCATGCCTAGACCTTCTCACAGTAGTTTACGAATTTTTACGTACGTCGAGTTTTACGTATAAAAATGTTTTTTGTGAATTAATTGTTATCTGTTATCCGACCGCCTCCATTTTTGCTACATCGATGGACTCGATGGACTCGGTAATTGTAAATGTGCATATCCAATTTCAACTTCATAACTTTGATAAATAAATTTATGCCGATTGTAGGCGTGGCTTTTTTCCCGATTGTGCCCAATTTTAAAATATTTACAAATTTACAACCGTAACAGACACACGGACGGACTTCTGAGTGCTGCAAACCGAATAACAAATTTAGTATACTCCCATCACGAAGGTGGAGGGTATAGAGCTAATTAAGGACATACTTCTCCGCTGGAACCATATTTGAAGAATGTGCATTTGGTCATTCTTGGGAATATATAAATCATGGGATCCATACGATCTTCTTGATCGGCCTCCATGTATTGTATCACGTCTAGGCCAAACGTCATAAATTCGCCATCGAAGAATCGATTCATAAGAAACATTTGACCTTCAAAAATAGAAACAAAACATACAATTTTATATAAAATTTTGTAACACTTCATGGATTGGTGACGAATGTTAAACTTTTTAGAGTCAAGTCCAATTTCCTATATGAGTGATGTGTACTGGTCTTGGCGTTTAATGGTTCATTGTGATAAATTGTGTTTATTTACATTTTTGGTCAGTTATATAATTTGCGATTCGACAGTATTGGTCAGTTTATAAAAACTTTCGACATTAAATTCATGATTTGTTTATTTTGTTTTAACAACAAAACACAAGAAGCAATAAACGCAACGGCAAAAAACACTCGTAACTCGTGGCTTTTCCTTCACACATTCATATATCAGTACGCGTGTATGTGCGAAGTCTTATACTATACACCTTGAAATGATATAAACAACAACAAATAATAATTGCGGACGGATTATATATTTAATTAAATGCAATACGCGCACTAGCATGGGTAGTGATGTACGTGGAACAGCTTAAATGGTTATACTCACCTATCACATTTACTAATGCTAATAATTCGCACACGTAGTATCTGTACGCCCACCAATTGTGATATCTATTGTTTAAATTATACCAAAATAAATAAGTATTTGTCAGCGATGGAGCAGCGTAAACAGTTGCACTTACTTGAGGTTTTCCCATAAGTAATCTAAAAGTAGTTTCTTTTTTTGTTTTTTCTCGGCTTCGGAACATATTCCTATATCTAGGTCCATGATGAGTGCATGAATTTTGCCACCTTCCCACGACTTCCACAGCCACCTTGGTGTGTAAAACAAAATTGCCTAAAAAATACAATTTATACATTTATGATTGCTAAAGTTTGATTTGTTTTTGGGGTTAAAGAAGCAAGCACTTTAGTGGTTGAATTTCTCATCCATCGTGCCGTGGTATGTTTTGTTAATAAGAGACATTCTTTGTGATTACGAGTTTATGATTGATTTGGGAGACCCCGGGTAGAATTTTACCACATGGTAAAACAATATTAGTCATGCCCGGTATTAAGAAACGTTTGTTTATAGGAATACCTAAAAAATATATTTATCGTTGACCTTATGACGAATACCAGCTTGTCTTTTCATATGCATATAATTGCTGCTTCATTCGAATGAAATAATTGAAAAGACTTTTTGGCAGAGCTCTAGCAACTGAGAACAACACAAGGTTGGTGGTATACGGAAAGGTTAAAATAAAAACACTTTCATACTTTACTTATTTTACTTTACTTTACATATTATTCTTAATGATTATTAATGGAGAAACTATTTCCGCATATAAATGTATAGGAAACCTTCTTGTGTTTGATGTTTGTGCTGCATTTATTCTATTAATCATCTTTCTTAACATAAACAGGCAGTCTTTTAAGTGATTTCCTCCCACTCATTAGTGTTATCAGCATCTGGGAATAATAGTTTCTCCTTAAAATGTATCAATGTATGTGTGTGTATTGCATGAATATATGAGTGTTGTTATTAATTTAAAAAAAAGTGAACGTGTCTTTATAATAGACTACTTGTGATGGATTTATTACTTTTATTTTTTCTTTTTTAAATGCAATTTTCTTTAACTGAAATTGAGCGAACATTTCGATATTTTTCTTTTTCATTTGATTCGAGCATTATTAGCGTGTATTTTTTTTTTCGCTGTAATACATTTATAAACAATATAAAGAAGGAGTGCGTTCGCTAAATTGTAGCAAAACTTTTAATTTTATGTTTGGCAGGCATTCAAATATTTTACAATATGCTAGAATATGTGCACATGCATGCATGGCATTATTGTTGTAGGCACCCTCGCCGTCATAATTATGGGATTTCCTTCAAGTGATGGGTGCACGCGTTAAATGCGTTTCAAAGAAGCACTACACCATAGAATGGGTGTTCGTGCGTACATTTCGTATTAGTTTTATACAAACATTTACACATAAACATCTAACGCATTACGTAACAAAATTATGTTGTAGTACAACGAGAATGGCTTCAGTTCACTTATCCGGAAGTTATGAAAACAATTGTTGCATCATGTATAATATTAAGATTATATGTGTCATTATTGTTTCATATATTTTTTCTTTTTATTTGTGTCGTTGCAAATACAATCAGCATAAATGTGTTGTCATATAAATATACATGAAAATACCAGGTGGATTATGAAAAGATCAATCCCTTCATATATCACGTAACAAACAATGCCAAAACAATGTCGTCAACAATTGTGGTGATAGGAGGGTAACCGAAATACGCACATAGCATAAAAGTATTGAATGTAAAGTCAAATAGCAAATACCCTAGATATTTACGCTTAGTCTATGGGCGCGTCAGGTGCCCATACATTTCATCTCAAAGGGTGCAAAGGGTATGTTTGTAACTCCTCAACGGTAAGTATCACACCCACCTTTAATTATACTGATCGATCTAAAGCAATTTAACATTCTAAATTTCTGCGCAAGCATTTTTTGAAATACTTCGAATAAATTTGGTACAGGTTCATTTTCATTTGTTGCAGGCCTATACGAAGTCTTTATACCACCGCGCCTATATTTTCGGCCTCGAAATTACAGCTTTTTGCTTTAATTTTACTGGTTATAGGAAATTTTTCTCGATTATGGGCGTAATTTCTCTTTATATGACGTGAATACGGATATTGGTAGAATCACAAATCTGTCGAATCATTATTTTTAACGACGAAAATTGTAACACAGTAAAGGGTGAACAATATTTGCTTTTTACTTATATTTTTACATTGCACACTGCAAACGGTCTATGAACGCTGTGAATTTAAGGAATGGAATACCATGTGTCTGTTCCGTTTATGGTTTTACGCACAGACAGAATATGGTATTAATATTTAAGAATATTTTATAAAAAAAGGCAATAAAAGGGAAAGTGGTATTAGTGATCAAGATTTATGTATTTTCTATTTTTCATAAATTCATGGCGAACATTTTTTAATATCTCAACCAAATTGGAGATTGTTTTAATAAAAATTACGTCTGAATAAAATATAATAACATACATATTGGGTACCTAATGAATATTCGTACTTAAAGTAGAGCAACGCTTTGATGCAGCATTGAACTTGAATTGTAGCTGATTGATTTTAAACATTTTAGTATACTATCTGATAAAAAAAAGCTTTGTAAAGAACAAATGAAAAATAAAAAATGAATTCGACATCATTATTAAGCAATCCTCGTATGCAGCTTATGGTACACATTCGGACGGTCACACATTAAAATGTTGCAAATAATTTTCCTCTATTTAATGACGCGTTACCAAACGCAAGATTATTATTTCAAAGTGAAAGTGTTTTCATCGGGAATTCACCGCGAATGAAATTGTATGAGAAAATATAGAGAATGTAGAATTTAGAAAGTGAATGAAAGCCACACTAATATGAAATGACCTCATTAATTTTTAACATTTTATATAACAATTTCTAACAGAAATGATTTTTTTTGAGAATGTTTTTTTATGCATAATCTTGCCGGAATTTTAATTGAAGTGATGGCGGAAAATAATATAAATGATTTAGTAAAATATCATTCGCAATACCAAGTTCATTGAGACACACAGCTACGTCTAGAGGCCATGTTCATAGATTATACTTGTGTGACGTATAATGAATGTGTACAAACATGTGAGAAAAGAATATAGAATAAATATTTTTTATTAATTAAATGGAAATACATAAAAGTTATGTACGGCGAAAACTACTTGTTGTTAACGAATTATCAAAGGTCGAAAACTAAAGTATGTTTAGGCTAAATCTTAAATACCCTGCACACCTACCAGAGTGGGTGTGACAGGTATATGATTCTGACCTCTACATAGTGCATCACTTGCACGTTCACTTTTACATGGAGTACGGTTTTTTGTAAATTGTGGGCGCGTACTTTTTGCACATCGATGAATGGGATAATTATTAATATGAGTAGCAAAAAAAAACTCAATATCTCAAAATTTACGACCGCGAGAATGTCAAAAACACAGACAGACAGACATATATGTCTACATCGACTCAGTTTTAGATGTTGATCGGGATTATATTTGTACTTTGTAAGGTACGTCGATATTTATCGATAACGTCCCCTGGTAGTGGACGTTCTAAGTATGAACTTTGGGCTCTTTGCCAAAGAAACTACTTGCTTTGCATCCAAAGCTAAATCGACCGCTTATTGGTCCATCAGGAACACGATAATTAACTTAAATTTTGCCCAAATATTTATACTTTCTGTAGATTAATATTTAAACTGGGCAAAGTCGACCAGCTGTCACGCCCACAATAGATAAGAACCTCTTACAACTACAAAAATTAACCGGCACAGTTATTATTTATTATTATATTTATATTAAGCTCAATCATTCACGTGCTCAAAGAGGGCGGGGTCGATTAATTGCCAAAAACTAAAATTCCGTCTTCGAGTTAAAATGTAATAATAGTTTATGGTCCACAGACGTTTTTACCTACCTGAAAAAATAGACAAAAACACACCCATTGATAATATTTGTAGTATTTCCTTTCATGGTGTTCGCCTTCTGAGTTTCCAATGCCCGGATATGGTACCGCAATGCCCTGCTTTTTATTATAGAAACCTTTCAGTAAATATGTGGAATGTATCCAACAGTAAGTGTTGAGTACATCCTCTGGAATATCTTTTGTGTGAACGCAATCGATTGGATTACCAACGTATTGACGTGTGGTGATAATCAGTGAGAAGGACATCAAAATAATCACAGTTAGGGAATAGTGTAAACGGAATACCCACGAGTCGGCTTCAACGTGACTGACCTTTATAAGGTTTTTCAAGCCACGAAATATATCTAACATTTTCTAAAGCTACTGTAACTTATTCTAAAATTTTGCGTATTGTGATATAATTGTTGTGTCACTAAGGTGACATGTGGGATGTTTCACTTTCAATTCTTTTACGTTAAAATTTATACTATTTAGCATTTTGCTGCGAGTATCATCTATTTGAATGTTGTGCTTTCAATATTTTGGGCATCATTTCTTAGATACTATATATCGCACAGGGCTTATGTACGCTCAACATTTGCAACATCTAAACGAAATTTGTACATGCAATAAACGCTGGAGAGTTCATTTCTCTGCACTTTTCCTCTAATTTATGGTCTTTGTCTGAGGAACATAATTTTTTTGGTGTTTTTTTTTTTTATTTTCATTTTTCACGTAGAGTAAGGCAAAGACGTCTGCATATTTTATATATCTACGTACGCACATGTACATGTATATATTCTCAACACACATTGCTCTAACATATTATGTATGTGTGTATGTATGTATGCATGTGTGTATTTGATATTCAGTTTATTGACTTCACCATTGAATCACCATTGGGTCGCTGATAGAGTTCATCATGTTGTGCGTTTATTTTTGTACTTCAGTAATTTTATAATTACAAATATTTTGGAACATATCTATTCCTAATTACGTACATATATTGTATGTGTATGTCGTTTAGAAATACATGTTTTGTTTGAGTTTATTTTAAATTCAAGTGGTTTCAACTATTCCTACTATCTCCATAAACTTTTTATGCATTTGTTTATTGTGCTGCCTTCTCTTGTTATTACTACTTGAAATGGTTTGCCTGCCGGAACACTGCTACAAGTGGTGGCGTTTATTTGATACCCTACCAAGTTTATGGAGAAGACTTAAATCAACTTTTGTGATCTTTTATAAAATTGAATGAATAGACATGGATTCTTGTTATACCCTCCACCTTAGGGAAGAGGGTATATTCACTTTGATCATCCGTTTAAAACATATCGAAGGAAGCCTCGGAGAACCCACAAACCATTTACATTCTTAATTAGAATGAAAAGAGAAATCGTTTGAGACATGTCCGTTCGTGTGTTCGTGTGTCCGTCTGTTGTTGGCACTCTCACGGTCGTAATTTTTGAGATATCAAATTTAAGCTTGGCAAACTTATTCTTAGTTTAATTTCGCTGTTCTGTATTGAAATCGTGCAAAATCGGTTAAGAGACACGCCCACAATAAACAAAAATCTCATCATACCTCGAAAAAATTGTATCTTTAAAAAATTATATATCGCACAATACTATGTCTATCAAGTTAAAATTTGGTAAAAATATAAGTGGTACCGTTATCCAACACTGTGCTAAAAGTGGGCGTGATTGAATAAAGCAAACGCCTATAATTTAAAAAAAACACTATTTGCGTAAGTACATGAAATAGTCATATACATAAATATGGCAATAGGAACTTATTTTTTAAAGGACTACAAAAGGTGGAGGGTATTTAAGCTTCGGTCTTAACCGAACTTCTCTATCTTGTTTTGTATCAATTAAATTATATGAGCGCAAAGATATGTTTGGATTCAAAGTGGGTCACGGGAACTCGAGAACATGAAGCTACAGAGCTGAAGTAAGAGTGCGTGTGTAAGATCGGTGCAATATGACTTTAAATGACACTCATTGTCCCGATCATTTTCCTTTTATAAACAGTTCGAATTCACCTAAAAGTGAATTAAATATGCAGAGTTTTTTCAAGCATTTAAAAAGTACTTAAGAAGGACTTAAAAATCGTTATTAGCTGTGTCCAAATGAGTAATCCACATAACTGCTTTCTATATAGTATTAAATAATACAATTTGACCAACTCTATGTATCTGTGATTCCATCTATTAAGCAGATAATTTGTGCGTACTATTTCTGGCAGAAAAAAAAATGAAAACAATCCACACAAAATTTATTTCACCTACTGTTGAAACTATAAATAACTATAAATAAATAATCGGGAATTAATTCGATACCGTCTCAGGTCAATAAATTTCATGTAAATTGTTTTGTTTACAAGTGTAAAAAACATGTGCTGATAAGAAAATTTCCTTTAATTCATTTGTAAATATTGCGGTGAATAAATTTAAGTTAAACAACGAGGTTTCAATTTTGATGAGATTAAAAAAACTCATTAAATAAATTTATTACTAAAAAAATAATTCATTTTTTAAAAAATTAATTAAAAAACAAAATTTTGAGTAGGCCAAATTTTAAATAAATGTACATAATAAAGGGGCGTGACGTGTATGTAATAGCATCCTTTTACACCCTCCACCTAAGTTTATTTTTTCGTTTGCAATACTCAGAAGGAGACGTTAGAGACCCCGCAAAGTATATATATTCTTGATCAGCATCAAAACTGTGTCGATATAGACATGTATGTCTGTGTGTCTGTCTGTTGTTGGCATTTCCACTGTCGTACATTTTGATATATTGAGCTGAAATTTTGTACAAGTAATTTTAGTTTTTGAACGAAGATCGTTATTTAAAATGGGCAAAATCTGTCACAGCCGCGCCCACAATGAATAAAAATCTATATATTTGCCACAAAAATTGAGTTTAGATGAAGTGTAAAAATTTATAATTATTCCATAGATTGATGAGCCAAAAGTGGGCGTGGTCCGATAAAAGACACGAGTTTACTCAGCGTAAACTCGACTTATACGCTCATACGTACCCGCTATGTCCACCAATTGTAAGTGGATGTGGAGGTTATTTAAGATTTGGTCTAAAAGAAATTTAATGTTTTTCTTATTTATTAAGTGCACCCATAATGGACGAATTTTAAACTAAATTTTTTTTAATTTCAAGCTTTTTATCTTCTTCAATATCACCTATTTTAAGCAAGTATTTTTATGTGTACACTAAACTTCTACTTTTTGGTCATGACAAAGATATGTGGATTATGGACGTGGTTTTAAAAAAATTCTGATCCATTAGAAAACGAACTTTGGTGAAAAAATTAATTTCAGAGCAATATATTATAAACAGTGTAAGTAAAAAGAACAGACGCACTTACGGGCATGTCTAGGTCGAATCGGATTTTGATGCTAACCAAGAACATTTATGTACGCTTCGTGGTGTCTTAGGCTTAGTGTCAAAACATGATAACTCCACTTGTTCTGCTTTTTGGCCTTGTTTGAAACCTCAAAGCCAATCCTCATTGTATCAAGAGAAATATTTATTGTCCCTAACAATCCAATTATTAGCAGAAGAAGCGGATTGGACGTTTTTAATTCCCTCTTGAATGAACATGTGAATGACTTCCACTAAGGTAATATATATCACAGACGGCTTGCACCAAATTTCATATATCATTCTAATCATGAATATATTAAATCTTTCAAAACATCTAAACACATCTTCCCGTAACTAACAACGTTTCTTCAAATTGAAAACCTTAAGCTGATGGAAATACCGAATTCTGCCTTATTCACACACAACTTCTGTTTAATATTTTAGCACACAATGCATTAACAAATAAACACAAGAAATGACTAAATATAGAAAATTTCATTATAAGAATAAAAGAACTGTGGGGGAACTCTTGGGAGGAACATTTTGAGAATATTAGATTTTCTAAGAATTTTTCAAAATACATGAAAGTTGACTAATGAAAAAGTTGTGAAATTCCTGGTATTTCGGCACATCAGGTATAATTGTATTGATGAAAACAGATAATTAGTGCAGTCGTAAAATGAAATATCGTGGGGGGAGAGGGGTTGTCAGACAGTCAATAAGAATTTCATGTGCAGAAATGCCACACTTTTGAGTGTCAGAGACAGAGAGAGAGCGGTAGAAAGAGCATACAAACATTATTCGAGTGTTTTCCAATAATTTATTTTATATGTGGGATAAGTCCATCTTTTACAATAATACATAAATATATATATTCATGATCCTATTTATTGTTAAGTGTTCAAATTTAAATTTTTTTAAAAAGTGGACTTATACTACTATTGAAATAAACAGCTCATGCGTACATTTTTTGTTTTAAATATTAAAATATTGCTTCACACCTCTAAGCAGCTAACTAAAACAATACATGAGACATACACACACACAAATACACACACATGTATCTATAATATATATGCTACTCGTTAATGTTTCAGCTGATACCAAGTGGTGGTTTCCTTTAATTGTTATCAGTTTTTCTGTTTTGCACATATTCACGTTTTATTTTTGCCATACATGTAAGAAATGGATATTTTACGAAACACACACATAGACTTTTTATGTTTATTTTTATTATTTTTATTATTTTTTTTTGTTGAAAAATTCTATAAAAAATTCACGATCAACTTGTTGTTTTGTAACGCATCATTCTGATGTATTTAGTTACGCACTCATGCACGCATATAATTTGTATGTGCCGGTGTTTTCTTGGGTCTAATAAAATGTGTACAGCGACGCTGTTTGCATGTATGTGGCGCCCAAAGATTGTAAACTATAAGTAACATATACATGGACATATGTACAGAACAACTAAACCGACCGATTCATAAGTTTCCGCGAACAGCACCTATAACCGAAGCGCCCGTACACAATGCCGCCAAAATAAACACTATTCATCCAAAACATGGGCTCATAATATTCTAGCTGTTATAACAGGAAAATATTTTGTACCCACACAGACAAACATATTGGGTGAGTCCCAAAATAGAGTGCCCATGTTGTCTCCCACCATTCTCTTTTCGAAACGTAGACATTCATTAATTTTCCTCTAATATTCTCCATAAAGAAACGATGAAGCGTTTTCTTTTACTCGATCTTGTATTTTGAAAAAAGAAACAAACCAAAACAAATGCAGACTTGGCAGCACTAAGCATCGAGTATAGCGAAAATAAACTCACTTCCGCTTTGTTATGCGTTCACTACATAAGTGCTAGCGCCTAAGCGAAAGTCTCCAGCAATTATAAGCAGTTTGTCAACATGTATGTGTTAGGTGGCGTTAGGTATGCCTATGTCTCACATTCACGCTCACACTCACACTCAACTTCTAACAATCATTAACGTTCACAGGATGAATGTTGGAAGACCATCATTAATCGCTACCATGTATTGATGCAGGCGCATGATTTACTCTGTCTGTATGTTGTATATGTATGCGTCGCTTAAGCCAAAATATTGCATCTTTTGTTTTATCGCTATTGTTCGTCTTTTTGTGTTGTAGTGAGTTATTCCCGTTATGACAGCATATTGTCTGTTATATTTATATGCTACAACAGGAATGCAACAAAAACAACAACAATAACTAACAACATTAAAACGTAAAACACAACAATAATAATAATAATAATAATAACAATAACAAAAAACTGTACTGGATATAACGAATGCTAGTGTGAGTTATTTAAAATCCACTTAATAGAAATCCACAGTTGGTCTATAATCTGGTCCCGCATTAAATGTTTAGCACACTAGTACTACCAGTTAGTCAGTTATGTTGACAGTAAAATATCACTTGCAATCATCAAATCATGGTTTACACATGTGTCAAATTGTGATATTTGCATATATTATAGCGTAGACGATGATGACAAACACTGTCAAATCATTAGCAATAGGAATAGAACAGCAACTCTAAATAATTGTGAACAAACATCGAACCTACACATATGTACATACTACACAGTTTTATATATATTTAATTTTATGAAAAACTTTTCATATACAGCTTCGTGACACGTGACATATGTTGGTCGAGTATAAATGATTATGTTTGCGCTTGTAGCGGTTAAACTTTTTTAATGAGAGCGGAATCCATTCTGCATATATATTATAAACAAGTAAAAAAATCTACATTTGGCTGAGGACAAATCATGAATAGCCACCATCGATGCACAAAAGCTTTCCGAGGAAAGCTGTACCTAATAAGTAATGCGGAAAATTTACTAAAAAATTGAGCAATTTTCAGTTTTTGTAAATTGTGGGCGGGTCAGTTACGCGTCCGCGCCCATTTTTGTCACATCGAAGGATGGGATAATAATAAACAATTTTAACTTCATAGCTCATTTTTTGTAAAAGATAAATAGATTTTTGTCGATTGTGGGCATGACCCTTCATCGAATTATACCCTATAACACATGTGGTAAGAGGGTATATTAAGTTTGTGCGGATATTTTTAACTCCTAAACGGCAAAACGGCCAGAATCATAATCTGAATCGATTTAACAATTTTCATCTGCCTGTCCATGTAAATTTGTGCTGAGGCTACAGGTCGCTTTTTTTGAGATATTTCGATGAAATTTAGTACAAGGACATGTATTGTCTCAAAGAGCAATGGATTAAATCGGACTACTTTTAGAACCCCTTCCCCTATAAGGTGTACCTGGCCTATTTAGATACAACTGAACTAATTGTAGCATTTGTAAGCATATTTTAAGGTGGGTTGTTTTATTTACCATTATGAAAGTACCAATAACAGACGGTCATGCGGACACATAAATTTCTAGAATAAAATATATATATTTGGTAAAAGTGTATATTAGTATCTTTCCTAAGTGGATGTAATTTTCTATACTGTTTAGAATACTAGGCCCACCTTTAACCCAATTGACCTAAAAATTACATGGATGACCCAAGTATTATTTAGTGAGAAGTTTTAGTTAGTTCGAACAAACAAGAATAACTTTTGCATGAATAAATGCAATATTTTCTCTAACAAGTCCATTAGTTAAAAAAAGGCGTGGTCATGTACTTGGATATAGTTCACTATATAGGAAAGCGACCAAGCTTTTTTAATCAGTCTGTGTTGCAAATTGATATCTCAATGAAAAGTTGTTTTAAATTTTAAAGGAATTTATCGATATTTTAATTGAATTATTTCGTGATTTGATAGAATTTTTTATTGTTTACATTTTTCTGATCCTTTTAATCACTTCAATCATTGTTGTAAATCTCTGTCTATTTCGTATTTTATTTGCTTCCTGAAAATTTCACTGCATTGAACAAGGCTTTCAAAAGATTCGGAAACAAAGGAATATCACAGCTTACTTAATTACTATACAGTCATTAAGTTCAGTGTCAAATGTTGTCTTATTTTAAAGTTTAAAGGCCACAATTTTTCACCCCGAATGGGGATTGTTTTTTTTTTTGTCGCTTATTGTTTAGTTGCATGCATAATGCGACAGATTGCGTTCACTGAACATAAACAATATTTGATTTTCTTTGTTGTGCAACATGCAACAGCATTATCTTTAATGCACATATATGCGTACATTTTTGATTTAGTTGCGTTAGAAGACGTTATTAAACAAAAAGGAATGCTTGTAAAGCTAAATTGATTGGCTTGGTGGGAATGCGTGATGCAGTAGATGTAGCAGGATTGTTATTAAATGGATTTATTTGTCTGAGGACTACTTTTCTCATATATGTACATTACAGGATACATTCCTTGGTTCATCTTTAATTGAATTATTAGCGTTTTTAAAGTTAAAAGATAAAAGTGTGCCACCATAGGCTACATATCCTTTCATACCTCTTGAATTAATTTTTTGTAATCATTTATATTATATCTACTTAAGCGATATTATTATTTCACGTAATTAAGTGTTATTTAAAAAAGTCGTTGCAGATCATTTTATTATTTTGATACGTTTAATTAAATGGTAAAAAAATTTAATATTTCTTAATAGGTGTTGTACAATAAATGACTATTTTTTCAATTTCGTAACAGCAAGCAATGCTCATTTTCAAAGATACATAAAAGTTGTAGAAAAACCAAGTGTTGTCGTGCATTAGGGAAATCCTTTCTAAGATTTATATTTTACCTTTTATTACACTGTCTACGTAAGATGGGCGGTATACTAGGCTTACTATGTCTTTCAAAACATTTCATATCCTCACAGTCAAAATAATAAGGTATTAAGCTGAAATATGTTTACAACCATTTAAGTTTACATAATAATCGATCAAGGGCTGCGCCCTCAATCGAACAAAATTTTCTTACAGTCGTAATATATTCAGCTCATTTTGTAATGTACTAAAATGGGTGGACCAGATAACAGAAGCGCCCAATTATAATTTTGATTTTGGACCTCAACTCGTACTCTGGTAGTCTTTAAAAAAAGGTTAAATCACTGTTTACACCCATACATATATGGAAGGTACCTACGATTTGGTCTAAGCTACATTTAGTTTTTACTCCTTTTATCATAACATAAGTAAATATATGCCGCATTTCTTATTTTGATTTTTATCACTTGAATGTTTGTTTTCATGTGCATTCGTAAGTGCACATTTATAAGTAGTTTCATGAATTTGGATTAATGCCCAAATCCATCAATTCCACAAAAAAGTGGCATAATGTAGCTAAATGAAAATGGAACGAACAAAAAATGTTTTTTAGCTTAAACTATTTATTAAACACCCTTCACTTATAATGACAGGATATGCTATTAAGCGTCTTTTTGTGGAAAACTTGGTAAACACCGCAGGGCATATGTTCAACACTGCTGATACTCCTGCGCTACTCCTCCACCAATTAGAAATTTAAGTGTTATGCCAGCGACCAATTCATAAATATTCACACTAAGTATAAAGTCATGCTAACTTCCGTATAATGTGTCAATTGATAATAAGATGAAATTTTCTACAAGCATAAGAGATATTTACGTTTACAATGTCAACAATAGAGATACATATGGATATATGGCTTTAGATTTAGTTACAAGTCACAATTAATCAACCATCAAAGGATGATAAGGCAGATCCTAAAACGAGATGAAACATGGAACATTTTGAAGAGTTGGTACTTTGATTTTGTAAAGTTTCGTATTCGATATCTATCATCTCCGTTTTGATATTTTTATAACTGGTCAACATTACAGATAAATATTTCATGTCCATCGTAAATGTCCTCCTTCCTATTCGAAAGGTATGCTTAGTGAGTCTATACGCTCTGTTTTGTATTATTGTCAAAATTACGTGTGTGTAGAATGCACGGCGAATTTCTATTGCAGCGAACAAACTGGTCGGCGCTATTAGCGCTAACGCAACATTGGAAAATGTAGACAATTCCTCTACGCGACAATGTTTTAAAATATTAAGGATTCTTAATAATCTTGTGCTCACATTAAAGATCCGCTTAATATTTAGTTTCAGCATAAAAGGCAATACTGATGCAACATCCTTTATAAATGGTAGAAAGCCGTATACAATTAGTTTTATGTGGATAAAAGGCTAACTTGGTTTTAAACATATTTTTATACGTGCTTTCCATCATTGATGTACCGGTAAACACCCAGTGAACTGTAAGTAAACTGAGCGGGATCGTTTACCTTACACTTGTAGTGTGCATACAAAAAGTGCACATTCTTTAGTATTGACCTTAACTTAAACATAAACAGTAACATACTTTACTATACAAACTTGACACAAAATTTAATAGAGTTCAATTTCACATATATTATATCACACATTATTCTTCATTCATTACCGACCTTAACTTAAATAAAAATTGTAACATAAACACACTCAAATAATCAAAGTCATTAATACTCCTATTTCAATAACCTTAACTCTAATAATATTTGTAATAGTGTATCATATATCATAGTAACCTAGTTTAATTGTAAGAAATTTTGTATATAAGATTTGTATTTTCCAAAATAAAAACAGACATTAATTCAAAATCAGAAAGAGTTCTTGTCTCTAAGAATAATTTGTCACTATACCTGCGTATGCGGGATACGAGAAGTTGCGCGTTGCGCGATACATGACAATTATCTTAAATTGAAAAATCACCATAAAATTAAAATAAAGTAATTGCATTACACACTATTTAGTGCAGAATGCGACTGTTGTGGTGTCAGTTATATATAATTGAAGTCTCCTTAACTGATACATTCTACCGTATAATCAAGTTTATTTGGTCCCAAACATCCACTATGCTACATATTTCTAATACATTTTCAATAGAGTTTGAAGAAAAACGGACTAAAATTACTGATTGAAAAATTGAAGTTTTTATAATTTCAGTCAATGATTAACGGTTTTGACTGCTTAAGCTTTACTACTAACAAATTACTTTCCTAACCTGTACCTTCCAAAAGTTCATCTGAATTGTATTATAAGGCAACAAAGCTTTTCAAAATCATAAGTTTGTTGACTATAGGTAGCTTTTGAGCTTTTATCTAAAGTTTAAACCATCCCAAAACATATTTTATTAAAAAAAATTAGTACATACAAGTATGATCTAAACTGGAAGTTCATTATAAAACGATATTTTATATATCGTAATTTTATATTCAATATATACGACAAGTCTTACGAGAGCGGAAAAGTACATTATGTAACGTATTATATAACGTATAACAATAAAACAAAGTGAAAAAAAGCTGTTAATATAGAAGCTCCCCAAAAAATTACAATATTGTAAAGGAAAGCATATGCTCTGTCCAATAATGAAACATTGAGACTTTTCCTTCACCACTCTGTAATTTATAATGCGTTTCACTATGACAAAAACTTTGAACTGTTGCAACTTTGCGAAAAGTAAGCGTAGAAGGAAAATTTTGATCGTTTAAAGTTTAATGGCCTCCAATTCCTATGGATGCAGAACTGTGTTTATTGAAATTTATCGCTTGTAATCCGTTCCAAAAGGCGTTTTTCAATATTGTTTAAAATCATCGCAAAAGCTGTCACAGTGGGATTTCTATCAAGTTCTTTCTTTTGACGGATATACAAATAAAAAATAAGCTATAATTGAATATGTTTTATGGAACGACGTTCATCCATTGAATTCACTCCATGAGTTTTAGATGTAATCAATAGATTGAATTAAGTTTTTTCAGATCAAGTATAAGCAGTATTGATTTTTGGGAATCATCAGCATTCACACAGGCTTACAAACATTTTTCAAATTGAAATATACGTAAATAAACGTTTACAAGGAATATTTCAGAAACATTTCACAGTACATACTTACTTGAAAAAATAGCGTGAACGCCACCCATTGATAATATTTTGTGTGTTTTATTGTTAGAGGTCCGCGTCCCTGTGAATTATGTATCCCAGGGAAAGGCACCTCGGAACCTTGCTTCTTCATAAAGGCATCCACCACAGTATATGTTGAGTGTATCCAACAGTATGTATTGAGAACATCTTCTGGTATGTCTCTGTAAAATATTCAGACGCGTAAATAGAAGAAATGGTCTATGTAAAAATGTATATGCATATATAAATAAATATGGCCACAATTATGAAAATGGTCCAAAAGAAATTTTTCAAAAATATTAAAAAATGTCATATTTATGAAGAAATATATTAAAATAACAAAATTACCACTTTCAAAATTATGACCAAGCAGGGTGAAGTACAACGATGGAAACTCGTAGCGTAACAAAAAAAAAAATAAAAATACAAACACAAAAATTGTTGGGTTAAAAGGGGTGAACTTGGCGGTGACCTCGATCCGAATTTTCCCCTTTATTACTCGAGATTTTTCCTTCACCCTGTATATAATAATCAATAATTTAAATATTTATGTAAAATTGTAGCATAGAAACGAAAAAAAAAAAAGGAAAAAAACAAGAAATTGATTTTCCAGCTCTACGTACCTGGTGTGTACACAGTCTATTGGATTTCCTACGTATTGACGTGTCGTGACGGCGATTGAAAATGTTATTAATAATATAACTGTTGCGTTTGTATGTAGGCGAAACACAGGTGAATCTATTTTAACATGAGACACCTGTTCGTTCCGTTGGCAAGTTTAACAGAAATCATACAGATTTAGACGGACAGAGACACATGGGAAGAGTGCATGAGTTATATATGTTTTGTATGTTTGTGTGTTTGTTGTGTTGGTGAGCAAATATGAAGAGGAATGTAAAAGAAAATTTTATATTATTATCAAAGGTATTGAAAATATTTTGTTTTCTGTTTTTTTTTTTCTTTTACTATAAAGAAAATGCTTATTCTACGATTAATTAATTAGTTATTTTTTTTTTTTTTTAATTAATAGCATAAACTAATTTCATACCTAATTTAATATCATACAACATGTAGTACTGAAATTCATGAAGGAAACATTATTTTTTAGGGTCTTATTATATAAATTCTTTCACGGGGCTAACTAAACAAACCAAAAATTAATTATTCATTTATTTTTATCTCTGAAAAAAGAACTTAATTTATTTATTTTGCAATTATCGGCAAATCAATTTCCATCTCTTGCAACGTTTGTTTAATTAGCGCAACTTTTATTGCATTTAGTATTAAAACGTAATCATATTCTGCTAAAGTTAGATGGTTATGCATTGGTTATGTATGTGTGTGTGTGTGCTTGTGTATTCTGATTTAAATATTAAATAATTAAGAGATAAACAGACCCAAATTGTATGAGTATGTGTTTGTATTACAAATATTTTGAATACAGTAAAAAATGTACAACTTTTTTTTAAACGTAAACTATTTTTTTAATTTAATTAGATTCAACTTTTTTTACATATTATTGTAGCATTTACATACATAATCCTATAATACTCAATGCATATATTGAACGAAAATAAATTAAAACAATGATAACAAATTCTATTAGAAGGAATGCAAATTTCGTTCATGTCGAAGTCAAATAATGCGGTTTCGCCATTTCAGTGCAGGAAAACATTTTCAATTTTGTCGGAACATTTCCATTGTACGTGTAGGATATAAGTATTTTTTGCCCTTTTCCCTAAAAGCTTTTTTTATTTTTAAAATAGCAAAACTGAATTTTATAAAAAAACTTTAAAGTCTATATTTTCATAAAATTATCTCAATAACATTGAATTGCAGCATATGAAAAGGTGAAATAAGGAGCGCTTGGATCAAAAATGATCTAAATATTTCCAGCTGGAAAACTTTTGTACTTTGCTCCTTAGCCGAATTTGAATCCGCTTATCCCAACATACAGACTTTACTGAAACGTTTGCCGAAGGAAGAGTTCGCTTACTTACTGAAACTCGTAATATAAACTTTATAATTTAATGCGCAAGTTTATTGAGTTCCGTACCTTAACTGAATAACCTTGATTAATATTTTATAACATATTTTCCTCTGAAAATTGTACATTAATCTTTACCGAATACATCATTTTTAATCTTAAGAAGAGATTCGAAAGGTTATGTGTTTTAAAAATATTCAAATAACTTCCCTGGGAAGTAATATTGGTGGAGTTGTAGTTTAAAATGTCGAATGCATTGTTGGCTATTAAAACTTGAAGAGGACAAAATTCTTTTTGGGAATTTTAAATTAAAATTCTACACGATCGCCACACAGAATGCATTCTTAAGGAATTTTTTTCTCTCAGTATCAATCTTTAAAAATTTCGATTGCACTAAATATTAGATAAACAAAGAAGATGTTAATACAAAGCAGTTCATAGTAGTATATTGTAAATGTTTTCCCTGCACTTGGCATGATAGCAATTTGTTCTGAACTTTCATTAATGACATTTATAAAAAAATTAATAAATGCACTTTATGCGACTTAAATGAAAACATCCGTGAGTGGTTTTATGAACTTTAATTGATTTGGAATTTTTGTTATGATTGTCGTTGGAATAACGATGACCAGTGGAATCGATATTTTATAGAAATTGATCTAGAGTTAGTTCTTTTGCAGATTTCTCATATTATGAATCCTCGAAAATATGTAAAATGTTTTTTATGAAATTTCGATAATATTTTTATTTGTTTTTTGTTATTTTAAACAATTTCAATATTAAATGGAAAAGAAATTTTTTATATATAGCGTTAGTGAGGAGTGAAAGTAGTAGAGTGGTGAGTACGTGACAATAGAAAGTGACGTGAAAAATAAACAATTCAATCAATCTATGAATCAAGCGAGAATTTTGATTTAATTTCTATATTTTCATAATAGATTTTGAGCGTAATCTTCTTTTTTTTTCTAATATTTACTGAAGAAAGTAAAAGACAAGGATTTAATTGGGTATGAATTTCAAGGCAGTTTTGAATTGATGCTAAAAAAGGATGATTTAAAAAACAATTATTAGCATTTAGCGATTTGAAACATTTACACACAAGTTAATTGAATTGAATTGAATTAAATTGAAGTGATGTGAACAGTGTCTGTTGAGGATAAATTTTTAATTTTTTTTTGGTGAGAAGTAGATTTGTCACTGTGTAGCAGAAGTAGCATTTGTGAAGTAAGCACATATGTATGCAGCATATATTTAAAGTTGGGTTCTGGTTGTTGTTGTTATTGTTGTTGTAATATTGGAAGAGTTTTAATGGTTAAAACTATGGGTTTCTTGAAATTTAAAGAATACAATTTTCTAAAGGCTTATGCAGTGATGAGACTTTAAGGTGATTATGTATTAAGTGATGTACTTTTGAAATGGAAACGTGAACACATATAATATTTGATATAGAATAAAAAAATGGACATATACTATGGAGTGATGTTAAAAGTGAAGTACAATACCGTATATAAGATAGATTAGATTTTTAAGATTTTTAGCTTATAATAAATTTTTATTAAAAAGAAAAGGAATTTGAAGCAACTTATTGCTGTTAATGCGTATGTCCTCCCCAGCCTGGTTAGGTTCATTGTAAACTATTTATTTAACATTTGAAGGAAAAACTTTAAAAGTATCCCATTCCGTCCACTTCAAATAAAAAGTGCTTATAATTCAGAACATACAGTTCTGGTTCTGTTTCTCACTTTTTAAGTGAAGCCCTTTATTGTTATGTTTATCTGGGCGTGAATAAATTTTCCTAATTGGGACTAATTGAATTTATGGGTACTCAGTTGGAAACATTTTACTATGTAGAAAGGAATTTATTTAATTTGAAGTCGACAGCTATGTGTAGCCAAAAATTATATTTAAATAATTTGTACGTTTAAAAAGTGAATAACTCGAATCAATTAGGAAATTATATAAAACAAGTAAGAAAATTAAATTTCTCTTAATAGAAATCCACGTACATACATAATCGAGAAATGTCTGCACTAATTTCAGCTCAATATCACAAAATTGACGACTGCGTTGGACAAGAAACGGACGTACAGAGTCACACGTGCACGGAAGGGTATTTCCAAATCGAATCAGTTTTTTATGCTGAGTAAAAGTAGTCTAAGTCTAATTTTTGAACTTTTCGAAGCTTCTATCACTAAGGTGGTAGATTATTCATTTAAAATGGAAGAATTTATTAAAATCTAAGTTTAAGAGATTTCCGAATGAAATATTCCACTTTATAGGGGATGGACAAAGTAATATGAACACCTTGTCAATGTAGTACATCTTGTTATATGTTGGTAACACTGCTTCCGTGTAAATAATGCGACGCGTACGTATTGCACAGTTTACGTACCAAGTCTACTGCGACAGCTAAAACAAGCAATCGGTGAAATGTGTGATATCTCGAACTTCAAAAGAGGGCAAATCATTGGTACTCGGCTAGCGGGAGTGTCTAGGACGATAATGACAGCACGCATGATAAAATATCATATGGGAAAAGAAATAGTGGACATCACTCAAAGTAAACTGACAGAGACCAACGAACAGATCATATATGTAACTATCGCGGCAAAATTGACAGCAGAACTTAACACTCACTTGAGTAATACTGTTTCTATTACATGTTTGATAAACACGTTTATTCAATTCAATAGATTTAATTCAAGTAATACGAAAAATAATACGAAAAAATGACGTATAAATCAAAACATAATTAAAAGCAACTATTGTTAAAGTAGAATTACTGGAAAGTAGTATTTCCACCAGTTTCGACAAAAACAGTACGGCGGGAGCTCCACAAAGATAACATTCAGGGAAAAGCTGCAATTGCATAAAAGGTTATGTCAGGTGTTCATATTATTTTGTCAATCTCCTGTAGTTTCATAAAAAATTTTCAACTCTATTTTAAATATATTAATTTCCTTACATTAACCGTTATGTGTATTTCGAAAAAAATTACTTAGATTTAGCAAAACTAATAAATGTAGAATCAATAAGGACGAATGTCAAATGTAGACGGTTGATTATTTTCAGTCCGATTAAATTAAATATCGATCGACTTAATCGATCCCACATTCAACACCAGTTTCAAGTGTTCTATCTAGGTAATCAAATGGTAATTTAGTTCACTTCTTATAGTCCATTTTGAATATATCAAGGGTCATTCCGCTTCCAATTGTGAAAAATCCAATTGTGCGTGAAAATCCGCAAATGATTATTTTTATTGAACCTTTGAAATGAGGTGCGCATGGTCTTGAGTTAAATCGAGTAGCCTTTCGTCTGAAGTATTATTTTTTTTAATGTAAGGCCCTAAACCAATGTTTAAAATTTAATCAATCTTTTTTTAAAACAGTTATAATTAATAAGTTTTTACAGCAAAACATTAATATTCTTATTAGGGTTTGGTGCAATAATATGTATAAGTTTTTGAAATGAGTATTTCATATGGACTTAATATTGATGGTAATGATGATGTATATTTGAAAAATGTGAAAAATCAATATCTGGCGACTGGAGGGGTTGAACCTAGACCGGTTTCGAACTCGCCCTCATCGAGTTCTCATCAGTAGGCGCTTTACCTTTTATTATTGCACCAAACCCTAATATGCACTACGCAGGACCAGGCTAAATTTATGTAGAGAAAAAATCAACATCAACAAAAATAACAGGGCTTGACAGTATTCAAACATGAGCTTCGACTACTTCAGTACAAACAAACCAAGTTTGACAAGTAGGTAGATTTGATACGGTAATCCATCCTTTCACTACATATAACAAAATGAAGCTTAATTTGTTAAAAATGGTGTACGGTTCGTGATGATGTTGAAAGTGTGAATGATCGATATAAACAACCATTTGCGCATAAATGTGCAAGAGTGGTTTTGGCTGAACTGGTAAAGCGCCTACTGATGAGAACTCGATGAGGGCGAGTTCGAAACCGTTCTAGGTTCCAACCCCTCCAGTCGCCAGATATTTCAAATTTTTCAATTTTTCAAATTTTTCAAATATACATCATCATTACCATCAATATTAAGTCCATATGAAATACTCATTTCATTAATATTCTTGTTTATAATTTTTTTATTAATGAAACATTATTTCCCTAATAAGTAAGAATATTCAGTCGCGACCACTTTAAGATTTCAGTTCTTTGACATCGTTCCAACATTTCAATATTTTTCAATATCCTTTCAATTCCTTTTCTTTTTATTTTCTAGGGGTTAATAATTTGACTTTTTCTTTGTTTATATTTTGGACTTAGTTCAACAATTCATAATTAATATTTATACTTAGATATATTGTATTTAGGACTAACACACTTAAAAGCAACAGGATACACTTAGAAAATGTCATAGATACGCAATAATTGATAATTGAATAATACGTAAAGTACACAAAGAGAGAGAGAGAGTATAAAATGAAATAAACACATACAGGTATAGATATTTATTAATAAGTAGGTACAAAAATAGGACAAGGGAGCACAGTTAAGATGAGACAAAAAGACTTCGTTTTTAGTCAAATATGTGTAAATTACGATAAAATGTTAGGGTTTTTATTTATTTTAATTTGAATAAAGTTAGTAAAGGGTCGCTTCGCCTTCTCGATTATTACATAGTCTACGGAAAATACAAAGAAATGAATAATAAAATCTAATTCATAGCTTTAGCTTAGTGTTAATAATGAGGTTGGTGATGTTGGATGTACAAACAAAGAGTAATTGACAAAAAAAAAGTACAAAAGACATCAATCACATCTTAATTATTGTGTGTGTTGGTTGATTGAAATGTGAAATGAATGGAAAATAATTGAGTGGTATAAAATTTCAAATGCCAAAACCATAGCCTTTTAGTCAAAATTTCATAGCGGATAAATTTGTAATCATTGTGTGGGTGTGTGTGTGGGAGTGTTTGTGGGTGTGTACATATCTACCTAAATTAGTGTTAGTAGTTAAAAAAAGGGCGTGAATTATGTGAGTATATTAATAATAATAATAATAAGAAGAAGAGTTCATATGTGTGATATGTATATCAAGAGAATGTTTGTCACTACAAGTGCGTGTGTTTGTGTACAAACTGTGACAATGATGATTAGATCTCTCCTCTATTATGATCTAATGATGAAAGTGTGAAAACGTGTAAATCCAAATAGAAAAAAAAAGTAGAGAAAAAACATTCCGAGTCCGTGATTGTTGACATGAACACACACATAATTTAAATGAGAGATGGAGAATAACCTTGAACGCGTCATACGAGCTTTTGTTTTTGCTTTATTAACTGAAGACTCATTCAAGAAAAATTCAACTAAAAGTAACCAATATCAAGTGTTTGTTCGATATATTTATTTTTTCTTTTCTGATTTTTTCCAATCTGTTTGTTGTTGTTCTAGCAGTAGGTTTATATAATTTATAGCGCAGGCCAAGAGGCATGTGATGTTGTTGTTGTTGATATATTGATGTGATGTTGACATGATCTGATTGAGTTCATCGCAAAGATGGATAAAGTGATGATTAATAAAAAGTTTCCTGGTTAGAGGTAATCTTGTTTTTTTTCTTCATTTTTTATGTTTTTGTTAAAATTTTTTATGGTTTTTGTTAAATTTATGTTTTTTTTTGAAGTAATTTCAGTATTTTTATGTTAAGTGTTCTCTATTTAATTACGACTTGTTTTAAGTTTAAGTTAGATTTTCTATCTATTTAAAATATTTTTGGAGAATTTTAGTTCGCATGATAGAGGGGGAGAGTATGTCTTAAGTGATCTGCATTTTGTACTTGTTCTGGTTGTTCTTGTTGTTTTTTATTGTTGTTGTTGTTGTTGTTGTTATTGATGGTGGTGATGTTATATTAGTTTTTAAAATGTTAGTTTCCAATCGTGGGTATGTGCTGAACCTGATTTATCTGCTTGTAATATTATTTATATATATATACATACATAAGAATATATATACATATATGTATATAAATACATATTGCTTCCACGTATCTCGTGATTCTTTTTTGCTTAATAATGAGTTTGAGGGATTGGAATTGTTTTTCTCTGGTTTCAAAAATTTCGTTGATGTTGTTGATGGAAAGCATGTCACTGATTTTCTTTTGAGTTTTTTTCTTTTTGAGTTCAAAATTTAGTATGATGATATTTCAGTTTTCATATTGTTGTATGTTCGATTGTGGTTTTCGTTAATTGGTGTACATTGGTGTACGTGGGCAGAGTTTGAAAGACTGAGAGATAGATTGAGAGAAGGTTCATTAATGAAAGAGTATCGTACCATCATTCTTTCAACATGTACTTATATGCGGTTATGATTATTATGAGCTTCGTGCTTTATGATGTATACGCGTGTCTTTCGTTTTAGCAAAATGCGTTTAGTTTAGCTTTTTATTATTTAAAATGTTAAACAAAGTTTTTAATTCTCTTTTCTGATGAATTTACATAGCAACTGAGTATAAGGGGAAATTGCATCTTTCTTAATTTATAATAAGAAGGTACATATATAGTCTAAAAATATATTTTAGATGACGGTGAAAAAAAATTAAAGATAATGGTATAGAAATGAGTGGCAGAGAGTATATATTTTAAAGGTAGTCAAAGAGAGAAAGTGAGTGAGAGAGAGAGAGATAGAGAGAAAAAAACTATGAGTGGGAGATGGCAGTCTTCGAAGTATTCGATTTTATAAAAATTGAAGATGAATTGCAAATCATCTTGGCAAACTGCAATGATTTCATATAATGAACGTGATCATATGATCCATGACATTAAAAAATGGGTCTTTATGAAACGGAAACAGAATAATTAACAAAATATATTAAAAAATAATTACTTTTCATATAAATAAAAAGGTTTCATTGAGTAGGAGGAGAACTGTAAAAAATATTATTAAAACAGCCTCATATTGGAATTCAAGGAAAATTATTCAAAATTTTGAGATTGAAATTGTCATCAAAATTAAAAATTAAATAAAATGTTGTTTAAATAATTTTATTTACAAACACTTATTGAAATTTTCTAAAGCATCTGCAAAATGAAGTGTCCTTTGAATTTTCTTTTTAAAGATATACTTGGAAAAAATCTTGCACCAAATCTTAGATATCCTATTCCACATAAAAGGCTTTCAAAGTATGTGCTATATTATAACAATACTGCATATATAAGCATGTGCTATAACAATACTGCAAAGGCAAAATCACAAATCAAGGATTTTTTTTGCAAATTTTGAGCTGCTATCCGATCATACCTTTCTTTACTACATCAATGAGTTACAAACTTTTAAACTTATTTCTGTGGCTATAATAGTTTTTTGTCGATTGTAAACATGTCACGTCACTGATACCAGTCAGTGTTAATAGGACTCTGTCTAAAAAGTAGAATATGAAGAATACTGACAGGTATGCAGGTGGTGGCCAATTTTGATTTTGCATTCAATTCTTTTTATCATATTCGGAAATTTATTTTATACACATTAAATGGACCATAAACAAGTAAGAAAGCCAAATGTGGCTTAAATAATGACCACATCTACATACATACAATAGGCGTAGCAGGTACATTATGCCCTTTAAGAGTCCTTGCATTATTTACTTGCAGAAATTAAGAGTATCTGCACAAAATTTTACCTTAATATCACACAATTTACCACCGCCAGAATGCCAACCTACAAATGAACACATGTCGGACTCATTTGATTATGGTTTTAAAGATGTAAAGTATCTTTAGCGAATTGCAAATATTGCAAATAGAATGGAAATGGACAAATATATGTAATATGCGTTTCGCTTATTAAGCCTTTTCATTTGACACCCACAGGAAAAGTTTAAAAATCGAACGTCGAAAGCGCAAAGGTGAAGGTCCTCTAGGTAATATCAAGGTGAGGCTTCTCAAAGTGTGCATGTACATTTTTAAGTACATAAAGTATGTAAAGAAGGTCTTCGTTGATTATCAATATCACTATTCAGAATATAATCGATCTGTCTACAAACTGAAGGAAATATTTTTTAACCCGCAAAAGTTGAAATACTCGACTATTAGTAGTCCTGTAAGTCCAAACAAACTTTTTTTAAACCATGCCTAAGGTAACAGATTACAGTTCAATGTATGAAGATGGTGGATATTTAAGATTTGGTCTAACCTTTACAGCTATTTTTCTATCGTTATTTATTAGGTTTTTTTTTTTAAATTAAAAAATTAACAGAAGTTATCATAAAGTTTCTGATAGAGTGGAAAAGTATACAAATAATCAGATGACAATTACATTTTCTTTTATTTTAATAGTATATGTAGTTATAGTAAGCATAAGCGTAGTAGGAATAGAGAGAAAGACGGATGCAAAGCAGGTTCAAGTATAGCACACAAAACATGTTGTTTTTCAATCTTACTCACATTGTATGTTGATATCATTGGTTATTGGTTATATATTGTAGTTAACGTATTCCAAAAAATCAAAAATGCAACAAATATCAAATGATACAAATGATTTATTTATATATATTGTGGTGTAAGAAGAACGGCAACAATCAATGAAAAATAAATCGTACTTCACTACAAATGAAACGAAAGGAAGGTTTTTAAAGCTTTACACATAAACAACTAAAGCAACACAATAATGACATTTTTTAGTTCAACAACTACTCACACATTTGAAAGACATTTAAGGGGTTTATGTTGTTTTCTTTATATTATTATGATTTAAATTTAGTTTTGGGGGTGGTGGTCGGCATACGTTTGATTGGTTCAAAGCACAAACGACGCATATAAATATTTTTGTATGGAGATTATTTAATTTTTTATACGTATTTTGCTTTGTATAGTTCGGTACGGATATAAAATAAAGAGATGCGTACTTTATTTGCTATTTACCTTAAATGCTTTGTTTTTGGTTTAAGCTCTCAATGGAAGGTGTTTGTGGTACACCTACCATTTCGTAATCGTTATTAGATATATTTGGCTACGTTTGCATGGTTTACTTTTTTACAATGTTGCTTTTATGTCAACGCTTTCATATATTTCCTTATTTAGTAACCAGGTGCATTTTAATCTAATTAAATATTAGCACTCATATCTTTCAAATACATGTACATATATGTGTGTGTATCTGTGTGTTTATTTAGTGTTCGCTGTGTATGGTTAAGAGTGTGCAGATTTTAAATTTGTGTAAATATTTGTGTAATTCTCCTGTAAGGGGAGTGGGAAAGGAAAGCAAAAACTGTTGTACGCTTTATTCTTTCACCACATAGGGAATACGGAAATCCTAACCAAACTCACATATGAATTTAGTTTAAGATTAAAGCGGTTCATGTTCAACTTGATTGTCACGTCAGTTTTTTATTTTAACTTTGGAGCCACTTAGTCGAACGGAAAAGTCCGATTCAGTTTTTACGCCACTCGAGGATGATATATTTTTCGGAATCCTCGACAAATGATTGGCAAAGGATTTATGAATTTGTCTGGTCCAATCGCACGCACTCGAGAATGTCATTGCTTATGGTAAAATGAGTCCGTTTTTTGTAATAACAACCAGAAGATGCCACGATCTGTCCTTTCATTATCATGGTTACCTTCCCATTTAAACGAAGGCGTGATAACATTTTTTGTACATTCATGGATACAGTAACCATGCGTATTAAAATTAAACTTTGCAGATTTATTGTGTGCCGATTAAAGATTTAGTTAATTGTGGGCGTAGCTTTTTAACCGCTTTTGTTCATTTGAAATAGAAAACTGCGTAATACCCACGAATACTAAGAATGTCAGATTTTGTGACTTAGAGAACATGAAATATATTTCGAAGTAATCTTTGAAACATATTTCAGGAACTTGGAAAGATTAATTTGATATCGGTCGAGTTGACCTTAATTGTAATTATAAAGCTTCGATAAGCATCATTGGTCGGTCATAACATAGATTTCTACTGTTAACCTGTGGATTGTGTTAGTGTTGAGTAGTTTTACTGTTGGTGTTAATATGCTACGTGTCTCCATCGTTCCAATTTTAGTATTCAGTGCTTAATGATGTATTGGAGTCGTATGTGTATGTGAGTTAGAAAGCATTTTCGGGGGCAAAGCTTTTGTGTAAGAGTTGTGATAACGTGCACATACGGTTATGTGAGCTGTTATTGGGAATAATTAGTAAAAGTATCGCATTATGTAGATGTGTATATAATAAGTTATAATAGCCATTCGCATATTTGTTTAGATATATATTTTTAATATAATATTTCGTATTGTATTGTATATGGTGGCATTAGGAGTAATCAATACATAGTATGTTTGTATGTATTGTATGCATTATATGCATAATGTGATAACATAACACAGGGATTACTTACGCACACTTACTTATGTAGGGTACGTAGATATATAGGCACATTTATATAACAAATACATACACACAGTAAAGCATAACATATCACATGTGCACATACACGCACGAACAAAAGCTTCCATTAATTTCATGAAACATAAATTATTTTAAATACATATAAAATATTTTCGGCAAATATTTACGATAATCGACCGTATTGATGCAACAGCAAAACAAAAATTAAATGAAAATTAAAGAAAGAAGAAAAAACAAACTTGAGCTGGAGTATAACTGAATATCAACCAAACACATACACATGTAAATTGCTTTTCATAGTGGTAACAATAATTGCTTTTTAAATTTGCATATAATATATATATATGTGTGTGTTTTATTTTGTGCAACGCTTGTAGGCACAGGCATAGAGTAGAGTATAGTATGCTTGTGGGACAAAGCACAGATAATTATATTGTAGGTGTGGAAAAAAACATATTTGTATATATATCGGGTAATATTGTGTATTAGTTGTAAAATATTGTTTATTTAGCAATAATGGATACACATAAAGGCAGGGTGAGAGAGATAGATTGGTAGCTAGATAGATTTGATTATATATTAAACGTTGGCGCACTCGGTTTACGGTTGTGATTTTTAAGAGGCGCGTGTGTCATCAATGTGTTCATATTATACGACACACATGTTGCGGTTGTTATTGTCCTGAATGTGTGCGTGTACTTGTGTGCATTTAGGTATTAAATATATTTTTATATAGAAGTACAAGTATTTTATAAATAAATTATATATTATGGTTAGATATTGTTGTATATAGATAGATAGGTAGATAGATAGTTAGATAGATATATATATTTATAGTATGCGGGTATAAGTAGTACTTTGCTGGTTGGTTAATATATGTTCATAAGTAACGGCTTTGAAGTACAATAAATTAAAACTTGAGTTCAAATAAAGCGTAAAACAACGAGAATTTATTATAATTTTTCTTTTTTTTCAATATTATTATTATCACATATACATTTGTATCAAAAATTATCGAAATTTCAATGTAGGGGAAGGTAAAGTATAAAAATTCAAATTTATTCATTATCACCATCTTGACCCAAAAGGAGTTTGCGATTCATCTCGTTTTGCCACTTTTAATACACAAAAAACATTTGCAAAGTAAACACGTGTAATTGCTTACACATATTGTAAAATATGCTCGATTGCCAACATATATGCTGTCCGCTTATGTATGAAACAAATACTTTATGTTTTATTTTTCGAAGGTAAACAAATTATAGGTTAAGAAAAAAAACTGTGAAATTAGGAAAAAAATTATAAATAATTTTACACAAGACTTTGCTTTACATGTAAGTTAATAATAGAGTCTCCTCTGGCTGACCTTATTTCGGTTCGTTTCGGTTTCTCATTTTTTGTACTTCTTGACAGATTGAGGATTATATTGCACATTTATCAACAACATCAACAACGACAACTACATTTGTTTGTTTGTTTATTATAAAGGTTTTGTTTTTGTTTTGTTTAATATAATTTAATTTGCTGTTAAGAGAGTTTCTTAACGTCCGCTATAAACACACATACCTTTGTATATATATGTAAATATATTTTATTATTTATGTACAAAAAACTTATAATGTTGATAACATACACACATATACGTACCTGTCTGCAATCGGATGGGATGGTTGATGTATTCAAAAAAAAAAAAACCATTTATTTGAAAATGCGAAACAATAATAATGCGAGTCATTTAATAATCAATAAAATCAACAAAATTTAATCTTAATAAAGTAAAAGTACTGTAATAATTATCATCGACTATACGCAGAGCTTATTATTGAAATTGGGGTGGGACGCAAACCTTTTTTAAACTGCGAAGCACTAAATACCTAAAGGAGGCGCCCCTGCGATTTGATAAACATATATAACGTATTCTTTTGGGTCGGTAAATCCTCAAAAAGGGCTTTGACTTTTAATTGGAGACTCAATTCCATTCGATATTTCGAAATAATTTGAAACGGTAGACAGTTTTGTATATCCGAAAATGTATCCTCCCCAGCTGATTAAATGATTATTCAGATGCACTGTATACAAGCAAACTTAGTTCTGGGACAACTAAGCGATTTACCTGCGAATATACTCTGAATTAGTTCACTTACTTGCTACTATCCCCAATCTGATGTGAAATTTAGTCCGAATTTATTGTGAAATAGGAGTAAGCGCCTGGCTGCCACTAACTATTTCGAATCTTCTCAAGAAATAGTTCCCTTACATCTCATCTCAGTCTCCCAGTTACTACCTATCTCATATCAAGTGTAGTCCGAATTAGACGTATTCGAATACAACGTAAATGTAGATTTACTCCGAAATTGATACGAAAGGTAGTCTAGTTGGAAGTTAGTCCAGCTATTCTTAATTAGTTAAAGCAATACTCCAAAATTAAGTGGAATCCCTCCCAAAGCGCACGAGTGCTTTACAACAAATATTTCGAACATCCTTCAAAATTGGTAGGGGTATTATTTCTATTTGGAATGCATGTTTTAATTTTTGCATTTAGAAAATTAATTTACATACAGAGATACAAATGGGAATATAGAGAGACATTTATAGATCTACTCAACATTCAATCCAGGTTCGATATTTGTGTTATTGTTTGATTTTCTAAGCTTTCCTCATCATTCCTAATCATTGTAATAAATTATTAAGGGAGTGAACAAGTAAAGGAATCAAATATGGCTTGGCAGGTACCTGATTACTTTCCCTACATTTTACTACTACCTCGTTTGGTGCCTTTGTCGAATAAGTTTTTTCCGGTCTCGTTCTTTTTTTAAAGCATCGATTGATGGGCTAATTATAAATTTACATTTTATGGCATGATTTTTGTGACTGTTGGGTATATTTTTTTCGTGCCTTTTAAACAATTTTGCAAAATTTTGTCCAACTTGGATACAAAAACTACAATATGTTGTGTACATACCAGACCAGATTAAATGGTCTAACTTTGAAACGCTCACTGGGCCTGACGTATGGTACAAACAGTTCCATTTTAGGTGGAAAGCTTCCTAAAAGACGTATGACAGCCACGCCCACAAAATTCTTTTTCTCGCTATTGAAGTAGGCAGTTACATACACTGACATTTCTTGAAGTAGGAGCCACGCCCACAGGCTATATAAATGTACAGGTAGTCCTTATCTAATAGAAATTATGCATCTTGGCGAATGGTGCTTATCAAGGTCATCCTTATATTTGCAAGACTGGCACTCTCCCAGATGCAAAAATTGTTGTTTTCAAATTGTATGGAATTGCAGGTTTCTTGTCGATTGAGGATTATATGTAGGAAAAAATACCACATATTCAAAAATGAGTCAATAAGAACTAAAGGCATATACACCGTCATAAATATAAAAAAATAAAAAATTGACAAAATAGTAAATTACTGCAATAACGTGCATATGCTGTTTTTTTTTTTTTTTTTTTATTTAATTTTTATTTTTATTTTGATATTTTTGAGGGTGGCTATAGATATGTATGTATTCGCATAATTGAATATCATATGAGAGTATGCATACGTATAGAGAATATCTGCTGACTACTTTACTGAACATAACATACAAATTACTTGTATAAAACTCATGTATGTGTGGATGTTTGTACGTATGCAGGGTTAAGTGTTATTTTACGATAAATATTTGTATTGGTAAGAGTTGGTGAGTAAGTGTATTTTCACGATAAATTACGTATTCATTGAAATTATTGAATTGTGCTCAATATTGTGTTTGCAAGTTCCGGCAATGTGTGGGAAAGAAGATAATAAACAAACAAATGTGTATGTTTCTCTCACGAAATTTTTTCATTAAGGTGTTGCTTTTGTGTTTATGGAAATACTAAGAGTGGATGTTGTAGCAGATGACCCGACCAAAAATAAATTATAGTAAATTAAACGGACATACACATACGCGGCAATAGAGCTATTATTTGTTCAAAAATGTGTTTATACTGTACAGTTAAACAGTCATCGTTATTGATGGGGTTGACCAAAGACATAATTATTTAATAATATTTTAATTTTTTTTGGAACATTTCTTAATTTATCTTAAATTGAGTGAAAAAGTTGTAACAATTTTTTACCATATTCTTACAAAGTTTTGTGTAAAATTGAAATCGTGTAACATTGGCGAAATACGTAAAAGAAAATTTTTTTTCAAGAACTCATATGCAGACAACATATTCTTCATTTCACAGCATCCGAGCAATTAATTGATTTTTAGGGAAATTTTTGGTTAACATTTTTTTTTTGCGAATCTTAGTACCACTTTCATTTGGCGGGCGAGGCGAACGGCTTATTTTTTTTTAGTTTTGTTATTTTTTTTTAGATTTTTTTAAATAAAATATCGATTTTTTGATTTCCTTTTTGTACGCTACAAAAAGTGCAATTTTTTTTATCATCAGTATTTGCATCCCCACACAGTAGATGCTTTTCTCTAATAAAATATATAAGAAAATATATATAGAGACAGGGAGATAGAAAGCGAAAACGAAATGTAATGAAAATATATGGGGAAAGATTGGAGGAGTAGGAAAAAGGAAATCGATGGAAAATGGTACGAATGCATTTTTTAAGCATTTTGTTAAAAGTTTTTTTTTAAGTTCCTCAAGTATTTTTAATATATAGAATATTTAAAGAAAATAGCGCGGAATTTTGTTCTTTTTTGTAAAGCAAACCCACGGTTGAATGAAATTCTCCAATAAACCTAAACCTATGCCTTACACATGACATGGCTAAAGAATTATGTAGCAAATAGGGAAATTTTACTTTAACATAATGTGACCCTTTCGAATTATAGCGTTCATGATGTAGGCCATCATTACCTAATTTTTCCAAAGATGGACATACAGACTAAATATTATGTACAACACCCTTTTCATTTAGATAAGACAAAGAAACTTTGTCATTATGTTCCTCGGAAAAATGTGGTATGCAATAATTTGTTATAATATTAAGTTTCAACTCAAATGGATTGAGGACCCTCCCTTAGCTTAGATGTGATTACTCTCTACGTAAGTTGGTTAACACCCAGATAGAACATGTTGGACATGTCCGTCTATCGTTGGCGTGCTCACGATGATAAATTTGAGGTTAAGGAAATTGAAATTTCTGCTATTTTGGCAAAATTGACCAAATGTTACGCCCACCGGCCACAAACGTTGACCCATTCTTTCCAAATATTCTGAAGAAGTGCATGGTTAGTGCGGGGGTTAGATATTGTCAGATTTGTGACCATTATTTAATAGTTTTTATTCCTTTCTACTTTCCAAATACTTGGCCACATTTTTACATATTTCTATATTTTAGGCGTGGCTTCTACACCCTCTTTTATTAAATACTTAAGTCTGCTCAATAATCGAATTATTTGCTTACTAGTGTTTTTTAATAGTAGTGGTGCGTGTCCGTTATTCGACACCGCCCATTTTTGGCATATTGATGGACTGAATAATTATACAAATGGTGCCAAATGTTTAGCTTAGTGGTTCATTTATTGTGATCTTTAGAGGTTTTTGTCAAATTTTGGGCGTGGCGTACACACCATAAACTTGGACAGTTTGACGTGCGACAATTGTTAAGTTGGCGCACATTTCGATTACGTTTCAAACGAAGTAATAAACCGAGTGTAAAATATACAGAGAAGAAGAATTCGTTGAACTATCTAAAATGAAAATGATAAAATATTATTAGTCTCGTTTTATTTTAAATGTCTGTTCAAGTGGTGCAATATTTGCCACAATAGCGTTAATACAATATTTATTGTGCAGGTTTTTGATTTATCGTAAATGGTATTTTTTCGTATCAAAAAACGTAAAACAATGGACGCAAAGGATAGAAGAAGGAGGGTACGTGGGTATGTTGCGCATATGAGAGAGAGCGTGATAGAGGGAGAGAACGTAAGGGATAAGAAAAACACTTAAAATGTGAAAACCTTCATTAAATATTAATAGATGGTTATTTGTACGGGTTTTATTTTTATAGTTTTTATATAAAAACGAGTAGAACGTATTATTATTGTTGTTGTTGTTTTTGTTTTTGTTTTATATTGTATTTACCATTTTCTTTTACTAATGCGTACGCAAATGTTGCGGCGCTGGCGTGGTTCTTATCTTGTTGCAGCGCAGCTATAAAAGGGCGACACCAACAAGAAACCACCGTACGTTTGTAAAATACTATATAAGTTGTTGTTGTTGTTTTAACGTTGTACAGTTGAGTTTAAAATCGCGTTTAATATAAACTGCATCCAAATTGTATGCGAAACGTAAGATTCGGTTAATTTAGAGCGTAAGGCAAACCATATGTATGTTGTAGGTCTGTCGTTTAATGAAATTGTTGTAGTTGTTGTTCTTGTTGTATAATATATTTTCTTAAAATTTTTTCAACTTTTATTTAATTTTTTATTTTATGGTATTTGTATGTATGTACACAAAAAAGCGAGGAAGGCACAGCTGTGAGAATTTTTTGCTCTTTTTTTGGTTTGAATTTATTTGATTTCTTCTTCTTTTCCTTTTCTGCTTATCCAGTAAAACGTTAAAATAATGCAAAATTATTTTGAACAATTACGACTTTTCATCTTATATATGTATGCATGTATATGTGGTACTGCTCTGATTTGATTCGATTTATTTTCAATATATTTATTGTACAGAACATGTATAGACGTGGCGGCCATTGTTTGTATGGCAATTATTTATTATATATGAAAAATGTGTTGTCGTTCTTGTTGATTTGTTGTTGCCCATTGTGGTTAAATTAAGGAGAGGCTCATAGAAGCTCTATACGCCTACAGCACACGTTTCGATCTATCTATCTCACTCGTTGACGGATTGCGTTTCTTATCGGGCAACAGAGTTGTAATTGTGGATGTTTCATTTACATTTCATTTACATGTACACACTTAACTAGGAATGTGTGTAATCAAGGTAAATCAATTGTTGTTTTTGATATTGCTTCATTGTTTATGTTTATCACATGTGCAATAATTTTTCATTTTTTCAATTGATTTGATTCGCTCAATATTCTTCGTTTTTATGTCTTCTTCTTTCTTTATTTTCAGAAGAATTTCATTGCAACACTCTTATGAATCGGTTATGGTTGCTTTTGTTGTTTAGTTTGTTTTCTCTTGTGCTGAATAATTGCAATTTCAGTACCAGTTGTAGTGGTAGTAGTAGTCAGTTTAGCATTTTCATTAAGCACGCGTTGCTTGCCTCTGGCGTTTTCATTGAACAAAATTAAGTTTTGTTGCTTATCCCCGACAGCCTTATAAAGTTTACAATTCACAGATCCTTTATGTGGTTGTTGGGGTTGTTGTTGTTGGTGTGCTTTTGATAAGTCATCATCTGTTCTTGTTGTTGCTTTCATATTAGTGATGTCCTTAGCATTTGTTATGGCTGAAAAATTTCTTTTTACTGGTGTTGTAAACTCACTAACCGTGGTTGTTGGTGTTGCTGTTATTGTTGTTGTTTTATCATTGCCATGATATTCTACCTTTGACTTTTAAATGGAAATTTATTTCTTTTATTTTAGATACATATATATAATAAAAAATCGGCTAAAAAGTATTGAAAATTAAAAATTGAATGTTTTGTTGTTACACGTCAGACGCCCCTTTGTCATTTCTCATAAGACTTAAGTGAAACCAAAAATTAAAACTATAGCACATAAAAACGTTTTGTTTTTCATGCTCAGTACGCATTATTTTGACTATATTTTGAAAAACAATATTTTCTTTGTTTTGTGTTCCTTCTCGCTGGTATAGTAAATATGTGTAATACGAAGTGTACGCATGTATGTACGAGTGAGTGTATATGTGTGTACGCATATATGTACGGGGAGGTCGTCGCTATTAATTATTCAATTTTTAATTTGCTTTTGTTACTCTCTATTTGACACACACACACACACACACACATATTTGCATACACTCAGCAATACAAAAATTTCATATTCATGTAATTAAGGCAGACCTCACTACAAATCTCTACATTACACAATAGAACGTAACAGAGAGAGAGAGTAAGAGAGATAGAGTGTGAGAGAGAGAGAGGGAGCATTCATTATTAACTGTTGTTTCAAATACATTTTATATGTTACACTTCGTCTCGTTATTATGCGTTTGTGTATGTACCTACTACGTATATGTATTCATATATAAATATATTTGGGGACCAATTATATACCACACAATACTAATTAAAAGTGAACATGAAAAGAAAAAACTCAAAAATTTTAATTTAAATCAAATTATGATTTTGCTAAATAACAGTAGTTTTTAAGATATCAAAAAGAAACTTTGTCACAAAGAAGGACTTGAGAGAGAGAGACGATTTTATATAAACCGATATATTTAATTTTGTTACTAAATAAGTATATCAACCAAAGCACGTAATTGCTTTAACGGAGGTGCTACAAAAGGTTTAAATGTGCACGAAAAACAGAGACTGTAAACCGTTAATGACTAAAAATTAACTAGTAAATTCAAAGGAAATAAAAAAATTATCAATTAAAAATTTCATAATCTTTTTAGAAAAAAAAAAAAAAAAAAAAGAATTTTTTTTTAATTTTTGAACCACAATAGATCGATAATTTTTAATTTTTTCAAACAAAACTTAATTTTTGCAATTATTTTACCAAAGGAATCAACATTGATTCAATTTTTTGAAAATATTGTTTAATTTTTTTATTAACTTTTAGGTTTTTTCATTATCCCGTGACATATACGTTGGGCAACATCAGCTATAATAAATTACAGGAACTACCCTACATCACTTAATTTCACAAATTAGCCCATAATTAATTTAGTTGTTTTTCTAAAGCGTGCGGCATTATCGTTTAATGGAATATCGTTATATGGAAAGGGGGTTCTAAACGTTCAATCGAGTTTAAATTTCTCACAATCATTATTAATACCAATTAAATTTTGTTAAAAAATATTAATGATCGCGTATTTTTTTGATTATTTTTCTATAATAGGACCTTATATGGGTTCATTTTCAATGTTTTGGCTAATGGAGATTTCTTTAAGGCAAGTGTATTCTTATACTAAAGTTCATCATTTTATATCAAAAAGTACGACAATAGACAGAGATCGACGGAAAGATCGATTCAGTATAATTGAAGATGGGCAGTTTGATCAACTATTCTTCAGACTTTCGAAAAGGGCCTCTAGGAACAGATTTATTTATATATGATTGCTCAAAAACGCGCGCACTGTGTCACACTTTTCTAATGCTTTCTAATTCAACTGTTGTCTCTTTCAAATGTAACAAGTTCATATTTCTGATAATATGTTCGATTTTTAAGTTTCATCAATTAAAATTTGTGTCTGTTTCAAAAATTTTTTACTTTTTCTTATAACCGAAAATTTAGTTTTCTAATGAATTTTTAAGAAAATTCATGTTTGCTAGTTACCATGCAATTTAATGATTTATTTGTCTCTATTATCAATCTTTTAACACGTTTGGTCTCTGGTTTAAGTGTCATTTAATATGAATTATTATTTTATTATAAACAAGTAAGAAAGGTACATTTGGCTTAGGCCAAATCTTGAATACCCTACATATCTACAATGAAGGGCAGGGCAAATATATTATTACGCCATCTAATAGTGTATGTATTACGTAGTCGCTTCCAAGTCGATTTTTACTTAGAGTATGGTTTTTTGTACATGGCGGGCACTGTTGTTATTCGACCATGACTTCGACCATTATTGGCATATCGATTGAAAGGATATAAATATTTGTACCAAATTGAAACTTAATAGCTCATTTTTTGGCAGATAAACCTATTAATCGATTTTACCCATTTTAAATGAGATCTGAGTGAAAAAACTAAAAGTATTTGTACAAAATTTCAGCTCAATATCTCAAAATTTACGCTCGTGAGAATGCCATCAACAGACAGACACACATACACGGAAATACGGCCAGAATAAATACTTTGTAGGTTCTCGGACACCTCCTTCTGGGTGTTACAAACGGAATGACAAACTTAGTATACCCTACATATTATGTGGAGGGTAAAAAAACAATTAATTGTTATTGAAAATTATATGAAAATTTTATTATTTCCAAAAAAATATATATATGCATGGATACACACATATAAAGACTACGGTTTTTGCAGTAATAAGTTAAAATACCAAATAAAATATCAACACAAAATCCAACGATTAATAATATTTGACAAAAAAAAAAATTTAAAAAGAATAAACGCAGATATTTATGATAGTGTTGTTCTGACGAAGCTTGTTTTTATTTGATAAATCTTGTTAACCAAGAACTTGGTCAATAATTTTATTATTTTGCATTTTTTGTTCTTACGTCACCCTTCCAGAAAGAGAGGAAAGGACTTTGATTAAGAATGTCCTTTTCGTTATCGTAACGTTGTATGCTATTAGGATTAAAGAGACGCACTATCAAGAGAAAAATCAAGCATTTTTCGAATTCTAAGTGCATACTTAAAAAGCACGGTAAACAAAAGCCAGAATTGAAATAAAGAATTCATTTAGAAACCAAAGAAGAATGAAATTATAGGTAAAGCTAATTAGGAGCAAAAAAGGAGCAGTCAAGCCCGAATTTTAAATACCCTCCACTTGTTCGCACGAAAATATTACCTTCATGTCCTTAGCGGGTAATTTTAGGTAAATTTTATAAAAGTCAATACGTTGGCAAGATTGTACACGTTTCATAATTTTTTTTTTTTTTAATTGTAATGTAAGTTATGTCCTAATGAACACTTTAGAATAATTAAGTCAAATCCGAATCGATTGTGGTTATAAATCAAAAATTAAATATTTTGTAGCATTGTCTGTAAGTAGGATTTCTTAAGTAAGGTGGAGGGTAATAAAAAGTGAATGTAAAAATCGTGTTTAAAATAGTACAAAAGGCACAAAAAAGCAGTTAAGAAAGTCAAAAAGGATATTTATAAACGCTTCACAAAAGAGACGATGGGAAAAGAAAACAGAACGTGATCAGAAAATCAGAAAAAATCATGACCTCAATATCTATGTATATACAAAAAGAAAAAGGTTTCCATCAAAAACACCAATTTTATATAATCAAAATGAAATTCTGTTATGACCTGATTAACAAGTGACCAGAAAAATTGCTGTGGTACTAACAAAAACAAAAATTATTATCAAAAAACGAAAAGAAAACTTTGTCCAGAAAGAATGCTCGAAAATTGAAATTATTATAAAAAAAAGAAAAAAATGAAGTATTTGAAGTGAAAGATATGAAAATGCAACATAAATGACTCGTGTGTAATTGCAACAAGTACTCCGAAGATATGACATTAGCAGCATAAGGGTAAGGGTAATGCATGACAATAGGTACGGTGCGACATGAAACATGACTATAGGTCGACGTCGAATATGTGAAATGTTTATATATATGGCATAAGAGTCACACTGGCTGTAAGTTTTCAAGTTTCTTTGGGGTTTTGGATCCAATAGAGTTTATGTTGCACATAATTAATCTTTAGTTAGAGTCGCACGATAATTCCAAAACAGAAGAAGTAACGTAATGAAAATGAGTTTTTATGTGACAAACGATTATTATGCCAAACGACTTATTAGTTATAAATGTTTTGATGTCTTTCTTAACCGTTGAGTGTATAATT
Source organism: Ornithomya fringillina (assembly GCA_963978525.1). Classification (NCBI taxonomy): domain Eukaryota; kingdom Metazoa; phylum Arthropoda; class Insecta; order Diptera; family Hippoboscidae; genus Ornithomya; species Ornithomya fringillina. The sequence continues at coordinate 13,042,080 of OZ021693.1, forward strand.
TTTTATATTTTATTTTATAATGATATATAATTTTTATTTACTATTTCAATACGTTCGCTCGCTCACTTGCTCAATTCGAAGATTTTTTATTGCATTTAGTTTTTCTACAAGAGTTCAATACCGATGAATGAGGAATTTGTAGGATTGAAGCACAACTTTGTAAATCAAATCGTTCTCATCCAAAAGTTGTCCCGGCTTTAGTAAGGCCGTTGAAGCATTAATTATTATTGCTCGACTTAATAGAAATTAATTTTAATAACAACGTTAATAAAGATTAAATTTTCAGTTTTTTTAGTTAAACGAATTTATTTAAAATGTGGGGTTTTATTACGTCATTCGGTATGTATCTCTGTCTTTTATAAGAAATTTATATATAAATATTTTTAATAAATACTGACGAAAAATTTTTGTACAAAATGTTTCTGCACAATTTTTAAGAAGCTAACGATGTGTAAAAAATATGGCCCGGCCCCATACCCGGTACTCTCACAATGTACAAAAAACTATACTTGGCATAAAATACAACTTGTGTGTAAACACATAACACTATTTGGGGGCGTAATCAGGTGCATGCCACTCCCGCCATGAAAGAGGTGGTAGAGTTGGTTCTATTCAAAATAATTTTTCATTTCAAATTAAAAAATGTTGAATTTTATTATTCAAATATGTACGTGGAGCTGCACTATTGTCATTGTATGCATTTGAATGTTATTCATAATTAATTAAACAATGTTCAGCATTAGCTCAAATTGGATTCATTGGCATAGATTGATAGATTGAATAGCACAAAAAAGGCATTTGGAATAATTTTATGGTCAACTATATTGTATTATCGGGCATTACTATACCCAAACGTTTGTAACGCCCGGAAGGAGCTTTCGTGTTCGTAGTTTTCATGCGCTGTTTGGTAATGGGTAGAATCGATCAAGCGGCGCGCCCATAATGCAACAAATTTTTTATAAATTTATCTGTTTTTACTATTAAGAATACTTTATACTTCGGTGCATAATTTATTACTTCTAAAGTACAGAATATATTTTATATTGACATGAGTACTATTTAAAAAAGATTTAATGCATCTGGGGTGAGCTCTCACGACGTGTCCTCGGCCAAGTATAGTTTTTTTACTTGTTTTCTTTTGTTATATTTTCAACTTTATTTTCATTCAATTATAGTGTCCAATATATCCTGCTATAGACAACATTTGGCGGCTTACAATAATTATCTAAATGGCTTTTGTGTGTCACATTTCATTGACTGCCCTGATGTAAATCAAAGTTATGCTTCATTTCGCATCTATCGCCAAATTAGTTTACGGAATTGACAACAACAATAAAAATGCATTTAGAAGACATGCTCGATTCGAGAAGGACGCCATTCATCTTAATGATCAGATGCTGTAGTTTGTTTTTAATTTTTGTTAATTTTTTTATTTTTCTGTTTTATTAGTTTTCTTATTGTTGGGAAACGTGTAATATAGAATATGGTCGAAATTGAATGATATTCAATTAAAGCCATGTAAATAAATACATTACACGTACAAACTCTAAGTGATTATTTTAAGTTATAAAACAGATGTCATGATGACCTCTAGTTTATATACACTGAATAATTGGTTTGGTTGTTGTGTGTACATACGCTCTAAACAGAAGAGTAGAAGACTTTTCAATATTGTATGATTATGTTGATTTTTTATATGATGGACTATACATACATACAAAGATGATTTTATTGATTTTATTAAACACATTCAACGTTGTTTGTGTTTCTGTTTACTTTACTTGTTTTTGTCGTTTGTTTGTGCAGTTGTTTTTTTTTTTTTTTTTTTTTTTTTTTTTTGAGAAAACACACATACACCGACATTATATTTAGAAAAGAAAAAACATATTTATAGGTATTAGTAGAATTTGTTAGAGCGGTTTGGCGATACTTACCGATGATCTACTCACTTGCATGAACGCATAAACGCCACGTAAAAACTCCATGTTAGGCTGCTGCTCTTGTGAACCTTTAACAACACGCTGCGCTCTACTGATATACTGTTTGACGGTGTCGGCAACTAGATGTGGTTTTAGTTTACGTGATAATGCTCTGCAAACAAAAATTATGAAACAGTTGTTTTTTTTTATTATTGCAATTTTTTGTTAGTATTCCTTGACCTTGACAGAAATTTAATTGACTGAAAATATTATTAATTATAAATAAATAAAATTTAATTCTTTTTTTTGTGTGAGCGTATGTGTCTTTAAGTTTCAATCTGTGTATTTGAAATGTTGTTATTGTTGTTGTAATATTAATAAATGTTTTTATGGCTTTTGTTTCCTTAAATCTAACGGTTTAATTGCTTTTTTAAATGCCCCTCTCCCTCTCTCGCTCTCTTTCTTTCTTTCTTAATTGCCTCTTATGAAAGTGCCCGCAATTACACATGCACAAATTAGTGTTAAGGTACAAACACATTTAGTTTATAAAGCAATGGCACTGCGTATGTACTTGAACAAGCACATGTCAGAAAAGGGTATAAGAGACAGAGATAGAGATAGAGATAGAGAGCAGTACTGCATAGAACGCTTATGCACAAATGTTTATATTTCTTCATATTACATTTATTTAAATGTATACACTTGCACAAGTACATTCGTTACGCTGAACTATTCTGCTAAATGCCGCCATATTGTATGTACTTAATAGTTCTCTCTTTCTTTCTGTTTCTCTTCCTTCCTACACTTTACATTGTACACTTGCACTTTGGCATTGCGCAAAAAAAAACTTAAATGCCAAATTGCCACTTTGCTACTGTTGTTTGTTTGTTGTTTTAACGGCATTACAATTATACACATTATTTTAATATTTAATCGCAACAAAAATTGTTGCAGCGGTCGTTTGGTTATTTTTTAATTTGCTTTAAGATTTATTGTTGAAAAATAAGCAAGAAAACTTTTCAGAAAAATTTAAGTGGTTTGGGGCAAAACTTGAATGCACATACAAAGAGTGGGCGGAGCAGGTACCAAAAGGCTGATATTGTTTACGTATTCACTTGAAAGTTAGATTCTATGCCAAATCAGTTTTTTGTAAATTTTGGTCATGTACATTATCCAACCGCGCCCATTTTTGCCGCACCAAAAGATGTAGTAATTATAAATATTTATTTAAATCCCAACTTTATACCTTAATTTCTGTGACAGATAGTTATATTTTTGTCAATTATGGGCGTGGCACTTGATAAATTACGTCTAATTTAAATAAAAACTTACGAGAAGGATACTAGGAAAGTATTGTATGCATAAAAAATTCAGTTCAATATCTCGTAATTTACATCAGACTGATGTGCTGACGGACATATCTTAATCAACACAGATTTTGATAGTAATCAAGAATAAATAAAGTTGTAGCATCTTTGATGCCTCCTTCTAGGTGTGTTTCAGAAAATTTATTTTTAAAATTAAACTTCAACAACCGGAGATTTTGACATCCTCGATGTGTATAACATATCTGTCATAGCAAATGACATCTTTTAACCTATTGTCTCATATTTGCAACCGTTTAACACCTTCAGTGTTGCGTGACAAATACTTTGAGTCATACTATTTACCATCAACAACGACATGACTCGTACGCTACGTTAATTATAAGAAAATAATTGTTTCATGCCGAAGCACTCTACATTTTTTGTATGACGGCACTGAAGGTTTCAAGCATCGAACAGCGCGTTTATTAGAAGTATAAAAAATGGCATCAAAAGGATTCACTGTTGCAATAAATTTCCAAAAATATAAACGGAATAAAAATTGTTTCTTTACCTTCATCATTACACTTCTTTATGCTTCCCAGTTTCTAATATTTCATAAAATTGCATACATATGTATCATCTCATATGGTTTGTGTTGCTTGTGCGAGCCGGCGAAATTCTAACACTTGCTTATGAAAATATTTCGCTAACTAAATAGAGTTTCAAATCTGTAGAATACCTCTTGGATACCCTACACTAAGTCGAACTCAGTTTCCAGTTCCCAACGCAATCTTCAACTTATCATACCACTAAACATTACCAAAATATATTTATCGGCTTTGGTGAAAACTGTGAAATGGAATTTTACATTTTATTTTGCCATTTCCCTGCTACTTTATGACTTTTTCCATTTGGCGCATAAAGAAAAAAATTAAAAAGTAATTTTATGCTCCAAATAATCATAAAATACAGCAGTACTGTTACAGAATTTACGTGCTGCAAAGAAATCTCTCAAGACACAATTTTTATTTAACTTCATTTTGGTATTACTCTGCCTGTGTTAACGGGTGTGTGTGTGTGTGTGTCTCTGTGTGAATTCTAAGAAAATGAAAATGAAAGGGTTCATTACCTACCCCTAACAAAATGGAATTATGGCAAAAATATATTAAGTTGCTCTGTGTAGGGCTTCGGTGTCGTGTACACTTTACAAATTTGTTCAAGGGGAGTCGTGGTGCGGCAATAAACGTTGAAAATTTAATTTAAGCTTCCAAAGGAATAATATGCACGAACTACAGCAATAGCACAAAACATAGAACGAATTTTAACAGGAATGCACACAAACAATAACACACGTGACATACACTAATATTATAAAACAGCAAGTGTTCAACTGTTTACAGAATTACATGCGCACATATAAGAAAAATTTTCGGAGCTGATATAAAAGCATATTTAAAAATATTATCACGTTTGTTTGCGTGCGATGTATGGCACATAATGCAGTTTCAAACCCTACACTTAAACCGAAAGATTAAAGAGTTTTTAAAGTAACTCATGGCTTTCATACACACAAGTCTTATTATCGAATAAAAAGTATATACTTCAATTCCCTGACATCGGCCCCAGAATTACATATTATCGAACCACATTTTAGAAATTTCTAATTATTCTGTTTGCACAATATATATTTGACTTAATATTACCTTTTGAATGGTACCAGCAAGATTTTGTTAAACCATAAAAATGTTATTTCGTTTTTATTTTGTTTTATTTTATTTTATTTTATTTAAAGTTAGATTTTTTGTAAATGTTTAGCTGTAGTTGATATTATTACTAATCTAAGTTAAAATCCGTTTATTACTGGAATAAAAACTATGCGACAGTTAACAGTGAACTCTTCCAACTTAGATCATAAACAAAAACAACAATCAACAACAATTAATTTGAATGATTGCAGCATTCATATTACATACCGCCTACAAGTGGATATGCTCACTGCCTTTATATGTATTAGTTTTTATATGTAAAGCCGATAGCTCTCTCATAATTTGACACACTTAAAAATGTATAAACAAACAATAGTGCACCTATGTTTTTCCCCTTTAAAGTAAGAGATGAGATAAAATGCATGATTGAAAGTGTGGTAAATTTTAATCATGATTGATACCTCGGTCGTATGAGTGATATTTTTCTCAATGAAAAATTGAAGACAAATGAAATCGAAAGGCCCTAAAGAGGACTTAATCAAATCTTAAATACAATTAAACAGTGTGCGTGCTAGATACATAATTACGACCCCTAATAGTGTTTGTATTACGTATCAACTTGCAAGTCGAATTTTGGCTGCATACGTTCCTTTGAAAATTACAAACAAATGGTAGTATAATATTTATTTCATAAAAACCAAAGTAAATTTATTAACCCAAACAGCACAACTTGTTAATAGAGGAGGTGGAAGAAAGTGAAAGGACATTGTGTTGAAATAGAAACCGATATATTGTCATTGTCAACAACTATGAACATAATTATTATACAACAATGCAACTATACAATAGCAACAACTAGCTTAAATCTAGTTTATGATAAACTAAGTGGAATACTGACCAAGACCCACTTATTGTGTATTTCCTAAATCAACATCATCACGATTATTATGAAGAATTTTTTGAATATTAAATATTCCACTTATATATTATATAATGACAGTGCTTGTTATGGTTGTCATTGTTGTTTTTTACATTTTTTCTTATATATTTATATATCACCATAACAATAAAAACAAAATAAGCCAAGTAAATACTTCCGTTTGGTTGAATTGTGTACATTCCCGTATCTCTCTATCCATCGGTGGGTATTATAGAAAATGTTTCTGTGTACACTATTTATAATGACAAGCATTCGTTGTTGCGATTTATGAAAGTAACGGTAAAAAATATATGAACACATCCATTCAAAGGTACGCTTTATACACGCACACATACCTTGCCCTAAATTTATAAGGTTCAGCTCGATATTTATATTGTGTTGTACTGCTGCATGTCCGTACGTCCTCCTCATCTCCTCTGGCCCTCTTCCACTCTATATTTTTCTCTTTTTGATCCACCAACGCTTAATTATACGTTTTCATAGGAAAATGTTTAACATTTGAAGTCATCAGTGCAGTCATTGAGTTAGTCGGTTCGTGTAGCAATTGTTGTTGTATTCATATATAGTTCTTTCCTACATTCATTCTTGCTTACGTAAGAAACCTGACTGTCCGTTTGTCTCTTCCTTTGTTCCGTCTAAGTTCCTTTATTTTCATTTCGAATTTCTTTTGTTACCCTACCCTTCCTGTAGCACGGTTTCTGTTGTACTCCAATTTGTCCTTGTAAGTTAAAGGTTGTCGTACTGAATGGTATTGTTGCTGGGTCTTTTCGTTTATTGTTGCCCTAATTTATGACACACATCTGCATTTCTGCTTTTTTTTGTTTTTGTTAAATATCTTAACAATCAGCTATTAGGGCTATCACTTTAAGCAACCATAGAGTGTAAAAACATTTGTGGACTTGTTTTTAATAAAATTGTTATATTTTTCATGCGTTTTAAAAATTAAAAATATTATATAACGAAAATGTGTTTTAATGGATTTTGGCATCTACATGCACATTGATCCCGTTTATTTACGTTACATCAATTGAAGGGCTCCAACCTTGTACCTCAATTTTGTGGCTGATAGAAAATTTGTCTAATTTAAAAGAAAACCTACGTGCACAAACTATGTGTGTTTGTTCTAAATGTTACCTTCGTGAGTTTTGCGTTAACACATAGATACCCGGACATGTACACGGGTGGAACTAGATCGACCTGGATTTTGATACTAATACTTTCCAGGGACTCTGAGTGTCGTAGGGTATAAAAAGGCAAATTCGCCAACGATTTACAAAAAAAATGCATTCAGTAATCGACATTTAACTCTTATAGTCGCTAAAAAAAAGGGTATACATACCACGCCTACTGATTGAATGTGAAACGTGTTTCAGATTTGTCGATTGGTGAGATGAGACCAAATCAAATTTTTAACAATTAATGTATCATATCTCTCTCTCTCTCTCTCTCTCTTTCTCTCTCTCTTTCTACCCCAATTGCTCGCCTGCTCTTACTTGAGTTGTTCATTTAGATGCAAAAGTTATCATACTTCTAAATTATATACAGTCGGAAAACATGACACATTCATTTTCCTTTGAATTGTACGACTTTCCAAATTATTTTCATTAAAACGAGTAAATGTATGATATATATCATATTCAGTCCCAACTCATAAATTTACAAACACAAAAATATTCTGCTTCACATCCATTCCTTTGAAATGAAATCACTGAGCATTGATTTTCGGGCTCTTCACAAAGTAATGCCACATAATTATTATGCGACATATGCATGAAAGAGACGGAGGATAATTATGACATGTACTTGTATGTGTGCATATGTGCATGTTCATATGAATTATTATCAATTTTCTTATGTCTTTTGGCAAAGGACCCCAGTGCACAATGAATGCGAACTGAACTCAGAACGGAGATGATAATAATAATAATGTCAGCAGCAACCGAGCTGGCATTTTATATGAGTTATAATCTTACGCACACACACAGATACGGGCAGAGTAAATGCACTCTATTGGAATTGAGTGCAATGAATATTTAAAACGATGTGCAGTGGGAGATGAGTTGATGTGTTTATTAAAAGTTAAACATTTCTTATCAAGCAAGTATTTATTATTATTGCAAAAAATACTTTACAACAATTTATTATAACAGTTTTCCTGGAACATTGATTGATTCAGCCGCCTCGTCAATATCTGTTCACAAATGTTATGAATTTAAATTTATCATTTTTACAACCATTTATAATGCAACTGATTCATAAAAAATAATATAAGAAATTATCACTTCATGCCATGTCATGCTTTACAGTCGCAAAGTGAAAAAGTGAATAACAAAACCAACAGAAATGTGGAATGTATTATATATATACAGGCACATACATACACATGCCTATTGTAAGTACAAATGTAAAGCCACATAACCACCTGCCCATACACACCACCTACGTACTTACTAAGCGAATGAAAAGCATGTGAGAGAGTGAGTTGTTGTATGCATACGAGAACAAAAGGGAAATTTATGCCAACGCCAGGTTTGACTTTCGTATTAAGGTGAAATGTATGTATCAACGGAGAAAATGGCACATATCAGTAAAGTGCACAAGTCTGTAGAGTGCAGAAGGACATCTGTCTTGCACAATAATTATAAACAATTTTATTAATAAACGAGAAAAAAGAAATTGGCAAGCAAAACAACAATGTGTGCGTATGTGGTGAGTAGGTCACGTTTGAAATATATATTTGAACTTAAACTCTTTGAAAAGGCATTTTTCTAACTTGTCATAAATATGAAACAACTGCCACAGTTAATGCAATCTTGGTCTCATGTTCTTTCGTTTCCAATTGGTTCGCATCATAATTAATATTATGTCTGATTCTAAAACGGTTCATTATAAAATAATGCCAGATATCCTTTAGAATTACTATTGAAGAGAACAGCAATTTATTCGATCAGTGTAAATACTGCGAACACTTCAGATAGAGCAGGAACAGAAATTTGAAGCTTGTGGCAAAGGACGCAAATATAAGCGAGAGAAAAAGGGGGTGCGATTCATTTAAGAGGTGGTTCACCTTAAAAAAGAAAACATTGTCTTTGTATCGAAAAGAGAGATTTGTGGACTGGATGTAGTCGAAATGGATTTTTCGAGCCCTGCGATCCTTTCTTAAACGTTTCGTCAAAAAGATTAAATCCTCAACCTCAACAACAACAGGGATTATCAACAACTTAGCAACACTTATGCAGATTACAAAATTTTACACTGTCCAAATCATGACTATCATACAATATATTTTACACAGCTCCGGATACAGTTTACCCTCGATCTAAATAAGAAAAAAAAAATATAAATGTGGTTTATGATATATTACGCCCCCTTTTAAGAACGATCACGTCAAAGTAAAAACTGTGGCTGCGTTTGTTATGCAACCACGCCTCCTTTTTAAAAATAACGCCGGTTTAGCTAAATATAAACATATGTACCAAAGTTCAATAAATTTTGGTTGAATGTGGGCACGGCTTTGAATAATTTTTTGTATAAAAGCAATTGCATCATATTTTTGATTACATTTTTGTGACTGCTAAAGACTCTTGTCGATTGTGGGCGTAGCAATTGAGTGATTTCAAACAATACATATCAAGTCAGTCTTTGATGCTGATCAATTTTATCTGGACAGAATACAATAATATTAGTTTGTTACATATGATGTAGTCTGACTGGGTCGGAGCTTACAAATGTCGCTTTAATGATAAAATGTTCAAGTCTCTAAAGCAAGTGGACTATTCTCCTCACTTTCCAAAATCCCGAACATATATAATTTTTCAAAGGAAAAACATTATAAGAAACAGAATTTTCATGCCATCGGAGTTTCTATCGTCAAATTTTCTACAAAATCTCTAAAATATAAATTTTATATTGTTCGTAGAGGTCTGAGCGCCACATAACTATGCTTTTAGGAGTTTTTCAAAGAGTAGGAACTAATCATATCCAGTTAAGAAATGTCCACGTTGTAGACATACCAACACAGAGGCGTGTTTGTGTTTAAAGTAAAAACCTCATGAAAGGAAACATTGCCGGTTCATGGTAATCACAATTTATTTTTATTGTATAGCTTTCACAAAAAAAAAAAAAATAAATAAATAAATAACAAAATAAATGTTAAAAGCAAGAAGCACACACTCGCACATACAATAAACCATATACACCGTATGCACGAAGAACGGAAAATAATGTATGCCAAAGCATTTTGGTAAAAGCCCACTTTCACACGTACATATACATAAAGTGCCTGTATGTGTGTGTAGTTCAAATCATAGCAATCAGTAGAATTCACAGGGGAGAGGCGCAAGTGGTAGAAGTAGAAGAAGCAAATTATATACAAAAGAGAAAATTTCTGCAAATGTTTTACAATTGAATTATAGTTGTAGTCGTACAAAAAAAAAAAAAAAAATTCGTTTCGTTTCATTTCACTTGGCTGAGTTTTCTCACCCTGCGAGCTTTGCATTTACATTTTTTTCCTATTACTTCTTGCAGCTCTTACTCAATTCTGTCTAGATGCTTGTACTCTCGTATGTGTATGTGAACCTAGACGTTGTAACACATAAAAATGTTCGTTTCTATGTATTGTAGGTATATGTAACGAATCATGTATTACGGAAAATATAAAGTCATTGAACTCACAGTTCATATGCACGTGTATGTAAGTAAAGTAGGTAACGTGTTGTATTGAAAAAATCTACTTTTTTTTGATGAAGAATGTTTTCTCACATAATTTTTTTTTTCGAGCAACTGTTAAGAAGGCTCATTGACCTTTCCGCACACCACGACATCTAAGTCTAAGTCTGTGTTTGATAAATTTTGCTAAGAACATTCGACCATTTGAAAACGTTTAGACTTTGAATATGTTCCGTCCATTGCTACATATTGAACCTACCGTTTGGGAGGTAAATTGCGTTTGACTTCTGGGTGTCGCAAGGAGCCTGGTGCAGTTAGGCGATTCTTTTGATATGGGGCCTGCAGTTGGGCGGCAGGAGTGCTGGCGGTAATGTCAGCGATACCACTGCGTAACGAAGTTGCTAATTCGCGATGATGTGCTGATATGGCGGTTTGCGATTGAACAGCGTAATCCAGACCCGGCAGTTCCAGTGAAGTAATCGGATGTATTCGTGTCAGTGACAGGGTGCTCTCTAGAACGGTGCTAAGCAAAGGAGCACTGCGTAAGGACCTTAAACTACCACGTCTACTAAACGCTTCCGATTGAAACATTTGAATAATTTTTCAATTAACTTTTTTTAGCAATAGCAACAGAGCTTAAGTTTCCACCGTCTCATTAAATTGCCCACGAATTGGTTTTTAATATTACGTGCAGTTATTGTCTGCGTTAAATCCTATTCAGTTTGTTTCATACAATGTTTACCATAATTTTTTTTTCGATCCTCCGTATAATTTAATGCACGTTATGCTTTAATTAACGCTGATTTTTTCATAATTGTATTGTATTAAAGATTAGGGAGTGAAGTCACTGTTAAGTCCTATTAACATTGCTGTGCGCGTAATTTGTTTAGATTATGTTCTCTGTTGGCATATTGCACGTGTCCACCTGACCAATTATGAAGATTCATATCAACGTTTTGCTTAACAAAACATTAACATCACGCTATTCCCCTGTCGCCCATTCACTGTGTACGTAACCGTTATTGCCCTTAATAGCCACTTGGCGGACTCGGCAATTTATGGTATGTGCTCTAATACAATAGTTAATTATAAGGTCACATACACTTACATGGAATGCAATGTATGTACGTGGAGTATACTAACGCGTAAGGTATGTTAAGAAAATATTTACAAGTTTAAATACAATAAATAAGTGAATGAACGGCATTCAATTTTTTTTTTTTTTAATACATATTTTTATATGTTTTTGTTGTAAAGACCATTACGCGTGGTAAGTGGACAAATGGACCGAGAATCGCGACTTCTTTGCTGATGAAGAAAATGCCTCTAAAGCTGACTATAAATGGCTTAATGTTCGACATCATTGTTTCTTAACCGGTAGTCTGCGTAACATTTGTAGAGCGCAGAAAAATTTTATTGGTCTCTGAACTTTCTTTACATAGTTTCTCAGTAACTCAGCTTTAAATTTAAAACAAAAATTTCATGTTACCCGATGGGAACATTTTAGGAACGGGCCGGGACCATTTTTTGAGCTTCTCGCCTTAAGACGCTTTTTCAACTGGACGCTTAAGTACCTTAAGTAAGAATATTCAATATAGCATAAATTTGTTACGATTAAAACTAATAAGCGCAGCGTTTGGACTGGTTGAGTCTGATCGATGGAAACATTTTCATTTGTATATATTTTAAGAATTCTAGAATTGATCTTTAAGAGTCATAAATAAGGTAAAAATTTAATATCTTGTTATGTCGTGTTTTTCGAATATATTACTTTGATAAATAACGCGAAGCCATATATATTTATATGTGTTTATTGTAGCAGTTTACGCATTTATGTATCAATTAGAAATCGAACCAGTGTAGGAGTGTTCTAAGTGTTTCATAATCTCAAATAGACTTGTGTGCACTGTTGTGTGTATATAGCTGTCAAGATGTTATATTTACAAGAGTTTTAAAATAGATTTGTGAATGGGTATAGATAGACACCTACTTGTCAAGTGCTTTCCACTCTAGTAACTATAGGATGATTATACGGGTGAGTTTTAATAATGAGTCTCTACTGTTTCCTTTAGTAATTGATGTGGTTCTTTGTTGCTTGTTGTTGGAGTTGTTGCTGTTGCTATTTGATAAATTCAGGCGAAACCTTTACTTTCATTGACTCAACTTTCTTGTCGTCCCTTATTTGCTACGTTTGCTTCTAATTATTTATTGGATATATGGAATATGTTCTGCTTTGCTTTGACATTGACTTAAATGTTGTTGTTTTTTGTTGTTGTTTGTTTGTAAAAGGTCACACCGTTATAGTTCCACTTCCAGCTCCTCTTCACCTCTGGCTGTCGTTTAATCACTCAGTTGTGCGTGTCGATGATTATGATAAGAGTATATTTTTAAAATGCTTGCTGTTCCTTTCTTTAGGATCTTGGTTTACTATCTCATTTCGCACCTGGCGTCGTCTACCCACCTACTTTCTCTCACTCTCTCAAAAATCAAGGCGCTTCAGACTAATTTAATGCATTCTCAAAATCATTTTGGCCACAAAAAATGTCATTTACAACTTGATAGCGACAGATAAATACCAATTGACGAGAGTTGCTGGTGGAGTCAAAGCGTTCTTTTGTGTGCACGGAGAGATTGTTTACTACTAGTTAATGTGCACTATGTTATGTTTATTTATACACAAATGCATTCTTCTTCTTTCTTTCTTTCTTTCTTTCTTTGATAATTTATGAAAAGTGCAACTGTTCGGTTTGGTTAAATTTTTATGGTTTTTGATTTTACTATCGGCTAATAGTTGGTTAATATTGTTAAAGTAGAGAAGTCGTTGAAAGGAGTGGGAATTTGTTCAATATGTGAGTGGGTGCTTAGATTATTTGCTTCTCCGTTCACCTATTACTACTTTGATTAATTATTGAGTATTTTTATGGTGATGACAATATCGAGAGAGGGTATTATTCAAATGCATTTGCAATGATGAACTTTGAAATAATTGAATTCAATGGATGAATTGAATGTGAATGGATAGATGGCGCGCTTTTATTTATTTTTTATATAATAATACGTCACGAATTAAATTGGCAGCCACGTGATGCCAATCCCATGCTTATGGGAAATCCATAATAATGTTATTTGCCATCGAGTCCAATCCATTTTGGCTGGCACTTGCAATTAATTATACACACACATACAATCACTTTCTAACAAGTCACTTAATGTTGTTTTTGCCTTTAAAGATGATCAATTAATGTTCAATCTGTAAAAAAGGGAGAAATAAGTTGGAAAGATTTTATTAATAGATTTTTCATTAAGTCTTATTAGATGTTAAAAAACATAGCAAAAATTGGGCTTATGTCAAATATTGGGTCATTTACTTACAAATTTTATACCATAACTTGTTTAATTGTATCAATAAGCGAGAGCCATTGTCATATAAGTAAACTTGTGGAGGGTACAGGTTCTAAAAGAGATACGCACCAATTTGAAATAAACTTTATTTGGAAAGCGTTTCTAAAATTAGTGCGAAGGAGTTTAAACTTGATACAGTCAATTACTTAACTAATCTTTAACAAAAAAGATTAGAAATTGCAAATTTTCATCTTAAAGAGATCTATATAATTTAACGTTATATAGCGGGGAGTTCAAAAAATGGTCTAATTCGTTTATTTTCAACAGATTTTCTACTTGTACCAAATTTCATCGAAATGTCTTAAAAAAATACTAATTTCAATTGCAACCGCAATAATTTCCTCAAGTTTTTCTCTTACGTATGTGGTTGTAATTATAACATGAACTTTTCACGTAAAAATTTAAACAATCCAATGAATCTAAATCAATGAAAAAATAACATTTTCTAACTCTCCATATCATGCTTATTTTTGCGTATTCCTTGCAAATTATTTACGAGTATAAATAAAACCGAAGGCAACTTAACGGTAGTGAAAGAAGGACTCCGTACTAAAACTAAAGCTAAACATGTCCTATCTGTAATCATTATTTTGAAAAAAAGAAAAACTTGGCACTATTAATCGTACTTGTATTTAAACAGTTTTATGTACAAGTTTGCTTAGATATCTACATAACTACATACAAATATGTTTAGAATTTTTCGACTAGCACAAACATTACCCAGCAACGTGCTTGGTGGGTAAGGCTTGTGCAGTCTTTTGTTACGTATACATGTTAATGTACTTTATTCAGACACAATGCCATGCAGTAGCCCCGCATATTTAGTTAACATTTAGGACCCATAAGCTAAATAATGAAAGTATTTGTATTGTTAAGCAAAATCATAATTCATGTGATGTTGGAACTGAAATAATATTGCAGCCGTACAGCCATACATCAACGGCCTACGTACACACACGTGTTAGGTTTAGGAGTATATGTAACATATATAAGGAAACTTCAAGAAAAGTAAACATTTAAGCATTTTGTACATGTCCGTTTGTGCACGTTATATGGTAATAAAGCCATACTATTCCAAAGGGCTCTATTAAAATTGTATGATATGTACTGAAAGCAGTGAGAAGAGACATCTAAGAAAATCATTTTTGTAATTTACATAACATTGTGTTTACTAAGGATAAGGGTGTATTTTATACTCGGCACCACTTGTAGTGAAGGGCATATTGGGTCGGTGTGGATGTTTGTTACTCCAAAATGAAAAATGCCACGCCCACCTCAAATTAAACATATCGATCAGAATCACTTTTTGACTCTTTTAAAACATGTCCGCCTGTCTGTCTGTCCATGTAAATTTGTGCGCACTTTTTATTTATTTCGATGAGATTTATTACAAGGTCCGGTATTGACTCAAAGAAAAAAGAGAAACTCCATTTAACGTATACCGAATTGGAATTGGAATTTTCGAAACCACTCTCCCAAAACGACACTTCACAAAGTGACTTACAAATGCAGACGTCGAGTACCCGTAACATTTAACTTGTTTAAAAAAAAAAAAAAGTTGCTCGAATACAAGCAAATTTAAATTTTTAACAAATCAACATACACATACACACGTACACAGAATTCAAAAGTGCCTCAAGAAAGATTAAAATGCAAAATCTCAGACAAATTATTACAATTTTTCTTCCATTCTCTCGTTTATTATCATTTTGGCATTCTGCTTGTAGTGTGTGGGTCCAGCTGGAATATTAAATGCATCCAGATAGCTTTCATCATTAAAGAACAATTGCATTTTATCCAGAGAGATTACCATAAACTAAACATTTATCATGTACGGTACTAATGAATATAAAATAATCGTTTGTACGTGTTTACGTGTGTTTGCTGTAAATTGACTGATGAAGGCAACAATATTGTTGTAAACGCCTTCATTCCAGTTTTGTATACAAACGAAGCTAACTGAAAATGATTCAACCACTCTTTTCAAAAGTGTTTAGAACACTAGAGAAGAAAACTTCCTCAGAACGAGTCTGAGCATATCTTGTGCGTTAAAAATGATTATAAAATGTAATTATAATAAACTCGTTAATTTGCTGCAGTACGAGTGCGGCTACTGCTTGCATAATATTTATTATTTATTTTTTATGATTAATTTTATGGTTGTTGTACGTATATTACTCCCCTCAAACACAAGCATTCAACCTTTAAAGCCCAACGACAGTGCTTGTACTCCGTCAGACATTTAAATGCAGAATAAAATGCTTTTTTTACTCTCCTGCCAGCTTGACTACATTTGCTAACAATCATTTATTTTGTTGAGGCATTTTTTCATAGATTCATTCTTTTGTGTTCACATGTTCAACATAAATCTCTCCAACAACTAATAAACTATAATTTACTAAATTTTTTTTTATTTTCGCTGCAAAAAACTCTTCGATGTGATAAAATTTCCAATGCGAAATAACGAAGGAAAAAACGCTTAAATCATAAAAAAGAAACATATGTGCATTGAAAAATGTTGTTTCAATTTTGGAAACAATTGCTGACTGCGTTGCGAAAAAATTGTGAAAAAAGTTAATGCTAATGCAGTTCGTTAATGTTGCATAAATTGTACGGACCCAGCCTTGGGAATACTCTTTTTTGTCGTTGTTGGGTTAAAAAATGTTAATTATTTATTAAATGAGTGACAGAATTTATTGGAAATCTCATAAAAATTGTTAATTCTGGAAACAAAGAAAATAAAAATATTGTTTAAAACGAAAGCTTCATGAAAAATACAAAAAACTTAAATCTTAATGATTGCTTTTAATTTAAAAACCTTTTTGATAACAATTAATCTAGCATTTAAAATTTGTTTAAATTTGTTTATTAATGGACGTCCGTCAAAAATTACAAATTATGCCGTAAACTGAGGGTCTGAAGTTGATGAGCCCAAGCGTGGACCTCAACGTACTACAAAGTCGGCTAAAAATATTTTATCTGTTCAAGAAAGAGTTTCACATAATCCATCAACTTTCATTCGACGCCATAGAACGTGGTTTACCAAGAACAACTCTGGTCATCCTTCTGTACAAGTATACGGCTTTGCTTCCAATTATGATTCAATTAACACAAGAGCTTCTTCCGCAAAACTATTAACGACATCGTACATATGCCATCAAGACATTATGTTTCGCCCATGTCATCGTCGCTATGGAAAAAAACACAAAATGAATGACACGGCGAGTTTTCGTGAATTGATATGTGAAGAAACAGAATAGTTGATTTTAGACAATGAAAAACGCGCAAAATATTGATCAGTCATCTTTAAATCCATTAGAAGTGAGAACACGGTGTACAATTTTATCAGGAGGAATCATTAACACCTTACGTTGAAAATGTAAACGCGTTAATGGTAACAGTCACTAACGAACGCTAGAGTGATATGATTGACGCCACAATTAAATACTTGGCGTGGACTTGATACGTGGTTCCAACAACACGATGCATTGTCACTTATTGCCAAATACAACTCTGAAATAGATGTCATTTTTCAAGGGATCCAAGTACATAGTACTCCAAGTACAGTAGAGTAGTTTTTATTCTGCGCAATTAATTGTAAAAACGTGCAAAAGTCATATTTGTTTGAGGCCACATATTAAATGCACTTCTTCATTCATAAGCAAACTGTGGGAGCGGCTGATACTGGTTATGGCGCCTAACAGAGAAATTTAAAGTCGAAGTGTATGCGAAGTAAAGTTATCTATAAATGGTGTGCAAGTATGTTATCAGAACCTGCTCATTTTTGACGCATAGAAGGATTATAAATATAAGCTGTGAATGAATTTCATAATGTGTCCCCAAAATTGTTAAGTGAGTGGGTTTTTCAACAGCAGATATACACACGATGCTAATAGAGAATTCTATATATTCTATAGAAGCTTTAATCCCCCTTCTGGTAGGTAACATAAATATCATTTTCAGAAAATGTGTACTTTAGGTACTGAGACCCCCACCATAGTAATAATTTAGATATCTACCTGACACTTTGCACAGATATATTTAAGTTACGTTGGTAGTTTCATGTTTAATATGGGTAATTCGATTAGAAGCTATGCCCATAATTAAAAAAAATATCCTCATAAGCACAAAAAAACTACAAAGTTTCAATTTAGTGCACGTTTGTCTTTATGAGACAACAATTTTAATGGTCGTTGAAAAAGGGCACATATGTTCACCTGCCACTCCCACATGTTGCGCATCCAAGATACGATATTTTTACTTGGTATACTAAGTAGTTATAAAATAAAAAGACTTGCCACAAGCCGAACAATCACCTTGATAATTAAAGGTATGCTACGTTCTTGAATTAACGTGAAGTTGGCAATTTATTCTTTTCTTAATTGATTTTATGCCAATGAAAAGAAACATTGTTCAGTAATGTCGTTAAGGTAAAGGTCAACAACAATTACTGAGCAGAACAGGTAGTCACGAGAATGACAATCTTGGAAAACTTTTAATTGGCTGCCAATAAATGACATTGCACTTTGCAAACACAGAATATCTAATACGGATTAATATCATTTTTATTGTTTGTGGTTTTTAACATTTTAAGCACGTTTCGGTTTTTGTAAAAATCTACACAAAAGCAATAGATAGAAAATAATATATCAAGCTTTAGATAGATAGAGAAGGAGAGATGGCAGATAGATCCTTAAAACAAATATATATTGATTCTAGAGAATATATTTTAAAGGTTATATTTATATGGAAATTAAGATCCTCTAATGATGATTTATATGTCTTTAGAACGCAATTGTATGTTATACTAATATCACACACACTTCATGCGATGATTTGTGCTTGAATCTAAGAAAATACCCTTTGCCGGATTTATTTGGTTTTGGTTCAAAGTAAATGCCAATAATTTTCAATATAAGTGAAATATTTGGGTCAAAGAGGTTTTGAGTTTATTTGTAAATAAATTTTAACAACTTTCCTATGACAATATATTTTACTTAACGGTAATGTATTACTGTATTTGCCCCTCATAACTGCTATCATAACACATACACATAATTTATTATTGCAAATCTGTGGTGGCTGCTATTGAAGGCATTACGTTTTATTATACCAATAACCATAAGAAACTTTATTATTAACTGATGAATATATTACGAGTGTGCATTTTTCATTTTTCAAATAAGTCTTTTATTATTATTGTGAATTATTGTCATTATAAATTATTAATATATTTCTTGCCATGACATTTGAAGAGAAATTTTACAAACGTAGGTTAAAATAAGTATTTCGACAAATTAGTACAAAACGTTGTTTGTTTGTTCTGCCACCAGCCACAACTTGTCAGAGAAGAAAATTTCATAATTAAAATTTCAGTTTATACAGCAGTCGTACATTTTTTACAAAAAATATATTTGTTAGGCAGATGTATATATATGTGTGTGTGTTCCTGTGTAACAATTATCTTGAAACTTTTAAATACTTGCCACAAAATATGCACAAAGTGCATATCCTTCCTCTACCACTCACTTCATGCATGATGTTCATATCGTTTTTTTTTTCCTGTGTAAAACCTGAACCTTTTCGAGTTTACGATGGCTGAGTCATATCGATAGACGTCATGCAAGAGGGAGAGTTAAGGGGAAACAAATTGTTTAATGCCGTGTAGAAAGTGGCCGCATAAAAATGGCGAAGACGTGCTAAAGATCGAAGCGGGTTGTGTTGCAACAAGGCAATGACCTTTATAAATTTTAATTTGGTCAGTAATGTTTCACCATAATTACCTAAAAATGAGCCATAAAAGAAGAAAACTTAACTTGGACCGAATTTCACGGCTGCATTACTTATTAGTATGCAATTAGGTAAAGGTATGGACAGGGACATAAGGTTATTTCATTTACTGTTCGCCTTTCTACACTTTGTGTATTATGTTTCAAGTCCAATTTTCCAAAAGGAAAAAGCTTGTTTTTTTTTTTTTGTAAAAAGATTGTGGGTGTGTCTTGTATGTGAATCCGTCCACTTTTGGATGGACAATAATTCAACGTCCTAATTCGTGCGTAATAGATAATTAGTTCATTGTGGGCGTGGCTTTTAAGCTGCTTGTTAAATCTATAAATATCAAAATTTATCTCAAAATTCACCACCGCGAGTGTGGCTGCAAGACCCAGACTCAGGCCCGAACAAGGCTGAATGGATTTAAATTGTGATGCTGATCAAGAATAAGGATATAATGTGTAGGTTCTGTGGCATTGCAAACGACAAACTTAGCATACCCCCATTTTATGTGAAGGATTTAAAAAGGGCACAAAATATACGCAAAACTATTTAAATTATATGTTCATATAAATGAGAGATTACCGTAGTTAAGTATTTGGGCCAAAAAATAAAAAAAAAATATTCCAGTAAGTGAAGTAAGGAGAAGGAAAGCAAATAAGCAAGCGAAGGTTGAAAAATATTTTCATTACGACAAGTAAAAGTTTTGTTGAAAAAGTATTTTTGTGGTAAACTATTTACCTACTACCCTACTGGCAGCTGCACTCCCTTGTTATGGTTACATGGCATGTGCGTACAACTCATGTGTCTACCATAAAGTAAACGTCGTAGCTAAAGTAAATAATACAAAAATTTATGACATGAACGTACTCGGAGTCCTGCCACCACCACGTACCCATACATCCCATGTGTGCCAAAACAGTTTCCCGCTTATAAGAAGTAGAAATATGCTTGGCTTTGTGTCAAGTGCGCGTGTGATTTTGCTTTTTCCGCCAGCCGACAAAGATGATTATAAATTTTTCAAGTTTTATCTTCTCAACATTTACTTTTATGAATTTATAGTATGTGCGGTTGTGTGCGCACCTTTCTATTATGTCGAATATTTCAATACTTTATTTTCGAGAATTTGTGCCATAAACACATAGGTTTCTAGCAAATTTTATTAAAATTTTCATAAATAATGTTATGTGCACGTGCATTCTGCACATTGTTCAGGATATGTATTTTCTCTGAAGAACAGATGTGGAACAGAATGCATTGAAATCCTGCGAATATTTGTAAATTATTTAAAATAAAATAAAATAAAATTATATTAATGCTTATACTTTATGCTTTCTACTCATGCTTGTTTGAGATTTACTTTTTATACCCTCCACAAACACCCAGAAGACGAAGAATGGAAGAACAAATTTAGTATTTTATTATGATGGTGGATAAAACAAAAAAGGATAAAATTTTAATTTCACTGTCATGCCATCAGACAAGTTGATATTTGCCTCGTTTTAGTAGGTTACTGAGAAAAACAAAATGGAAAACTTTTTCATGCATTTGAATATGTTTCTCAGGCCATTGTTTTTTATGATGGAAAAAAAACAAAACCCTGCATTTGAAATTGGCCCAGTTTGACAAGGCTTTACAACGTCAGTATTATGGTTTATTCGTTCCTGCAATGAAGCTCGTGTTTCAAAGGCATGTCAAAATAAATTATTAATTATTAAGTAAATATTTAAGACTACACAGTTTAAGTTTTGAATTTTTGAAAAATATTAATAAAATATGTGGCACTAACAATGCATTCTAAACATGTTTCTTTCCACTGAAGCATTAAAAAAATGCTGCTGCAAAAGTAAAACTGAAGAGAAGGGAGAATAACTCCCCATTGCAGGCTGCAAAGTACAACCAAAACATTTTTACAACGCCTTCCAATAAGCAGATAATCACATTTCCTTATTACCTCCTCCTCATTTTACTTGTTTCTATTCTAAAGCGTGCTCTAAGTATACTCGATCTATACCAATTGTGATGTGAACAAAGATTTTCATATTATTTACTTACTTTCAAAACAAACAAACAAAACATGGAAAAGTATATACATTCAGAATACAATGCATTGCCTTAAAACATTTCATGGAATATCCTTAGATTTACAAATAAATTGACTTGCACGCAGAAGAAACCCGACAATGACGTCTCTCTCATCCAATAACTTCTTACGAGAATATATTGTACACTTAAGTAAATATGTATTCATTCTTCAATACGTATTTTTAAGTGAAATCTACAAAGAAATGTTTTGTGTATCGTATGAAATACCATTTAATGGAAAGAGATACATTTCCTTGAAGTTTTCTTGCTCGACTTCTTTTTTCTGTTCGGTCTTTATTTGCGCATTGACTTCAATTTCCTTGTATGTACATTGTGTCTCACAAAAGAGAAGAATTACCATAAAAATCAGTGATATGTAATAAATCGACTGACTTTACCCACTTGTACAATAAAAGTCGATTGTTGCAAATACATACATACATACACATATACAATATTACCATATAGAGTATGAAACAAATTCAACTGAATAACTTTCAAACACATCATGCAATACAAAGCTTTAAACAGCCCGGGTAGGTCTTTGTAATTAAGATAATTTAATTTTTAAATATATTTACATGAACGTGGTGCTAATTATACTTCATTGCAATATTAACAATTATTGATTATGCAGCTAAAAATAGTCGTTTACGTTACTATCGCTCAATTTCAATGTTAAAGCACTATTACTTGTGTATGTACTTGTACGTAACACTTTTGAGGCACTTCAAAACTAATTGACACAAATCCTTTGTAATATTGTAAGTAAACATATGTAGATAGTAGCAGCTGCTACTGTTATAACCAACATAACACCAATGCGTGTTAGACAATTTTGTTTATTATGCTAGAAATTGCTTTGAGTATAACAACGCAAGCACCAACAAATGATAATAATAATAATATTGACAAATAAAAAGCGAAATATATCTTGGGCCAAATCGTGAATCAATCAATCGGATTCTGAGACAATTTTGTAAATTGTGCGCATAAGTGTTATCCAACCGCGTTCATTTTGGGCTAATGGCTAGGATAAAAGACACATCCCCCGTACGGGCTGATGATTATAAATATTTATGTGTTTAATATGAAGCTTCAATTTTGTGTCTTATAGATGGATTTTTGTAATTCATGGGCGTGACCATGTACAGATTTTGCCCAATTTAGATAGCAACCCAGCGACATTGGCTTAAAATGTCTGCACCAAATGTCAACTCATGGTCACAAACATGAACACACGAATACACGCACATTGCTAAACCGACTGAGATTTTGATCCTAATCAAGAATGTTTATTCAATCCAATCCAATTGAAATTGGACGAAATCGGTTAACGACACGCCCTCAGATCAGCAAAAATTTAACAACAAAAGATAAATACCCTTCACAGCTACACTGGTGGGCGTGGCTTCTATATAATCACGTCCTCTAAAAATGTTTGTGTTACGTATTAGCTTATACATCGAGTTTTACGTTGAGTATGGTTTTTTGTAAAATGGGCGTGTTTGTTAACATATCACAATTATCGTATAAAGCTTTCCAAAGTTATATTGTCGCGTACATTCAGTTTACTCAAGGGTGCTCTTCAAGGACTCTGCGGCCCACCACATAAGGAACACTGCCCTAGATCATAGAAACATATGAAAAAATAATTTTCCATCGCAAATAATTATCTAATCATAATGTAATGAAAAATACTCACAATATTAAGTAAAGTATTGCAGAAAAGAAAAATATTTGAAAGGAGATCAAGGGCGTCACCAGACACAACATACTAAATATTAAATCAACGGACATATGTTGTATATCTACACCGAACATATTAGGACACGAAGAAAAACACGCCAAAAACAAAAATAAAAACGTCAAAAGTAAGTGCAGAAAAACGTCATAAAAGAACTTGACCACACATGTTCATATGTGCACGGCGTTGTGAGTTATTGTTGCTGCAGCAATTATTTTTTATGGGCTTCGAAGAAAGGAAAGTAAGCACATGTGCATGTAAAGGGTAGAAAACACGTTTAAACTTGTAATGACGATTGAACCAAATGTTTACATTGGAAGCAAAATTTCAATTTACTTTGATAAGATACAAATAAACAAACATTTTTATTTGTTCAAGAAATTTTAAAGGTTCCAATGCCAAAAAACGAATTTCCTTTCTGGGAAAATTAACGGTGTTGAATTGTTCAAAAAAAAAAAAAATGGAAAAAAGCAACCTTTGAACTACCGTTAGAATTTTTGTCTCTATTTAATTAAATTGAATCTAACAAGAAAATAATTACATTCAGCTTACGACAAATTTTCAAACCCTTCATATATACAAACTGAGGGTATATCATATAAGCAAGCACTCTCCGTATAGTGTGTCTAAGTTTAAATCAAGTTCTACACCAAGTACGTCTGAAAATTTTAATCAAGTTTTGTTCAATATAATAATAAAGCGAGGCGTTTGAAATCCACTCAGCTCATTGTCCTGAAAGTTACGGAAATGTTTATTTTTCACATTCAAGTAACAGTTCGGTCATAAATGTCAACAGAAAAATTTATTTCTGCATATATATAAAACGGAAATTCGCATCAAATAAAAGTCAATATTGAGAAAATTTAGAAGCGTGAGAGTGCCTCTAGGCAAACACTTTAATTCCGATTTTAATGATTATGATGCTAATGGTTTTTTTGTGAAAATACTAAAGTCACCTCGTGTATGTCCATACTCCAGAAGTTGCATTTCTCTAAGCAAAAAACACCCCACTTATGCGTACTTTGCGCATTCCATCTCTTGCAAAGTTTAATAAATGATTTTATACTAAAGACGCATTAATAACGACTCCGTAAATGGGAATTAAGCAATTTGTACAAGAAGGATTACCAGTGGAGGCAAAAGAATGTAAATGAGCAGCTTTGTATTTTATGTAAAGCAGCATAAGCAGTTACAACATAATGCAATAAATTTATCCGTTGAATATATTTCAAATAAATTCTGATAAATTGTTGTACAGTCATGTAAGCGGAGGTGCGCAATGCTTGTGGAGCCTATGAGCTATTTTGCATATTTACATTTGACCAACCTATGGAAATCAGTTGTACATCCTTTTCGGTTTTGCAACAGTAGCGACATTTTTTGTTTATTGTTAAAGTTTTCCTCTTTAGAATTTATGCATCTGACGTGTATATAAATATAAAGGGATAATGCTCCCTGCTCTACGGTATGCAAACACATAAATGACATCTCACGACATTTCAAAAAATATTGTGTAAATGACTTCCTTGAATTCGTTTTGTGATTTGATTTATAATACATTTGGGAAAATTATGATGATATTTCATTAAATGATATTCTTTACACATATGTGCTGCTGCTGTTGTTGTTGTTGTGTTGGCTGTCTATATATTTTTACAATTTTTATAAGCTGGCGCGAGCCATTGTTTTTTGTATTTTATTTTTATTTTTTTTCGACATTTACATGCACACCAACCGCAAATAAACACAACACATAGTCATACGAAATATCCAATTTACATATTGTTTGCATACAGAGTGCATGGGGTGGTATGCATGGTGTGATGTGATGTGGTGCAGCGTTGACAAAGCAGTGTTTTATGTATTGCAGTTATATTTTGCAGAATAATATAAATTATATTGCCTACATACCATACACACTCTTACACAAGTACGTTTAAATATAAAATGTTGTATTGTATGTAAATGTGTATCGAGTGATATATGGTGTGAATGCGTGATATATGAGATTTGGTAGATATGATCCTTTGTAAGCCAATCTATCATGTACTCGAGGGTCTGCGCCGCACGATTCATGCCAATATGTAGAAATGTGTGGTCTTAACTATTCCTCACCAAATTGCGCCAAATTGATTTTTATGTCAAACTACAAATAAAATATTAATTCAACTTAGCATTGGCCCTTAGCCTTCCCATACCTTGTTCTAGATTTCTGTGTAAGAAATAAGTTTTAAACACGCTAGATACGTTCAAATAATAGAAGGCTACAATTTTATAATACCGTTCAGGTTCATTTGCAATAAATAACTCTGATTCAAAAATGAATAAAAAAGAAACAAAATTCTCGCTAATAAAAGCGTTTCCAGTCGTGTACAAGTAAATGAAAATAAAATGTTTGAGCATTTATATTGTTACTATCAAAACAATCTAACATTTTATATTCTCCAAAACAATAATAACAACAACAACCACAATACAAATGGAAAAACACAAAATCAAGTCGAAATTAAGGGCAATTTAACCACAATTTATATGTACGTACACAAAAGTTCGATAAAATAAACGAGTGCGAATGTAGGTCAATGTACAATGTGATGATGGATAAATACAATATGTAGAAGCTTTCCATTCAAATGCTGCACACACATACATATATAGATTACTTTTTTCTCCTATTTTCGTTATATAACCTGGCAAGTGGAATCATTCATATCAACACAGATTCAATATAGAAAATGAAAAAAATTCGCGAATGCCTGCTTCTCGATTTAAGGATAATTGTCCGACTGTCTGCCTTTGTGTTATAATATATCGATAACATTTATAACAGTACGATAATCCGAATCTTAAATACCCTGCACAAGAGGTACAAGAACGACGAGCGGAATCACAGCCTTTACGTTTACTTTTGTGGACTTCTTCAATTTCAATCTTTCAAAACCTTCAATAAAGTTAGAAAACTGAAATTCGGAATTCGTACTCACAATGAGGCCATCCGTCGATGCGGTAAATGTGGACGAGGCCGCATGCAAAATCTAAAATCAAAATTTGAATTACAATAAAATACATAATTACTAAAATTTTTATATCGAAATTGAGCATAATCGTTCAAGTGCAACGCCCACTATTTATTTCAATTATAAAAATTTGAAGTTAGAATAATTTCACCTACTCTTCTCAATATGCATACACCTACAAATTCGTGCGGAATTCTACCCAAATCCATTAATTCCTATTTTATTATGATAAATATTTTATCAAAACCAAATATATATGCCACACCCACAATTTTAAATTTCGCCCGCGTATTTAATAAAATATAAATAACATACTACTCCACCAATTACACTATTTTTCCACTGATATGAATCCAAGCTGCTTTCATGCATAAGTATTAAAAAATATAAAAGCAGCACTCAAAGGCTCATAACATTACAAGACAGACAACTGAAATTTAGTAGAATTGCACTTACATCACAGATAGGGTGAAATATGTTGTATGTAAGTTATGCTCAAATGTAATGGCCAAATGGAAGCATATTCAAGTGCAAGTATATATATACGTCACTTTTGGTTAAGTGTTCTGCTGGCCCTGTAGTGTAGCGGAAGTTCGGTTTCGGCCATTTCGATATTCGCATTTGCCTTCGTTGTACAAGTCAAAGCGCATTGACTGGCCTCATTAACATTCATGCCTATATACATGTCTTCCAACATGTTGTTAAGCTACCTCTGTTTGCTTCTTTCCACATACGCATGTGTGGGTGTGGTGGTGGTGGTGATGATGTGCGCACTTACAATAGGTAGAGATGGAGATACGAAAAAAGAGACCAAGAACCAGTATTCACTTGATATCGTGTTTCATATTCGAACAGAGAATTCAAGTTGTAAGTTGTAAGAGCACTGGGCGATGAATGAATGACAATGACGGAGTTTACTTACGTTCATGACTTACATAAAGGTGAACTTATTCTGTAACTTCTTTTACAATAACAGGTAAGGAGGTAAAAATATTAAGCGAACGCCAAATCCCGGATACACACCATCATAATTTGCAAAATAGAGCACTACGGTATTATTTCTTAAAAAAAGGAAAAAACATCGACGGAGGGGATAACTATAAATATGTGTGCTTCAACTTGATGGTTCAATTTTTGTGGCAGATATATAAATATCGATTTTGGGCGTGAATCTTGATCGAATTTGCTCATTTTAAATAGCGAAATTGTCGAAAGCGTCTGAATAAAATTTCACCTCAATATCTAAATATTTACGTCCGTTAGAATGTTAACAACAGACGGACGCACGGACATACATGTCTAGATCGATTCAGGTTTTGATACTAATCAAGAATATATATACTTTGTAGGGTCTCTGACACCTCCTTCTGATGGGTGTTTCAAACGGAAGGGCAAACTTAGTATACCCCACATCTTATCTGAAAGGTATGAAAATTGTTAAAATTTATTTAAATAAACATGCACATCTAATTAGTTTTTGGGTGTGGCAACATTTTACCTTTTAATTTTTTATACAATCATCCTAAAAAGTTTCAATTTTTCACTCATATAATTTGCATTAAATACGTTGTGGCCAAAGACGCGCATTTGAGTTAATTTTATAGATTTTTATAATTTTATTTTATACGCGAAAACGTGCTCTCTAAATCAAATTGGTTCATTGGACACGCCCATTTTGGGGAAAGTGTTGTATCCTAAACCACGTCCCAATGTACGAAACCCTTAGAAACAGATTTGCACAGGTTTATGAACAACACAAGTAAAATGGAATTTAAGTGTACAACCCTTAACCGACCACATCCATTTTCACAACTTTTTTCCGGACAAGAAGGGAGAATCATTTATGGTTTACTCTTAAAACTCTGCCGTGTGCATTGTAAAATTGTAAGAACCGATAGACTGATTTATCCCATTTTAAGTGTCAAGTAAGAGCAACTCAGCAACTTTTGCCAAATTTTAGAACAATCAGAGTCGCTCAGGACTAATGCGAATTTTGAAAATTTGGACAAAAGCAAACGTGCACGTAAATGTGTGCATTGTTCATATTAAATTATTCCATTAAAATATATTAATGAATCCTCCGAATGATTGGTTCCTTTCTCTTCAAATGCACAACTTTGGGATGCTAAAAATATATAAAATGTAAAAATATACACAAACGTAACATGTGGAATTAAACCTGTTTGAGTTCACTTTATATAAACTCTTGCTGCCTCTTATTATTTTTCAATTTATTCACGTACCAGTTATTATCTATTTTCATACAAATTTCCCCGATAACGGTCGAGTACATTAGAAGCGCAGCTTCCATTTAAACCGTATTGGCAGCACTTTGATTTAATATTACCCGTCATTAGCAAAACACTACGCAAACAAACTCTAATGGAAGCACAACTTATACACCAACGAGGAACATAAGCAAGAAAAAATTAAAATAAAATCGACAATTCAATAGCAAATACTGTACATTGTTGTTTTTGTTTTTAACTAGTTGGTCGATGTTGCCTCTGTTGTTATTGCCGCCGTCGTTGTAGTTGTTGTTGATTTTGCATTAAATATGCGCAAAAAGTATGAAACGGGGTTTGTGGGTCGATTGCTTGCACCAAATCATTACATATACAATACATATGTTGGTTATGTATATATATATATATATGTGTGTGTACAATGCAAAGGTATATGTACAATGTAAAATTGCGTATTTTTTATTTAGTCAGAGTTGAGTATGTGGGTATATTTTGCAAATTAGACGAGAAATCATTGAAAAATTATTTTGTTGTTATCAAGAACAAAATAAAAATACGGGAAAAATGAAATTGAAGCGGAGAGAAGAAAAGGTGTGTATTGCGTAGAATTCCTACGTAGCGTAGGTCTGCATTATACAATAGCAACGTAACAAGAAGCACACTACACAACTTTTGTAAAGGAGAAGATTCCAAATGAAAACGTTTCCATTGAAAAATAAAACATTTTATTTTGATGAAAAAATTTCAATGCAAAATTCATTTTAAAATGAAATAAGTTGAATTGAATATGAAAATACGTTACGTTTAAAAAAAAGTATAAAATAATTAAATTAAAAACAAGCGAGAAAAAAAGTCGGTCAAACCCCATCATTTAATACTCTAGACCACTTCGATCCTTAAATTATGCTATGATTACTTTAGTTAAATATCTCAAAAATGCGTCTTGTAGATTGCGTAAAAATTTACATGGATAGACAGACGGTCAGATGTAAATTATAGGATGTTATAGGTTCACATTCTTTTTGGGCACATCAATGGATCGGATAATTATACAAATATTTACGGAATTTAAATTTTTGTGGCCAAAGGATATGGCCATTAGAGTAAAACGTAAACTGTACGTTAATAAAATGCGCAACTATATATATGCCACGCCCACAATTTATAATTAAATGTCTCTTTTGATTGCAGTCTTTTCAATTTACAATTGCACAAATTGTTGACAAACAATGTCTGTCAGTCTGTCCAATTAATGACATTATCTACACAAAAATTATACGCGTATGTTCTGCCGCTATAGACGAACTAGGGATGTTAAAGTATGAGTACACTCTGCATTCTCAATATTATTAATGAAATTCTAATATAAATCACATACACGTGCATACGAAAATTTCAATCAGGAGAGGGTGTACACTTTACATAGTTTTGGTTGCTTGCTGAGTAGCAAAAAATGCTAAAAATGTTGTTTGTGTGGCATTGTGTTTATACTGCGCGAACTACACACATAGGCACCTAGCATCGAGTCAAAGCAATATCTATAAAAAAATGTAGAGCAATGAATATGGTACAAAAGAAAAAGGAAAACGCCAGTAAAGCGGAATATATATATGGGTTTGGTTAGTGAGCGTTAAGTGTGTGTGGGTGTTTCAAAAATATGTTTTTATTTTCCTTTCTGAACAAGGATGTTACACTTGTTTTATAGATTGGTTGTTCAGATTGGTTTCTTCACTAATGGTTCTACATTCCGCAGGCCTTCAGCTCTCACACACAGTGTAAAGGTTATGTATGTGTGCAAATTAAAATGTTTATTGGATTTGTTTTAAGGGACTGGTCTGGGCTAAAACATTGTTCAGATTGATCAGTCCAACGGTGGTTACCGAGTATTATAATTTTAATGTTTCATTGTGAATGTGTGTTTGGTTAAAAATGAATAAAATAACAACAACATTAATTTTTAATTTGAGGTTTTCTTTATCGATAAACATTACCGCATACGGGCACGATGCGGATATACGGCAAACTTTGAAAAACGGAAAACAACGCATTGATTATTCAATTTAATTGCAATTGCAATATACTTTAATTAATTTATTGTATGTTTAATTTCTATATTCCTCCCTTACCATCAATAATAGAATTCGATTATGTTGTATTTGCTGGCAGTTTATTCCCTGACATAATTCATAAAGTTAAGTTGTGTGTATGTTTAGTATATAATGCTGTAAAAGGTTTAATATGAATTAATTGTGTAATCGTGTGGTCAGATTAATGCTTTATGATAATAAAGCTCAAGTTCATAAGCAAAGCTTATGGCGACTTTTTCTATGAATTTTATTTATTAATTAAATCCACATTAATATTGGGTTGTTCACCATGTTTATAGTTTCGTTTGCAATATCTCTTGATCAACATCGATTTATCGGATGTTTGTTGTTGGAAAGCGCACGGTTGTAAAAATTTAGATATTTAGCTAAAATTCAATGCATACCATGTAGTTCTAGCGATGTAAATAGGGTAAAATAGACCAAAGGCCACGCCCACAATCAATAAAAATCTTTATATCAGCCTCAAAAATTGAGCTAAAAAGTTAAATTCAGATATAAGAGGTTAAAATAAACCGCCCCATAGAGGTGCCCAGAAATGGGCTTGGCTTCATGGGATATCAGAAACCTTCACACACAATTCACAAGAAACCCTTTTAATGCAGAAATGATGTGGAAATCGACACATCTTATGCACTTTATTAATTGACGTAATCAAGTATCCGCCATTCATTTTTATTTTGGTGCAGACGTATAGACGCCACGCCCCTTACTTCTACTTATAATTAGAGATCCAATTGAAGCTTTTGTACTTCCTATATTGTGCATTACCATTTAAGTTTATTACAATTGCGACAATTACGAACAATTTATGGAATAAAATTATTTACACATTTTTACATTCACGTCATATGCAATTGTTGTGTCAAATACTTTAAATATTGTAAAGTAAAATATTCATTGTACAATATATTGTGTGGATATAAATATATTTACAGAAGCAGCGGAATTTTAATTTGCCTCTTAAATATATAGATTTAAAAAAAAAATTTAACGATACAATATCTGTTGCAAAATAATTGTACGAGATATCGACTATGATCGATTAAAAGCAGTTGATAATAATTTTAATGATATTTCATTCCCGAAGCAATGGAATCTCCTCAGTTTTGTCGATAAAAGAGTCCTAATAATGAGACAGACAATTCAATTTAAGTTATTATCTACAACACTTGACAACGAATATCTTAACTGTAAAGGTTGATATTTAAAAGTATATAAAAACTATACTGATTAAAAAAACCCCAAAAATAAAGAATACGTAAGTGAAGCTAATGAAGTATAGTATCAAAAAAGGACATGCCTATAAATAACCAGCTTAAAGTAGTTTAAAAGGAATGAAATAATAACATATAAAAAAAAGTAAATTTGGTTAAGACCAAATCTTAAGTACCCTTTACATCTGCGTACAAACTAAGAGCATGATTCCGTACTGTAATATTGTGTGTTCTACGTGTCTACGTAAAACAAACGCAATGTAAATCTAACATATCAGGGATTTACATTGCGTTTGTTGTTTTGTAAATATTTGACACTGATAGGTGAATTTTTGTTATTTTTATATAAAAAATGCAAACAATAGACGGACTTGTTTAGATCGACTCAACTTTTTTCAAGAATATAAATACTTTATAGGGTCTCTGATCCTCCTTCTGGGTGTTGCAAAGGGAATGACAAACTTAGTGCACTCCCCATCAAATGTGGAAGGTGTAAAAAAATAGGTAGAAAAATTCGTACGAAGCCAAGAACCACAACAATTTGAGGAAAGGAACTATTTTACACGTTTATGCGTAAAAAATGCATACACGCTTATACGTATATGAACATATCCCAGTAACAAAGCCATACATTCCAGTGCAGACACTGAGAAAAACGAGCACTCTTGTGCGGTTCCCAGACGTCCCAGTGAAATGAATTCGTATTTTCATTTCACTTCAAATAAGTATCCGTAAAAAAAGGTAACAAGAATTGCATAAAAATTGTCTGAGTGAGGCAAAATCAAGCAAAGAGTAAAAGCAAATGAAAATGAAGAGGAAAGAAAGGTGAAACATAGTGCTCGTAGAAATGTGTTTTTGAAGTAATGTATCGAAGATGTATAAGAAAAATGATATAAGTGTTTTCCTTTTAAGCTCGCAACCATTACGATAGGACAATGAACGCAATGAACACCAGATGCCAAGGTGGATTAAAGGGAAAACTTTAAAACAATAAATTAAACGAGCATGGATTAATCGAATCAGATAATGATACTATAAAGGTACAGTAGTAATCTCCATACATGCCTCCATGGCTCTTTGAGATTTCTGAATTATTTATTTACAACTACACTACAATTTAATAAACTTGGCTGTAAGGCAACCATACTAATTATGTCCGCACGTATGTACATCTTTCTTTGTTTCACAAATTATTGAAAAATAAACACAACGTAATTGATTATTTTTCATCACGTCTCAAAAACAGTAAACCTTATTATTTATTTATTAGTATTAGCTTTATTTAAGTTACAAAAAAATATGTACAGATGTAAATATGATGCTTATGTCAGAGATACCTTTCTTTGCAATATTTTTGAGATTTAGCTAACAATTACTCGTAATCTGAAACAATTTAAGACTGAAAATTGCATGTTGATGTGTGTATCATATGAATATTCACTGGGACGAGGTTGTAAAATATGTGCAAATTACATGCAAAAATTAAGTCAACATTTGTTAAATGACGGATGGATGGACAAAGGTTTACACACGAATAAAAACCAATTTGTAAATTCGGAGGTCAAATGTGATTTGCGGATCAAAATTTTAACCGATTTTAGTTTTTCTGTGTTTTTAAGAATTTTTTTAATAAAAGTTCAATATCGACGTCGAATTCGAGCTCGAGCTTAGAATCTTACAAGTTTAGTTGTTTTTGAAACCGGGTATATGATATGTTGTCATTTTCGTATATATATGTGTGTACGTCCATCAATTAAAAATCTTACTTTCTGTTTTTTCCATAACTTGTTAAAATTTTATAATTGTCCTATATATGTATGTATGTGTAGATAAACCACAAACAATTAAAACTTCCTTAAAAATATTACTTTTTAAAGAATAACGAAACCAAACTGCAACCCAACACTTCCAGATGATGGCCAAGTTATATAAAATATTTTAACATTTAATTGACGTTTGTGCAACTCCACTGCTGCATTTACTTAAGAGAGTATACATATATTTATATATTTTTTTAATAAATACAAATGTACATAAAACCATATAAAAAATGCACACATTCAAGCATTACATCATCACTTGAGCTTTGTTTTTCTTTTATTCCCAGAAACACTTTATTAGGCTCATATACATACTAGTTAAGTTTTTAATACCCTACGCCACATCTGGTAAAGGGGTACATTAAGCTTGTCTGTAAACGACAAGTTAAGGTGAATAATAGAGAACGTTACGTTATACATACTTAGGCCTGATTATTTTGTTCCTCCTGAAATTAGCTGGTTTTTAAGATTAATTTTCAACGTAAGTTCACAGGGATCGAGTGATTCATTCAGAAATATAATTATTTAGACAACAACAAAATTCTATAATTTGGCTGATTTCGATTATTATTATTAATAAAAAATTGTAAAATTATTTTCACAATAATTATTGTTTGTAATAGAAAATTAGAAAATTTTTTATATGTAAGAAAATATTTTTGTTATTTATTACTTGTGTTAATAGTATTAAGAGAAAACTATTTTTTTAACATTAATTTTTTATAAAATTATTATGCTTTTTAGTGAAAAATATTTAAAAAGGTAAAACTTTAATAATTTATTTTAAAATAATGAATATTTTTACACATTTGAAAAAATTATTTTTGGTCTTTCAATTCAATGTGTGAAGCTTTCTTGTTACGAACAGTTCAACAATTATAATATGTACATCAACTTGGGTAGTTTAACTAAATAGCATATCAAGCTGGGTAGAGGAGGAATGACTTGGTTGCACAAACAAGCAGAAATGTAATGTGAAACGAGAGTTCATTAGTAAGAGTGTGGTAAGTGGATTTGCCATGGAGCAGGAAGTAGCTTTTGACGCAGGAAAACAGAAGGTTATTTGTACGGTGGGTATTTAACTGCTCTTAAGTGAGGAAAAGAATTGAAATATTTAAATAAAGTAAAAAATAAAGTCGGAATGATTAAGTTGTGCAAATGGCGGTGCTTAAATTATTATCAAAAATATTAAAATAAAAAAAAGCAGACCATGCCGGAAAACGATCTGACTACTTATCCGGTTATCAGTTAAACATGCGGCACTTTTCCTATTCTATTTAAATAATTTTAGTAGTTGACTAGTAGCCTTAATCCCTTAATATATATGTATTTTAAAGAAAACCAAAATGGGGCGGAAGACTTTTAATTTTAGTTTTGAGCCTTTTGTACATATAATCGATAAAACGTCTACATAGCAAATATTTGTATTTGTTGTGTGTTATTTATTCTATAATTCTTTCAGTTCATAAACACACTTTGATGCATTCAACTTTATTATAAGGATTATGTCAACTTCACTATAATATATTCCTGAATGAAACGAACAATTCTTTTTGTATAACATGACAATCAAATTGAGTAGAAATAATGAATCCCAAAAGCAAAAATGAATTGATCAATGCGTTGTAAAATGAAAGCAATCAAAAGAGTTAAATAAAGATTTCAACTTACAATTTGTATAGAGCTGCAAACAACAATACAACAATAAAACTTGTATTATGCGGGCAATTATTTTTAACGATTGCACTCAAACTTGTCACAATTCAACCTTACCTTACCATAAATGGAATTTAAAAGCCAAGTTTTAAGGAAAGTATCAACAATTGTGGATTATTTCCGCAAAATAGTCCTTGGTTGGTACGCTGAGTAAAGCTTTTCTTTAGAATACAAAGTTTGAACTGATGTAGCATTACGAAGAATTTGCATTATTTGAAAGCTTACTTTCTTAAAATTCCCCAAAATACAAAATGTTTGTAGTTTATATTTAATCTAAATGAGGCACGTTTTTCTAACGCGGTTTTAAAATATTTTTGATGGATTAAAATCATTACAGAAACTATCTCAGTTCTCTGATCAAACTCAAGCTTGTATGTAACGTTGAATTTGTCTGATCAATTACTATGGATCAGCATCAAAATTACAGTTCTCGATACAAATTTTTTTTTCCAAAATTCACCATTTTCACTATAAAAATCATTCGATTTTGTGAGCATGATTAAGCTTTTAGCAAATGGAATTAAAGTGTTAAAGTTTCAATCGAAAATATCAAGAAATGTGGGTTCTTACTTTTTGTTAGTAATAAAAAATGCAATCTGTTGTTGCATTGCGTAAAGTGAACGTAAGTAAGTTTACATATTAAACATACTCAATAGGAGTGGGAATACCAAATTTTATATATATGATTCATGTTGAGTCGAAATGAAACTCCGTGGTATATCAATATTGCCATGGAAGCTGCTATATAGGTTTCATTAAACGCAAACTTACGTGATCAATGTTTAATATAAGCCTTCCTAATGTTAATAGGCAGCTACGTACCTGATATTATTTCTTCAGCCTTGAAATTAAAGGTTTTGTACAAGTTGAATTCCTTGGGTGTGTAATTAGTGGCTTTTCTAATTTTCGTAAACTATTTTGCAGCATTTCTTTGGCGCATTGTCATTAAAAAAAAGGCCAAATATAAATAGAATTAGCAACAAACTTATTTATTGTCGTTGTTCTCCCATCTCCCTACAGTCTCTTCATTTTTACGGTCAGTGACTTTTTTATAGAAACCCAATCTAACTAATAGAAGCATTTTAAATGATTATCAACTAACTACAATTTTGTAATTAAAAATTCATATAAAAAAATAAATAAAAGAATAGTTTTTTATATTGAAATGGAAAATACGCTTAATGCAACAAATTTACTCTATTGAGAATAAACTGTTATATTGGTCACAGCACTACATGTTAGTAGAGAGATGGTGAAATAAATTTAATTAATAGTCCACCATTGTTTGTGCAGTGCACTGTTATGGTTTTTTTTTTTTCAACTTTCATTTTTGAAAAAATGTTCTTCATATGGTAATTTTTTCTGCATTTTGCTTTGTTGTGTTTGGTTTTTTCTGTTTGAAATTTTAAAATATTTACATAGAACTCATAGAAATTAAGAGGAAACGGAAATTCGCTTGAGCGGAAATTCCTGATATTTGATTTGGCCAAAAATCCTTTTTTTTTTCATGTATAACAAAAGAAATGCGAATAATAAAAAATGTTATGAATATAAAATTTAATGATCGTTTATCTTAAATTTGTAATAGAATAATAAATAATTTAAACAACGTATGGAGGAACAAAGACCTTTGATGATTACTGTATAACTATTTTTATTTCAACTGTTACTAAAACGTTTAGTGCTACACTTAAATTTAAAGATACGAACTGATAAAGGATAATATAGAAATTAAGAAAAAGTCCTCATTTTCTACCGTGCAGTAGCGCACACCGAAGTGCTATCTTCCAAATTGTCTTACATTCACTTCAAAATCACTTGTTGGCCTTGGGTCTGAATATAATTTATCAGATTAAACTTCAACAGAAGTTCACTAAAAACATATTTGGGGCTTTCACTTGGTGAACTCTGATAATCACTTCTGTGGACCAGAGTAAAATCTGGATTGGTTCGATGTGAGAATGAGCCACATATTTATATTTATTTCATTTTAGGAATTCCTTGATTTCTAAAATATTTTAAATAGAAAATGCGCACATTAATCACAGTGTTTCCTAAACGTTTAAATTATTCTAAAATATACATAAATATATGAAATAAATATTAAATCCCAATTGAAGATTAATTCTTTATTCTGTCTGTGTCTCTTTCTTTCTTTAAATTTCCGTTAGACAAACTACAGAGAGTTTCCCTTTGCATGGAACTACTAGAACATAGAGTATTACTTTACATGTTCAGTTACATGTAGGTATGTACTTGATTTTATTGTATTCCGGGTTGCTTTATCGTTATTCTTCTTTTTATCTCTTTCATGTATTTTGGTAAGCACTTGTGTGTATAATCTTTGGCCGGAATTGCTTTTGTAGAAAATTATGTTTTTTCATTTCCTTTAAATAAAGTTGCTTGCATGAATTAAAGAAGAAGCATTAGTCAAGTACTTCTCATGTTTTACGTTGTGTTAGCACATAGTTTTATAAAATTTCTCATGCTGCCGATTATTGTATATTAGTGTACGTAGGTGTGTGATTGTCGCCATTAGAGCTTGAAATGTATTCTGATTGATTTTGACAATTTGTTTTTATGTTATTTTATGCATAAATATCCATTTAAGATGGAAGGTATACTAAGTTTGTCATTCCGTATTCAACACCCAGAAGGAGGCGTCAGAGATCAGCATCAAGAACTGGCGATCTAGACTTGTACGTCCACGCGTCGTTGTATTAATAAATGGTCGTAAAGGTCTTAAACTTTGAGATATTGAGCTAAAATTTTATCTACAAATATCTAGTCGAATAACAGAAGCGTCAACAATCGACAAAAAACCATACTCAGAGTACTCATACTCTTGCAAGGTGATCCGTAATATAGAGGGCGTAACCATATACCTGACACGCCCACCGTTTAAAATTATTACAATATTTTTATCCCAGAAGAAATTTTTCTTATAAAAATTTTCCCACCAATCCGTCACTGCTACAATTTCACCATTTCAATGTTGAACTTTCTATAGAAACTAATGATTGATTTTTCAGAGATTGTTAAATATGTGTAAAATATTTTAACCACACTGACAAAACGTTTTCGTCTTAAACGAATGCTAGAAAATTTATTTTTATTAGCCCGTCGGTGAGGAGAGTAATTTAAACTTGAAACATTCGCTTTGTTAATATTTATCTTTCACTTTACTTGAGCTGAAGGATTTTTTTTTTTTGGCAGTTATTTCAATTGCTCTTCCACTTAAGTTGCATAAAGAAATGTAGATGTACTGTTAGAACGCCTCCAGGTTATGTAACTTTCATTAAATAATATAAACGGAAATCAGGTAGAACCTGAGTATTAAGTCACTTGAACTTAGAGAGGAGAAAAACACAAAGACTTATATGTAAGCACAGGGTAAGGGTAAGAACAAGACAGCAATATTTGACGCCTTCAATTCTCTATTTATTTTTTATATTTTTCCATGGTTCCTTCTTAAAGCACTTATCATTACGTACATGAACTACTCTTGACAGGCAAACGCATTAATCATGGCGTGGCGTGAAACTTTGTAAAGCTTTTTGATAAATGTGTCTGTGTGTGTGTTATTAGGTAACGTAATGCTGCAGTCGTTCACCCTGCGGCCAACATTCAGTCAGTAATTTTTACAGACACAATCGTTCGGAAAAAGAAATAAATGGAAAACAGTTTTACCAACATTTACCAACTGGGAAATCAAAAGAAAACAATTGAAGCAAGAAAACCTTTCTATATGGAATCCCGCCACATATGCGCGATACGTGATTTCACTAAGACATAATTGTATTTCGCTTGGTGTAGAGGTTTTTATCTCAAGCTTTCATTCTCTTCTATTCTTATATTTTTTCCATCTATATAAGCATATAAGCTTTTTTCGTTTCGGGTAACATTTTCAATGAGAAAACGGCAAAAAATGTTAATTATACGGTAATGAAAGCATAAGAATGCCACGTACTCCTCATTTTAGTGAAATATTTGCTTATTTTTACGAGCGACATGGCCTTTTTGTGGCAAATTTTAAATTTGAATGCAACTTTGTCAATGTCAGCGTTGAACTCAATATGAACGCATACAGACCAAAGAACTTTTCTTTTAAAACATTCCCAAAAAAAACTCACTATATATATTTTTGTTTGGACAATAATGGAAAGCATAAGCATGGTAGGGATTTTATCCCCTTCTGTTAAATTACTTATCAAGCCCCAGACAGCATATATTCATCATTACCACAGGCCTATCTATGTAGGTCCTCTTACACAAGAGAATACAATTTCTGTACATTGTCTGCAGGTTTACACACTAAGTGTCTACAAAGCAAAACCTTTTGGGTCCTTTTAACCGGAGTTCCTTTTCGAACATCATTCTATTTGAAACCAATATGATCAAGACATCGCTGATTTTGAATTTTTATTTAGAAGACTATGTATGTAAAAGTCGGCGCAGTCTTATACGGCCGAACTCATTATACATTTTTAACTGTAACTCATCGCGAACACGTACAATATTTTGCGAAGAATCTTTCTTGTACATCGATGATGGGTACTTAAGATGTGTTCCAACCTTCATTTAGCTTTTAACCTGATTCGGACAAAACAAATTTAATATAATTTCCTAACAACTAGTAAGATAGGTTTCAAAATGTGTTTTTCTACCTAGCATTCTGACTATGTGTAAATCTATTCATTTTGTTCATTGCCCTGAATTTTAAACTCTAGAATGAAATTCACTTTTTTCGTGGTATTATTGCCAAACGCTTCAAAAACTTTTTGCCACACTAGACTGGTCACAACTGTTTAAAACTTTTGAAAAACTCCCATAAATTATTATAGGAACTTGCAATTTTATATTTAGACAAAAAAAAAAAACAAACATTACATTATAGGTGAATATAGAAAAAGGAAAATCTTTCATATCTTTTCATTTCCCCATTGCACATATACGAGCATTACTGGCAAAATTTCATTTTCTTCTAAAGGGTAAAATATAATATCATTAACGCACCGCTACATTGGTTTTGTACAGATGTTTATAGCGCCTAGAAAGGGATGTGCCACAAAAAAGTATAAATATTCTTAATTACTATTAATAGCCGAGATTGAGATTCAGACCTTCTGTCTATCAGTGTGCCTGTGCGAATTTCTGAGCGGTATTCTGAAATTTGGGCAGAGTATTCCTCCTCTATGTCGGGAACAAATTTGTGGAAGTGGTCGTGATCCTTCATGATACGCAAACACAGCGGCTGTGATCCTTACTATAGTAAATCTTATACAGACCCACTTAAGTGGGCGTGGCTAATTTACAAATCTGTTGTTATGTAGAGAGCACGCTTTTATGTATAAAATGAAGTATTGAAAATGTATAAGTTGAGTTCACAAGTACGCGTGTCTGTCCACGATTATTTATTGAGAATTATATGAGTGAAAAATTAAAACTCTTGCAGAGTGATTGAATAAGTATTCTCCACTTTGAAAAAAATATTGATACTGCCACGTCGAAAAATTAACTATTTTGTAGGTAATTTTTTTCTTATATAGAAAAGTAATGCAGTGAGTATCCTAGATGGTCTAATGCAGTCTCTTTTACTTGCTTTTGTTGTAAAAGTTGTTCTCTCCTGACTAGCAATAAAATCTGAGTTGATCTCTTCATGTGTTATCGCAATAATTCCGGGGTATATATAAAATTGTTAGTGCGGAGTGTATGTAAAACGTAAAGCCAGACAAATGTACACTTTTGAAACTATACTCAAATTTTTGGCAATTTTAATTATAAATATTTATTTATTTCATATTTTTGTCCGTTCTAAAAACTAACAACTAACAAACCCAGAAAACCTGACAAGCCAACTGAATCCAAAACAATTTTGCAACTGTTTTAACATGAAATAAACCCTCCATTATTTCTCCTTTTTTCAGCAACACAAACAATAAGTATAATTCTTTAACTCTCATCTCAACTTTGCTTCTGTTCCAGTTTACATTGTCATTACACCGCATACCACAGAAAAAAACTAAAAACAAAGAAACAGTGCTTTCGTAAAAAGAGTTACTTTTTTGTTGTTGCTGGATGTGAAATTGTAACTTTTTATTTTCCTTTCGTTTGCTGGGTTAAGAGTAAGTTCTTGTAGAGTTTAGAGTTAAAACAACATAACACAGTATTATCTGCCAGTGCTTCATTGTGTTTTGTAAGGCGAACTAAACAAACAAACCAACAAATGAAAGAACGAAAAAAAAATACCTATTTCTATGTATTATATGCACCATACGTACATGGCTGAAGTCTATTCGGGCACATATTGTAAAGGTTGTGGTCTAGTAAGAATAATGACTTTGGTGTTGATAATAACGATGTCGTTCTTATTGTCAGTGTTTTGTGTTGTTGGTGTGCGTATTTTTTAAACTGCTGCATAAAATACAATAATTGTTATTTGTTATTATTCAAAGTAAGGGAGAAAGAGAGAGAAGCCATTGTACTGTACTGCTGTAGCCGTAAGCAATGTAGCTTCAGTTACCATTCACAAATATTCACTCACTCTGAATGTTATATTATTTTGTTCTATTTCATTATGAAACCACCTTTGGATAGAAAGTGTGTTAAATATATCATTTCATTTACATCTTACATTAAACTTAAATTTTATAAAGTTAAAAAAGTGTTTTGCCATCAATTTTAATTAAAATAATGAATGTTTGAAGTTAAATGTTGTCATGTACAGACATACTATTCATTCTTGATCAGAATCAAAATCTAAATCGATCCCGGCATGTCCCCCCAGGTTGTGATTAATTGGACAAAATTGTTCGGAGTCACGCCCATAATCAAGAAATATCACAACTGCCAAAACGTGAGCTACGAAATTAAACTTGACCATTTTTAAAATGGGCGGGATCGGATAACTGACGCGCCCATTGCCCACGAAATTAAGGTTTTTTGTGCAAAATCCAACGTAGAAGTTTATACGTACTGCATACACTAATAAAAATGATAATCAGATACCTACCACGCCCCCCTAGGTTGTACATACCAAAGGTAAGGGGGCAGTTAAGATTTAGCTTAACTTAAATTTAGTCGTTTTATTTGTTTTTTATCAGTTTTATGTTCTTCCGTTTGCTTTGTATTTTTGCACTGAGGTGATGGCAGAATAAATGCGTATGCGCGCGTGTGCTTTAAATGAAAAATAATTAATACAATGCAACACTTTGTGGCAATGTCTTTCTGGATGTTGCTAATGCGGAAACGTAATGCGTGCAATCTAATCTTTTTCACAAGGTTTTACAAAAACTATGCTTGCTCAACCCAAATTTTGATTCATCTACTACTTAATTGTAATATTGACTGTACGGGTGTATTATTCTACGTACAAAACATGTTAAATGTTGAGAAAATTTTTCCATTCAATGGTTAAATTTTCAATGAGTTGGTGGTGTTTTGTTGTGGAACAACTCAACAACACAACAAAACTGCTTAATGAAATTATTTAATTAACAAATGTTCTTGCACAACATGTAAAGGCTTTAGGATACAAAAGTAGAACAGTAAAAACAACAACGACACTAATTTTAACAATAATCGAAAACTTTGCTTTATGTCAAGTATGGGACAGACTGGCACATATTCCTCAAAAATATTAAGTAAATGATTGTATTTTTCTTAATTTTTTGCCTTTTTGTTGTTTTTGACAAGACAAGTTTAACAAAAGGCTTTAGCCGATTCATCTTCCTCGTCACCTCATTAAACGTATAGTAGAAGAGTAACGAGTAACGACTTGTACTGCACAGAAAACAATTTCATCAACTTCAACAGCTTTGAGGTGTTGTCAATATGTACACACAGACACACACATATACATAAATTTTGTTATCGTCACTGTCATCATTCCTCCTGGCAGGACAAGTGAATGCACGAATGAATAGATTGTTTTTGTAATTGTTTGTAAATTTCACTCTGTCGTCAGGTTAATAGGCCCATCACCTGGTTGGGAGAAACCTGGATGGGTTGCATTCTATGTCAATGTGGCCACTTAAGTCGGCTGACGATATAATTGGAACTTTTGAGCCAACATAGAATGTGTACAATATCACACAAAAATTATGAATACATGCACAAAATGAACAAAGAATAAACAGTTGTGGTGAAAAGGTGTGTTTCGGATTTAAAGCGTTCCAACACATATTGTGTCTGATACTCAAACTTTTACTCAATTATTTAATAAACGTAAAGAATTAGAATATAAAGCGGAATCCTTCTTCACACAGTTGTATATAAAGTGTGGGCGTGGAATGTAGCAACCGCTAAAGTATACACATACAAATTTACATCAATTTTTTAATTTTACAACCCACTTTTAGCGGATAATTATAAATATGTACACCTCAGTGCCTTTTTAGTGAGATTCTTCTTCTTCTTGGAGCGTGGTACTTGAAGAATTGGTTTTAAGTAAATAAGAAATACGGAAACTAAAATTTACCGGAAAAGTGCTAATAACAGATGGACATACAGACGGACTCACTGAAGTGTCAGAATGGAATCTATTTTAAGCATGCCATCTCTAACGCACCTTCTGGGTGATTTTGTTAGCAATTTGCTCCGTTGAGCCTCTTTTTCGATGTTGCAAACGTTTTGAAGAACTCATAAATATTATTTTATTATACCTTGAGGTGGGTACAAGCAGCTTTGTTAATAATTTACAGAAGGCTCAATAAGAGAAGTAGAAGAAGAGAAAGGGTATCGTTCACATAGCCAATGCACCTGCAGTAGGTTTTTTGGTAAAATCAAGCACCTGTAACACTCAACCATATG
The DNA here is from genome assembly GCA_963978525.1 of Ornithomya fringillina. Taxonomy (NCBI): domain Eukaryota; kingdom Metazoa; phylum Arthropoda; class Insecta; order Diptera; family Hippoboscidae; genus Ornithomya; species Ornithomya fringillina. The sequence goes on from OZ021693.1 coordinate 13,086,558, forward strand.
GAAGACTCAGACGTTGGCAAACAATTAAAGAGGAGAAGAAGAAAAACTCAAACATATTTAAGTACTTTATTTCACCCATTTACACTGATACGGATTTATGTTTATATCACATTAAATGTACTTAACAGTGTACCTTTAGTATGCACTCTTCATATACAATATAATGTTAAATGTATCAGTAGGACCTTTATTCATCTTTATGTAGAAGTGCAAACGTTTGTTGAGTTTTATTAGAGAAATAGCTAAAATAAGAAAAAAACTAAAAGCCCTTTCAAGTCAAAAATATCGCGTAACAGTTGGTAATATTTTGTGCAGAAGTACCGAAGGAACCCTGTAATGGTATTAAATACCACAATGCAAGGACAATATCATGAAAGTTGATTTACCCAGCAAAACAAGAGCGAGTAAATTGTAATTAAACATGAACCGCAGTTGGTTATCCTGCCTATCTAGCCAAGTGGTGTAGAATATTACATGGTCACCTAGAACCGACCAGAATATTCTTACTTGTTATCTATATGTATTGGTGTTTGTAGTTTTCTTGTAGTTGCACTTGAATTCATGCTGATCCTGTGCTTTGTTCTATGACTTGGAAGACGTTAAGAATGGTGAATAATAAACTTTTAATTAACAATTGAATCTTTACTGAATCTATTAACGGATTAAAAAATTATTGTTTTGTTGGGTGTGTTCTATAAATGAGTTGGGTACAATAAATAAATTAATGTACTGTGGAGTTAGAATGTTTCCACATCATCATACACTAATAACACAATCGTCACTAGGGTGCACTGAGACGTATAATTAACAGGTTAAGTTGAATTGATATTCAATTCAATGATGTCTCCTCCCGTGTCTTTCTTACTTTGATAACAACGAATAAATAAATTTACTCTTAAATCTTTATTATGAACATATTCAAGGACGTCTTTAATTAGACACAATTGTTCACCTTTTAGTTTGTACATCTTCCACTTAAGAGGGGGGTTATACTAATTCCTTGCTACTAATTCCATTTGCAACAACAGGAAGGAGGCGTCAAAGATTTTTCAAAATCTATACATTGTTGATCAGCTTCAAAAACTGAGTCGATCTAGACATGTACGTTCCTGCGTCCGTCTATTTTTGAAGACCTGCCTAAATGTATTCAAAATTTCATTGTAATTAAGAATAAGCATGTTTTGATAAATTTCCAAAACTTCTATCTATCATGAAGTGCTGTAAACGTTCTTACAAATTGAGAAGCCCAAGTGGTTCATATAAATGTAATAAGTGAACGAGATAAGCACATAATTAAAAATATTTTTATATAAAGTTTCTAATACTTCCCTTCTTATTCTTTTCTTTTCAATCTGTCATGCTAACGTTATATGTTGTACTTATTTATCTTGTAGGGCAGTTAATAAATATACGCATTTAAGTGTTAAGTGTGACATGGTAACGAAATACGTGCAATACTACTCAATTCAGTCTGTGTCATTGTTGTGAAATAAAGCGTGGATAGTTGCAAAGAGAGAGATGGAAGCAGTATAACTAGAAGTGTACATTCTAAAATACAATCTAAATGTTTTTACCAAATTCATACAAACGCACACTACTTACACTAAAATCTCTAATAGAAAATGAACCCCATTCACGTCAACACCCACAACCACAACCACAACCACACATGATTACATGTGTGTGTGTATAAATGTGCGAATATGTTGGTGAGAAAATCCACTCTATGATGAACACTTTGATTCCATTTAATGCCGCTTCTATTGAATTTGAGTTTGTTTTTTATTATTGTTTTATTCACAATATTTCCTCTCCTCTCCACTATCCCTTTTTTGTTTTATCAATGCATCTGTTATTTGTCCTATAAAGTGTCTTATTGTGGTTTTGTTTTAGGCAGACACTATGTGTGTGTGTGCGTGTGTGGGGGTTAGTGTCAGAATAGAATAAACTGTTCAAGTGTTGTTTTGATATTAAGTATATGTTAGTGTGTATGTGGTCGCGAGTGTTTGTGCCATTTAATGGCATCAATTTCAGTATATTTGCTTAGTTTACATCACCCAGCACAAATTCCAGAGCTTGTAAGTGGATTTTTCTTATTTGTCATTTTTTTTTTTGTTGTTATTGTTATTGTTGTTATTCCTGTTCATTTATCATTATAAATGTGTTAGAGTGTGAAGTAGCGCTTAGAAACACATTATAAGAGTAAATATATTATAATCATTATTATATACCATCGCACCAACTATGGGTGATACATAAAAATATAGGACATTAATTATATTTTGTTGTTGCTCTTATTGCATCCTAACATTGCAATATTTTATGATGTTAGTACAAAATTATGGCTACAGGTTCTATGCGTTGTATGATCTGAGTACATAAAAACATTGAAATTTTTAAGCTTAAGATGAAATGTGAAAAAAAGTTTTACACTCCTATTAAAATCCAAATACATCGAATCCCTCTGATTATTATTCAAAACAACCACACAAACTGGGCGATAACTATTATGTTTTTGCCTTAAACACTTGTCGAATGTTTTCTATAACTACGTATTTTTATAAAATGATCAAATCTTTTATTGATGTTTCTCACATTTCGATCTAATACAAAATGATATGTATATAGGAGGATCGGCCCAAGTGAGCGGCAGTTGTTTTTACAGATCTCAAATGACATTGAGTACCAAATGACATGATTATTTTCTACATTATATATAACAAACCTACGCCTACAATGCCAAGTACAACTACACGAGAGACTGTGCATTAATTTACCAAATGTTAGCAACAGTAGGAATTGTTAACCGAAGCATCTCGACACAACTGTGATAAAGCCATGCCCTCGTTATACGATATGTTAATGTTTAACTCCACAACAGACTGTACATTAATGCACCAAATGTCAGGCATACTGGAAAGAATTCGGCAAACTACGATAAAAAGCTTTAATAAATAAACGAGGAATCGCGCTGCAGAGAAAACAATTTCTTCGCCAAACTGCGAAAAACTATTACAAAATTACCTCCGATTTGGTTCAATTACGCCTATGACTATTAAAGGCGGACCTTATTAGCAAAGTTGGGCAGTTTTTACTTGCATTACTAGTGTTAACATCGCCGAAAACTGCACTAGATCAATTTCTTCGTGAGTAATTATACAATAAATTTATTATAAAACGATTGAGAATTATAGTAACTATGTGAGCACATATTGAATGCCATTAACTAATTGAAAAATTTATATATAAAAGTATACGCTCGCCTTCTATATATGGGTAAGTGCATATACTTCCGTTTGCAACACCCAGAAGGAGGCGTTAGAGATTCTACAAAGTATCTATATTCTTGATCAGCATCAAAAACTGAGTTTAGACATGTATGTCCGTGTGTCCTTATGTTCTTCTATTGTTAGCATTCCCACGGTCGTCAATTTCGAGAGCTGAATTTTGTACGGGAATTTTTTGTTTTGCACACAGATCGCTCTTGAGCATAATCCACGCCCACAATAAACAAAAATCTATATATCTGCCGCATAAATTGAGCTATCAAGTTAAAGTACACATACTTATAGTTATCCCCTTCATAGATGTTCCAAAAATGGTCGGATAACAGACACGCTTACAATTTACAAAAAACTATATTTATCACAAACCTAGACTTCATACGTAATCCACACATTCTTAGAGTGCGCAATATATATAAATATCTGCCACACCCATCGTTGCGTATGTGAAGCGTATTTAAGATTTGGCCTAAGCCAAAATTTAGTTTCCTTGCTTGTTTATGATAAAGCCCCGCCATCATTCCCTTTTATTTCCTTCTCCAGGGTGCTGAACATTTTCCCTTCTTTGAAATGTGTGTTTTTAAAAATCATTATATTAAATCATAATATTATCAGCGTAAAATATTTGTTTGGAAGAAAGTCCATATATTTTACTTAAGTCTCATATTGCGTTTCTTATTTAAATTAATTGCTCTGGCCTTCACAAGCCCTTTGGAAATCTTCAACTTCTATACTAGTTTAGGTAACGAAGACGATGCAAAAAACCAATTTTTGGTTTGGTTTTCTTGTTTGTCTTTTTGAGGTTTTTATCCTTACGGTCAATTCATCTTGTTTTTCTGGTTTACTTAATCTGAGTTGTCAAGATGTCTTTTTGCGACTTTAATTTATTTTCTCGTACTAAAAAAAATGTTATTCCAGAAGGGTTCAAATGAAAAGGTTTTAATTAGGGCAGTTTGCTTTATTCAGAGACGTAGAAGAAGAAGAAGAATGACAGAAAAGTTTGCAAAATGCTTTAAGGTTTAAATATGAAAGCAAGGAAAGAATATTAAAAGTAGCAAAAAATCAAAACTTTTGAGAAGTTTTTAACACCTAACGAAAACGCATCGACACCTTCTCCTTCCCCTTTGTTTTTTGGTAAGGCAAACTGTAAATTATTTAGTGTACGTTTCATTGTCAGTGCAACAAGAGGAAATAAATAAAGTAATATATTTTGTAAATTGTTGGCCAAAAAACACTACGGGATAATTTGTATACAAGTATTGTTTGGTGTTTGGCAGCTTTTTATAAATGAATGTTTTGCACCGAAACTAATTTCGTTTATCATTCTTTTTATTTTTTATTTTTGTTATTGTAGCCTGGCATCTGCAATAATGTTCCAAGCGATTAATCGTAACTGCAGTATGTTGAGCATCAATTTGTTTAGACTTAGCACCACGCCTTAGCCAACTTGTATAAGCCGGCAAAATCTCCTTTTTTGATGCCAAAGCCAAGGCAGTGTTTTTGTCATTTACTTTGCTAAATTGTTGTCTATTTTTCCTTTTTTGGCGGACATTTAGCGCTTAAAATATGATTGTTTATTACATGTACGAAACGTGCTATATAAAGTGAAGCCTTCGTTTTACATCCTGCTTGGAAAAGCAACTGGCGAAGTTTTTAAACTACTACCCCTCAACCCTGTCATTGCTTGTCACATTTTAAATAACACAAGTAAGGAAGGTCTCTAGGCACACTTCATAACATTTGTAGGCATTTGAAAACACCCTATGGAACAGTGTTAAATAGAGCAATCAATAAGTTTTTAACTAGCCACTGTACGCCCCTACATTAACCAATAGCACCCACTTTCACACATTGGTTTCCAATATAAGAGAGGTATACTCGGTTCTAACTTCAGACCACTCCATAACTTATTCCAAAGAAACACCTAAAAATATGTACACCTATACTATGTTCTTTAAATGTGGGCTTGGTTAAAATGAATAACATTTTTCCAAATACGTAAAATGTTCTATATTCATACAATATTCTGCTAAAATTTGATATCAGAATCTTCTGTGAGGAGTCTATAGAAATAAACTATTTGTATTGTTTGTTATATTATAGGTGGATCCTTGGTCGAAAGAGGGGCTAAATCGACTCGGTCATTAATATGGAACAAGAATGCACATCTTTTCGGGTGTTATAAATGTGTTTGCACAAAACCAATATACCCTCCTATGATTATGATGATGGGTATAATTAAAAAACAAAAGAGAAAAACACAAAATATTTGTTTGCATATCTCCGATGCAGTCCCTTAAGCAACTTTAAGTTTAGTTTAGTTTTTTTGGCAATTTCTTGTTAGTTTTTCTAACTTGGCATCCACTGATTACTAACGAATCTCTATATGGGATGAGCAAACTTACATGTTTGCTTTATCGTGCAGTTTTTTCCACTTTAGATTTTTGTTTTTGCCAACGTAATGTATATTTTGGCAGCTTGTACTCCCGCTTAAAGATACAAAGGATATTACTGCCAAATGTACAAAATACTTCGATTGGCGTTGCGGGTTATTGAACCAAGAAAATGTTACATCTTGGTCGAATAATGTCGATACCTAGCATGCCTATATGAAAGGTATAAAGTGATGAACGCTAGGATTATTATACCATTACTTAAGTTAATATTCGGGATATAGATGAAAAGTTGTTTTTATCAAAATCATCTTTTTTCAGCTTCTGTTGTACCACGATGTAGAAACCTGAGGTGGCAAATGTTTCGAGAAGGTGTTCTTTAACTCAGAATAATATAAAATAATAAAGTGTTTCCTGCCACCCACGTGTGTATAAGGTTAACACGCTTCTCCGAAGAAAATAGTTAATGAAAATTTTGGTTTGGTTCGGAAATTTAGAACTAGGACTACATTAAACACCACGCAACCTCCACTGTGCAGGAAATGCATCAAAAACGATTTTAAATATCTTAAGAATTTTTACTTTGACTATTTTAAATATCATTCAGGATCTAATAAGTCCATTGTTTATGCGAAGTGTCCTACTTAAGTATAATATATACCCTTATCGGCTTTAAAGGTAAATTTATTTAGCAGTCAATACTATACCGTAGGAGTATAAGAAAAAGCTTTGTTAAAAAGTTGTTTCTCAGGCGAATAACTTGCTCTGCGAGTATAGAACTTTTGTTAAGCAAACTTTTCCTTAACAATTTATTGCTCAAAGTTAAATGAGCAAAACATTAAACAGCTGATGTTCCAATTTTACTTATTGTCGTGAATTTTTTTCTACCTCCCCCTTTGTGCAATTGGTTTGATCTGAACTTTTTCATGTTGTCTTGTGCACATAAGACACAGATTTGTGATTTATCCCAATCGATTAACGCAAATGATTTGTAGTTGATATGAGGGTCGGTCTGTATATTTGTATTGAACTCAAAAGAATAAGTTTGCAGTGCAGTGCATCGTCTTGTCCGAGCAAATGGTTATAAACTACTCCTTGAATGATAGTTTTTCTGCTTAAAAAAAAAAGTTTTTGCCCGTTCAGTTGTGTAGTGCTGCAAAGTAGACGCATTACAATGGGCCTTAAAAAGTGCTTTTTCATATTCCCACTTCTCTTTGGTCCTGTTCTGCTTTTTTCATTTCGGTGAGTTAGCATTTAGGAAGGAAAATTATTGTAACAGATATTGCCCGATGAATAAGTTTTCTTACTTTTCCTTCTTTCATTTATTTACAACAGTTATTACATTTTTACTTTAGGGCTTTATATCCAAAACCCTCACTCCAAATAGTAATCAATGGAAGAAAAATGTAATAAAATATTAAATGAAATATTTCTCTTAATATACATTTCCTATTTCCTTCATTTATCATATTTCAAAAAAAAAAAAAAAAAGAGGTAGCTCAAGATAAGAGGAAAAAAAACGTAGTCCTGGAAAAACCAGTGATAAATATATGAAAATTAATATTGAAGCAAAAATTATATAATTAAATTAAACATTGATTGCTACTCTGAAGGGGCTGGAAAGAAGAGAAATCATCGCTCCGACGACATTCGTCAACGCAAAGAATTTTTGAGCTTTTAAGAAAGAAAGCTAAACCACTTCTATAATTCACTTATTTTATTATTTATTTATATTTATTGAAAGTAATTGATGTCATGCGAGAATTCTTGATTGTGAAATTGGGAAGTTTGTTTGATTGATTAAAATAAACGATTTCTACACATTATTCAGCAGTTGAAATAATATTTAAAATAAAGTTGAACATAAACATAAGATGAAATGAAAAACATATTTCTCTTCTTTTGGAATAACTTTAAAAATACATATGAACCGTTAAACCCATAAACATAAACGTCCACCCACCCCACATTATCCATTTGTGCTTCAAAATTGTTTAAAAACCGAGAAAGAGATAAAATTTTATAAACCTAAAAAACTACTGCCACTACATACGCGTACACATACATATGTACATATTCACAGTTGTATGAAATCTTCTAGTGCCACATAATGCACACAAGTGAAGTAAACGTCAAAGAGAAGAAGGAAAGAAGTAAATCATTTTATCCGAACTCTTGAAAATTATTTTTTGTTGGTTCTAAGAAAACAACAACAACAATAGCAAGACGAAAAGAAAGTGTAATATTTTCTTGTGCCTTATGGAAGGAATGAACACGAACACACATTGCATGCGCAGACTTATAGCCCAAGTATAAAAAATGTGCGTCCATGAAACGAAATTATTATGTTTTCAGAGATTAAGAAGCACTCTGAAATGAATGAATGAGCTAACAAGAAAGTTCTTGTTTGTTCCATATTGTTCTTCTTGCATTTTTCACATTTTCCAAAAGAAGCAACATTTCATACAAATGCTTTGTATACCCCTCACATAAGATGGGGGTGTACTAAGTTTGTTTTGAAATACCCAAAGAAAGCGTTAGAGATTCTATAAAGAGTGTACGTTCTTTATCAGCAATCGTTCTAGATGTGCATATCGGTGTGTCCGTGCGTTCTTCCGTTTATGATATTCTCACAAAAAACCATTCTCAGCGCAAAACTCGACTGCAAAATGATAGAGGGGGTTAGAGAAACGTGACAAAGTTGGCGTTATAATATACCTGCCACGCCCACTGCATGGTAAGGTTTGCCCCAATCCAAATTTAGATTTTTTACTTGTTTTTGTTTTAGTTATTCTCTCTACTAAATTGCAAATATATTTTACATCAAATATCCTTTACTAGATGAACGACTGGCAGGAAGAGCATCAATGCATCTACCAAACCAGATGGGTTAATTTTATTTGAACCCTTACCTTAGTGTCGGCATATATGTGTTTTTCTAAATTGTTTGTGATTTATACTAGAAGGGGATTTAATCCAATGATGCGCGTTAAAGTGATGAATTCTCTTTTGTAACATCTGTCGCCTAATATTTTGTAAACGTAGAATTTGTGTCAAATTGTGTTTTTTTTACGGAACAGTTTTCTTACGCTTTCAAATAAATATACAGTTATGATTTATAAGAAACCACAACAAGTAAGGACAGGAACAAAACAATCCGAAAAAAATTTATGAAAATTTTATTTTGAAAATGATTTTTTCTTCTTTCCACATAACTAAATTTGACATTCTTCCATCTGTCTTTGTTAAACAGTTGAAATGATCATTGGTCATAACAACGCGCACAACTGACAAAAGTCTTTTACAGCACAGAAAACGTGTAAAGATTATAAAATTAAAATCGTATTTATGAAAAGCGAATTCATCAAAAATGCATTACGCACAAGACACGCCCCCAACTTACAAAAAATTATATTTTGAATAAGATCCGATTTCGATGATTAAATATAACTTTTAGTGGGTGCGACAAAAGGTACATGAAACTGACCCAAAGACATGTGTGCCCACAATTTAAAAAATATTTTCCCCAAAGTAAAAAATCGATAACATTTCAGTAGTAGTTAAAAATGGGCATAACTATATCTAAAACACGCCAAATATATTTCAATTTATTTGTAGTAAGTGTAAAACTCATTTATCCCTTCAAATATCATCCAACACAGACACTCGTGCCATTTTACGCTGGCAAAGAAACTCAACTCTAACATAACATAAATACTTACTTAACACTGAATGAAGGAACTTAATATTTAGCAATTATTTCTAGAGCTTTAAATTGCAACTGCCGAAGTGTGTAAGAAAAAACAAGTAAGAAAACTAAATTTGGCTTTAGCCGAATTTTAAATATCATCCACATCTGCATACATGACATAAACTTTATAGCTCAATATTTGTGGCAAATGAAGAGGTTTTTGTTTTGCGAGCATAAACATTTCAGCTCAGTATTTCAAAATCGACGACGCTGGAAGTGCCATCAACAGACAGACACATGGGTATCCACTCATCTTTTCATGCTGATAAAGGTGATAAACTCCTTTTGTTTGTTAGGTTGAAAGGACAAATTTAGTATACACCTCTCCTACCCACCCTTAAGTGTGTAGGGTATGTGTAAAAATTAATGCAGAAAATCCGGCATTATGAAAACGAAGTACTCAGAGAGAAATCAGAGCGTAAAGAAAAACTAAAAAACTGGAAAAAATTACATGATAACAAATTAAAAAGTGCATACACATGCTCCACGCTGCTACATATATACACAAATGTACACAAACACATATAAAAGCCTCAAAGTGTTGCACAACCTTTGTGTGCTGTACATATAAGGGATAATGTTGGTCAAGTCGAACCTTGTGTTATATGAAAAGATAATCTAAAAATGGTCCGATCGAGTCCAAATTACTAAACTAATTACAAAACAAATCGATAAAGAAAATTAATGTGTTTTGATAACTTAAAAATAGAAAGTAATAGCAACAGCTTCGAACTTACGTACAATTGAGCAAATTTACACCACACCAATATGAGAGATATATAAAGATTTCTCTAAAGTAATCTTATGGAGATAAATATTATACTTATACATCATGTTAATTAATATAAGTATATGTACGAAAAAATCCTTCGCGTAATGAGCTAAATAAAATTTGAAACCGTACAAGTGAAGTCGGCGAATATCGCATCGTATTAAAGTAATGCTTCTATAAAACACGTGTCTTGTTGTGCTTGTTAAATTCACTTTCATTCGTTAGTGAGACTTAAGCAAAAGTATTTTTGTGGTTGTTGAAAGGATGCTTTGAAGAAAATCAAGAATAATTTTTAATATAAACGTAAACAAGGGGATTATGCATATTTGCAGAGCAACTGTCTTTTTTCTGCGATACTAAATAGGCAGAAACATTCCAAACGAGTCCTTTCCATTACGTTGTACAAAACTTGTGAAGAAGTTTATGGAAACGTCATTTCATCTCATACTACTTTCTCTACACTAAACCATCTTTCTCTTTCACTCTTCGGTGATCAACCTTTTTACCGTAACCATTCATATTCGTATTCATATAGTATTTAACGGCATCTTCCAAGTGTGGGGTAAAATTTGTTAAGTCGCAATCGGACTTGACCGATTGTTAATATTGTCTTTTTGATTTTTACAAAGTATAATATTCTAGCATCAACAAATAACTCTGTTGACGTTCAAAACCAACAAGGAAAGAATTCTTACAATTTCATTATTTTCAATCTTAATCAAATATCTCCTTTGAAGTGCATTTTTATACATACCTTCCATATAAAATGTGAGGTATATTAAATTTGTCATTTCATTTGCAATATTCAAAGACTCCACAAAGTATATATTTTTGTTCAGCATCAAAGACTGAGTCAATCTAAACATGTGTCCGTGTGTCCATCTATTGTTGACATTCTCATGACCGTAAGTTTTGAAATATTGTATTGAAATTTTGTACAGACACTTCATGTTTCTGTACAAAGATCGCTATTCAAAGTGGGCAAAGTTGGTCGATCGAAGAAATCTATTTATCAGCCACGAAATTTGAAAAAATTATTTATATATATATACCACTTTCAATGATGTGCCAAAAATGGGAGTTTTTGGATAAAAGACACGTCCGCAATTTCCAAAAAACAAAATTTAGAATAAAACTCGACTTGCAAGCTCATACGTATTATTTACACTATTAAGGGTCGTACTGCCACGCTTCTCCGTTTGAATGTACATGTGAAGGGTGTTTAAGAGTTATCCTAACCTAAATTTACTTTTTTACTTGTTTTTCGTTTATAACAAGAAAATAAATGTGTCTTTAGAGTTTATGCAGCAGCGAGTAAATAAAATATTTTAGAATGAGTTAAAAATAAAATATGTTAGAAATGTTGTATCAATGGCAGAATATTCCTTAGACAAATGAATCAATTCGACCTTTACCATAGTCCAGCAAAGTCAAGCATAACTGTAAATTGTATAATTGGTTATAAGGATCAGAATGGAATCGCATCGGATTGGAAATGTTAGTCTACTTATTACTTTTGCAGAAACCTCTGTAATCTCTGTGTGAATTATCACTTCAGTGAAAGTAGGCGTGTTTTTAATAGTTCGACATCGTGCAAAGCTACACTTATTACATGAAAGTATGTGTGCATTATATTTCATAATTAAGATTGCGGCAGATTATTGTAAATTTATGCCTGAATACTGACACAGAATATGTCCATCTGTCCGTACGTGTAAGTATTGGATTAAGTTTATATGTATGTAAGGATGGTGCATGTGTAAAGTATATAATCGTTGTGGTGGCTGTCCAAAGAGGATCTTTCCATTTATGTGTTTTTGAAAGCATAATTTCATAAAACATTTTTCTCTGCACATGTGTGCATGATTGGCTATTTCAATGGTCACCAAAGATTCGCGAATTGTGTTATTACCGGTTGCCATCACGCTGTTTAAACTTACGCTAATTACACGCTCATTAATTGTACTAATTACTATTACAGTGGGAATCCTCTGCTGCCACTCTTTTCAACCCATGTCCTTTCACATATTAAGGTGGTCTTTCTCTCTTGAGTAGTCAAGCTGTGCAGTCATATTCGCGGAAATCTATAAATAAATTTGTTTACAAAATAAAAAAGCTAACGGTACTCAAATTTCTTTGTGTACTGTGAATATTTCTTTTTATTTAAACAAAGATAACGGAATAACAGTTTACTGATTAAATTGTCACTGATTTAAGCACCAAACTCGATTGAGTTTAGTGGCTAGAAATGGGTATTGATCGCTCACCACCCCGGGGCACAGTAAAGGTAACCTCGCCGGGAGTGGTCGCTGAACAAGAGGATGCCTCTGGAAAAGAAACAGATATTGATCCATTCAAACGGAGCAATCGAATGGCTAGGTCACCCGAAAAACTGGGGGCGATGTCGGTACATGCCAGGTCAAATTCGTCACCGCCAAAATTGAGCGAATCTAATCATGGTAACACAAATAGGAAAAGTGCCCTGATGCAGCTAGGTGAAAAAATCAAAGAGTTGATAGAAATGATAGGTGGAGGAAGGCGTTCGATCCACACTCCAATGCGCGAATTAATTGATTCCCTAGCAGTTTTGCACAAGAAGTCAGTGGAGGAGGTATCACGCACAGGCGGCAGTAAAAATTCAGCCACGCAAACGTCGCCCCCGCTTAAAAGTAGGGAACAACGTGAAAAACTAAGCGAAGGACAGCCTCGAAAAGCATTGGAGAATGAATCTGAGGTAAGGGACAGGCAAACAAACAAAAAAAGCCTAAAGCCCAAAGCAAACGAAGAGATAATTAATAGCGGAACGAAACGAACCCAGGGCAAAGCGAAAATCATTTCTGATAACAAGGCCCGTAAGGTTGCTGGATCCAAGCCCGATGCCATCATAATTGAAATCACGGGTAAATCGACGTATGCGGAGATTCTACGGAAAGTAAAAACGGATCCCAAGCTCAGTGGCATCAGCCAAAACGTCACCAAGATTAGAAAGACCCAAAAAGGCGATCTGTTGCTACAGTTGAACAAAGGTAGCGACAAAACCACGGAGGTGAGAAACATGATAAGCGATTCTCTAGGGGACCGTGTACCCGTGAAATCATTAACGGATCGACATATAATAGAAATCAAGGATATTGATGAAATTACCACTAAGGAGGACGTTGATGTAGCTTTAACATCTCACTTTGGTGGCAGCGAAAATATTACTTGGGAAGTACTTTCACTGAGGCGAGCATACGGCAATACACAGATTGCTACTGTAAGAGCACCGAGAGATATAGCAAAAGCCTTACTAGAGAAGGCAAAAATCAGAATTGGCTGGGTAATATGTCGCATAAGAGAACAGAAAAGCCCAATAAAATGCTTTAAATGCCTGGAATTTGGACATTTCTCAAAGAACTGTAAAAACAAAATCGACCGTTCTAATTTGTGTCGTAGGTGTGGGGAAGAGGGCCATTTTTCTAAGGTGTGCCTCAAAGACCCATTGTGTATGCTCTGTAAAGAAAAGCCTGAAGTGGACGCCAAACACATTGCTGGAAGTGGGCGGTGTCCTTTTTTCAAAAAGGCTGTGACAGAAAACCGCAAACGTTTAACAAACTAACTACATAGTTTTATTTCACATATAAACTAACGCAGGTAAACTATGAGATTGATCCAGCTAAATCTCAATCACTGCGAAGCAGCCCAAGATTTGCTCCTACAAATGGTACGGGAGCTAAATGCCGACGCAGTCCTGATAAGTGAGCCATTCAGAAGGTTGCAGACCGCTGGGTGGTTCTCCGATACAGGAAACTATGCGGCAATATGGTTATCAGGAGATTTGCCCGCATTGGATATGGAATGTATTTGTGAAGGTATTGTGGGCTTAAAGGCTAACAATATATATCTATATAGTTGTTACCTTCCACCTAGACTAACATTGGTACAGTTTGAGTCTGCCATTTCCACACTCATAACACACGCGAGTGGTAAAAACCGAGTACTTATAGCTGGGGACTTTAATGCCTGGGCCACAGAATGGGGCTCCATAAGGACAAATGACAGAGGGCGAGTCTTACTCGAGTCCATGGCGCAGCTGGACGTAGTACTGCTCAATGAGGGGAACCGGGCAACCTTTGAGAGGAATGGTCGCAGCTCTATCATTGATATCACATTTGTGAGTAGTGTACTAGCCACAAGCTCGCGTTGGCAACTCTCCGAAGGATTCACATACAGTGATCACAAGGCGGTTATCATTGATTTGCAGACAGCACCTACAGGTAACCACCAAACACAGAGAGATAGCTGGCCGGCATGGAAAATAACTACCTTTGATGAAGCAGCCTTTACATTATTTTTTAGCGATGTGCGTGTACAAGGAGATGTCGAAGAGATGGCGAATCAACTGTCGAACCATCTAGCGAGTGCGTGTGATGTTGCAATGTGTAGGAAAAAGCAATGTAATAAGCGTAAACCGGTTTACTGGTGGAATGAGGAGATAGCTCAGCTCCGCGCCGATTGTAACCATGCCAGAAGGCTATACACGCGGACAAGGGGCCAAAGTATAAATGATATGCACCGGACAACCCTTAAAAGGAAAAAGAAACTTTTAAAAATCGCTATACGTAGGAGTAAACGCAGTTGCTTCAACAATCTCCTGGAAGAGCTAGACCAAAACCCATGGGGCACAGGTTACAAGTTAGTATTAAAAAAACTAAAGTGTTTCTCTGAGATGCCACCAACAGATCCGGAAATATTGGGAAGTATAGTCCTAAACCTATTTCCACGGCAGGACGTTAATCGTGGCGAGCCTGTTGATTCAGCAAATACTGTTGACCCGCAGGACATCACAGAGAGCGAAATACTGGCTGCTGTTAAGACCTTCAGTAATACAAAAGCGCCGGGGCCTGATGGTATACCAAACAGTGTCCTAAAAGTGGCGGTAAAGACAAAACCTGATTTGTTTATTAGGGTTTTTAACAGCTGTCTCCAAGAAGGGATATTTCCAACTATTTGGAAAATACAAAAACTGGTGTTGATCCCTAAAAGGGTCAACCCGGGAAATGACCCGGCTGGCTACCGCCCTATCTGTATGATTGACTCAGTAGGCAAATTGCTCGAAAAGCTGATCAAAAACAGGCTATCAGCGGAAATAGAAGCGTTAGGAGGCATCTCCGATAACCAGTTTGGTTTTAGAACGGGAAAATCTACTTCTGATGCAATCGGCACGGTGATTAAATTGGCTGCCAACGCTATTGAAGGTAGAAGGTGGAAACATGGGCAAAAGAAATACTGTCTGGTAGTTACATTAGATATCAAGAACGCATTCAACACGGCGCGATGGGATATGATAGTAGAGGCCCTACGGAGAATAAATGTACCTCTCTATTTGTTAAAAATAGTTGCTAGCTACCTAAGCCACAGACTTCTAGTGTATGGCACTGTAGAAGGTAAACGAACCTACCAAGTCACAGGAGGAGTCCCACAAGGCTCTGTTCTAGGGCCATTGCTATGGAATGTGATGTATGATGGTATTCTCCGACTCAACGTCCCAGAAACTGCTAGAATAATAGGCTTTGCGGACGACGTAGCAATAGCCATTGTAGCCAAACACATTAGTGAAATCGAAGGAGTGGCGAATACAGCTATTACCATGGTGCAGAGGTGGCTTGAAACGATGGGTCTTAGCCTGGCAAATCATAAGACTGAGGCCGTTCTGATATCCAGCCGCAAGCGTGTTGAGCAGGCCACAATAATGGTGGGTGACCAAGTTATAAAGTCGAGAAGACATCTACGATATCTAGGTGTGACGCTCGACGACAGGCTGTCGTTTAGATACCACCTAGACTATATAAAGAGTAAGGCAGGAAAGGTATGTGCTTCGCTAGCTCGTATCCTACCAAACACCAAAGGGCCCAAGCAACCCCAAAGGCGGGTCCTTATGGAGGTGGTCAAAAGTTCAATTTTATACGCTGCTAGTGTTTGGGCTGGCGCTATGAGGTTCAAAACGTACCGGAAGATGATTGAGCCAATTTACAGATTAGCGGCACTTCGGGTATGCTGCGGCTTCCGGACAGTATCGGATGATGCAGCATGTGTCATTGCTGGGATGATCCCAATCGACCTACTAATAAAGGAAGAGAAGCTAGTTGACTCCGCTCCCTCAAACCGGAAAGGGACCCGAACCATGGCCAGACAGGTAAGCCTGTTGGAATGGCAACTACGATGGACATCGTCAACAAAAGGTCGATGGACGCATACAATCATTCCACGGCTCGAACCCTGGCTAAACAGGAGGTACGGCGAGGTAAATTTCTACCTCACACAAATGCTTAGCGGGCATGGTTGCTTCAAAGCGTATCTCCACCGCTTTGGGCATGAGGATGACCCTTATTGTCCGACATGTGATGGACACTTAGAAAATGCCGAACACGTGTTCTTCACATGCCCACGGTTTATAAGGGAGCGTAGAACAGCAGAGGCACTAACTAACAGTTCCATAACGGTAGCCAATATAAGTGAAATAATGCTTGCATCCCCGGAAAACTGGGATATCGTAAGCCGTTGGATAACCTTCGTCATGAGTAGGCTTAGAATGATAGAAAGAGAGAGGCGTGCAAACCGCACTCCAAACATGGTGTAGCGCTCAGTGAGCCATTCATGCCCTGCGAAGTAATACTGACTGGTGGTACCGCAGGGCAATGGATTTGTGGAGGGGTTTTAGTGGGTATGTCGCCATATGGTGATGACTCTCACATAACCATGTTCAGCATTGGTACCCATAAAGGGTTTCCCCTTCCGTCTTAGTAGAAAAAAAAAAAAAAAAAAATATTAAGGTGGTCTCTGATTAAATGTTTGTTTTTGGGAACGGAACAAAATGAGGCGTAAAGAATCAGCGATTTTTATTTCTTCCCTTCCTTTCATCGTTCCGCAATGATGATGTGGAACATAATTTGCACCCGGGCAATAATTCCATTTTATACCACTGCTGGCGTTATGAAATTTAGTTGACGTGGGCTTTACATTTGTATCCTACTTGTCTTCTCTTCTTGGAAATGAGTATGAGAAAAATCGTTTGTAATGTACAAATATTGTACAATGACAGACACATGTTACTTGCTTTGAAAATGAACGTCAATCATTACGTGAGTACGAACACATTTATATTTTCGCAATCGAAATTACAATAATGTCGGCGGAGGTATTACTTAAGGCATCACAGCTTTGTGGTTATGTGTGATGGTGGTGACAGTTGTGTTTGATTTAGTTTCATTATTTTTTTAGGTAGAGTGGGAAGCGCACAAATTAAAATGCGTTGCAAGTCACCTAAAAATCATTATTACATTTATGTCATCCGCATCCACATGCTCTGGCAGTGCTAGTGACCGACATTTGAAGTACCAAAAGCACAAGTATTATATAACCGCAACGCAACTATACTACTAAAATTCCCGTTAGGCAACACACAACATAAAATGTTATAAAAAAAACTTTGATTTTTTTTATTTATTTCCTGATACCTTGCGGTGGATTAGATGAGTATTTTAGAATGGTTTTCATTAATTGAAAGCATTGCTTACGTTAAAATATATCCAAACTACATCTTCTGGGTGAATGGATGGATGGTTTGACTATGTTGGGGTTAGAGTGCGTCACTACTTTCCGACTTCATGTTAAGGCGTAGGGTACGTAAACCAAATGATGCCACTGTGCAAGTATAATGACAATGATGGAAATGATGATGATCGTGCATTTCACTTTTCTCGCACGCACACACATACACATAAAAAGACATTTTGTTGTCAGAGAGTTGGGAAAACCTATCATTAAAGCTAGAAGCACATAATCTTACCCTTCATCACGGCACACCGGTGACGGCTTTACTGCTCTGATAAGCACAGAATACTAACGAAATACGCTTCACAACATTTCCATACGTATAATTGTACATTGAAGTAATTTTGTTAACATATGGAGCGAGTGTCTGTAATGTTGCTGTATCATTAACCATCTATGCATGTCTGCACAAGGATTTAGGAAAGTGTGCATGTACTACTACGTGCATCTTTAATGTAGCTTTAAGGAAGAGTTCAAATTATTTAATGAATCCAGATATCCTTTAGGTTCATTGAAAATGGTTGAAGTTGGATAATTGGACCATGTCTTTACAATGTTCCTTAAAAAATTCTTTTATGAAATTTTTAATGTTTTCCAACAAAAAGTTTATGAAGAATAGTCAATCAGTTTCGTAATTCGATTTGGACCAGATGAGACTATTTTAAGATCCTTTCTTAAAGAGTCTTTCTTAAACCATAATCCACATTTACTGATATACAATAATTAAACACATTATAGCAAAATTTGTGAAACACCACTTATGTAAGTTCAAAATTCCAAACGATTTATAACAGTTTAAAGAATTTCGAGGATTATGACTTTTTTGCTTTACAAAGGATCTATTAAGGCAAAGCGTTATATGGAAAGCGAATGCAAAGGAGAGTCCGACTGAATCGATATATAAAACAACTAAAAATTACGAATTTTCGCTAAAGGCTTTTGCTTCCATCACCCATACTTTCAAGCCAATTGTAATTATTGGTTTTCATAGGATAAGCATTCGAAAAAATGCTCAACAAGTGCTATTTTCAGGTTTTTTAAATTGACGGAAGGATTTTAAAGTATGGAGCTGGCACTTATAGAAGTTTCCTCTTAAAAGCTGTTTTCTTATAAAAATTGCCAAATATGATATCTCAAAATCTTAAGAGAACGAATGACAAGCGGACTCATACGCTATGGACTCCAAATATAAAATATCTGAATTTTTAAATGCTTCAACTATGTGATGTTTGTACGCCCACCCTATTGAACGATTGAACAATTCATTATAAAAGTTTTTTCCAATCTTGTTCCATGAGTCGCATTTGGTATAATAATGTAAAATGAGGTTAAATGTAATGTTTCCCCAAGAAGGGTGAGCTAGACGATTGTCCCTTGAATAAATTTAAGGAAAATAACAATTTGTTACATTCCTACAAAACTACAATTAAACACATGCATTAACACTCTGGAAACAAAGAAAACCCAAAGTGAAGATAGCACGCGCATTATAAACATGTGTACAAAGTTGTAAAATCCAAACATCTACCACAGATAAGAAGAGAACTACGCAAAGTAGAGCAAAACCCCCGTAACCATATTATGCAAAAATCTTAAGTAATTCCCTGTGGGTACAAAATAGCACACAACATAACGTACAGAGATGTGTAGGTATGCGTACATTACATTATCTATGTACCCAAGCCCCACACATACCTTAAAAATGTGTGTAAGTATAATAAAAACAAGATAAAAAAGTTCGGTTAAGACCGAAGCTTAAATACCCTCCACCTTTTATAATCCTCTAAAGAATAGGTTCCTATTGCCATATTTATGTATATGACTATTTCATGTACTTATGCAAATAGGGTTTTTTTTTTAATTATAGGCGTTTGCGTTATTCAATCACCACTTACCACTTATATATACACCAAATTTCAACTTGATAGGCATAGTATTGTGCGATATATAATTTTTTAAAGATACAATTTTTTCGAGGTATGATGAGATTTTCGTTTATTGTGGGCGTGTCTGTTAACCGATTTTGCCTATTTTCAATACGGAACAGCGAAATTGAACTAAGAATACGTATGCAAAGTTTCAATTTGATATCTCAAAAATTACGACCGTCAGAGTGCCAACAACAGACGGACACACGGACACACGAACGGACATGTCTCAAACGATTTCTCTTTTCATGCTGATTAAGAATATATATGGTTTGTGGGGTCTCTGACGCTTCCTTCGATGTGTTGTAAACGGATGATCAAAATGAATATACCCTCTTCCCTAAGGTGGAGGGTATAAAAAGGATTTTCACATATTTTCCAAAAAAAAAATTCTTTCCAACATGCATTGTTTTAATATGTCGTGAGTTCAAGTGACAATAAAATATGAGAATAACTTGCAGTATGAGTTACAACGGTGATAAGTTTGGAAATTTGAACCTGTTCGTAATATACCAGCATATAAAACAATACGTCTTTTTCGCGGATAACAGGACGGTTAAGTTAACACTGTGAAAAGTTTAACAACAATTTATGCGACTTAAAAACAAAATTCATTGAAATTTTCGTTTATTTATACTTACCCGCTCACTTCACCTACAATAAATGTGAAAAGTTTCAAACACATATTATGTAACGCATGATTAAAGAGATTTGCTAAATATTTAAACGAAAGGATTGTTGACATACTCATGCACACAGAACGATATGAAAAACACACACCATGCTGAACATTCTCTACAACATAATTGCCGCCCGTAAATAATGTTTATATTAATTAGTATTTATTCAAACAAGTAAAACTTTTTCGCGATACATGAAGAGAAACGAATTTCGTTGAAACAAGTTTTTGGTTTGGTTTTGGCTGCAATGGTTATTTATAAAAAAAAAATGTTCTTTAAAAATAAAACTGGAGGTTGGATTGATTGTCTTCTCAGTGTGTATGTATAATTAACGGTAAATTTTTTAATTATAGTCGTCTGTCTGGCTGCCCGTTCAGGCAAAACTTCAGATATTGATTTCAAACGGATACTAAAGCAGCAGAGAAACTTGAATACGTACTTCTAGATATACGGATGATCTGTCACGCCCAATATTGAACGGAAATATTCGTTTAATAATAATTTTGCATTTTTTAAAAAAAGGCAGAAAAAGGCGGGTCCTAGATATTATTTAAAACCACGCTCACATTTTTTAAACATCATTGCCAGTGATTTTTGCCATTTGGCTTTTAACTTTTTGGTTAATTTTAATGAAAAGTTATTTAACAGACAAAACAAAAAAAAACTTTTTTCCATTGAGACAACTCCACGTGTTTACTAGAAAAAAAACTTTTCATAGTAAACACAAAAATTCATTTAAAAATTGATGGACAGCGTTTGCTCCAAAATTAATGACAGTTATCTAATCCATTAAGCGCAAACAACAATGTCAGAGGAAATGTCATACGTGTAACATATAAAGCTAAGCATCTAATGCTTTGTACGTGACAGAGACCTTCTACAAAGCGAATACACCATCCACGGAGAAATCTACAAGACAGACAGAAACAACAAGTATCCTATGCATCATCTCATAACCATTGGTTTTAATTAGATAGGGATTTGACAAAATGTTGTAATTTTAACTTTTATTTCAGATTGAAGATGATTGTTGCCAAAACTGTGTACAAACGCGTATTAATGCGTTCTTGCATAAAATCACAACAAAGAGAATCTAGCTAAATAAAACTTTTGAAGGAATAAACACTTATCCACCCCATAATATATTGCGTTTAACGTACAACACATTGGGTTTTTCTTTTTATATTAAAGAAGTCGCACTGACTAAATTTTCAAAAGATAGTAACAACGAAATAAAAGGACATTCCAGCAGGTAAGGGGTTTATAACAAGTAGAGTATCCATCTCCTCTTACTAAACCTTTCTCATTATTGATTGTGATAATCTTATTGTATTCCATTGCACTTTACTCTCGTCGTTCTTCTTACTGTTCGCTTTATTATTGTTTATATCACGTATTTAAAAAATCTCCAAAAAGGCACGCATAAAAGGTTTTCATAATTCATAATGCTGCACATATATATATAATGAACTCAAGTGTGTAAATTGAAAAAAAGTTGCCACAAAACTCACTTGAGCGTACAATAAACTATTTGTATATCCACTGAAGGGATATGTTGTAAATCAGGAACGTCCAAGAAGTTTTCTATACACAAATAAAAAATATTTAGTTAGTGTCGGTTATTCAACTTGAAATAAATAACGAAGTTTGCATCACAAACTATATTGAATGATATAAAATCATAATGGAAGTAATTGATGTAAAATTGTACAACAATTTTGAAATTATTTTCTAAAAGTCTTCGATAATGTAATCTTTGTTACATAATTCGATTTTGGTTATTGTCACTAATTTCGATGCGAAAGTTAGGCGCGTCCCATTATTTTATAAAAAAAAAAATCAAAATTAAAAATTCTTAGAGATAAAATGTGTACATAATTGTTGGTTAATAAGTCCATTTAAATGCAACATTTTCAATTAAAATCTTTCATATTATTTTCATATTCATGAACTAACTCCGAATTCAGTCGATCCAGTCGGACTAGTTCGACGTTACTCTAAAATAAGTATAAAGGTCTGCCTGACAATAATTATTACGAATCTAGTCAGAAATTCGTTCAAGGAATCTATAAGCATTCCAAAGATGGCCTATGTACGCCCATGTGTCTGTTGTTGAAATGAAAAATACAAGTCGGTAAAATTGGTTGACAGCCACCATCTATGTGAAGGGTATAAATATTATTCTCGTAATTGTTAATTATTCTTTACAATAGATAATAAATTATGTTGTTAACGACAACTCAACTTAACTGTCTTCCAGTAATTTACGGTCTCTTGTAAAAGAAAGAAAGTTTATCATTTCTTTTTCACTTCCTTTCCGCACAACACAATTTTCTCTTCAATGTTCTGTACGTAAGCCTTTTCCTTATCTAAATACAAACATCCATATAAGCAGGTCTATATACTCTAACCAACACTTTCCTTAACTCATCATCATTCATGCTCTGTGTGGTTAACGGTGTTAAGCAAAATAATTGTAAAGCGTGAAAGCAGTTCACTCATTTAGATAATTAGTGACGCAATTAATTTTACGCCTTGATATCAAGTTATTTATAGTACACGCTTATTTTTGTTCAAGTTCTCTGTATTATTTTCCTACCATTTGCCTTGCCTCCATGTGTCGTGTCGTGAAATTGTACATTGTGTCTGGCAACGGTAAAATGCTTTTATTGAAAATTATGGTCAAGAAATGTTTACACAACGACATCATAATATCATACTTTACGCTAAGTAGGCACATGAAAAATTACCGTGATTTGTATACGACTGCTGCACAATAAATATAAGAACGTTTTTTGTGTTTTGAGCTTTTGTTTTTGAAAAACTGAACTGAAGATTAATTAACTTAAAACTTAACTCAAAAGTGCTGAGTTATCGTTTTGTTCAGGTTGTTTTCAGAAGAACGACACTTAAAGGAACACATTTTTAAAACATTTCTACAACGTCGGCCACCCGTACGTATGAGTGCTATTTATGATTAACTTTAATCTGATCAAAACTTTTCTCAATTTTTTTTTTCGTTTCCTACACATCTTGCTCAACTCATTAATTTGAATTTTTTCACTCTACTCATACGAGTACGTGAGGTTCATTACATTAATAACAGCACCTGTGCGCCTGCAATGTGAACATATGAATAATTTGCATAACATGACAATGGCCGCAGAATATTTTAAATCCGCTTCATCGAAATGGAAATCGTGCAACACTTTTTGTAATTATGCATTCCACGAAAACGGGTAAGCGAAGGTGTTCTTGCAAACGATTGATTAACATTCTGAATTACGCAAGTTAAATATATGCACACACGCAGTTGATGGAAAGGTGTGTCAATCCATTCAGCTCTTAAAATAATATAAACAAATGAGGGACTGCTGTTATCTTGGTTTAAGTTGAAAAAACTAAAAGTATTCATATGGAACGATGTAAGCCATCATAATACGTCCGCAAAGCATGCCCATGTATTTATATGCAGCATAGTAAACAATGTAAATATTTAACTCTACATGTACACGAACGCATATGCATATAGACTTATGGGCATAAAAGTACGAATTTTATATTCAGTTCGCAATCGCTGGGGATTGAATATTGTTCGAGTCTCTTCTCTTACGTAATACTCACAACTTTTTTTTTTTTTTCAGTAAGCCATAAGAACCGCAAATGATAATATTTTAAATCAAAAGAATGGCAAACACGCAAACAAGTCAGCCAAGGTTGACCCTTCAATACTTAGTACCACATGTAACTAAAGATATTCATGAACGTTAGCCTTTGCCAATAAGTCACTCTCAGGTTAATTTTTAAATTAATAAATTTCCTTAAAATGTTTGATCGGATACAAATTTAAAATATTTCATTTTTGGGTTTGTGTGTACTGGTTAATAGTTCAATGAGACGATATCAGTTAACAGCCACGCCCACAATGGATAGTACGAAAAATAAGCGGGCTGGATAACAGACACGCATACAGTTTACAATAAAAAATTTTTTTTAGAATCCGAACAAGATCTTGCGTATTACATGCACTTTTAAAGATCGTAATAAGATACCTGCTACGCCCACAATTCATATATATATATATATATGAGTGAATTTAGAATTGGGCTAAGGGGAATTTAGTTTTCATATCAGTAAATTGGCAGCCTCGGGGCGTGGAAAAAAGAAAAGAAAAAAATTATAATAATAACAATTAACGTAATAAGCAAACATTTTTATATTTCTTCTATTCATTAATTAATTAAAAAATAGGCCATAGACACGCCCACAATTGTTCTATTTAGAGCATCATTTAACTATTCAAACGAAACATTGCATATAAAAAGATATAAAAGGTACTAAAAGGAGATCATATATGCCGTGCCCACAAATTACATATAAATATAGCGGATTTTAAAAATTCAGTTTTTATACCCTCCACCTTAGGGAAGAGGGTATATTCATTTTGATCATCCGTTTACAACACATCGAAGGAAGCGTCAGAGACCCCACAAACCATATATATTCTTAATCAGCATGAAAAGAGAAATCGTTTGAGACATGTCCGTTCGTGTGTCCGTGTGTCCGTCTGTTGTTGGCACTCTGACGGTCGTAATTTTTGAGATATCAAATTGAAACTTTGCATACGTATTCTTAGTACAATTTCGCTGTTCTGTATTGAAATTGGGCAAAATCGGTTAACAGACACGCCCACAATAAACGAAAATCTCATCATACCTCGAAAAAATTGTATCTTTAAAAAATTATATATCGCACAATACTATGCCTATCAAGTTGATTTTTGCTATACATATAAGTGGTACCTTTGTCCACTTCTGTGCCAAAAATGGGCGTGATTGAATAACGCAAACGCCTATAATTTAAAAAAAACACTATTTGCGTAAGTACATGAAATACATAAATATGGCAATAGGAGCTTATTTTTTAGAGAATTACAAAAGGTGGAGGGTATTTAAGCTTTGGTCTTAACCGAACTTTTCTATCTTGTTAATTGTTAATTTTTCACGTTTCGAAGATGTATGTATACACTTACATGTGAATACATGGTTCTTGTTTGTGATAGTTACGATGAGAAATAGAATACCCTTATTAAAGGTGTTTTTATTCACACTCGACCGGTGTGTGTTGGTCTTTTGCTTTTATACCAAAAGAGTAAATAATTAAAATAACAACATTAGGCATGAGACGTGAGTCACGGTACATCTAAACAATGTTGCATAGCTTAATTAAGGTTTCTTTAGTGAACTCTCCACTCTGCTAAATGTTCTCTTTTCTCTCATATTACCCAACTCGATCGATATTCTTTAACACATTATAACAACTGATAACGCTAATACAAAAAGAAAAACGTCTACGTAGAAGGAAACATAAAATTTTGTAATTGTAAACAACAAAATCCCATCATCATCAACAACAACAATAACAATAGCATTGCAACTCTCCTTACCTTTATACATGTACTTGGATTCCTATTTCTACTTTTGTTAATATATATAACAGAGTGGAGTTGAGAGAGCGTAGAGTTGTTGAACAGAGTCTCTTGAATACATGCAAAGATTACAAGTTGTTAATTAAAATAGTTACAACAACAAAGGAAAAACGTAAAGAAAGCAATAATAATAATAACAGCGACAAGAAGTAAAAGAAAAGTAAGACACAAGTAGCAAATAAGTATAAAACAACAACAATAACAATGAAGAAAAATTCAAAGCCATAAAAATATGTTGTCAGGAAAGTATAACTAACAATAACAATAAAAACAACAATAACAATATTAAATATAATATAACCACCAACTGAAACGAACTTATAATCCTTATAAACTGACTTTCTATTCTTTCTTTCATTTTGCACTTGCCTTCCTCGGCTATTCTTCTTCAGTCAGTCAGAATGTTTGTGGCTTGTTTTAATTTGTGTGTATAACGAAAATGCTGAATATGTTGTTTTCATAATGTCTTGCGGTTATATACATTATATATTGAGTGTATATGTCTGTGTGTATAAAGAAGACAAAAGAATATTTAGACAGATAGCGCGGCAACTACATATACATAAAAGCAATTAATCGTAACCAATGAAAATGAATTGCATGCGACTTTTCTCGAGAGTCTTTCCCACATACAACGATGCCGATTATAATGACAATGAAATGATAAGAAAACCAGAAGAAAAAAAATTGTGAAAGCAACTATTTACAACGCGTAATGGCAGTACAATGATTCCGCTTTATTTAGCGACTATAAAAATACTTGTTGTTAGTGCAAAATTTACGTCGAAGTTAGAATTCGTTGATAAGTTGAGGAGGTTCTTTTCAAATCTCCATCACTTTTAATTTTAAAAAATGCTGACAATTGATTCTTGAAATAAATGCTTAAATAAATAACTTGTTTTTGTAGTAATTTTAAAGGGTTTTGTATGTCGCGTATACTGAATTGAATCTAATGGAATGTTATGCTAATGCTCTGACTTTAACATAAATAAATAAAATTTTATTTGCAAATATCTTTCAATCAATTTTACCCCATGATCATGATAATGTGTTATACACGTAAAAACATAAGAACACATGCACACCTTAACAACTTCAAACAGATGTTTGATACTATGGTGGTGCACTCATTGCCGTACCGGTCAAAGTACTTCCTTCCAGATAGGAGCGATAGGCATTACTTGCTTTTTTCAGTGTATTACGTAGTTTGTACTTTTGTACTTTAGTGGAATGTTTGTACGTTTAGAAGAAGAAGAACCTTTTAACCTTTTCAATATCTAAAAATTTGCGACCGTGAGATTGACAACAATTATTACCCGGACTGACATATTTAGATTGGCTCAGATGTTAATGCTGATTTTAGGGCGTAAATGTATACCTGACAGGTCACCCGTTTCTATGTAGTTGTGGAGGCTATTTAAGATGTGGTCTAGGTTATGTTTTTTATTAATTTTCTATACACTTGCTCAGGCTACTAAGTTTGTGGTAAAATTTGAAACTTTGGAGAGGGAATTGACGTCATTGTAGAATTTTTGGAAATGTCATTCCTAGATTGCAGGAGTGACCACTTTCTCAATAATATCAATAAAACGCACGTTACTGATCCACTTAAAATTATAAAACTTTCATGAAAAATAATTTAAACATGATAGACGTCAACTACGAAAAATATTTGACCAATTCGTATCCCAAGTTCACTTTTTAATCTTCTAGAGCATTTTCAAACATTTTCCTTGTAATCGATTTTTATCACAGAACACAGTGAGCTGGGCTTATAAAGCTTTTAAATATAATGTTATTCATGTTCTATATGCGTACTAAGAAGGGGTTTTTTCAAATGTCATCCCTAGCTATTCGTACATGCCAAACAGACGTGAGAATTTTTCTTTTTTGAAAAATGAAAAATTTAATTTTTCTATACCTACTTGTATTTTCAAAAATTTTAAAATGATGCACAAGTGAGAATTTGTTTTTTTGTTTTTGTTTGTTTATGAAATAAAAAAAAGATTATGCGGGGAGGGGTTCTAAAAATTAACCGATCCTATGCATTTTCAAAAGCGTTCATTTTTGGGCCAAAACATGTCTTTGTACCAAATTTCATCAAAATATCTCAAATAATGCGACCTGTAGCTTGCGCACAAATTTAGATGGACAGACAGGAGAACAGGCGGACGGACATGGTTAAATCGATTCAGATTTTGATTTTTGATCAGGGTATAAAAATTACATTATAATTTATCAGTTATGTTATACATAAAAAAAGTTTTCTTACCTTTTCTTTCATTCGGCATCAATTCAATTTATTTCGTGATGTTATTTCGTTTTTGTTCTTGTGTTTTTTGTTTTTTTGTCTTTTTCATGAGTTCATCGTGAACTTTCATTCAACTCTTTCAATTCGCTTTACATATGCGTGTATAATGGCACTATAACCTTTACTTAAAATGTTAATCTTGATAGCTTTCTCTAACCCACTCTCAGCAATGCGCGCTGCTGAGTCGCTCTGTTATGTTATGTTGTATATATTGTAGGTTACGCGTGCATTTACACGCACGCTCGCACGCACACTTTAGACAGATATCAACCACACACACGCACGCACCCTTATGCACACATGTACGGTATTTTGTGCTGACGCTTGTATTGGTATTTGTGTTACAGTGGTTGCTAATGGTTTCTTTTTTGCTTCCGTTTCATGTGTATTTTATGTTCATGTGTGAATTGTATGGATTGGTGTATGATTTTTTAATGTATATTTAAACATTTGTAAACAACACAACCCACCTTAAAGGTTTTTTTTTTTGTTGTTATTGTTGTTGTTTGATTTTTATTTTTTTGTATATGTTGTTAAGTATGCTCTGATACCCAACTAATGAAAGCAACTTATTGTATGTATATAAAATTGTTGTTGTTGCTGTTTTTGGGTTTTCGTTTACTTTATTTTAATTATGAACTTAACCACATGAACACACACATACACATACGGAGGATTTACGTAAAAGTGAAGTTTTCATTAAAATGTTGAAACTTTTTTAAGTGTTGGTTTGGATTGTTTTTATTTTTTCTAGTATTAATAAATGTTTTATTGATCAATATTTTGGTTGCTGTTGCTGTTGCTATTATTTTTATTAATCTCTATTATTGGCAATGCGGATTTCCATTCATTCAAATTTGTTTTGTTTCTCTATTATTAATATTTGTTGTTGACTTCGGCAGTGATTCAAATGTATTAAGTGTTTGGAGATTTATATTTTGTCATCTATTTTATATATAATATTTAAATTTAATTATTAAAAAATGTATTATTTTTGATTAGATTTAATTTTTTAATTTTATGATATGTTTAATTTAATTGCATTAATTTGGGTTTGGTTGTGTATTCTTTATTTTTATTATTTCGTAATTATTGCAAAAAAAGAGGAAAAATTTTATTCTTTTATTGAATAATAATTTGGACTTAAACTAAGTCTCTACGGGACTTTAGTTTGCGGTAATTTGAATTGCTCTCGTTAGTAAGATATTTTATTTGGTTTGACTTTTATTTATGTTTTTACTTAGTTTCAAATCTCTTCTATCAGTGCATTCATTAATTGTTTGTTGTTGTTTGTTTTACTATTTGCAATCGGCACTTTTCCCTTCTTTTTTATCTCTCTGCGTCATATTTCCACTTTGTCTATTCATCAGAATTCAATTCCTGTTTATTTACTTTTTTTAGCATTTTCATTGCATGTATCTGAAAATATTTTAAACAACAATAAAAAATATTATTATTTATACAATAAATGCTTTCTAAATCCAAATCTATATAAAAACACGTGAAAATGTTATAGTTGGACAAGCCCGACCAATTAATACTCTACACCACTTAGCTCCTTAAGTTATGCTACAATTAATTCGTGAAATATAATTATATGAAAATGGGTTCTAAAAATGGTCCGATCGGATCCAAATTTGGCACGTCCAAATATTAAGTGAATTAACTATTTTTTAGCCATTTTTGTGAAAATATGTTAGGAGTTTCGATATTTTGCCATACACAGAATTCCATGGTTAGTTCGATTCAGATTTTGATTCCAAATGCTTGAAAGTTGGCTTAGCCGTTTTCACGTTAGGGGTTGCAAACATCCTCACAAACTTAATATACCTTTTGCCACAAGTGGCAAAAGCAGAGTATAAATATTGATTTTTTATGACAAAATAGATCTAATTGCTTGACTAATGGAGTACTTACTTATAAATGTAGTCAAGTTTTATCAATTTGACTGAAAATATGAATTAAAACCGTTTAAATTTGACCTTCTGATTCTACCTAAACATTACTAGTTACAAAATTAAATTATACATGTATGCTTTGTGAAAGATTAATTACAATCTAAGTTGGCACAATTTTGTGAGTAAAAATCTTTATCCACACATTAAATATTGATTTCAAAATTACGTGAAGTTAACTTACGAAATTTAATTGACTTACGAAAGGGAAGGTGTACCTATTAAGTGACTAATAGTAGCACAAAGTTAAGTCACAAATTTTCTTGCAGTATTTTAAGATAATATGAAACTTATTATCAAATTATAATCTGTTATATTTATCGTATAATTGAATTTATTGTGACCACCAACATATGTACACACTTATGTATGTACTCCTTACACTTTATCAATACTATTACAACGCCCGAAATAAGGAGACAGTAGGCCCCCAAAGCATATTATTTCCCAATCAGTATCGAAGATTGAATTAATTTAGCCATATCTCTCTGTCCGTGTACCTACGAGTGTGAGTTTTGTGGCAATCACTCTAAGAAAAGAATGTTAAAAAATAATTAACCGCTTAAGTACATAGCAGATACAATTTTCAAGCGCACCTTGTCAGTTTCTCTATACTTTAAATTTTTTAAAAGTTATTTGAACTACTTGATAATATTTCGATAAAAATTTAGTACAAAGTTACGTCCAAGAAATTCTCTCTATTGTATCTTCACCAAATAAAAACTATTTTTAAACCTCCTTCGCAACAAACGTACTATGTTGAAAATAGCTTTTATGTCACGAATTTCTGAGAAAATTTGTTGAAGGATACTTAATTGACTCAATAGAATTATTTGGTTGTCAAAATTTGGTCACCACCGACCACTTTAAAAACCTCAATACTCCATTTAATTCAAAATTAATTTAATTCTTACCGAAAATACAATATATTCTTAGCCTGTTAAATTAAGCAATAGTTTCTTTTTTCAAAATCGAATAAAACAGGATTAATTAGAAAGATAATTATTTCTAAACTTCGCTTTACATGTTTTCAAGCTTAACATCATAACCATTTACTCGTAACAGTGATAATAGAATCATTAAAGAAAATTGTTTTCTTGCAACTCAACCGACCGCAAGTAAGGGAAGAATGTTGGAAAAAAGTTAAAATGAGTGTAGCGTTCCCGTGCCTTCCACTGTCACTTTATTATGATATTCGTTAGTTTTTTTTTACTTCTCTTTTTCCTCTTTTTATATATCTGCCATTTAAAGTAACGTAAACAGTATAAAAAATGCGTCCCAGTTTAAGTAGCTCACCGACTAGCTGCAAGTTGGTCAGTTGGTTTTAGTTGGCTTGTCAGTCGCGGCCACTAGTCTTTGGTTTGTTGATTCATTGGCACCATTCGCCAATACTTGTGAGACTTGTAAGTGTGACACTGTGAGTGGCGCTCAACTCAACCAAACACTTAATATACGAATATACACCGAACACACTGCACTATCATATCAATTGCTGGCAGCAGTGCCAGTCGGCTTTATACAGCTTTATAAAAACACCACATAACACCACACCATACCACACCGCACAAACACTCAAACTTAGCCAAGCAATCTCATGCCACACGCGGACTTGGAGACACCCCAGCTGGCAATGCAGTATTTTATCATGTAATATACTACCACCACATATTTTATTATATCATTCGCACATAAGCACACACACACATACAAAAACCATTCCATTTCATTTTTAATATTAAAGTAAAGCAAAGCCTGCAACGAAATTCAATATTGTGTGGACAGAAAAAGGAAAGCGATAGAGAAAGAAAGTATCCGGATAAATAAGATGAGAATGAATGAAAATAAAAGCCGACTCATAAAAATTTGGCTCAGGTCACTTCTTGAACACCCTTCACATATAAATTTAGTGGGCGTGGCAAATAACCATAGAGTTTATGATTTCTACCAATTCGAAAAAAAAGGTTTTTTTGTAACGTCTGTTATTTGACCATGCGTACTTTTAGCCCAACGCTGGACGGTATAATATTTTTAAATATAGAAAATAAATACTTAGTGCGGTCTTTGATGTCTCTTGGAACGTACTCGTATTTTATGTGAAGTTTATAGAAATGCGGGAACGTAAAAATAAAAATTAAAAA
This sequence comes from Ornithomya fringillina, assembly GCA_963978525.1. Lineage (NCBI taxonomy): Eukaryota > Metazoa > Arthropoda > Insecta > Diptera > Hippoboscidae > Ornithomya > Ornithomya fringillina. Next base: position 13,118,851 of record OZ021693.1, read on the forward strand.
AGGGATAAATGCTAACCAGTTGCACAAACCAAGTAAGCCCCCTCTTATGTGGGCGGTATAAAAAGATCTAATATCGAACGAAACATTTAAAAAACTAAATTCAACTTGGACCAAATCCTACTATAATTATCCTGCATATCTATCTATCTGGAGCCCCCTAATATTACGTGAATAAAGTAGTTCAGTAGTTCAGCCACGATGGCTGCCACCCTTTAGCATATATAAAAGGTTTCAAAATAGGTCGATTGAGGAGAGAAGATAGAATATATGCCCCGTTTATGGTATAGATCAGCACTTAGGACGAAACTTCCATTAACCGTACCGATCTTAGAACCATAAGTACTGTGCCGTTGGCTAGTGCGAAAAATCATTTTTCCTAGATCCAATATATAAAACGTTGGAGCATAAAAAGTTAGTTTTCATTGAACTTTTATTGTATACATTTTATGTAGCAATATATTGCAAATTGTGTTACATGTTGGAGGAAAATAATCCCAGATATCGTTTCCTTCTTAAAAGCCTTTAAAATGTACGTCAGCTCTCACATTTCTTAATGTATCCAATGTATAATTTAATATAACAATAACAATAACAATAACAAAAAAAATTTTTCACACCATTTTTTTTTACCGTTCAATTTAATAAACTTTATGTTGCAAACTCTAATTTAACTACCGGAAAGAAATGCCCAGTATGCAGAAGAAACTAAGAAACATAAAATTGATAAATCACTTTAAGGAAAATGAGTTTGTTCTCGTTCTACAAATTTCGGTTAATACCTCACAAATAATATATAATATGCTTAATACCCAAAGGCTTCTTAAATATTTAAAAGTTATCCAAAAAGAAAGTGGAGCACGACTGTAATGTATTTTGAATGTTATACGAAAGTGAAGTGAAAGCAAAACTCTTTATAATTTTATTCGTTAGAAGTCTTAAATAAATAGCCTTCTACTTTAAAGAGTTTTTTTTTAAAAGCGAGTCAGTTTTAATTCTATGCAACAAAAAATACCAAAAATGTCAGACACTTTTTTTAAATCAAGTGGATTTTAGAGCGTAAAACATTCTCATCTCTACTTCAAAACTCCGGAGAGTAAGCTATATTTTTTTGCGGAATACATAAAATCCTAGAGACAAAACATGAACTATAAATGTACCAATTCTCCCTCAACATTGATATAAATCGTAACGCTTATGATGGCTAAGCCTTATCGTGTTGAAGCTAAAATGTAATTCGGTAGAAAACCATGTGGGCATAGTACAAGAAAAAACCTAAGGCGCCGGTATCGAGACCCAATGTTTGATGCAATGCTGAACAAAGGCTATGAATAAAGTACGAGTTTTTGTGTAAGAAAACAACTACAAATTGATCAACTCTTGATAGATTTTAAGTAAATTTTAACCAAATATCTTCATAATAATTTCATATTTTATCAAGAAAATAAATGTACTCGAATATAAAAGTACTCGCTTCTCTTTCTTCTCATTTAAGTTCTCCCAACGGTGTAATAAATTTAAACCATTACGAATAACCGCTCGTATGTAACCAAAATTATATAAATATATAACTAAAAATTTATAGCAAACATTTCTTATAAAACTTGAAAAAACTCTCCAGAATTTACAGAACTTTTTAAATCGTTGCAAAGCTTTCTTAGCCGTTTATAAGAGTAATATCAAAATAACGCAGGGCAACAAAATTAAAAACCTCTCTTGTAGATATAAGAACTGATTATATAGATATATATTTGTGGCGCTGAATCTAAATGTAAATTCCGTTTCCAGCTATCAGCTCTTGTTGGCTCGCTATGGCCTTTTTCCTCTATCTGTCCATTTGTTTGTCCGCGTAGTCCTTGTAATTAAGTAATAGATCGCAATTTTTAACATTTATTGACGAAACTTGGACCAATTACGACCACTATTTTAATTTTTTATATTCATTTTAATATTTTAATGAAAATTGTTTTATTCTGGTTATAAATTGATTCAAAAATGGTTGAAAATGATTAAGTCCAAATTTTTTTTTATAACAAATTTAGTCCAATCTGAAATTAAGTAAAATACTTATTTTTCATCTTCGTGTGTTGAAAAAAATTTACAAAATGAAGATGAATATTCTTCTAGAGAGTAATTTAAAAATAGCACATTATATGGGAAGCGGTCCTGCAAATGATCTGATTCCCATTGTATGTCTTTGCATAAAAAAGTCGTCGGAAATTTGTGTTCAGAGTGTGGTTTCAGCTGAGAGGGACAGGCGGACATAGTTAATGCGGTACAGAAAATTATAACGAATCGATCGTCACAGCTTTAGCTATTTAGGAGTAACAAACATCATTTCCTGCATTAGCCGAGGACGGTAAATGTTATAACATATTAAGCACATGTACGTGTCTCATAATTGCACACCATTTACTTATTTAAGATGCATTTTTCAATATTTTTAATGTTAACAATAAAAACATGCCCCCACACAGTAGTGTTTATAAAACTTATGAGTATGTGTTGATTGCGTCATTATTCGCACAATTGGTATTGATTTTCTACTTCTGCAAGTAACCTGTGAAGAACGATTTGTAAAGAGATGGGCTGTAGTTTTGACCAACGGTTTATGTATTGTTTTCTTAGTATGTATGATGTTGATGTTGTTGTTATCAATAATATTTGAACTGTTGAATTATATTTCACGCCTTGTTAAGGGCTTATTTATATAAGAACGATTTATTAAATAGTAATGGTGACCTCATGTGCTTTCATAAGTAAATGATTTTCATTTGACATTTTGTTTAAATGCTCTTTTTTTAGTTTCAACTCAATGTATACCACGTATACATTTGCCCTTAGTGCCGTTGTTATTTTTTGTTTTTTTGTTTTTATTTTTGTTTGTTTAGTGCCATAATTTACAGACTTAAGCTTCCGTTTTATTAAATACACTCCAAAATTTCCGTTTTTTTTTCATATAATTCAACTGCTTTTAAAGTCCACTTGTGTTAATTTTTCGTATAAAACTTGAGTTTTTCTCTTGTTTTTTCTCGTTATCTTTACATTCTATTTTGTTACGTTTTAACGCATTTTGATTACAAACACACATACACTACTAATGTGTATACAACAACCGTACGCCTAGAGACAAGAAACATAAGAGCACTTGAGGGCACACACACAAGAAGACCAACCAACGGTAACCAGAACAGCTAACGACAAAACGAGTGCAATTTGTGTTAGAAAGCTGGCAAACAAAACAAGAACAAAAACAACAAACAAACTAGTCCTCAAGCCGTCACTGCCACAGTGCATTCGCTTCGTGTTTTTTATTATAGTTGTTATTGTTTTTATTTTTTGTATTTTACTGCACGAGCAAGTTGATTCACTAGTTTGGCCTGTTTCGTCTTATAATTCATTAAACGCATGTAAGTACTTGTATATGTAGCGTTTTACACACACTATAAAAGAAAAACCAAAAAAATACTGCTCTTTAAACATTTAAAAAAAGTTACCGTTAAGCTGTGCGGAAGACTGCAGTTTTTTCTCTTTTTGTTTTCGTTTAATTTTTCACTTTTTTATATTTTTTTTTCCACTTTTACTCCTGCATTCACTTTTGAATATTTTTTCGTAAATAATTCATATCCATTTTTTAGAAAGAAAATAATTTGAGGGACTCGAAAATAATTAAAATGTTTTTTTTTTCTTAATTTGATCAATAACTGGGCCCATCGTCATATACGATGTTCAATATATTAATGAATATACAGCGCGTGTCCGAATACGCGGAAAAACAAAATTAAACTGTTCAACTGCTGCACGTTGAACTATATCTTAGTTGTCTTCTTACATCTCCTCGCAGTGCACGTTAAATGAGCAAAGCAAGGAAATTATCGAGAATGAATAATGGGGTGCATTGTATACTCTGCTGCTTTTTCAGTTCAAACACAACACTTACAACACTCTGTTACTCACACACTCGCACATACATTTTCTGAACTGCTGTGTGCCTTAAATGTTTCTAATAAAAAAGCAAACGAAAAATTTCCTATTATTACGTTTACTGCCTCTTCTTGTTCTTTTTCTGTTCCATATATGTTCAACACACATATATATTGCCCATATACATATATATCTACATGTACATCCGCTTAAAAACATATATAATTATACATACACAAAATAGACGTGCTAGCTCTCCATGCACCAATACACTCGATACGCTCTTCACACATATAGTACTAATAAAAAGCAACAACAATTATTATTCCTCTATATGTCACAGTATATGTGTGTCTTCATTTGTACATTCACAATTACATGACAAAAATGTACTTTTGTTATAGTCTCAAATTTATGGTACAACTGTCTTTGCCACACACGGAGCGTTATTCGACACGGGCGACAAGTAGCAATGAAACGCCGCACACGAATGCTGCACGGTATACCGACAATGTTGATGGCAAGTGCTACCTAATGCCGGAATCACAGTCACACATAGCGCTAGCGTGGCACACACACACACACACAATCACTACTAAGCAGCTACAATTTTCTCTCTTGTCATAACACTTAAAAACATTCAACGTAAAGAGAGTGACACATTTTTTTAAAAGAGACTTTCCCAAAAATGTTAACTAACCGTTGGGTTGTTTGATAAGTAAAGCTTCTTTAACATGTTTCATAATCTCTTTCTATCTCTCCCTCTCCCTTTTTATCCCATAATCCATGCAACGTGAATACAAAATATATTATATAAATATTACATTCTCCGTCTGAATGTATTTGTTGGAGATGGTAAAAATTCTCCATTCTTCTTTGTTGGGGATGGTAAAAATTCCCTACTTATGGACAGAAAATTAGTGGACTCTTCTCCCCCGGGTAGTATAGCAAAATTAATAGTAGGAGATAACTACTGTGCTGAAAGGGGAAAATTACTAGACAACTCAAATTTAAAGTCTTTGTCCGACATTGCTCTTGCGCGACGTCCTGAGGTTCCTATCAAAACACCATTCTACATAGATGAAGCATTTTCACATATTTGATCGACATTATCTAACGCAAGCGTTGACTTTTTGCAATGGACTCTGCCATTATAACTCAATTAAGATCGTAAAACTCATAATAAATTCTTAAAATCGTCGCAGAGACTCATAGGCCCAAAAATCCGGACATATTTCTTTTCCCTTTTTATCCCATAATCCATGCAACGTGAATACAAAATATATTATATAAATATTACATTCTCCGTCTGAATGTATTTGTTGGAGATGGTAAAAATTCTCCATTCTTCTTTGTTGGGGATGGTAAAAATTCCCTACTTATGGACAGAAAATTAGTGGACTCTTCTCTTCCGGGTAGTATAGCAAAATTAATAGTAGGAGATAACTACTGTGCTGAAAGGGGAAAATTACTAGACAACTCAAATTTAAAGCCTTTGTCCGACATTGCTCTTGCGCGACGTCCTGAGGTTCCTATCAAAACACCATTCTACATAGATGAAGCATTTTCACATATTTGATCGACATTATCTAACGCAAGCGTTGACTTTTTGCAATGGACTCTGCCATTATAACTCAATTAAGATCGTAAAACTCATAATAAATTCTTAAAATCGTCGCAGACACTCATAGGCCCAAAAATCCGGACATATTTCTTTTCAGAGAAACTTTTCTTTGCCCAAAAAAGTGAAAAAAAATAACTACCCTTTTTAAAACCTTGTGTGTTATCCAATAAAAAGCAAGATTTTAGTGCATATTTTGTGAAATGAATAAGCACGTAAATAAGCACCTTTAATTATACAAATCAGCTCAAAATCTAAATCTGAATCGTTTTCAACATGTTGCTTATATGTCTGTGTATCCTTATTAGGTGGATTACAAGTCGCATTACTGGTCGCAATTTTTAATATTTTCTGATAAAGTATGGCCCGAGAATGTCTTTTAAACTAAGAACGGTGCATTTGTACGAAGCTGTCCTTTATAATGATATATTTTATATATTTTTTTTTTATTATTTATAAGATTTTTTTAAGTTTACAGAGAAGACTCTACCAAGTTTGATTTATAACGTGAACATTTTTGCAGCTTTAGCAATCAAGACATTAAGAGTGGAATTGTGTGTGCATGAATTAATAAAATGAATAAAATCAAGTAAAATATTCGCATGTACACAAAGTGGTGATGAGTTGTTGCATCGCATGCATCAACTCTTTAGCAATATTTGGATGGAGTAGAGCATGCCCAGTGATTGAAACCTCAGCGCACTCTGTCCGATCCATAAGAAAGGAGACCCATAATAATACGTTTGAGTCTACTACTACTGATAGGGAACTATCAATGTGAATTCAGATCTGGTCGATCCGCTGTCACACAGATACTTACGTTACGTCAGATCCTGGAAAAGACCCAAGAAGAGCAAATCAACACATACCACTTTTTTGTCGATTATGAAGCCGCATTCGACTCTCCAATATGCACGAAATTGTTTGCCGCCATGTCTGACTTTGGTATCCCCGCTAAGCTGATAAGGCTTAGCAAAATGACTTTGAGTGACACGAGGTCCTCAGTCAAAATAGGAACGGTCTTCTCCAAACATTTCGATACCAAACGAGGTCTCACACAGGGCGACAACCTTTCGTGTACCTTTGTCACTATTATCATGGAAAATGTGTTGCGGAATGTTGAGGTTAACATTTTAAACAAAAGTGTCATGATTCTCAGCATTTGCAAGAATTGAGAAAGGATCGCCGAAAATGGGTCTAGCGGTAAACGAGGACAAAACGAATTATATGGTCCCAACGTCCAGGGATTAGCGACGCCCTGTATCCATGTTGTAACCGATATAACTTCGAGGTAGTCAAGGAATTTGTCTACCTAGATACAGCCGTAAATATCTTCAAAAACGTCAGCATGAAGATAAAAAGGAGAATTATGTCTGCTAACAGGTGCTATTATGGGCTAAGAAAGCAGTTCAACAGTGCTCCAAAGTGCTCCATCTAGGATGGTGTTCGAAAGGGAACCGGACGGACGTCGCATAAGAGGCAGGTCGAAGCTCCGGTGGAGGGACCAAGTGCTTGATGCCCTGCACTTGGTGTACAAAACTGGAGAAGGCGCGCCAAAGATCGAAGCGCGTGGCGTTCTCTTTTGCAACAGGCCAAAGACCTACATAGGTTGTAATCGGCCGTTGATGAAACAAAGTATAAAACATCACTATTTCACATTGATGCTAAATTGTGGAGTGAGAGTTTAAATATTTCCACAAGATTACCCAAATATACACCACCATTTATTGCACTTGTTATCAAACATTCAAACTGATGTTTATTGTTATATATGATTTTCTGCTAAGTTAAGCATTATTGCACTGATAGACTGATTGAATAACTTGGAGGAATGAACTGTGAACACATGTACAATACGTACATGCAGTGAAGCTTATTTAGTCAAGTACGCGTACACGAAAACCATTTCTACTCTCAGTATATGTGTGTACGAAAAAACGATACGTACGTATATAATCATATATAAGAATAATACTAATCATTACAAATTTTATCGCTATTTTCTTCTCTAAACGTTGTATTAGTTCCGCTAATAATCTGCGTCATGACAAAGTTACAAGAAATACAAATGTTCTCCGGCTCTCTTAAAATGTTGTTTTATGGTCTCCTTTCCATTTTAACAGCAATGGCAGCAAGAACAATTGTTATAAATGGAAAATAAAATAAAAACTGGTACATGCAACGTGTTTTGTGCTTTGCAGAAGGCATTCACACCGCAAATGTATGACGACAGAATAATGCGTATTTATGTTGTTATGTGTGTGTGTGACGTTCACATATGAATTAAATGACATTTCCTATTCGGCTAAACACACACATTGCAACGAACAGCCAGCCTAAGGTTGCTGTGCTTTAATGGATATATACACACATACATCATGCATCGGTATTAATGTCTGCATTTGCAGATATTTGCTTTACGGACAAAGAGATGAATTGAATACCGGGACAGAAACGCAAAGAGAGAGAGAGAGAGTGAGAGACTGATAGTATTGCACGGTATTATAAAAATGAAAAGTTCATGGGTCGCGGCAGATTCGACCTAATGATGGAATAAATTTAGAAAGTATGTACAAATCAAATCAAATCCTCTTCGAAAATGTACTCCTCATCTAAAATATACCATGCGTAATTATTTGTGTGCCACCTATATGCATACGTGTTGGTGATGGATTGTTCTGTTTCCATTGATTTCTAGCGTAAATGTACGTCAGTGATGGAATGTTAAGTTTTTTCCGGCTGTATACTCCAAAAATTTGCTTGAGTTCTCATTGAGATGTTATTTTCTAAAAAATAATAGGAGAGGAAGTAGCAAGGAGAGAAACTTTTTAAAGCTGAACAGGAAATTTTGGTTAGAGTTGTTCTCCCATTGTTGAGTTTTACAATTGTGCGGCATTAAAAGTTATTACGTAGTTAGTGGCTAGAGTCCATGAGCAGCACGGAAAGCCTAGTTTTGTGTCAGTTCGAAATAATTGCCGCTGCTATTACAATTGTTATTATTGTTGTAGCCTTCTATTTTTTCCTTCTCTTACTCTGTCTCTCTCACTCTCTCTCTGCCGTTCTGTGATGTAATCATGATGACGTTCCCTTTTAACCACAACTAAATCCATGAACCCCAGCATCATTCACAATAACAAAAGTAGCAGCAGCATTTCAAGAAACCTCAATATTAACAGAAGTGACATATACAACGAATTGCTGGTTGTGGTTTTTTTTCGTTCACTCCTAAATAGCACACAGGCCATCCTCTTATATTTATATCATATTTTTTCAATGTAAGTTTCTTTGCTTCCCAAACTAAATTTGTTGGAATATTCATTATAAGAAATTTTTTTTTATTCACCATTCCTTTAAGCGCTGCATGCCAATAAAATAAAACCTTCATCATGCTCGCTTATTCGTAACTTTTGGTTCCATTTCTCAATAGGCAGACGTACAGACAAAAAATACTTCGTCATACATTACGTTCGTAAAAATTGCGATATAAATCTGAATTTCGTACAGTCCATATAGATGGTTTCTCATTTCTTTAGGTCAAAACAAACAAGGCCGCAAAGTTTACATATTTATATTAACTGCCAATCAATCAATGAAATGAAAATGGTCCAGGGCAAATAACACCCACGCCCATAACTTTCAAAAGAGCTCTTTTGTTGCAAATTCCGAATTCGCCAGGTAACACGTACTCTAGCAGTCGCCAGTAGTTGGCGCCCATATGTACTCAACACGCCCACAATATTTTGCATACGATTTTATTTGTTTCTTATTTTTTTAACCATCCACCTTAGTGATGAGGGTACACTAAGTTTGTTCTTCCGTTTTCAACACCCAGAAGGAGGCGTCAGAGACCCTACAAAGTATATATATTCTTGATCAGCGTCAAAAACTGAGTCGATTTAGACATGTGTGTCCGTGTGTCTGTCTGTTGTTGGCATTCTCACGGGCGTAAATTTTTGTTTAAAATGGGCAAAATCGGTCAAGAGCCACTCCTACAATCGACAAAAATATATATATCTACCACAAAAGTTGACCTAAAAACTTGAAAGTTGATGTACATATTTGTAGTAATCCCATCCATCGCTGTGCCAAAAATAGGCTCAGTCGAATAACAGACGCACCCACAATTACCCGCTCCACGTAAAACTCAAGTTTCAAGCTGATACGTAGTATAGGCGTAATCACATACCAATCACGCCCAATAATGTAGATGTGAAGGGTATTAAAAATCTGGCCTAAACCAAATTTAGTTTTCTCACTTGTTTAATCCTAATACTTAAAGTACAAAATTTTGCTACTCCATCTAAATAATTATCCGCGATTTTTTGTTTTAATCTTTATTTATATTTTTTGTAATTGATCGATGCGCTGCATAGAGTCCTTTAACGACACACGAATGAAGGTGACAGCTTGTAGGGTAATTTCAAATTTTAGCTGAGCTTATTGTGCGTTTTTTTTTTACTTGTTACTTCTCTTTTATTGTTATGTTCGTGTTTTTTTTTTTTGTTTTTTTTGTTTTTTTGTTCTTTATCATCAAGCAGAATTATACGTAAATAATTAATTTTGAATGTGTGTTGTAAATGTATATGTAAGCATAACTACCTACATAAAATGTGTGCGCAATGTGTAAATGATTCGTGCGTATGTGTGTATTTCTACCAAAAAATAAATTTCATATTTTTTTGCAGTTTGTTCAATTAAAAGTCATTGTATTGGTGACACAATTTTCCAGATGCGCCTGGAATTTTAAAGTTTTATACAGCTTTTCGCCCGTTAAAAATCTGCACAACCAGCATGCACATACACATACACATACATACACATATATTATATACACTTATTATGTACACATGTATGGTTTAGCTTGGTTTGGCACAGTTTTCAGTTTTGTTGATGTAGGTCTGGATTTTCAGGGCACACATTGCAGAGCAGCGCAATTACAAAAACTAGAAAAGGAAACAATTTGGTTGAAAATTCAAATTCAGAAAAACCAAATATACTCTTTGGAAGACAGAGATAGGGTTAGAGAGAGAGAGAGAGGTGTTCGTGAAGAGAGCTATCCAGAAATTCATGATTGCATAATAAGAGATTGAACTTTGCTTCCGAATTGTGCTAAAAAAGGAACTTCAGTTTCAATATTTTAAGATTAACTTTGAGCTGAAGTTGAATTTGTCCAATATTTTTATTTATTATTTTGAAGTGTAATATATATTTTTTTTTACAAAACTCTACTTCTTTATATCACAAATGCTACTCTCTTGAAATAAACTCTGGGTCTCTTTCTTGGGAAAACTTCCCTGTCACGAGGTCAATTTTATTATAAAGCTGCCAGAATAAGAAGCTAAAGGGAAGCTTTTACTTTTTTTTTAGAGCTTTTTCCCCCATTAACCCAGTTTGTTAGGCAACACAATCACACTTATATTAGTATATGTATGAAGAGTGTACAAACGTTTTGGGTACACTTTTCCAAAAAAAAAAAAAAAAATATGTAAACGCAAAGCTCTTGTGGTTGGAAACACAAAAAAAAAAACACTCGTCATGTCACGCAATTTATTTCAACTTTTTTCCTTCCACATCCCCATCGTTTGCGTATATATAATGTTTATGTAGAAACTCAACACAAAGCACAAAAAACACCAACTAACCTTTGTAGCCTTTGATTACACCAAAAAATAATTTATATGCACGGTTTATAGAATTAAACAAGGACAAGTTTTGCGGTACTTTACACACACGTGCTTATTTACACACACACTTATTTATTGTTATTGTTGTTATTGTTGTTGTTGGTATTTCTTTAGGTTAATAAACGCGTTCAGTTTTTCCGTGAGCTTACAGTTTAAAGTTGCCGGCCACAATATTGGATTGTGCAGTCTATTCAGTATTTTTATAAGTCAGAGTAGTTTTCGGCTTTTGTGTAATGCAATTTTTGTTGTTATTGGCATTGGCGTAACGAGTTTGCGCACTTTGTTTGTTTATTATGAAAACTTCCGCATCATTGCTGCTATAAACTTGCTAATGACGGCTAAAGCTACTGCATCGTTCTGCTAACGTTATGTTGATGCTTATCCATAAACGTTTATGAGATTTGCTTTTTTTTTACTTATGACATATATGTTAAATATAAAAGAAAATATTTGAAAATGATTTTGATAGAGAATATTTCTATAAATGTTGGTCTCTCAGGGATGACAAATGTCTGCACAAACTTAATGTGCCCTTTAGCAAAAGTGTTGTAGGATGTAAAACCGTAACAGAATAAATAAATCAAAAATATTATTGTTGTTGTTGTTGTTGTTTTTTTTTTTCTATTCGTTTTGGTAGAATTTATTATTTCATCTAGTAGAAATAGTTCAATATAGAGAAGAGTAGTGAATCCTAGATTTGGCCTAAGCCATAACTTTATGTGCTTAACACACTCTTTTTAAAGTTTATGGAGTGAAATTTGAAGCGTTACAATACTAGCCAATATAACATATGCCCTCACATTAGTTGCGATTGTTTATAGTTAACACCTACCTTAACGGTCTTATTTAACATATGCAGAGTTTTTTAAGCGTCTCCGGTGCCCCTACTAACTCCATTAGAAGTTAGTAGCTTCCAACTACTAGAATACTGTTAATAGTGCTAACAATTCTTCCCCTTGGTCAAGGGTGTTCCATACTCCCCAACTACTGTTACAGCCCCCGCGATGCTCCCACAAGGGGGCCTACCCGAAAGTACGTACTGGCAAGAACCTTAGTTCTTGGGGCTCCAGTACCCCGCGGTACCAAACGCAAAACGTCTTTAGTGGGACCTTCGACTATGTGGGTTGGTTGCCCATTAAGATGTGCCAATATCATGAATGGTTACTGGAACATATCCAGCAACCTATTATGATTCTTGGAATTATCCAAGAATCAAACACAGGTTTCCTTGGATTACCCAAAAGGACCTTATATATAATAATAATATTTGCAGACGCTTACTCTGGCCCCACATTCCTTGGACGAAGCACCTATTCCGGTACTCCGTTTCGGGGCGGGGCGCCCCTATGCCCTCACATCTCTATGTCCGTCGGTCCGATTATGAATGGCTCAGATCGGTTAAGTAAAGTATGTGTTAATATTTTTGTGTCAGTATCATCATCGCCATTCCGGATCGAACGAACGACTATCCAATCGTATAAACGGGATTGGATATATCTGCGATAGATTGCAGATCGCGACACCGCAACCGAAATGAATAATCAGCTACACAATCATGGTTCAGCTGATGAAAGTACAATTTAGACAGAGTTTAAAAATTTTATTAATTTAATTTTAATTATATCAGCATTTTCACTCAGATCGATTAAATGATAGTTGTCATTATAGGTCTTGCATAACCGTCGTAACGGGTTATTATTGCTATAGTTATTTTTGTAATAATTTATGCAAAGAAACCGAAACTATCTAGAAGCGCGTCGAGGTACATTGATATTAATGTTAGACAATAAAAACGAATCAATACAGTTATTAAGCAAATTGTGCATAAAACACACGTTCAACATTGTCCTTCTGCTTTTGAGGGTAGGAAGTTTTATCAAAGCAAGTCGACTTGTATATGAGGGAAGCCTCAGGTTAGGACTCCGTGGCAGACCACGAACACAAAAAAGTAAAAACTGTTTTTGTATAGATTCAATCTGGTTGGTATACACTTCATATTGCGGATCCCAAATTACAGAGCAGTATTCTAAAATAGGCCTTAGTAAAGAGGTTAAAAGAAGTTTGGTTGTATAGGGGTCCTGAAATTCCTTCGACATCTCTTAATAAAGCCTAAAGTTCTGTTGGCTTTATTACATGTTGTATTAATATGCGCATTAAAAGTTAGTTTACTGTCCAGCAGCACGCCGAGGTCATTAACGTATGATACCCTTTCAATTGGGGCATTATTAATTATGTAGTTTGTATTTATCACCTCCCTATGACAGAACGTCATATGCTTACACTTTTTGACATTCAAGGACATTAAGTGGTTGGAACACCACTTAACGAACCGGTTAATGTCATCCTGCATAAAAACTTGACCCCGCCCAGACTTGTAACTATAGATAAGTTTAACATCGTCAGCATACATTAGTACACGACAATGTAGAATAACACTAGGCAGATTGTTTATAAACAGTAAAAATAGAAGGGGACCAAGATGGCTACCTGCGGCACACCAGAGTGAACTTCAATTTCTTTGGAGAGTACATTATTGAATAAGACACGTTGGGTATGTCCAGTAAGATACGAGTAAATCCATTTAAGATTGTCTTCGTAAAAGCCGATATGTTTTAGTTTGTTAAACAGAATTACGTGGTTCACAGTATCGAACGCCTTGCTAAAGTCTGTGTAGATTACATCGGTTTGTTCACCATTATTGAATGCGTCATTAACGAATGTAGTAAATTCCAACAGGTTGGTTGTGGTAGACCTTTTTTTCAGGAACCCATGCTGATAATCAGAAACTATAGGTGATAATTAAGATGATAGAGTATCAGACAGCAGTTTTTCAAAAAGCTTTGGAATTGCACTTAATTTCACAAGGCCACGATAGTTAGAGATATCGGATTTATAGCCGGCTTTAAATAATGGAATAATAAAGGATTTTTTCCACAAGTTGGGGAAGTAGGATTGTTTAATGGAGGCATTGAATAGTTTAGTTAATGGATGATATAAACGTGATGAACAATTTTTTAATATACAATTCGGCCCACCATCAGGGCCAGGATTGTGTTTATCGTCTAATGCTAGCATACTTTTAAGGACATTGTCACGGTTAAGGAGATTAAAATAGATAATAGATAGATGCTTTATTAAACAACTATTTTAAAAGAGTTTTTCGTTTTAAATTACTTACGTTTTTCTAATTTTAAGCTTTTGTATATCTACAATACCTGCAGCTCCATGAAATGATACGATTTACAAAAATAATACATTTACATAGCAGCTAGCAGAGACCATTCGGTTGGCTTTAACTAACTTTAATTATTAAAACTTTAAATTGTTTTATAAAATTCCGTTTGATACTTAGTTTTGGAATTGTTTAAAACATGTAACGCTTTTTGCTTTTTCGTTTGTCGTAGTGTTACGTAACATTATTAAACACAATGTATTTACGTTTGTGTATATAAATATTATACTAGCAGAAGTTTTGTTTAAATCTGCACATTTCCGAAATTGTATTGAAATGAATTGAACGAAATTATTTGTTTGAATAAGTAAGAAAACTAAATTTAGCTTATGAACCAAATCTTAAATAACCTCAACGGTGAATGCACCCTGTAAGGTGAGGGTCTAACTAGGAGGGAGAGAATGGGACTTTTCGAAATACTTAATACAACAAAGTAAAATAAAAAAAAAAAGATTATAAGAACGCATGTTTTGCTTTGATTTGTTGTACGTACAATAATTCCTTTCTTTCGTTTAATTATAATAAAACAAAAAGAAATGAAAATTCATTTTTTGGAAGTAAAAACGATTTTTCGTTGCAAGGTACAATAAATAAATCAATTTTCAAAAACACAAACACTAATAGCTGTTGGCTAATATACATGCAGCATGAAATTAACGCATTTATCTCGTAATGTTGTTGGCTTGACTTTACGACTTTCATAGCCAATAAGAAACAGAATTACTCGCTAATGTAAAAATGCCAAAAATACGAGTTGTAAGGTTTGGAAGAGGAATGACAATAAATTCAAAATAACATTTGCGAAAAAGCAAACAACAAAGATAAAAAAAAAGGGGAACATAACTAAGTGTGGGCTTAGGCCAAATCTTGAATTCCCTCCATCTGTATATACAAACTGAGGTACGTTGCATGTACCTGATTACGTCTTCTATATTTCTATAATACGTATCAACAAACACTTGGAAGTCTGAGTAAAATATTAAAAAAAAAAAAAACAACTAAAAAAGAACTAGATTTGGCTAATGCCAAGTGTACGATAACCAACCTATTCTAAATAGAACACCACTCTTAATAAAGACGATAAAATATTTCAAATTTATTTAAGCAAACGTATCATTTAGGGCGTGGGAATGTTAATATTTTTTCCAACTGGAGAATTCTGATCCGATAACTTTAAAAAGTTTCAGTTTTTTACTCTCATAGTTTGCAACAAATACGTCGTGAACGTGAAAGGATGATGATAAACATACCCATTATGATGGGCCCACCTTATACAAATACGTCCAAAAGTTCTAAAATCGTTACAGGGAGACAAGGATGTATATGAACGATCTCACAACACGTAATTAAGGTTTAAGGTTGTGTACGTTCACGTGGTTTGTTCCGAACATGAAGGAGGAGTACACAATCCAATTTTCAGAACTATACATAAAATAATCAAAATTAACAAATTAAGTGGACGACGATTAAGTTGACTTTTCCAAATATTTTAAAAGTTTTTCTTAATAATCTGACAGAATTTGACACCAAAAACTGTACTGTATTGTTTGTAGCATTGTCGGCGGGTTCTTAGTTCGATTGAACCCATTTCCAATACTAAACTACCTACAAACATATAAAGAAATTATTCGTGCAATTGTATTTGATTCAGAACAATAGAGCGGCAGTCATAAATTTACACAGACAGAATGGACAGACAGAAGGACTGATTCGACTGAGCTGTAGCTCCTGATTAAGAAAATATATACTTTTTGGTGGTGTAGTACGTCTCTTTCTGGGTACTATAAACATTGGCCCAAAACAATATACCCCCGTATTATTATTATGTTGGGTATAAAAATAAATCACTTACGTACAAGCCGATTAAACAACTTAACACTTGTTCGCTCTATTGGTATGGATGTAATTATTGTAATAAAGTTGTGGTGGTTATGAGGTTAAACGTGCATAAATATTTTCTTTTCCTTTTCATGGTGTCTCCCATTAAATTTATGTGCACGGAATAAACGTCTAGCAAACACATAAAAATTCCGTTCAAAAGAAGGAAAAAAAATGTTATGCAGATGATAGTATGTATTGTAATTTTCCTTTTACAATATTACTCTTGTTGTATACTCCGCTCCCTACACACCGCTACACACCCTAAGCGTTGTTATACTAATGTTTGCAATAATACAGAAATGCATTAAGAAGAGACAAAAAGAACAGAAAGGAATTTTATATTACATGAAAAATTTCATGAAATTTTTAAATGTTTTTAAAAATTTTCTCAAATGTTTCTATTCTTACATGAAAATAAGTATTTCTGACTTGTCACAAATCTTATTAAAATTAACGTAAATGACTGACAACAAAATCATTTCATCCCCACAACTTATTATGCTTGTGAATGTTTATTTTAATTGTCAGACTAATAATCAAAATTTTAATCTTGAAAAATCCTATTTAAGGGCAGGTATAAATATTCATAATATGATAAGTATACATTGTAACATTATGTTAAAGGGAAGAATCATGTAATTTGTGCAAGATTGCATTTACACAGATGCCCGTGTACGTGAACTAAATTAATGCAAATTCATGGCATATGTGGGTAATTAATTTCATGTTGAAACAGGGTGAGAGACATATATAATTAATGTCTTGGTGCCCTTACAATGGACTAAGCTGCTTTCGTATATAAACATATATACGAGTATGTAAGTAGATTTCCTATTTTATAGGAAAACATACAAACACGTATGCATAATAATAGAATGCATCAAAAATTTTGATTGGAAACCGGTATACATACTTTTATCAACTTCACTGTCACGTGACACACTTTGGGTCAGACATTTTAACACCTAAGAAGCATGTGGCACGCTTGATAAAATTAGTAACTCCTGTATTGTATTGAAAGGTTTAGAATGGAATAAAAAATTTTGGCTTCATTTACAAATTAGAACAATTCACATATATATGTAGACGTATTTGATTTGCTTCAAAATGTCAACAGATAACAAGTTTCAACACCTCCCATTTAAGGAGGGGGAGTATGTTTACATAAGAGATCGATACCTTGTACTTATAGGCACGATTTCGGTCAGACTGCCTGTTGTTGTAGAATGGGAGAGGTTTTTGCTTAGAGCCAATTTCTCGTCATTATTCTTTCAAATATAATTTTTGGTCGCACATGTTAATGCTAAGTAGTCTGATTCAGAACTCGATAGAGCCACTGACTGGTGTCCTGGTTTTTTCTAATGAACCAGCGTGGTTCCATTGGTTGGTATTAATTGATATACAGTTTTGCGTTATCTACCGTTTGTATGTCTTTTCTTTTACATAAACAAATAATATGGGATGACATGTTTTGACCCAATTCAATACTTTTTTTGACGAGTTTATTTTTAAAAATTTTAAAATTTCTCTCTCCATGTAAAGTCGTTTGAAGCCTGTAATACATGGTTATATTCGTTCTTTATTTTAATGAAAGCCCAAGAACTTTGCTTGAATTGATTGAAATCGAGATCATTGAGAACAGACGTAAGTCTTTCGTACGTAGAGTGATTTGCTTAAATTGCGTACGGAATATTTTTTACTGCTGCGCACTATTCAATCAATGCTTTGTCCTGTTTTGCACTTCTTTACATTTTGGATGATGCAGTAGTTTGACGGGTATTTTGTTCAGGAATATTTAAGTAAATATCTTTGTCCAATTTCCCATCTAAACAAGGTGTTATGACATTTATCTTATAAATATGTGAATTATTTTCTGCTGCTAATAAGGTAATAATAGTCGGATTGCGGTAAAACGCACAATTGGAGGATGTGTAACATAAAATCCTTCCCTACACGTGTGCACAACTTTTTGTCACAAGGAGCACCTTTTTCTTACCGCCTTCGCGGATTATATTTCTTTAGTTTAAAAGTCGGACTAACGTCCTCATTTTTCCAATAATTACGCTTTAAGCTCAACTTCAATAGCCTTCGCCCGTAAATCACTATTTACGAAAAATTTAATTCTTCTACATCAAAGTGTTTACTATCATCACATTTCTCTTCTACAAATCGGAGAAGAGATTATCGTTTATTGTGTCATTTTCTATTGTTTTTTCATTATCCGAATGAACTGAATCAAAAATAATTGTCATCATGGTGCTATTACCGTTTCTATTGTAAGTTTTAAAATGCATATCATTTAATATGAAATTTTCCTTGACTATAACTATGAATGATTTTCTTTGTTTCGAAGATATCATAAGAAGACACTACCACAAGGCGTAATCATGGACCTGCTACTAAAGATTATTTCCTTCCTTCATGTAACCCCAGGCAACAGCTTTTATTTTGACCAACAATTATTTTTCTTCTTCAATCATATTTTATATATAATTAAGAATTATACTTTACTTAGCTTAAATAATTAATAAATTTACATCTGAGAGGAATATTTTTAAATCCTCACTTCCTTAAACAAAATATGAAAAAAATTACTTTTCATTACAGAAATTTTCTTATTTGAACAATTAAACCACTAAACGGCAAGGACTTAGCCGACTGCGAACGAACAATATATTTAAAAGAATGTGTCACTCATACGCCATGTAGCACCGTTATTTGTATTTGATACACATGTAATGGATTAAGTGTACGTATCGTGTAAGTGGCTTGATCAATTGTCTTAAGTGCAGAATCTCCCTTAATTGGCCAAATTTTTCTACCTTTTGTATATTTATAATATCTTGGCAGTGTTGGACAGGGGCACATTACATACAACATAATTGCATAATTGTGAAGCGGTCTATATAAAACAATCTGCTTCTTTCTCCCGTTACTATGACCCGGTCAGTTTTATCCAAACAAACTGCTCTTACACATACATTGTGTCACATGACACAAAGGGGTCACTGATCTTATATGTACATACATATAGACCATAGTCTACAACAACAAGTACAAATAGTGTGACTGGCAGCTCTTTTGTGGTTTTTACTCTTCTGTAGTCTTTTGGTTCGTTATGTGGTTGGCTGTTGCCCGACTGTTCGCCCGGCCAACTTATGTTTAAAACTCAAACAATATCAAATTGTATGTGCAACCAAACGAGCTTGTAATATCGTACGTTGACTTTTCGGTAAAAAAATATTGCACTTTTCAAAGCCATAAACCGATATGTTATCCGCATAATAACAAACAACACACACGACGTATTTAGTCTTGATGTTTACACATGTAGGATTATAATGTGGGTGCATTATGCATTAATGTCAACAAATTACCTAATTATGTTTCCGACTAAAGTTTGTTTAGTAATACACCAACAGCAAGAAAACTGTGAGCCATTCTTTAGCAGTAGTTAACCTTTATGTTTATATTGCAAACAAGTTGTCAGCCAATTTTTTCCAACAAACTTGTGTACAATATATGTATGGGTGCATGTCTTCTACATGATATATGTGTGAATATTTGATATTCTGTTAAAGTGGACGCGAAAAACGTTTTCCTTGTTTTTACGACAAAATGTGTGAATAACAAATAAAAAATGTAAAAATCTTATAGTTGGTTCTTCAAACCATTTCATATTCTACATCTCTGATATCCGTACTTTATGCGATAATAAATTTAGTTGTATTCATAAATACGAGTCATTCGCATGTAATAATAACTGCGGAAAAGGGTTTTAAAAATCGTCCGAGCGATCTGGTCCAAGCAATAATTAAACCTATTAATAATTTTTCACTACATTTTGCCAAAAGATGCGCCAAGTTTCACAAAAAATATCTAAACGTACTTATATTAAAAGAAATACATGGATGGATCGACGGACATTGTTATTTTCATTCTTTTTTTTTTAATTAGTGTGTACTTTTATACCCAGTAGGTGCTGCAAAATATTAAATAATAGAAAAATCACTTCAACACTAAGAATATTTCAAACTGTGTAAGCTGATATATCCACATCATTAAAGTATATTAAATACCACCAATCTACTCCTTCTTTTCGCATTCCTATAATATTCCATTCAAAGCTTATTATTATTTAAATATTGTATAAAAAAGGTATTTACTCCGTTTCATGATAAGGTACGAAAACAAATTTTTCTCATCATTTGAAATTATATAAAAATTTTGCACAATAGCTTTCGATTTTAGCCTAGAATTCAAATATAGGCAAGTATTAACACATAATCGTGCACAATGTTTATTACGTATTATGAAAAAACAAGTAAAAAACTTTAATTTGGCTAAGGCCAAATCCTGAATACCCTCCACTTCTTCGTACAAAGAATGGTACATCATTGCGCCTTCCCTTATTGGTTTATATATTACGTTACGTATTACAATAACTTGCAGGTTTACGCGGTAAATTATGGGCGTATATATTGCACGACTACGCCCATATTTAGCACCTTGAAGATTGTATACTAAATTTCAACTTCATGGGTAAACTAAATAGGCTTTTGTCGATTGTGGGCATGGCTCTTGAATGATTTTGCTAATTGTAAATAACAATCTGCGTGAATAAACTAGAAGTGTCTGTCAATATCTTACAATCGTGAGAGTGCCAACAACAGACGGACATACGAACATATTTATTGACCCAGTTTTCAATGCATATCAAGAATACTGTGTAGATTCGCTGATGTCTCCTCCAGGGAATGACAAACTTTGTGTACCGTCAATCTAATAGAAAACTTACTAAATTTACTCATATACTGGGACAATCTCTGCTTCTGATATTTATGTTGAGTTAACTTGTCTACTGTTGTACATAACCATGCGTGCACGTGTGCGTTGACTTGGTGATAAATCATTTGTTAGAAAATTATGAATATGTAGCTTTATAACATTTATGTGTGTCCATGTGTGTGTTTGCATAGATGTTAATAAACTCATATGTGTGCACCCATCAAACACATTCACATATCCTCCTCGCATTAAGTGTCACAACAATAAGCAACAAAAATATATTACACAGCATGCACGTTTGTATGTGTGTGTGTTGTTGATTTTATAAAACTTTTTCTTCATTCTTTCAATTTAAATTATATTGCAGCTGCTGCAAGAATACCATAGTCCAACTAACAATACGTATGTATACAAATTGTTGTTGTTGTTGTTGTTGTTGTTGTATACCGTTTTTATTTAATAAGCTTAGCACAGCTGGCATTAGATGACATCTGAAAGAGAAAAATTTATTTAACAAATGTGTGTGTAAACATTTATTAAATACACATGTACAAACACACACTAAGACAAACAATATATGAACGTTACATAGTTTTTCATACTTCTTGATTAAACAAAAATTGTTCTCGTTAACAAAATGACAAACTAATCGGAGTAGACAGTGCCACGCGGGGTGTTTTTAAAATTTCAAAATTTAATCAGATGAAAACATTTGTACAAAAATCGATGTTTCCTTGAAATTGTGCAGTTGTCGTTGGCATAATAAAATTTATCTTAAATATCTACAAAATATTAAATTTTGGTTATAAAAACCACATTTTTGGAACATTGATGGATTCACTAATAATAAAAATGTTTAACAAATATTAACTTTTTAAACCGCATTTACCCAATATACCTGAATAGCAACCTGAGAACAGAAAAAAATTATTACACCACTAAAAACATATAAATAACAAATCTATATTTCGTTAGTGGGCATGGTCTTACCCCCTTTTTGAAGAAAAGCTTTCTATTCTTCCTTTCTACTCTTCCTGCTTAAACAACTATCTTAAGACTTGAACAAATTTACTAAAAGTTATTTCAAAATTGCCTTTTAAAGTTTTGTGGTGGGTCCTTCCCATTATTAATATATTAAAAAAAGGAAAATATCTAAAGGGCAATGAATTGTGAATAATTGCATAATTACAAGTGCTTAACAACATTTCATTTTGGGGTTTGTTATTTTATTGAACCCCTTTTCTTTTTCTGTTGCTGAATTTCAATTGATTCTGTGGTTCTACAACGATCCATTTGATGACCAGAAATAAATGTTATGAATGTTTGGATGCTTTGGGGTTAAAGCATCACTTGAACAAATAATGAAAATTGATACATTGGGTGCCCTTGGTATTTAAAATACATAAAATGCAACACTGATACATTGCATATATTTCCATGTTTTAGAAATTTAATTATATTGTCAAGACATTTTTCATTTAGTTATAAATCAACACCTGCATTTCCGGAGGAAGCGCTTTCACAGTGGGATGCACAGGTAATTTAAATTCTTAAATATTTGTTTATGGATAATTAATTAAAAATATTATTACAGTATTAAATCATGAATAATTAAAGTTTTTTTTTTTTTTTTACTTTTGACTTTGACGAGGCTTGACAAGTGTTTTTGTATCGCAAAGAGTGTAAATAAATATGTTTCTTTCTTCGGGGTATTAGAACGCATATATTAAAATCATAGTAGACGAACCACCCCCATGGCCGACGAACTAAGCCGGAACTTTTACTGTGTGCTATCTACCAATCTTATAACATCTATAAGTAAATCGCTTCAGATTTTATAAAGCACCATCGACTTAAATATTATATTTTTTATTTTTAACTTTTCTACTCAATCTCCAAATTTCAATATTTGGTCAGGCCCTATCATTATGCCATACTACTAAGCTCCTTAAACGATGCTATATTTGGTTTAGTTGCATCTGTATGGGTTCCAAACATGGTCCGCTCAGATACAAATTGGATTAATTTAGCCATTTATGTGAAAATATATTAAGAATTGCGAAGCCTTCCAATAAAATAGAACATTATATGGAGGGGTTCCAAAAAAGGCCGATTCGATCCTTTTTCAATAGGGTTCCATTTTCGGGCCAAAACAAAGTTTTAACAAAATATTTTAAAAAATTCGACTTGTAGCTTTTGCACATTTCACATGGACACATAAGAGAAGGGAGGGACATGGTTAAATCAATTCGGAGTTTGATTATGGATTCATCGCTATATTATTAATAAGGGTGGGGTTTAGGAGTTACAAACATCCGCACAAACTTAATATACCCTCTTACTATATATGGCAGGGCTCAAAATAAATAGTTCATTTAAAATTTATGTAAATTTCGCATTTGGCCAATTTAACAAATATTCAAACTTTAAACCAGCGGGCATTTGTAATTTAATATATATATATATATATATATATATATTTTTATTAACACTCACAACTCATGGTACAGTTGCTACGCAAATAATAAATGTGTTGAAGCATATTAAATTGAAGTTTCGCACAAACATATTATGTGGGCTTTCACATTAAATACATACGCACGCACGCACACAAACATGCTGCTTGCAGTCCAGACTACACATGTGGTTAATATTTAATGTTTTGGACAATTGGCACTTATGGCTAAATGGACAAGTGGCACCTAATAAAACTTAAACCACCACCACTGCAGTTGATCCTCTTTCATTTCCCCTTATTCTTAATCCTAGTCAGTTCTTGTTGTCACATTATCTCCCGTTCTCTCACTACACTACCACCGCAACTACTGCAATCCCTGACTAGGCTATTTACGTACATTTAATGAGTATTTGGCTAATCTTGCAGTAGTAAACTTACACATAATGAGCAAATTTTTTTGCTGGCTTGTTGTTGTATAAACATTAGAAAATTAAACGGAATTTACATACTCGTTGTTCGTTGTACCCAAAGCATAAGCATAGGGCAAGTTTGTTTGTTTTAAAAGTAGTCACACACCCCCACAAATCATATTAACAGCGCTAGAATGTTGGTAATGTTCCATTATATTCTCTCATATATTTGATAAAGCATTCAAAGTTTCAAATATTTAAACATCGAGTTCACATCTATACTATATACTGAAAGGTATATAATCAATAAGAAAAATAAGCAAACACTTGGTTAGCACCTGTTCACTATATTCCACATTTGTTGAACAATTAAAATGGAATTTTACTCACGTGAGAATATTTTGTTATTTAAGGATAGAAATTTTTGTGGAATTATTCTTGTCCATACGTGCGACTGACCTTTTCCATAACACGGTTGTAATAAATAATAATACACGGTATATAAATAATAATAATAACTTCAGGAAGTATTCAATAGTCAACCAATCCTTGATGTTTTCGTGTTTAAGTTGTAGCCAGTTCAGTTTAAAATTTACTAAAATGCCACGAAAAACACGTACCTAGCTGCAATGCATGTAAACATGTGTGCACATGGGTGTATAACTTGTAAGTTATATATATGAGAACTATAGCAAACTTACACATATATATGCATACATACGCTTAAATGATATAAATAAGGTACGTGGTGTGATGCTTATCTTGACCGCACACCTAACTAAATTGTTATGTTGCACACACATAAACACATTTAAAGAAGAGTAATTTTGTGTGTTTTCCTATTCTTCCTATGTATACTTTAGAGCGAGAGGTACGAGGACCGGATTTCGAATTTACAGTTTCGAAAAGAATCAAAAATTGTGCCAGAAGTTACAGTTAAAAGAATTACCAGCAAAAACTAAAACCAGCAACAATATAAGAAATATTACCGCAACTCCGTAACGTTGCTCTTGAAGAAACAACAAACTTTCAGAAGAGTGCAAACACAGCAATACGAATATTCTTTGGTTCCATTACAAAGCCGTGATAGGTTTAAGAGGAAATTGACGGCGTAAGCTGCAGCTGGATATGCACACAAAAGCAAAAAGTGTCTATTACTTCTCAAAGTGCTGGCACAACTTACACAAGTATTTGTGCTCTGTCTATAAACGAAACAAAGCAAACGAACGAACAAACAAGCAAAAAATCAAGTAAACAACAGCAAAAACTAAGTGGAAAAGCGTCGATTTTAAACACAAAGACTGCAGTGGCAAATTAAAGAAGGTTAACATTATATAATTTTTGGGATTAGCGCACGTACAAGGCATAAAAATGGCGAGAGAATGCAGAGGAAAAGTAAAGGAGTCCAAGAGGGAGATGTTGTGAAGTACACAGTTCTCTACAAACCTGATCAACTGTGTATACAAAGACGAAACGGACAATTTTCGCAACCACACATCCAATGCACAGTACACACAATCACCTAATAATGTCAACACTTAATTCTAAGTAGTCAAATATATGAGAAGAGAAAAAGTCAAAAAAAATTATTTAGCATCCTGTAGTTATATGATTCTTAGAGAAGGACGGCGTATCAAAGATAATATTCAGAGTGGGAGATTCAGTTGGTAAACACGGACGTATTGCTAGCATATATATCTGCGAGGGTAAGCTTCGAATTTTCAGATAAGATCAAAGTTAAATTAAATTAAATCGGAATCTTATTTCACTTCACATCAACATGTTGTCAGACAATAAGATAATTGCGATCGATTCTGTCCAACTACTTCCAGATACTAGAACTGTTTGTACTAAATTCCACCACAACATCTTAAAATGTACCACAGTGAACATTTGAACAATATACGAATATATCCAAAGAGTTTTTGATGCCAATCAAGAATGTTTTTATATATTTACTTTTACTCAGAGTATACGCCCATTTTCTGCAGAAGGTATAAAATTGTTGTAACATTAATCAAAGTAACGTCATGTTAAGAGATATTTTAGAAATATTTAACAAATTTGTAAAATCAAGTTAAATTACACAAGCGTAGATATTTAACTATTTATCCAAAAACAATATTTTCCCAAAAAAAACCAAAACAGTGAAATTTATGGTAAAACCATAAATTTTTTTTTCAAAAATTATTTTACATAAATATTTCTGTCTGGAGGCTACGCCATGCTATTTATATTTGTTGTTCAGTGTAGTTACAGATAGATGCATAGTTCGTTAAACAATTGTACAACCCGAATGTGTAAATTATGGAGATAAAGTTATACGCACGAATTTAGAATAGTTTTCTATTGATATTTAGTATTTTTTGTCTGGCCTGTACGAGCATTTAAATATATTTACAGAGTAAAAACATTTTAATTGCCTCAGTGACAAGAAGGAGTTATTGCAGGACGTTGAAAAAGGTCGAATTTTATTTTAAGTTTTCTGTAATCTTGTGGCCTACGAGTAGGTGGTATGATGATAATAGTACTAAATATTGTCTACCCTTCCGAATTATGAGTTGAAATATTAAGACCTTTGTTAAATGTTTGTAAAGTTTTCACTACGTTAAGAAATTTACTCGTTATCACGGAAGCACATGTTCTCTCTTTCTCTCTCTAATTTCAAAAATAATTTTATGTTTTTTAACATATTAGTTCAATAGAGCTGCTGTCAATACCCCTTAATACCGTACATAAACTCAAGCGGAAAGGGACAACTTTTAACATCACTTCAAAACAAATGAAAAAAAAAGATAAACTTAGTAGTAGTGGGCATGGCTCTCAACCGATTTTGCCCAATTAGCGATTTAATAAAAATAAATGTTTGTAAAAATATTAACCAACATATAAATCGAGAGTTGCATTTCTTTAAAAAGCAATTGAATTATATTCATTGCAGGCATAGTGATGAGCAGGAGTAAGGGTGGGTCTGCTGTCGTTGTTATTTAGTGTTTTTATAGAGAATTGCTAATTTTTTTGTTCAGGACAAGAATTATCCGATATGTAGCGCGCCTTAGGCGTTGTCTACATAGTTGCATCACAAACTATGTAAATACACATACACATATAACGTAAATGTAAAGTTTTGTGTACGTGGCCGTGTCTGCAGTTAGTTGGGGCGGTGGCTGTAGCAAATATTCAATAAGCAATAGTTGTAGTATTTGCCATTTATTTAAATGTCCTCCCACCGTGTCCTCCCACTTCCATCGCAAACAACACAACATTACAAATATGCATAAACTTGTGCGTTTGGGGTGGAATAACGTTCCTTTTCTACATAACATATATCGATACAAAATGAATTTAAACAAAACCACGTAAAACAATTTAAATAACCTTTGTTCCTTAAATTATACTATTGTCAACTTTTGCTGTATGTGCTTGCAAGACTGATAATATTATCCAACTCTATCTTGCCAAATTTCAAAGTGGTGTGTGCATGATTTCGATCGAAAATTTGTGATATTAAACTAAAAAGAATACTGCAGACCTGATAAATTGAAAAGTTCGAACTTCTACCATGCACAGGCAATCACATTCACATTTAAAATTATTGAAACATCAGAATATAACGGTATCTCTTTGAAACAATGTTTGAAGAAAGTAAACCAATTATAATTATAATCCTTAAGAACAGTAATAATAGTTGTATTTATACTTTAATTACCATGTCATGAATGTTAGTTTGATTTCCTTGATGGTTTAAAAGAAATTTCATTAATGTTTTAAAATGTGTGTGGAAAAGGAAAGCAGTTTGCTAAACGAAGCGTTGATTGGGGCTATTTTCTAATTATTAATTCTTATACCAAATACGTAACTATTTGTACATAATTACAACTCTGGAGACCATTGCATGAAATATTTCACTCCCTCCTAATGAATGGATTGCGTTCTCTACATTTGTGGAGATGCATTGTGTTATTTTTTTAGACAAGTGCGGCGTTCAGTTCCCATATGTAATGCTAAATAGGTTACACATTTATATGCGGCTAGTGTCGACTAAAAGTAAGCCGATAGATGAAGTTACTCAAATGTTCTGCCTAATGAACTATTTTGTTAGCTGCTAGCCCTAAAAAGGAAAAATTAATAAATTTTGAATTGTATCCTAAGACATCTTCTATTGTTTCTCTATTGACTTCATTTATTGTTTTTTTTTTTTTTTAAATAATAAATCTAGTGCAGATTCTTGAGAATTCAGTACATATAACGTGATGAAAATAAAACATAATATTTTACAACAATTTATGCATTTGACATATGATGAGAATTAATAGGCGGAACGTGAAAATGTGTTTGTGACTCCAGTGTAAGTTATTCTATTATACGTTATGGAAATTTACATAAAGAATTAGCGAATAAAAGCGACATATTCCATCCTGTAAACAATAAAAGTAGAACAGTTTAGACCACGAAGGATTTCATACTTCGTAATAAGGCAGAAAAAGGAAAATGAGAATTCTTGACGATGCCTTCATATGCAAATATCTCTATGACATGTTGATAACAATATCATAGAAACAATACCTTAAAAACAAACATAGAAGTAGAATGTGAAGTATATGTACTTAAAAATAACTTTAAAGTTTCATTTAATAAGGGCATAGATTTAAGCGGGACTTGAGGCCTTTTATAAGCCTCCCATTATATATAGTTTACCCGCTTTGAATATCAATCTATTTTGGAGGGTGTATGTATGAGAAAAGAACTCTATTGAGAATGGACGGAAACGCACCATTTTTAGAAACTCTCCCAATGGAAGTCTTTACGTGGGAAAAAATTTCACTACTTAAGATTTTTTCATAAAATTTGGATCAGATTAGACAATTTTTAGATCTCTTTCCATATAATAATATTTCAATATAACTTATATAACAGAGCCATTTATACATATATTGAGACAGCTAAACTAATTGTAGCATAACTTGTGGAACTTTGTGGTGTAGAGTCGAGCCACCACTTCTTTACTTGTGTTACATTAAGAAAGTTTTCAGACACTGCTAAAACTTTCTTCCCTTTTGCGTAATTTCCCATTACTCCATATCTAATTAAACAATGATTTTGTACATTTACTAATTCACCATTTGTGTGCATGTTTCGTAAAACATCTTTCTTAATAAATAGTTACTTCCCCGGGAGACTTAAGTTGTTAAGTATGTATTTACACGTAAGAGTTATGAAGAGTTATTCTGTTTTATTGGGTAGTAGGGAGAAGAGTTTTTTCTTATAGTTCCTTGCTGTGTAAGTTGCATGCAAAAGTATATTCAACTGAAAAGTTTTTGACATTAATCAACATTTAGCGTTATTGGAGATTATTACAGAATTTTAAAAACTCTTACCTTTCTTTACTCTGTTCCAACAGGTTCGTGTTAAAATTTACATCAATACCATTCAATCACATTTAAGGCGATGTAAAAGCGATTTTATAAATATACATAATAAATATAAATATCGCTTTAAAAACACATTTTATACAAAAATTTCAACTTTATTTTAATAATTTTTTGCAATTTTTTTATACGAGTCTGACTGAATTCATTTAACATTATGTTGCATTAACTATTATTTCATTTTTGGTAAATTTTTGTACAATGTTTTTTAGATATCCTTCTATTGCTTAACAATTTTCTTTTGTTCCATTGAAAATGTAGAACTTTTCTGAAATGAATTTTTTCTCTCTCCACGATTATCTAATAAATTATACCATATTACCTACGCTTTAGGAACATAAATTATGATAATGTCATAATATCAAAATGAAAATATCACTGCACACCCTTACACTCCTCCTGCACACATGCATGCTCTCATACGAATTGAAGAGTTTTATAATAAAAGGAGCGCACACGAAAAGGAGCAAAAGAAAAAAATATATCGATGGCACACATATTTTTTTGGGAGTATAATTAATTTCAATTACTAATACGACAGAGACAGAAAAAGAAGAAGAGGAAAAGCACACATATTGGAAATATAAGTCATTGACTTGTACGTCATAACTTATTGTATAAAAGCATAACAATGTTGCAGTAAAAATAAAAAATAAAATTATTTTTATATATGTGTGTATGTGTATGTGGTGAAGAATTTTTTGGCACAAATTTATCTCTATTACACTGATTTACTTACATTCAACTCTTAATGTCACATGCCGTATGATGCCAATGACAACCGTTGTATGTGTACGAGATGCCATTTTGTTTTTGGGCTTCTCTTATTTTTTTAAATTTGTTGTAATTTTGTGTCCTTACTTATAGACATTGAAAATCTAAATGAAGTACAAGAAATAAAGTTCAATGCTCTATATATGCTTGGGTAATACATATATTCAATTGAACACAAACTTTCCAAATTTCCCAAGAGTAATAAATATATAGACGCATATAGTATATAAATGTGCGTATAAAGTTAAGTTTACGGCCGCCAAACTAAGCAGTTGTACGTCTTCCAATCGAAAGAATTAAAATGATCGTAAATTGTTTCAAACAGCGGCCTAGAAGTAGAACCAAATAGTAGAAGACATTTGCAATTGATGATAATCATTTTAGAAGGCGAACAACAACAAAAAATACTGAGTGTTGTAATTTGAAAAAGTCTTAAAAGCACTAAGTGCTTAAATTTTATTCAAAAGGGAGGTTTGTTGAATAAAAATCGAGCAAAGCGTAAAAATTCTTTTCGCCAAAGTATCCCTTACACAGTCCTATCTACGTACAGGCATCTATGTAAGAAGGTAACTAGAGAATATTAAGCGTTTTGGCTGTTGTCCTTTCACTTCTCATCTTCCTGTCTGCTTATAAACGCAGTTTTCAACAAAACTTTGTTAGAGTTCATAGGATGTAGAAACTAACAATTTTTGGACAAAATACGTAAAGACTTGTGCCAACATTATTTCCCGGCCACTGACTTGTGTCCTTTAACTCAATGAAATGCGAAAGAAAAGGCAGCTGCTGCATGGATTACACGTTCTAGAGTAGTAACGTATGGCAGAGTAAAACGGCATCCACTTACATGATTAAATACAGGACTTGCAACAATAATAAAAAAACAGGGTGTGAGAATAGCACTAGATACAGTAATGATCGCTCGAATATAATTTCAATCTTCTCTCTATTTTTGGTGAATTTTTTACTCTAACCCATTAAGAAAAGTGCACCTTTTCTTGCTCTACTTCATTAAGAAGTGATAAAATTTTTATGCCCCATTGATTATTGCAAACGTTGGAATCTGCTAAATTTTCACGAGGGCAACTAATGTAACGCAGAAAAAAGCTTAAAAAAAAAGAACATGGAAAAATTCCAGAACAAAACTGAATTCATAGAATTGATGGGTGTGTGTTTTAATTGAGTAACGTTAGCGTGCCCACGCCTATTATAGGATAATATATGAAGAAGGATTGATCGTACAGGTAATTGTTTCGGAATTGTAATCGTTCTTGAAACTATTTTAAGTGCAGAATTGAAGTGTACACACCCAGTATTTAATTTTGAATTTGCTTTTGAAAGCGTACCTTGCTAAGTTACAACCAAGTAGCCCTTTCAATACTACTACATTTGTTCCCTTTAATATTATTGCTATTCTAGTCTTGTAGTGTCTTTTTTAGTAATAATTTGATAACTCACACGATAAAGCAGTTAAGTAGTTTTAGAGTTACAACCAATTGAATGGTAAACTGTTATCTACACATATATAAGCAAATAGTTTGCACGCTATGTTGCATTAAGTACAATTCACATTAAAGACACAGTTAAGATTCTCCCCGTCATAGTTGACGTTCCTATGTTCAATTATCAGTGAAATCTTTAAGAATTTCACCCTATGCTGACTGGCTTGTTGATAAAAATCTGCTATGATAGGAGCATCGAAGTATCGAATCAGCG
Organism: Ornithomya fringillina; assembly: GCA_963978525.1. Lineage (NCBI taxonomy): Eukaryota > Metazoa > Arthropoda > Insecta > Diptera > Hippoboscidae > Ornithomya > Ornithomya fringillina. The sequence continues at coordinate 13,150,762 of OZ021693.1, forward strand.
GATATACGATTGACCCCCTAATTGTGATGAATGCGCTGATTGTTTATTGTCTTCAACAAATAGACGGGAGAGCACGGTTTGATTAAATATTTTCGTATAATTTTAAATGCTGTCAAAAACAAGCAACACAGCGATGTATTAAAACAATTTTCACCAACTCTCTGCATAAGCTTCAATTCAGTGCAATTTCGATACAAATCTAATAGAATTAGTTGCTCTAACAATAACAACACATCTCTATTTATTTTCAATTATTTATTCGTTCGGTGGACAACATACGGCTTACGCTGTTTACTCTCGTTCGAGACAAATAAATACTATACATAGACACATATGCCCTACAAAACATATGCACGAATAATTGTGTATTTTTATTATGTTATGTTATGAATTTTCATGATAAATGAGATTTGATAATTTCAGTTTATGGTAAAAAATATTATATAAAATAACTGCGTGACAACAATAATAATAATAATAACAATAATAGTAAGTGGTATTTTTACTTTAATAGATACAAATAATATTCAATAAATTGGCTAAAAAAAAATTGTGCAAACGAACTACGAGTACATTGTATTCGCAGACGGACTGATAGACAACCATGCAAAACTAATCTATTGGTAAGCAGTGAAAGAGGCTTGTGTTTTGTGGTATGTCTGCTTTTTTGACTTTTTCAATTCTCTCTTTTTATACAAATCACTTCATGCAAAGCGAGATCTAATTTCACACGAAACCCAAAATACCGGAGCAAATAAATTGGATGAGTGCAAAGGACCACAAACTAAACTGAAGCAAAAATTCTAATGCCAATAAACAAATCATTTTCAACGACAAAGCATAACAATCAATTGGATTGTGTGACCATCCTGAGAGTTGGCTCACACGACGGTGGGGAGAGAAGGTAGACGGGCAGGCTAAAGCTGCATAGTTTCGATTGTGTTTAGTTTAATGATTTATGTATAAATGAATGAACATTTTTTGTTGACATTGTCAACAAAAGTATGCGTCACTCTCTATGTTGTTGTTTGTTTATATTTAAAAAAATAATATATGCAATCACTGCATATAAACATAAACCATTTGAAATAAAAACAAGTAAGAAATCTAAATTTAGTTTAGGCCAAATCTTAAATACCCTCCACATCTACAATGGTGGTCGTGGCAGATATTATAACGCCCTATAATAGTGTATGTCTAGTTTCTTGTTGAGTATTTTTTTTTTTTTTTGTAAATTATGGACGTATCTGTTATCCTGTTATGGTAGTACTTTAAATATGTCTACAAATTTTCAATTTCACAGGCTATTTTTTGTGGCAGGTATATAGATTTTTGTTCTTGACCGATTTTGCCTATTTTACCTCTACCAAGTTTTAACAGAATTTACGCCCGTGAGAATGCCTACGTAGGCAGACACAAGAAACACACATGTCAATATAGATATACTAAATTTTAGACGCTGATAAAGACGCCTGCTTCTGGCAGACAAATTCAGTATACACCCCCAACCCCCATCCATTGTTGTTGGTGTTATAAACACAACCCAATACTCCACCACCGATTAACTGACTTTCAAAGAGTTTGATGCGATCATAAATAATTTTTTTTAAATAAAAAATTAAATTTTGGCATCAATCCATTACCATTATTAGCTAAATATTTTATGAGAAATACTATATTTTTTTTTAGGGTTTTAGTAAGAAAAAACGTAACGCGAACAAGGCTGATCCCAAATATTAGACAAAAAAGGATCAATCCGTTTTCAATTGAGCTCTCCGTTAAGTTCATTTGACAATAAATGTAAAAAATTCGTCATTTGACGTTATTTGAAGTATTTTTTCAAAATGGAAAGAGGTTCCTAAAAAGGGGAATTTCGACACACTTCATTTTTGGGATTAAAAATAGTAAAAATTTTCCATATAAAGACTTTAGAGTTAAAGAATGTTTTATATGCGCAAGGGTCATAAAAATGCAATCAAGCAAAATTTCAACTTCGTCTATCCACAGTCCAAAACAAGTGTCCGTATCCAATTTTATTAAAAAAAGTGTGGGAACTGTAGGTTGTTTAGAAGAAGATGTCTATTCGTTTTTACCCGTTTGTCATCAAACCACATTGGGCTCTAACAATAATTTCTATTTAAACACTTATAAAAATCTATGCAACCAGGTGCTTGCTAGATTTATTATATACCCACTCTAAATATATATATACACGCTTCCCCATATACACATACACACATTAGTGGTTTATTATCATAAAAGAATGCCTCTGTCAATATTTCTTGTTTGCCTTCGGGTATGAATACAAAAATCCATTGGTGATAGAGAGAGAGAGAGGGAGAGAGAGATAGATAGACAGAGCACTATCTCTTTATTTCGATATTTACTTATTTACTTTTTTTCAAACGAATTGGAATTCTTTTATACGAACGCGTACAAATATATTTTTTCGGTTTCTGTTTTATCAACAGCAAGCAACCACCGCAAAATAATGAAAATACAATACAATTATAAAAACTTTACCACAATCAATAATGCACACACATACATATGCTATAAAACTTTGTATATTGTTGTGACAATTGCACCGTGTCGGGTTGTGTTGCGTTGTGCTGTGCGGTAAGAGTACGGGCAGCGACCAAACTAAAATCGCATACACCTATAAGTCATGTATTTACCCGCATTTAACTTTTTTCTATCTCCATGCAAAAGAAAATTTTGGCTGAATGAATTTTAATCTCGCACGCGCACACACACTCACACACTATATTGTACACCGTGCCACTTGAACGTAATATATGACTCTAATAATCGTTATTGTTATGTCCTTTTCATGCTGCCTGACTGTCTCTATAAGAAATTGAACAATTCTTTGTTAAATTGCCCTTCTTTCCCAAGCAGATAAAGAAATATGGTGAACTTGAACAATTTTTGTGGTGACCGTGCGTCTCTAAAATATCCACTTAAACATGTTTAGAACAAACAATGGACCATTTCTTATACAATAACAAGAATCACTCCATATAACGTACGCACGATCCAGTCAACATAATGGACTTCAACGTTATTAGATAGCGACAAAATAAAAGTGGCAATTATGGTATAATGTACAAAGTTATACAAAGTTTCATATTGCACAGGAAGCCGATAGTATCACATATCGATCTGTGCAACATGGAGTTGGATTAAAATAACAAAACAACACCAACAAAGCTAACATCTCTGTATGCGTTGTTTATGTTTGTATGTGTATGTACATATATCTGCATTTGTTCGTCAGACAAAAATTTGGCTTTCTTTTTCCGGGCATACGTACATACGTACTATATATATATATGTAGCGCTGCTCATATATGCGCAATTGTTGTGTGCATGCTTCATATTAGCAAAACCTGACTGCAGCACAATAGCATAAAATATGATTACATTGCAGTTTTCGACATTTTTCTTGCTTCATTTCTTGGCGGCGTTGTTGATGTTGTTTGTTTTGTTGTTGTTGTTGCCATTTACACTTGTGAATATTTCACTCCTTTTTCATATCCACTCCTATTAAATGTATGCAGCATTTGTTGTTATTGGTGTAGTGTTTGGCTGTCCGCTTAACTACAACTAGTATCCACATATACATAAACATTCAATGAAGTTATCTAGAGAAAAAGTTGTTACATTAAAGTTTCTTACTAAATTTATTGCCAAGTGGGATTTCAACTCTTGAAAATTTTAAACTCATCTGTACGTTCAATATTTTTGAATGAAAATTCTACTAATTGAAGTTTTTTTATATACAGTTAGTGATACTGTAGGTCAAAGTTTAAACGAATAAAAACATTATAGTCGGTTTCATCCAACAGTTTAACTACCACCTTGTACTACCTTAGGGTGCAGTCACTACATAACTACATTCAAGGAATGGTTATCCCTCAGCTAATAATCAAAATCTAAATGGAAGGCAACTTACGTTTAATTTAAGGAATAAGTAAAAGTAGTTAAGATGTAGACGCAAGTAGCACAACATGACGGTCTCTGTGATGTAATCTACGTTGCTGCAACACCGTGACACACCGTGACATTTGCAAATCAAATATAGAGTTCCGCTCCTCTCTCTCTCTCTCTCTCTCTCTCTCTCTCTCTCTGTACATACATTTGCATTTGAAGTGAAAAATAAACGAAAATATTTCTAAAAATATTCCATTAGTATGTTTAGTTGGGAATTGTTAATTTAAATAATTGAATGAAAACAGTTTCAGAAGGAGACGAGATTCGCATTCAGTTGTTGTTAGTCAAACAACGTGCTGTACATATAGATCGGGGTGTTCTCTCAGTATTCAGATGTTCTACGTTATGAAGTGATGATATTTGAAAACAAAATTTAATGTCGTTAAAATTTTTCGTCTACTAATTATGGATGCGAATAAATCTGGAACAAGTCGTTTTTAATTAAAGTCACAGTTGAGTTTTATATAAATCTCTATACTGATATTTCAAATTATGGAACATAATTCAAGGCAGCGTTAAAACAATCTCTTCTTGGAATATCTTGAACCAACATTGTTTGCATACATGTATAGTTTAAGTATTTGTTTTTTGCTGTTTATTAAACTTTAATTTGTTCTGAAAAATTAATGCAAGCTTAAAGCATGTATCATCAATTCGAAAAAAAGGCTTAACTGCAAAAGAAATACTAAATACTCAATTTCTTAATTTTTACGAACTTACTTTACGAACATTGCAAGCTAAAGACAATACAAGATGTTCACCCAAGTACCCTTATATAACACATAACTAATCATAATCTAGTAGAAAATAAAAGCGACAACCTGCATTAAATTTGTTCATAAATTGATTGCAAATCGAAATTTTGCTTATACGTAGAGCTATATACAGATTTTAGGGTATTCTATAACAAACCGTATGAAATTATCTTTAAATAGTTTTATTTGCTTCACAAACGCTCCACATTGTATAAACGAAATAGATTGTTGGGAAAATCTGACAAGAGGAACCAGGATGTAACAACAATGCAAAGCACTAATGTACTACGTGTACAACTTAAGACCGTATCATTCCCCAAAACAACTGTACTTCTCTATCCTCCTTTCAGCGCAATAGTGCTTAGTAGATAAAACAATTTGTTCTTAAAGTAAAACAAGTAAGAACACTAAATTTAGTTTAGATCAAATCGTAAATTCCCTCCATGTACACATACAAATAGTGGGCGTGGCAGTTATATGATTACCTAATAGTTATGCAAATGCAAATCGAGTTTTACTACTATTGCAGTTTTTTGTAAATTGTTAGTGCGTCTGTTATTCGACCACGCCCATTTTTGACACATCAACACATAACTATGAATGTTAATTTCCGTAGCTTAATTTTTGTGACTCATAAAGAGTTTTTTTTAGATTGTGGGCGTGGCATTTTACCGACATTGCGCAATTTAAATAGCGATCTGCGCGTACATACTGAAAGTGTCTGTCAATTACTCAAAGTTTAGGATCGTGAAAGTGCCAGACGTACACACGGACATAAATGTCTAGATTGAAATATACCTTGTCCAATATATGTCTTACTAGGATATTGCAAATGGACTGACAAACTTAGTATAACCCCGTCTTATGTGGGGCGTATAAAAAGAGATTGTCAGAAGAGAAGCAAGTAAGTGAGACAGCAATCAATTGAAATAAAATTGAACCCATTGAAAGGAGCGTACGTTAAAGCTAATGCGAATATAACACGTAAGGATCTAAGAACTGCTAAGACTTTATACTTTACACACTTAACAAAAAAAGTGAATGATTTTTTACAGCAAAAGCAAATATGCTTACGCGTGTTAAGGGTAATACTCGCATTTATTGTAGAATGAAGAAGATATCTACTTGAAGACATGAGTTAAATTTTAACGTTTTTATTTTGTGTACACTCGGGCATGTACACATGCATATCCTTTGTCGATTGATTACTCTCTGCAATACATAAAAATAAAAATGATATAATATCGAGTTGATGTTCAAAGGAGTCAATCCAGAATGAATAAACATGTTCACAGCAACAATGTATAATGTTGCTGCTTTGGCTTAAACCAAATCTTAAATACTTTGATTTTTAAATTGATCAAAACTGATCGATAAGTGAAAAAGATTCATCATCATAATTTTTGTTCATCAGTGTAATTTAACGCAAAAAGAATTGTTGTAATTAAAATTATGTGCTCTGTAAACCTTGAACTTTTCAGGAATATATAATTTCCTATAATTTTTAATTTTATATAATTTCATATTTCACCATGTACCGTTATATACGAGGGTAGTCTCAGAAGGACCTGACCTAACAAAGAAAACACAACAAATTGAAAAAAAATATATATTTTTTCCACAACATAGTTTTCTTTAAGTGGGCTACACATTACCCAGCGATTTTCAAAAGGTTCGATGCTCTGTTTATAGAGAGAACAGTAAAGCCCTTCAAAATAGCCATTAATCACACATGTAGGCTATTCTTCGATTGAAACTTTCTTCAAAATACTAAACAAGATAGAGTCTTTGAACTTGAAACTTAAGCTTTTTTAAGCTCGCGCCACATTCTATCACGACATATGTCAGGTCGCTTACTTTTTTGACACCACCGCCGTACATTCCACCCTTCAATATTTACAACATAATCACGTAAATACACAATTGATTTGATTCTTTTTTGTTATGAAACTTTAATTGATCTTATCATAACATTATTTGTGGGACAATTTATCAATAAAAAGCATTCGGGTATAAATAATTTGATTATAAAAATTGATTTGATTATCTATCCCAATGGAATTCTATGCATAGATACAACATAAATTCACTCACACCTACATACACATATATATAGGTAAATATGTTTTGTATGTGAAGCATGTTTTGCGGAATTACGTGCAAATATACATTTAAGTAAGAAATGTCGGGGAAAAATAATTTGAGCAAAAAAAAAAAACATTATCAATGTTTGTATATTGGTTGATTGCAAACCATTCATACAGGTGTATGGAATATGTGATACCAAACAACATATATTGTCATTCTTTTGAACATTTGTTTATTTGTTTATAAATACGTGTAGGTCAGGCAGGTGTGCTTGTGTATTTGCGGTGGAACATTTAATAATCGCAGTAAAAATTATATATAAAACAGTTGAATGGCATAAATGCCGCGTTTTTCACAACATATTAGTTATTATTATTTATTATCAATAAATATTTTTATACAAAATAGCGGCGTTTTAGTAAACATTTAAAATTTATGCCACAATAAAATGTTTAAAAAAAAATTTAAAAATGATTGAATACATATTCAGCACAGGTCGCCTCGCTGAGTCCCTCAGAGTGTCTGTAATTCGACCTCGTCGAGAGGCGTCTTCCCTCTCTATGTCTTTTTTACCAAAAGCAAATTATGTTGTGGTGCTCTATTTTGCAAGTAGGTAATAATGGTGAGTATCCTAGATGTGGTATACGCCTAATATAGCCTTTTTACTTGTTCCTTTTTGAGATGTCTAAGTGCATACATTAGAAGACGGTGAAAAATCTAAAATTAAGGAAAGTTCCTCATAATAAACTTTATATATTTTGGAGTCTCACGTAATGAACGTAGTGTACGCTGTCTAAAGATTTTAGATCTAATTTTACGTATATTTGTGATGCTGAAGTATGAAATAAATTTTTCTTCATCACCTCTAGTTTTTGTGTTAAGGATGTTGTACTGGGATAAATTCAGGGTATCAAAAACTATACAAGGTATAAAAAACTAAATTTGGATTTAGAATTAATAATAATCAATTAGAAAAAATCTATCTTGTAATATTACAAAAATAGTGCACTTGCAACACCTTCCACCCAACTTCCTTTGGTCAAATATTGGAGAATTAAATTTTTTTGGTCGTGATCAGTCAGATCTACTCATCACTTTAGGCTGACTTGAAATTTATAAAAATAATCATCTCCATAGCCTACCTTCTACTACAAACCCTGGGGCAGTGAAACATTTGCAAGCTTAACTGTGTTAAAATTTAATTTGCTTTATTTCTATTCTCGTGAGCCTTTATAGGCTTTACGTTCGATGCGTTCGATGTGTTTAACACAAACAAACCAATACAACAAATAAACACTGAAAATTTTCACACAATGAAAAAGACAGCAACACAACACAAACAACAGTAGCAAGGAAAACACCAGAATTGGAAAATGGGAAGTTTATGATTTATGTGTGAAAATAACTTTTTTATTAAAAATCAAGATAAAAAATATATTTGCCTGGGACCAAATCTTGCATATCCACCAGCTTTTCGAGGGGTATGTATGCCAATGTATTTTATATACTTATAAGTGATGCGGAAGATTTACTTCTCAATTTCTGTTGTCGATTTTGCTCAATTTCGATTCCAACTTGCATATGAACACTACCAATACTTCTGCCAAGTTTGGAATCGATATTTCAATTTTCGCGACCAGATGGGCAACAGACGCGGCGAGATTGGCTCAGTATTCGATGTTGATTCAAAATATAATACATACATGAATAGTCTGTTGGGCCTCCTTTGCCTTCATACACAATATGAAGGTAGATTTATTGTAACATAGTTTGATTCAGTTTTCCAGCAAACACGAGGCCCATTTAAAATTGACTCGATCGAATCGTTTCAGGTGGCATCCCTAATTTACCAATATTGTTAACGAATTGTACTACAGACTGTGTACACGTGGAGCCAGGTGATGTAGGGTCAGTATAGTCGATTTTAACCAACTAGACGTGTACGCACTTTAAAAGCCGCCAAATCAAAACAACATTGGCATAAATGCTACATAAAACGCATACATAGCGATTGTAGCAAAACAAAAACAAATTCCAGAAAAACATACACATTAAAAAAAAAAGAAACTGTATACACGTGACTACAGTTTTATTGCAATTTTTCTTCATTAAATTCATTTGTTAGTTTTTATGTCTGCAGTAGAATTTTTTGTTTTTTGTTTTATTGTTACGTGTTATTGTTGTTAGTTTATTCTCGTAAATCGCTGTGTTATTGTTACGGTTTACGTGTGCACTCAAATTGTGTGTATGTGGGGTGTCTTTTTTGTGTCCTGCATGGTAAATTTTTGATTTTCTCAATCTATTGTTTGCATCTGTGTCTCGCTACTGTCTTCCGCATACGATTTAAAAATACTTGTACAATTTTATATTCACCATCACAGTGATATGGTGGTATATTGGTTTGATTGAAACATTTACAAGTGTCAGAAAGCGGCTAGCCACACCCTTATATTCTTGCTCAGCATCACTAGCCGAATAGTCCATTCAGCCTACCAAAGATCCTCTTTTGTTTGTCTCTATGCTTGTGTCCTTTTTTGAGGGTTTTTGTTGGTATTCTTATGGCCAAAAAAATTAAGATATCTAGCTAGAACTTAGTAAATATAGTCTTAGAGTCCTGTGACATGCTCCTGTGTACGTCACAACCTCTAAACTTGTGCTTTTTGACACTTTCTTGATCATATATGTAGATATGTGAGTTATAGAGAGAGTTTGGTACACATAATCTTAATATTGAAAATGGGCGAAATCAATCCACGAACGCACTCACAGCTGGAGAAAGTTCGGCGGTCTAGAATAGATTATATATTTTAATTCCAGTCTAGAATATTTTGAGTTAAAAAAAAACCAATTTAGTGCTTCGGGAGATTTATTAAAAAGGAAATGTGTATGTTTTTAATAGAAAAATATCACAATACATGTTTTACATTACGTTACGCACGTTACGCACGTTACGTGGTGTTTCTCTTTGTACAACTTTGAATATTTATTTAAAAAGTTCACATTAATCCTGAACCGTAAAATCGAATGTTCTATTCATACCAACCATTTCAAAATTGTCTTTGGTTTGACCAAGCCAAATTGAGTTTTCTGACTTGTGTTGAATTAATTTTTGGATAAAAATTAATTAAAATTTTACGCATACTTATGAAAAATCTTTTTTAATATGGAATGGTGCTCTTTTAGCCGAGTGGGTAACCTAGGTTTGGCGTACGCCTAATGTACCTTTTTACTTGTTTTTTTTTATACCTTTCACCTTAGGGAAGAGGGTATATTCACTTTGATCATCCGTTTGCATCGAAGGAAGCCTCGGAGACCCCACAAACTCATATATTCTTAATCAGCACGAAAAGAGAAATCGTTTGAGACATGTCCGTCCGTGTGTCCGTGTGTCCGTCTGTTGTTTGCACTCTTACGGTCGTAATTTTTGAGATATTAAATTTAAGCTTGGCACACTTATACTTAGAAATTGGGCAAAATCGGTTCAGAGACACGCCCACAATAAACGAAAATCTCAACATACCTTGAAAAAATTGTATCTTTAAAAAATTATATATCGCACAATACTATGTCTATCAAGTTAAAATTTGGTACAAATATAAGTGGTACCGTTATCCAACACTGTGCTAAAAGTGGGCGTGATTGAATAAAGCAAACGCCTATAATTTAAAAAAAACATTATTTGCGTAAGTACATGAAATAGTCATATACATAAATATGGCAATAGGAACCTATTTTTTAAAGGACTACAAAAGGTGGAGGGTATTTAAGCTTCGGTCTTAACCGAACTTCTCTATCTTGTTTTTTTTTTTTAACTACATATAAAACACTTTATTGTTACAATTGCGAAATAATTTGTGCGATGCACTGTAAAACTTTGATAAAAATTCAAGCCGCCGAAAAATAGATAAAATTCATGTTATATACAACCGTTATTTATAACAATTTAAAGGAGAATATTTACTATATATAGAAAAGCGTGTCTGCGTTTTGCCTGTTTGGCCGTCCATGTATTTCTTATTTAACTCAGAGGTCAGAACAATTTAACAATTTGTAGTACATTTATAATAACGCCTTCCATCGATGTTTCAAAAAATTTACAAAAATTTACAAAAAACAATAGTCAGCGTAAAACTCGACTTGTAAAGTGATACCGTTGTCTGTTATACGATCACGCCAATTTTTGGCACATCGATGGATGAAATAATTATAGCTATGCATGCCAAATTTTAAGTTCAAAGGTATACTTTTGTGACGGATATGTAGATTTTTGTTGATTGTGGGCACGTCTGTTATCTGAAGGCGGCAATTTTTGTCACATCGATAGATGGGAAAATTGGTAATATGTATACGTCTCATTTTATACACTCCACATAAGATGGGAGTGTATTTAGAAAACCATGCTTAAATTCTGTTTCATGGTGAAATTACAAATTTTTTGATAAGTCATTTTCTTGCCCTTAATACCGCACAGAAATTGACAGCATTCTCTAGGGTAGTGCTGTACGTATGTTTAAATGCGTTTCATTTCCTGCCTAGCAGGCATCAATGAGTGTGTGTGCAATAGTCTAGGGACAGCTTATTATCATGCAGTAAGAAACTTTTATTGCCAACCAAACAACGCAACTATTGCCAACCAACTACTGCAGGGAGATGTGTCAACTACCAAAAATTGAGCCTTGTTGTGGATTGTCTTTTTCCTTGTTTTTGTTTTTATTGTTGTTTTTTTGAAAAATGTTCATGTTAATGTTTCATTTTGTGTGTGCTCTTACATGCCCACCAAATATGGTTGACTGTCTCACTATCTGGTACTTAGAAAGAGACACATACATTGTGCTTCGCTTAAGGCTAAATTTATTCAAGCACAAAGTTATAGGATCAATGGTACGATGTTAATATTCTTTATGCTTTATTTGCATGGCATGTAAAAGAGCGTCCGTTACCACTTACGGTAGAAAAATGACTAAATGAAGGGAAATGTTCTTAAATGAGTCGAGTTGGTGAAAAAGGCGGTGAATTTGGTATCAAGTTTGAGTAAGACAACAAGATTTTTGAGAAGATCTTGTCACTGAGAGAGTGACAATTAATTTCATTGATTGACTTTCGTGAACTCTTACACAAAGCTATTCTTTAATTTTGCTTTTCTGTGAGAATTATTTGCATTTTTAGAGAAAATATGTTTATTTGCTGTGCGATTCACTCCAGCGAAAACAAAGTAAAATTATTACTGTCCGTCAAGCCCAGTTATTATCCTAAAACATTTACTATCAATTGTGTTGAACACAATCTGTGCCATAATTTGTTTATACAATAACTTTTGTCATGTAAATACGTTTGCAAAGTCTTTTTTAAGAGTATTTTTTTTTTTTTTTCAAAATGGATCCAATTCAATCATATCCGAATTCCGAACAATATCATTTTTTGTTATCTGTTTTTTTTTATCTGTACCCTCCACATATGAAAATTTCCATCGAGTCAAAATAGAATAGTATATAATGGCACAGTTGCAAAATAATTTGCTTTTACCCCATTTCCATATATAAAGTACATTTCAAAAGTTGTTGTTATTGTTGTTGTTGGCAAAAAGTTGCCATTATTCCTTGTATAGGTTAAGGCAGTGTTTTTCATTTGGCGATCGGCGATGAGGTTTGGTGTTTGATTTCTTATCGATATCATTATATGTAAATATTTTTCATAAAATCTAAAATCTCAAATTATTCTTTATATTTAATAATTGGAATTACGTACCGTGCATATGCCATTAAAGCTTTTCCTTAACTGTAAACAATTTTTCTGAAATAAATTTAAATTATCGTTTATATTTTGAAAAAAAATTTTTGTTAGTACGCATTAAATTTGTTTTTAAGGTGGTACGTAGGGTCTCGAAAATTATAGACAGAATCCACAGATGTCGAAAGAATGAGAAACACTGGGGTAGGGAATAAAAACACAAACAGTTGTAAAACGGTTTAAATGATTTGTAAAACTTCACTTGCACACCGAAACTTCTTAAATTCTTTAATTTTAACTAATAGTAAACAAATGAAAATGTTTCAATCGGTCAAGCCTGACTATATAAAACCCTACAATGTTTAGTTCCTCACATTATGCTACAATTAATTTAATCATAAGTCATTTCGAGAAATATCTTTATATGAAAAGTGGTTCTATAAATGGTCTGATCGGGTCCAAATTATTAAACTAATTAATTTTTCTTTAGCAAATTTTGTTAAGATATATTAAAAATGGCGATATATTACCACATAAATTGTTACACTATAAAAGGACCCTACATGGTCCAATTTGTTCCATTTTGTGGCATGTGCCGTTAAGGAACACAAACTTAATATTTCCCTTGGCACAAGTGGCGCAGACTATGATGAATGTGGGTAGTATATACAAGTACAGAAAAATGTATGTAGTGTTGAATATGTAGATACATACATATATAAGTACCCGGAAGATAATTTATTAAAACTTAAACACTCATATTGCTTTCGTTTGACTTTCGCAAAGTTTAAATTCATTGCGTCTTCGTTTTGCTCTGCAGAAATTTTCTTGAAAATTGAAACTTTCCTTCTTTTTTAAGTTTTACGTTTATTTTTTTTTATTTTATATAAATATCATAATACAAAAATAATATAAAAGTTTTTTGTTAGCCTACTTTTATTAATTGCCTGATATGATGAATTACAGTCGATTCAGTTCGATTATCGCATAAAAAAATAAGAATAAAAATTTTCCTATCTTTGATAAACATTTTAACACGAATGTTACGGAAAAAGTTTATGGCGAAAGTTTCATATGTATGTAGTGGTGAAAACTTGACTATGGCGATAAAAAGTATACCCGTAAAAAATAACCGCCAAAAAGGAACGTAAGTGACAAACTGGCCAAAAGCAAAGCAGGTGCTTCAGAACCAAGCCGTATATAATTTATTCGTGCAAATTATTATGGCCATGGAAACTGTATTAGAATTCGCCAAACACAATGTTGGGTATATTCATGTCCACGGGAAACTCTTAAATTTAAATAACTTTTACAGTTATTTTTATACACATTTGGTGATTTGGTTCGTTTTTAAAATTGTTGGTTGTCAACTATTTAATTTTCCACCAGACCAGAATAACAGAAAGGAGCCGCTGGACCCACCTAATCGAATAAATCTCGCTTGTTTCTCTACATTTGTGGAGAGGTCCTGGTCGTAAAAATTTAAATATTATTCCAAAACCTAGGTTGTTGCTGATATGAAAACTTTGCTCACAGCCCCAAGATGCCGTGCCCACTATACAATAAAAACTGAAAATGGGACAAAATTTTAAGATTTTTTTTTTAACATATAAATAATTTTTTTACAAGACAAGGTGAAATTAACACAAATAGTTTTTAGTGCTTTGAGAAGGTACTTGGTGCGTCGCCCAAGCCAAGTTTAGACTTTTTCTTCGTTAATTGTTGTTTCTTATGGTATGGTTTTGAAAAATCGTTTGCTACTAAATTTCTATTTTAAATTTCTATACATTTTTCAACTGGTTACATGCGCGCCATCCATTCATCATTTTTGCAAATGGTTGTACAACAGATTGTTAGTACGATTTATTTCTATTATCACCCGCAAGTATTTGACTTTGAAAACTATGTACAAACTATTGTAACAATAGACAAAGCAAGTAAGAAAAATAAATTTCCCTTGGACCAAATACAAACAGGTCATGATTATAACCTTTAATAGTGTATGCATTAACTTGCAAGTCAAATTTTTCGCGGAGTACATGTCTTTTGTAAATTAATCAGCTCAAAATTTAACATCATTGAGAGAGCCTACAAAATACGAATACACAGATATACATATGTATATACTTCGTAGGGTCTCACTCGCCTCCTTCTGAGTATTGCCAAAGTAGTATATTGGATAAAGCCCTAAATAACTCCAATAGTGTCAGCTTGGAAATGAAGCGGGAAATTACGATTACTAAGGCAAGCAAAAATGAAGGAGCCCAAAACTCAAGCGGTTCGACCAAGAGTTTGACAAACGTACAAAACTGGAAGTAGACGAGCGCAAAACTAAAGTTCATAACGGAAAACAATAGGCCAAACACCTCTATAGGTTATATTCAAGCAGTAGTGATGAATATAAATATTTTGCAGTCTTTTACAAGGAGGGCCGTATATTGAAAGAGTTCTAGGGATTTTTAAAGTTAATATTCTCTATCAGATAATTACAATTTCAATTACCTTGTGGCAATTGTCTCTGACAAGGTATTTCATAAAATAACATCACTTAAGTGGTAAAAAGTCATATTCCCACCCGATGTGCTCTGAAGTGCGCTTTACAAATAACAACCACAGGGAGCACACATCTAGCACCGCATAACTTTGAAGATGTTTTAGCGTATTTTACTAGAATCAACATCGTCATCAGCGGCATCATTGGAGCGTCCAATTTGTTAATTATAACTGGGTTGTAGTTGAGTCAGTGATGCCAAAAATGCCAACAAGACATTATGTGCATATTTATATATATATAGACAGCTAAACTAAACTATGATGTATAAAGTTTGCTTTGTGGTAACGGGAGTTTGTGCCTGAAACTAATTAGTAACATAGAGCCATCTACCCGTACCTACTATGTGATCAAGCTGGCCCATTTAATTCTATACTAAGTTTTCTTTGCTTTTTGCTAATCACTCAAGAGATTGAGCATAGCATCCATTACTGCCACGTATTCAAATGCATTGAAATAATTGTTGCTGCCTGTTTTCAAATACGCAAATTAGTGTAAAATATTATTTGATTTGTTACCATATGGAAGCAACTCTCTACCTCCCATGTCTAGGGAATATATTAAACATTTTGTTACCGACAATAATGATGAGCATGATGATATAATATTTTATTATTTACTGACGTGTACAGTGACTGATATATTAAAGTGACCACCCTAAGGCCTAACACCTTATAAAAATGTCCTAAAAATTTGTTCTTAAATGTGAAATAATTCTATTTTAGGACTTGTTTTAAAAGTTTATTGTATCTCCAAGGATTTTCCCAACCAAAAAAAAAAAAAATAAGTAAAACACATTCCTAAGAAGTGAAAGATTATCTTAGATAAACAAGTTTTTTATCTGCATATTCTTTTTTTTTATAGTAGTGGGTTCTTCCTCCTTAATGCATCCAACTGTAATAGAGTTTCTAAATAAGCAGAAATTAATTAAAAATGGTGTATGTATGTGTGTGTCCACATATTTTCTATATGTGTACTTACAGAATATTTTTAGTGGCTGTTGAAGCAAATAAAAAACTTTCTTCATTATCACTGACTGCTAACTCTAAACATATTAGTTCTATGACTTTTTGTTCTTCAACAGTCATTGGTATTTCATCAATGGATTCTTCAAAATTTTTTTAATTCATGAAAAATTTTTGGGTCCTTCATTTGAAATCGGCTCATCTTTATATTCTATAAATGCATTTACAGTTAATTACCTATAAACGTATGTATAGGCTATTCTAGATTATTATACACTTTTGTTAAAACGCGTAAATTAAAGCCATCGTCAGCTAAGGTGCATGCAGAAAAAAGTTAAGAACAAATCATAGAACAAACAAATTATCTTTAAAGAACTTTGATGATAATTTTGAATAAATTGATTCATACGTAGGGGATCGACAAATTAACATGAACACCTCACATAAACACAATATATATTTTTATTAAGATGATGGGCTACCCTGTGCTTTTAGAACAACTGCAATTATTCGCGGAATAGATTCGTATGGTGTCTGCATAGTTCTTCTGTCACTTTTGCCGCAGTAGTTTTATGTTTATTTGGTCTGGGCACAATTATTATTAATGTTCGTCGGTCTCTGTCAGTTAACTTAGAATTTCGCCCACTATTCCACCATTCACCAATGATGTTTTACCATATTTTGTGTATTATGTCATTACCAATCGCATATTTTAGCCGTCGCAGAAGAAAGCTTGTAATACATTAAAATAAGTATATCTTACAAGATGATTTGGCAGGTAAACTGAGCAATATATACGCTTCGCATTATTATTATTTACGCGGAAGCAGAATTGCCAAGATGTACTATATTGCATGGTGTTAATAGATAGATCCTCGTCAACGTCTATCGACATAAATATAATTTGTGTAATAAAATTTACTTTGTGGATTGACACATATATTTTTATTTTTATTTTTTTATTAACACATTATATATTGTACTCTATAGTGTACGTGGATTTATTGACTTAACTACAATTAAAGATGATTAGAGATGATTAAACTATACATTTCTCTAAAACACTTATTTTACGCATTTTTATATATTTTTATTTATATAAAGAAATTAGAGAATTCGGGAAAATATCCTCGCCGATATTTCTCTACGCATTGTATGACTCCTAAACTTTCTCAAAATATGTTTATTAATTTCAACAATTTTTTTCGCTTTGAATGTATGGCAAGTCCATTTTTCGAACCCTTCGCTTAAGGTATTTTGTTTACTTTATTTTGTATATGTTTTCATAAATTTTTAAATTTGAGTGTTTTTTTTTTTAAACCTTGCATAGGATACTTAACTATACCTCTTTTAAAACACACATTATTTCCTTTATTCTTGTACACAAAACTTGAAAATATACGAAATATGTATAATATTTAGAAAATATACCAAAATACTAAAGAATTCTGCATTTTGTTAGGGAAGAAATAGTCTAAATATATTGAAAAGGAAGGGCGAAAAATGGATTTGAGCTGTTATTCATAAATTTATCTGGAATCTATATGAAATTTAAGAATTTTAAGCTGGATTTGTACCCTGCACTACTTGAGGCAAAGAGTATATTAAGTTTGTGCGGATGTTTGTAACTCCTAAACTGCAAATGCCACACCTACCTTCAATATCAATCGATCCAGAAACAAAATCTAAATTTATTTAACCAAGTCCATCCGTAAATACGTACGATGTAAAAGTATAGGTTGCATTTTTGAGATATTTCCATAACTGTAAGTGTAAGAACATGTATTGGTCCAGAGATGACTTGTTTTAAAAATGAACTGAATCAAAATATTTTTAGAACCACACTTTATATGTAATAAAAATGGAAATCTTTATAAGGCACAAAATCGCAATTCCTAATATTTTTGGAAGAAATTTGTTGAAAAATAGTTATTAGCTTAATAATTTGATGTGCCAAATTTGGACCCATTTTTTGAACTCGGTATTCCTTGAAATATCGCATTAACTCATACAACTAAATTCAATTTAGCACACTTTGAAGAACTAAGTGGTGTAGGGTATTAAGTGGTCAGGCATGACCGATTGTAATATTTTCATTTGTTTTTAAATAACAAGCACGACTTAGCTGGTTTAGCTAATTCCGAAGCTGTCTTAATATACTTCATATGCTTAACATGGGTTAATATTCTTGGTACTTCAATATTATAAACCATCGAAATCTGTTTATGTGTATGTAAATTTTAAAGGTTTTATACACATTTTACGTAGCATAGGTAAGAAAAAAGCTTTTTATAAAATAGAATAAGTCCAAAGAAGTGCTTTATTATATATGAAACTTATTGTATAAATTTAATCACTCATTGATCTCATACACATAACAGGCAGAGAGGTATCCGTCCGTACTTATCACTCGTGTATATATCTGCTCTTCATTTTTATGTTAAATAACTACCTAATACCACGTATATACATACTTTGTATGGTACGTGACTATATAAGATACTTGCCAAATTCCCTTAACGAGAAACAACAAAAACTCTAAGTAAAACAAGGAAGAAAATAAATACCCTCCACCGCATTTTTGGGCGATATATATTCCTCGTTACACCCTTTAATAGTGTACACATATTATGCGTTAATATAAGAGTAGAATTTTGCGCCAAGTATAGTTTTTAAAACATGTGGACGTGTCTGTTATTCGATTGCGCCTACTTTAGCACATCCATGAAAGAGATATATAATAATATATATTTGGCTTGTGGTTTGGGCTAAAACATGTACCCACACGGAAGGACATGTCTATATTGACTCACATTGTATACTTTGCGGGTCTCTGCCACGTCCTTCTGGATAAGAAGGGGAAGTATATCCCCATTGCTAAGGTGGAGTGCATACGAAATCCTATTTTTATTATATTAAAGAAACAAACGAATACCTTTACCTTTTGAATATTTAATAATCTATGAAACACTAAAAGAGAATGAAGAAGAAAAACCGAAAAGCAACACCAACAATATATTCGTGGCCTCAGCTACTAAAACTCTAACAAACATCTTAAGCAAAACGTCAGTTTCAACAAAAACATTGTAGCTGGTGTACATCAAAGATTCTTGAAATTCTCCCCCTTTTAATAAAAAGTAAGAAATAGAGGTTATATGATAGAAGCGAAAAAAATGTTGCTGTACAAAAATTTTCATATAAAATAGTAATTGGATAAAAATGTTTATACCACATATTAAAAATGCGTGCTTAGTAGGGTGCACCTATATATTTAAAAAGCTTTTTGAAGGCAACTGAATGAAAATGCTTTTAAATTATATAAATATTTATTTTTTAAAAAGTTTTCACCATTTTTAATCAAATTATATTTGTGTATAGGGAACAAAGGACACTTTCCGGTTGGCTTATATATGAAAAAAAATAAATTAAATAATTCATTGAATATTAAATATTTCTAAACTGTTGTTTTTCCATTGTTGTTATTGTACAATTATACCAAAAAATTCACGTTATATGTATACGTTCTACAGAACAGACTGCAGCGAATATACATACACAGTTACAAACGCAACTCCCATGAAATGAAGAGAAACATGAAAGTTGAGCGTTACGCAAAATACAAAAATAACATTGTTAAACTAATCTACAAATGAATATTTCCATTCCGGCGAAAATAAAAACGTAAATAAAAGAAACAAAATTTTATAATCCCAACTGATGAACACCCCCTTACGAGCTTGTACTTACTTTGAGAATAGGTAATATCTAGAAAATTTAAAAATGCCGACATCTATAACAACAATAGGAATGTATACCAACATATAGCATACTTCCATATATAAAAGTATTACATCCTGCATCAATCAAAATGTTTGTATATCCGTGTAAACTTGTGCATTTTTTAATATATTTTGATGGAATATTAGCCCAATTAAAAAAACTTTCGAAAATGTTTTAGAATCCCCTTAGAATCATTTATGTTAATATCCTTCTCTATAAATAGAGAAAGTCTTCCGCAATTCGTAAAATTTATTGACAAACTTTTGTTAATAATACTTAATTAATACTTAAACTAATTTGGAACCAAAGTACTTACGGTTCGGGTTAGGGTTCATAATTACAAAAAATTTAAATGTAGTTTCGTGATGGATGTTACAAACATATGTAAAGGAGGTAGCGAATATGAGAGACAAGAGGAAAATATAACTATAAGGAGAATAAAAAAGTAAAGAAACAGTCACAACCCGAGCAAGAGCTAAATCCTCTATTTTAATAGCAGCTTTTAAATACCGCTGATATTGAGATTCTCCTGCCATTAATTTATAATAATATGTAATTATTTATAAAGATGTTCAAAAAATGTGAACAAAATTTTAAATTCATGAGTCCGAACCCGGTTGAGTCTTTAGGTTCAAAATTTATAAAAACAGTGCTGTCGGTTTTGAGTTCGGATTCGGTTTTAGTCTCTGCAATTCAATATTCCTTTAAGTTGACCTAAACTCCAAATGAATTTGTAACAATTAAAAAAAAAACAACAAAAACATCATACGGTTGTTAAATTGATTTCTTTCAATGAGAGATGTACTCGATTTGATGATGGCCTAATTTTACGTTAGATGCTGTTTTCTCTAGAGTTAAACCCATGAAGTCAGTGCAATATTTATTAATGTTCAATATAGGTGTCTTTGTTGTTGTTTCTGCTGTTGTAAATACGTACTACAGCAACTACTGGAGCAGCAGCTAGCAATAGCTCGTTGACTTACATTTAATTCGTTGGATAGATGAATAGAACGCCAAGGTGATGAGTGTACTCTACGTGCCATGAGCCGGATGGGAAAAGAGTATTGAATAATGTACTGAAAGGGATTATATTTTGAAAAAAATAAAAACATGAATAAATTCAATGACGTGACACACAACAAATACTGCAATAGCGCGCCACTTCATGTAATCAAATGCAAGGAAAAATCGACTAAATGAATATCTTCACTTGAAGAAACGTGGAAAGTAAAATATCAGATATTAAATGAGAGCAAAATTACAATAACAGTTATGTACGGTACAAAATAGATTAAATTTCAACAGTAATAAAAGATATTAAAGTGTATCAAGTAAAAAAATTGATAGAATAGAAATAGGCTTTAGCCAAACCTTCGTTATTAACCAACCAATATTAACCAAGTATCCACAATTGGATAAAATATATAATGGTTACAAGTGAAGTTCTCATCTTTCGCAACCTTTCAACTTTTATTAGTAATATTTATAATAAGAAGCACCAAAGAAAATAGTTGTGCTTTTTATTTCTATTTTTGAACCGAGCAAAAAACAACCCAACCAAACCAAACTAATTTTGAAATCGATACCAACATTCAGACAAATACACAAAGTTAAACTGCCTTAAAATGTTGTGCTTGTGCTTAATAGTAAATTTAAGTAAACTCTCATTGTGTGCGTAAAATATGCTTGAATACATGCTTGATTTAATAACACTGCTACAACAAATTTATTTATTTCCGTTTCGGTATGATTGCTACGATATCCGGTGAAGCATTAGCATATCAAACAGTTCAAGTACAACATCTCTAAACCAACAGTTCTTGGGAAGTGTTTTCTTCACTTTTTTTTTTTGCCATTAATTTCAATGCTTTTACTATGCACATAGAATATCTACTTCAGTCATTTAGATTTCAGCACTTGTGCAGAATTTTCACAGATTCTACAAAACGCATGTTTGTACATGAATATGTACATATTAAGGTAAGAAAGGGGGATCCGAATTTTTAATCTATTATAAAACTTGTAGTCAATGAATTAATGAGTAGTTTATTAGACTTAGCATTTAGTGCATTGTACATGATGATGATATATGTACAGAGTATTGTCCGCTTTGTATTTATTTTATTAAACGATTTCTACATCATGTGAGAGGTAAATTTTTGTAGATTTAAAATCAAATGGAAATAATATTATTACCTTTAATCAACAATTTAAAAATGCCGGCAATCCAACGAGAGTCAGATTCATGGACGAGATTCTGACGCCTTCTTTTTGGTGTTGCAAACGAAATGATAAACTTAATACACTTCCCATTTTAAACGGTTGGTAGATTACCTTATAGTTATACTGGTAACTTTTATGTTGAAAATTATTTAGTAAAAGTTTAGATTTTAATTGATCGAATTTGCCCTTTCCTTAAAAGGTCATAACAAATCATTTGAGGTCTCTGAGAAGCAAGATACTTAATACTTAGTCCCCAGGAGACTCCAAGGTACACACAATTAAACATTTAAATAAAAAATAAGTACAAAAACTAAATTTGGCTTAATCATAAATACTCTCCACCACCTCTATGTACCTCGTTACACCCTTTATTAGTTATACGATATATGACCGTTGACGGGCCGTTGACTTAATTTTAATGCTGATCAAAAAAATATATACTTGCAATAGGAATGGCAAACTAAGTAAATCCTCCTCTTTATGTTGAAGATATGAAAATCAAAAATGCAATGAAATTCAAATTGTTTATTGAGAATGGTAGTCTTCGTTTATTTCCAGATAATGCAAAACCTTTATAAACTTTCCAGTATATAAAACACATGAAAATGGTGTAGTCAGACAAGTTCGATCATTTGATGCTCTATACTAATTATTAATTACAGACAGACGGATGGACATTGTTAAATCGATAAACGAAACGATTTTAAAAGAAAAATTACTGGAAAGTTTCTACGAATGAATCATTTTTTAATATTTTATTTAACTTAAATCGATTTTGCTCAATTTCAATAATAACGTGAGCTTCTGTTAAGTTGGAACCGACGGACCGACAAACATGGCTCAAAATTAGATGCTGATCTATATAAACATAATGATGCCGCTTCTAGGTAATTTAAATACTTTGTGAAGCTGAGTATGACCGCCATCTCGAAGTGGTACATATGAAAAAAATATATAGAACGCATAGCAACTCTCTCAGATATTCCCAGAAAGCATTAAAGCAGACCGTTATGTATAATTGCTATACAAAACATTTATGTATACGGGTGGCTCTGCTGGCATTGCAGCAAACAAAAATGGCCATGAAGGAGATAACATTGCCACGTATATATATGTTTGGCAGCTTTAGATCTGTTGCCATAGCTGTTGGCTTACGTTTTATGACTATGACTAGCCACTGCTATTATTACACGATAGCAATTGCTATTGCTATTGCTTTTGTGGCCATTCAAGTGGTGTCGATGCGGTATATTAATTGCTCGTATATTATTTTGCAATGATGCAAACAAATGCCGAAATTGAACTATAAATTAAATTCCTTCCAACTCTTGCTCGGTAGAGACAACACATAGAAATATAAATATACCCAACTTATGCAACCGTACGTATGGACACATATATAGCGGGTGAAGGTGGCCAATGGATATTGTACTGGGATTTGCCAAATTATTGGAAAAAGTGGTTAATGCAGCATTTGCAAAAGATTATTGAACCCATTTACATATATAAGACAATGCAGGGAAATTGTCCATAATTGTTGGCTGAACCAGTTGAAAAGTGTTTTCTATTTTATAAGGACAACAGCAAAAACATTTGCAAAGTAAAACTTTCATTAATAATATTCAATCATACTTTGTGGTTTTAAATTATTCCATGTCGCACAAAAAATACTTGTGAAACTATGTTTATCTACCCTCAACTTAAGAAGGGAGAATATACTAGGTTTGTTATTTTCTCCGTTTGTTTGCAACACCTGTTCATATATACTTGATCAAAATCAAAATGTGAATCAATCTAGTCATGCCCATCAGTTTTTGGAACGTCTAGGATCGTTAAAAATTTAACTGAAATTTTGTACAAACATTTTTAGTCTTTGTGCAAAGGTTTCTATTAAAAAAAAAAAAGCGAAAGCGAAGCGTCCACAATCTATAATAGGTACAAGGTGAAATTTGGTACTTTTATATATGTAATGAAATCCCAAAAATGAACCGGGTCGTCCACTTTTTGCGAAAAGCCTTGACGTAGAATATGATGTAAAAGTTGATGCACACTATTAGAAAGCGTACTCAGGTATCCGCTATGCCCACTTTATACGGACTTGACGTACTTTTAGTTTTGTTATCATTTGTGGTGTATGCCATGATTTGTATGGATTTGCACTAAAAAGGAAGAAAAAACGAAAAGAATTTGCATATACAGAGAGTAAGAGAGAAAGACAGCAAACTAATTAGAATCGTATTGCACAGAAGATGGAGAGGAAATAAAAATCACACAAAGCTGGCTTTAACGGAAATGAAAATGATAAAACTAACAATACCAACAACCACAATAACGATAATAAAAACAATTAAACATACAACAAGCAATAGCACAAAACGTAACACTGGTTGTTGCTAATGCCAACTTAACATTAAAGTTTACTGACGTTTTCTACATCGTTTGATTTTTGTTGCATTGTTGCGTAAAGAGGCCAGGTGGAAAGAAGTAACAGGAAAAGTAAATAAATCCTTGCTGTATTTTTTACACAATATTTATCGAAGGGAGTGTGAAATGTTGAGCTTCTTGGCGCGACCTTAAGTAATTGGGAAAATAAATACACGTCCACTGAGTTCAACTACTTGGTAATTAATGGAGTAAACGTGAGTAAATTTTAACACCTTTGTAAATACCAATTTACATTGTGATTCACCTTGAGGAGCATGCAGATTCTTTGCTTTACGTCGTACTTTAATACGGTAATACGCACTATCAATATTGTCTCTCTCGTTTACTTGGCCCTTCAGCCATTATCACTTGTAACAATTACGTGTCATACCACATCACCATATCATCTTGTATTATTTTCTTTTAGTTCTTGTTTTTCGCTTTCTTAATTACAAAGTAAAGATGGAAAGGAATACCAGTGACTCTTGCCATAACCTTCTCATAATATGGAGCATATACGAAGTTTGTTATTCCCTTTGCAATGCGCTACGTACGTCCTTGTACGTCCTTGATCATCATCAAAATCTTATGTCATCCGTATGTCTGTCTGTTGGTGTATGATACCACTTCCAAGTTGATCGACAAAAGTCCTCATATCTATATACAGTGTATAAAAGTGAAATTTCGTACACAGATTTATATGTAACCAATGCTTTTTTGTGCAGAATCTTACGCGTTAATTTATAGGTACCAATTCCACCCACATTTTATACAGAGATGGGTGATATTCTGTTTCCAAATTCAAATTGCTTATTCAATGTATCAATAAACAGGTCGAATGTAATATTTATTGCCTCCTATTTCTAAAGGTTATTATGGCTTATCTACCATCCTGTCACCTTGATTTTGTGTTCGTTTTGTAAAAGCTAACATTTCCAAAATTAAAGCCTTTGTGCAAAATATATTTACTTTTTAATTTTCTCTACAACCTTCTTTCGCAACAATTGTTCGATAACCAAAGAGATTAAATAAATACCAACTAAATCTTGACGTTTTGATAATGGGAGCAGTTTTTTAACCGTGAGCTACATTTTCCCAAAAAATCGCTAAATACAGATAAAGCATTGTAGTTGAAACAATGGCCGTAAAATGGGAAAAAATCAAGGCTAATAGTTGTCGTTTTTGTTTGTTCAGCAGTAAAAGAATGTAATCAATCAAAATTTTTCTCAGTATATATAGTTTTGTTGTTGTTGCTTTTATTATTATTTTTGTGTTTTTAGCAATATTCAGCGTTTGAAAAAATTTATAGCGTGAAAATGACTAATCAGTGCTTCAACCAACAACCAACAGCAGAAAACAGAAAAAATTTAAGATAGAAATCAGTTTTATTTGTATACTTGGCCTGACATTTGACTTAATGTTGAATATATTTTATATGGAGAATTTTCATACAATTTGTATTTTTGCCCAATAGTTTCAAATGTACGACCGTGAGAATGCCAACAACAGACGGGCATACGACTCAATTTTTGATGCTGATCAAGAATATATACAATTTGTGTAGTGTCCCTGACGCCTTCTTCTGGGTATTGCAAACGGAATGACAAACTTGGTGTATCTCCCTCTTTACGTGGAGGATACAAAAATGTTTGGGAAAATTATCTTATTCACTTCCGCTTCATTTAAAATGATAATATTGTAATTGGAAGAAAATCCAAACTAAAAAAGTAAAATAGAAAAAAGCGCGAAACTTTGATAAAAACTTATCAGAAGTATCATATTTAGCGTCATACAAGCAGCGCTTCTTTTACGTTTTACGTTATTCTTATGAAAAATATTGAGATTAACTTTTCATTGTGAACTTTTTCTTCTTCTGTAACTCTGACACATGATATGAGGTTGAGAGATAAACAGAAAAGGGTGCAAGCATTGTAGTACTAGCGAATGATCGCATAGCACATAACTCTCAATTAATTAACAAACAGTGAGAAAAAGGTAAAATCTTTGAATAGAAAGGCGATGAAAGGACAAGAAGGCAAAAATTTCAAGATTTGACTTCAACTTTATATAAAAGTGATACAAAACATTTTGAGGGCACGGCATTAGTGAACCCTATATGAGAAACACTTAGAACCTACGACAACCAGACCCAAGTAAAATATCTTTAGAAATACGTATGATTTCAAAGGATTAGTTAAAGCTCTTGTATAAAATAAGGGGGAATCAAATATCAGAAATACTGCGAACGGTCAGTGAAAGTCCCTTGACAAAAACCTACATACTGTGGTATAACCGACTGCAATCAACATCTGCTGCGATTAGTTAGTTATAAAGCAATTAACATTAATATTAAGCTTATAGTACATGGGTTGAAAAGAGTACGAACCGATTGATAATTGTGTACAATATAAGAATATTTAAGTTTCTTTATCTTCTCGAATGTAATATAAGAGAATACCTTTTCCCTGAACTCTCACCCTACACACAACTGCCAAACTAGTTCAACTCATTTACTCCGTATCAATCAATCAACTTTATTGGGTTAGTTTTTTTAAGGAAAGGAAATCTCAGTAAATAAATCACGTGATAAGTAATGAATATAAAGATGAAATATTTTCTCGTTCAGCAAATAATGTATTGATTATAATAATTCAACTTGAAGCAAAATTTCATTAAAAACACTTTAAATGAAGACCTCATATGAATATTATTCATAACGTGAAGTTAGCTACTATTTAATAAAATTTATGAACTTACCGTTATATAACTGATCTAAAAGAATTGGTTAACAAGTAAGAAAAATAAATTTGGTTTAGACCAAATCTCACATCTGCCGTAGAGGACGTAGCATACACCTGATTATGTCCTCTATAAGTAATAAGAGTCGAGTTTCAATCAGAATAAGATTTTTTGTAAATTGTGAGCGTATCTGTTACCTGACCATGCCCATTTTCGGCACATTGATGAATGAACTAATTATAAACATGTGTACGAAATGTCAACAGTTACATATTTGTGGCATATAAGTAGATTTTTTCAATTGTAGGCGTGGCTCTTGGCCGATTTTGCAAAATTTTAAATAACGATCTGTGTACAGCAACTAGAAGTGTCAGCTCAATATCTGAATATTTCACAATTTAGGATCGTTAGGGGGCCAACAACATACATGTCTAGATGAATGATTTTAATTATTTTTTATACGTCTGTACACTAGACACTACCAATACTTCGGCTGAGTTTGACTTCAATATCATTGAATTGACCCACAGACTTAAGATGCTTATTAAGAGAGATGTTTATATTTTGTAGGCGCTTTAAAGTCCATTTCAACACTGTAATTATACTCCTTAATGGGCGTAAAAAACTTTGTGTATACACTCTCTTTCACTTTCTTTCTACACATGCCGTCCATCACATATTATAAGAAATTAAAATAAAAATTTTATCAACTTATTAAGCATTTCAGCATAATATAAAATTAATTCGCAACAGTTGTTGCTTTTCCTACAGCGGGTCCTTTTTTACTATTTTTACATATGTACATAGAGTGGATAAAAAAGCTGCCCTTTTATGTACGTTTTACGAGTAGATGCCTATATACGGGACTTTTTACGCCAAACGTCGACGAGAGTACATAATTTCACTGCAACTGTCTTGTTCTACAAACCTACTAAATTAATGAAAAAATTACGAAAGCATAAGAGCAACAACATTAAAAAACACCCCCACAGACACTGACAATAAGAAGAACAATTTCAACTCTTCTCTATATAAATATAAAACAAGTACAAGACACACACATACACACATGCACACCTACACTCTTAAAAGACGACAAAGAACTTTTTTGTGAAATGAAAGCGTGTGTTGATGACATGAGAAAAAGAGAAAAAGATACCTTGGACGGACAGACGGATGGTCGAATACAGAACAGATACAGTACAGACAGATGAAAGAAGCTGCAACTCTGGAAAAAATAAAACAAAACAACGACTATAATATTTGCACTCTATTAAGGGAACACAGAAGAGGACAAAGAATCAACATTCACATATGGTACAACACGTATACACACATATCAACGAACATATGCATATATAAAATATTAAGGATGTGTGAACACACACACATGCATACGTATGTATTGCAAAAGCATTATTTCAATTTACCTGAACAATATTAATAACAACAGCGGCAGCAGCAACAATAAACCTAGTAAAACTGACCTCAACGCTTCGACCTGTTTAAATGTACAACAAACACACATACATACACACATAAAGCATGTAATACGGTACACGTATGCCATTTAATATTATATACGACAGCAACTCTGTACAATGTGACATGTTGACGATAGATAGAAATGAAGGGAAGAAGAAGAAAGGAATTATATCAGCCAGCAAGCTGCAATAAGTGTAAAAAATGTACAATAACGGTACAATAGCACTACAGCCACATTAACATCAACAACATTGCCGGTAAATAAACACACGTACGCACACACACACATACATAAACATCAACAACATGCATGCATACACACACGTACTACATAACAAGGTACGAACCGAATGTAAGTCATGAATAAATTTGAATATTGCTCTTTTACTATTGTTGTTGTTGTTGTTGTTGTTGTTGTCTATCCTGCTTTATATTATTGTAGCTGTTGCTGTAATCAGCACAAAGCAGCAGGTGCCCTCTATGGCACACATGCTGTGTGAACTGTACTGTACATGAGTCACCCAAAAACAATGCCCAAAATTTAAAGATGAAATCAACAAAACAAAACAAAAAACAACGGCTTTTAAAATATTTGTTGTTTAGGCGGGCATCTTAAGTTCTACCAAATATCAAAGCTGATCCAGAGTCAAAAAACGAGAATAAACGACTTTTTGCTCAAACGAGTGTTACAGTTGCCTAAAAAAATAAAAGTTGCGGACCCTGTCCATTGTTCGGTTGGGCGGTGCATGAGGGCCGTGGGTGGATACCTTGATTTTAATGTATCTCTACGATTTTTCATCCAATTTACTATGTCCGTCCGTTTCTGTCTATCCGAGGAAATTTGTACGATGCATTCATGGGTCGTATTTTTGAAGATATTTGAAGGAAATTAGTTACAAGGTCATGTTTTGGCTCAAATATGAACCATCCTGGACACTCCCCAGATCAGCTTCTTGTATAGACGAAGGCTTTATGTGCCAAAAATTGGCTTTTCTTAATATTTTTTTTGATAAAATTTGGTGAAGAATGGTTGACTTAAGAATTGGCTCCGTCAACTTTGGACTTGATTGAACCAATTTTAGAACCCCTATCCATATAAAGATATTTCACGAAGTGACTTTTATGACAATGTGGAACTAAGTGGTGCAGGGTATTAAATAGTCGGGTATAACCGAGTGCAGCATTTTCACTTGTTCTACAAATAAAAGTGTCGTGTTTTTGTTCTTAGAAAATACTGTGCACGTGCAGAATACGTTTGTTTTCATTCTGTTTACATATTAAAAAATAGTTGATGGTAGACCTACGAATAAGGTCCTTTTGTCTAAAACACAATTAACTGAAATATATGGACCACACATACATACTTAGCACTGGGAGCAGCGGTTTTGACAACAGCATGACATGTATATTTGCGTTTGTATGTGGGGAAGTTGTTGTTGAAAGCAATTCTTCTTCTTCTGCATCTTTTTTTATTCTAATATTGTAATGTGCGAAAGTAAAGTTCAACCACAGCCACGTAACAACGATAACAACGGTGGCACACTGTGTGCTAATTTTCCTTTTTACTATTTTGAAAAAGTTCTGCTGGCTGTGGAAGGCACCTTGTAAAAGAAGTAAACCTATAATTGGCAGCTCTTAAGTATGTGAAACATGTTACTTCCACAGTCGTATTCTACACTAAGTACCCTTTCCTTTAATTTGTTAAATTGTTAACACGAATAAGTAAAAATCTAACTTTTTGGTACAGGCAAGAATGTATATGCTTTGGACGGTCTCTGTCACCTCCTCCTGGGTATTGCAAATGAAAGAAAAACTTAATGTACTATCCATCTGACGTGGACGTTATAAATACCAAATTTTCCAAATCTTATTTTTAAAGCCTGCAGAAAAATTTTAAAATAATTGCATTAATAATTATATTGCAAGGAAAAAGTTATTATAAGAATTCAAGTTTTATTTCTAAATCTCAAGAACGCTTGATTTACAATGCAAATATTATTTTTAAAGAAAAGAAATAATGCAAATGAACCTGATCGATAAATATGAAGAAAATGAGCACTTTTCAAAAATGTTTAATAAAATTTAATCAAAAACACTTGGGTTGATTAAGTTGGGTTGGTCGGGTGTGCGCTTCACTTAGGCCGGTAAGTAGGCTCTTTGTGATACCCGACGAAACATAACGCAGAGTTCAGTTTATCCACCCGAAGGCGGCTATAAATCGTTTGAGATCGAAAATGTTAGTGACCCTAGACCCTCTGGGAATCTAACTCCAATTGTTTTGTTTTGTAGGGCCGGGCATTCACATAGCAGATGCTCCACAGTTTCCACCTCTTCCTCGTCCATGCAGCTTCTACAGAAGTTAATATTTATCTGCTGGCTATATGGCCTATGAGTCAGTGCCCCGTCAGGACTCCGTTCAGTTCAGAGAGGGGGTCCGCACCGCCACTCTCTCGCTAACACCTTGGCTACTCGCCCCGATTCTTGCACACTCTTCAGCAATCAAAACACTTAATCAGCTAAAAATATTTGTCTGTACCAATATTTGAACCCGATCGAACCCCATTTCCATTTAAGGCTTTTTCGAATATACAACAAGCACGTGGCATAAATTGTGCAACTAATGGTAAGACTTACTCTTCTTTATTATATTTATTTCTAGAATGCTCGAATATGTTCCAAGAGTATAATTTTTTAAAAATGTCCCCTAAATGTTCACTTAATGTGCAATGTACTGTAGTTTCTAAAATAACTGCGATATCTGATATAACTTTCCGTCGATGAATGCTTCTAATTAACTTTATGAATGAATTTTATTATTTATGTATACTAAAGTGAACACCTTGAATGATCCACCAATACTTTTTTATACCTCCTACAGCCTTGTTTGTAGCCTCGCATGTTAAAATGAAAGATTCGGTTTCTACATATTTATAGCATTGACTGGTATTCAAACTTAAAAAATATATTTTTAACTTATATTCAAAGTGCACCTCGTACATGCATTGCTTAACAGAAATATGAATTACGTGTACAATCAATATGCGCAGAGAATAAAATATTTTCACAACCAGAAAGCTAACTAAGGGAGCGTATAAACAAGCAGAATGGAATGGAATTCAATGCGACAGTGACGCGACTTTTTGTCTAGAATCACTGAACAGACGACAGACTAGACCACCACTAGCTCAAATTGAAAATGTTTTTATTGCTTCTGCTAGCTAGCCAGCCAGTTAAGTTGAATGGAAAGGGTGTGAGTCAGAGAGAGAGAGAGAGATGGACTTCAACTTCTAACCAACGTACACATTCATACCGTATACACCAATACTAATAAGCTTATGATATTTTGATTTTATGATATTACATTCCAAAATAAAAAAATTTATAATTCTGTCTGCCTTTGCGTTTTATGTGGCGAGTCATTGGATGTTTCAATGCACTTGAACGTTGCACTATACGTGTATATACAGTCACATATACCAACAATTAATTAAAGTTTATGCATTTCAATGGATCTGTCAATTGTTGTTATTGTAACAAATAAGGCGATTTGTAGAAAGAAAATGAGAAAACTTAACTTTCATAATAATAAAGAATCATTAAGATAATGCAGTTATAAGATGAAATCGCATGCAATGCGAATAGCTTTGAGTTAGGAAAGGTTTGTCTTAGATTTCCGAAAGGTATTACAGACAGTATTAAGGATTATAATAAATAATTCCAAGTGACATGGAGCTCTATTAGACTTCTGCCAAATTTAAGATACCCATCATCATTAACCTCTTCCATATACTTGGAAAATATTAACTTAAATTTCCTTTAACGAATGGACAAATGGAGGAAAGGTCTATAGGGTCAATACCAAGGTACCTGGATATAAAAAAATTATTTGTACTCACTTTTAGAGATCGTAATAATAATAATGTAAAAGGCAATTAATTTTTAAGTAGAATTTAAGGACGTTAGGAGACGCAAGCTCATTTCATGTAAATGTGTGCTTTGTTCATATTAATCGTCAGATTATTCTAAATGGAAACTTTTTATTTTATCTCTTTAGCGGCTGGCCCAATTTCTGTTATTTATATTATTCATGTACAGTTAGAATGTATAAATAAAAGCCCAACTTTGTTTTTCTTTGTAATAAGAATTTACTATATTGGAATCGAAATATATAGCCTCGTTCAAGTTAAACCTTTAAAAGTTGTAGGCCAGTTAGGGGACTGACTTTGCCTATTTTATACTTTGACATTGATAATGAATTTTCCGTGAGAGTACGGAAAACTCCAAGTGCAACGTTTAGGCTGCCTTTGAGGACGTGTCCTTGGACCCATTTTGTCCAATTGCAATATGAAATCTTAGAAAATGCGAAAGACTGTCTGCACAAAATTTCACAACGATATCTAAATTTTTACGACCGTGAGAAAAGCAACGAAAAAATTCACGGACAGATGGGCTAAATCGACTTTTCTATTGATGCTGATCAAGAACATATATACTTTTGAGAGTATGGTTCGCCCGCACCTGGTACTTGCAAACGTCTGAACAAACACAATGTACCCACATGTATGTGTGTGTGTTGTACACAAGTCATTCCACATTGTTTCAATAAAATAAATATAAAGAAACGATTCACTACAATGAAATTCATGAAGTTCATGCAGAAACCCCAACAACATGTTTTGCACTGTGACACAATGTAACTTTTCCAATAACAATAAAGGCAAGAACAACTGCAACCTATATAGCAAATATATTGTGTATGCAAAGGTATATATTTTTTAGTTCAATACTGTTACTAAAATGAATTCATACCTTGGTAATAATGCATCACAAGGAAATGTATTGCATTGTATTGAATGCTCTCTGTTTATTCGGTTTGTGTCACATCTGCATATTTAAACGTAACATATTAAAATTTATTCATCAGTAAAGTGTGCTCGAAATATGGCAGCAATACCATTACATTTGCGCGGCCATACGTGCTTTGCATTTTTGTACGCATACAACAGCATAAATGTGTCAGCAGTCCTTACTGTGTAAGCTGGATATGAAAAAAGTTTTTTATTATATATGACAATATTTCGGGTTCTTATACCCTTCACATAAGATGGGAGGTATATAAAATTTGTCTTTTCATTTGCAAAATCCAAGTACTTATTAAGAATATATATTCTTGATCAGCAGCACAAATATGCTGCTGGGTGTTTGACTATTGAACTGAATTTTTGTACCACAATCGACAAAAATGCAACTATGCAGTTGAAAGGTTTTATAAATATTTATAATTAACCCATCGATTGATGTGCCAAAAGTAGACGGGGTCGGATAACAAAGACGCCCACAAATTACAAAAAACCGTACTCAGTTGATACGTAATCATGTGACTTCCACGCCTACCACATTTGTATATAGATGTCATTTGTTAAGATATTTAGTTTATTTACTTGTTTGTCTTTATTTTCCGTTAACTTTTTTTCCCTTTTTTCCAACTAAAAAATGGTTTGCATCTCTTTGTATATGTGGCGGTTACATAACTCGAACACCGTTGAAATTCACATAAAATTTATGATTTTGTGCCCTCAATTCAGTACAATTATCTGGAGATATTTGAAGATATACTAAGGTATACAAGACTAAAAGTGTACCAAAATCATTATTTCCATAACTATAAGTTATTATCCTTTAGCCAAGTGCTAGGCTTAATCAAAATGACGGCTTCTTCAATTTGTTCCTCTTGAACAGTAAATCAAGTATTGATTTTTATGATACGCTAAAATTCGCTTAGTAATATAATTAAAAATGGTCATATCCCTAACAAAACTCAAAATTTTCAATTATGTAAAATTCATTCCAGTATTCAATCGTAATATCATCGATGATTTGTTGAAATTTGGTCCCTTTTTAAAAATCCAAAACCCCCGTCGTAGAAAAAAAAATATGTTATTTATGCAGTCTAGAGATATCACATGTTTGGTTCCTTATAACAAAACTAGAGAAGACGTGCACAAGACCAAAGTCTTGCTTCAGCGCAAAAACCTAAATAGGTCGTAATCGCCCAGTAATGGTGACGATAAACTAGATTATGTAACGGTAACAAATTAATTTGAACAAAATCGTACTTCATACGCCCTCTTAGTACTTGATGATTTACACAATTTATATAAATTGTGGGCGTGTCTTCCCTCTGTCCCCGTCCATTTTTGTCGCATCGAAACCCATTCTCATATATATAAAATTTTAATTTCATACAATATATAAATTTTTGTGCTTATAGTTAGATTTTTGCAACTTGTGGGCGTGGCTCTTAACCTAATTTGCTTAATTTAAGTAGTAACTTACGTACGTATATGCAGACACTAAAGAAATTTTATACAAAATTTCAGCTGAATATCGCAAAATTTGTGACTGTATCGGACGTGGCCCGATCGACTCAGCGTCGGCATATACATATATGTATTTTGTAGATGCCTACTTCTGGATGCTGCAAATGGAACATTTTTACCTCAAGCGCCGCTGTAAACTTCTTTACCTATTTTAAATACCAGTCTAGTTAATGAGACCAAAAAAGTCAACTGACTACTTAACGTTTTACCATCACCGTAAATGTTTGAACATGACTTTAATGGCGAATTTCTTTTACATGATGAACAAAGTTGCTCATGCTTCATTATATGATATTGGCTTAGTACAAAGATAATTTTGGTACTGCCCTCGTATATTAAATTTTCTTCAAAAGAAATCAATTTCAATGATTTAAAGTTTTGGTTTTTTACAGTTTTTTTAATAAGGCATCATAAATATATTAAGAAGGGTCCTAAAAATTGACCAAGACGGAGGGATGGCACCACAGCTACTTGTAAAATTAAGAAATACTTGAAAAATATATGTCCTTTCATTCCATTTAAGTTTACCGCGAATATTTTGTTATTAATTAGCTAATAATCGCTCTTGCCGCCTACTCATCACCTCGATGTTTAACACAAATTTGTGTGTGCATTATTTTTTGTTTCAGTATTTTGTGTAATTTATGCCAATTTTTATTTTCGGAGCTTACCAATTACACATAATATAGCACACAGTGGCAATGGCACAAATTGACAAAATGCGACAGCAACTGATGTCGTTTGTGCTGACATTCAAATTATGTTGTCATTGTATTGTTTGTGGGTGGTGACAACATTAAAATGTGCATGTGTGTGTATTTGTATTCTACTATTCATTATGTATGTTTGCAGGATACAATAAATAATTTTGTTTTATTTTGTTGTTGTTGTTGTTGTTTCAATTCAGTTCGTATTCGTGTTTGTGTTTGTGCCAATAGGTTTGTTGAACCGTTTTAATTAGCGTTTATTTTACAACAGAACTGTCACGAAAAACACACAAAGACATGCTAATTCAGTTTAATTGTTAAAGGTTAGATAAATTTCAAATTTTCGTGTACATCAACTGGATTATATATTTAAACATTTTTTGTACTAAATTTTGTTTGGTTTTTATTAAAGGACGTTTCGATTGTTTAATAAAAATGTGAATCTTTCAATGGTAACTTAATCTTGGTAATTGTTAAACATCTATTCATACATATATTAATTTTCTTTCCCGTGAATAAAATATATTAAACGGTTATGTCCGACCATTTAATACCCTACAGCGGTTGCAATTAGTTTAGTTGTGACAGTAAGCACGAGGTATTGACGCATAAGTCTCTTCGTGATTTATTATTATATGGGGAGAGGTTCTAAAAATGTCCGATTGGGTACAAATTTGGAAATAATCTGATTTACCTATTCTTCACCAAAGTTTGTGAAAATATAATAAGAATTGAGATTTTTGTCATATAAAGACTTCCATTTTGCCCAAATTTAAAATTATTTACATATCAAATGAAAGAAGAAAAGTGAAATATTTTAAAGATATGTAGCGTTATATGAACCATAATCGTCCATTTTTTGAGTCAACTTGAAAAACTTGTAAAAAAAGTGTTTTCTTATTTTTCAAACTACTTCCTATAAATCAATTAAATTACTCCACTGACTTTTAAAAGTTGTAATGATATTAGAACTTTTGAAAAATGAACAATTGGTGACTGAAAGGAATGACCTGAACCGGTTTCGAGGTCACCCTCTTCGAGTTTTTATCAGCAGGTGTCTAACAGTTGGTTGACACCATCTGTGAAAATTCATGCGCAAAATGGCTTATATCAATAATTCACATTACACCTCTACACCGTTTTTTGTCACTCTAAGATTTATAACCTATTTTATTTTATTTATTTGTCTTTCGTAACTTTGAATCCCTCCCTCGTAGAAATAAAGGTCCAGCAAAAAGAACTTCTTTGTTCCATATTATATCAGAGCTTTAATGAAAATTTCGTAAATATTCTTATTGTGCTTCAAGCTTTTATAAATGATCCAAAAATTGTACGCTTGGATAAATTTTCAAACTTCAATATTTTCTGCTATGGCTCTCCGTCTATCCAAATCAATTAAAAACGAAATTGATCAGGTGTTTTTTTTTTTTTTAACAAGGGGGGAAGCATTTAAAGCCGCAGGTCAATGTGGGGCCTTCACCCACTAAAACCTCCTCGAACGTCCAACGGTGCATCTCCCGGGAACACCCTTAACTATTACGTCGGGAGAGCCGTCTGAGCCTAAGCTCGGGCATGCTCCTCCATTCTAAGGCGGGTCTTTACAGAAGCACAGGCATTCTAGACTCATTGCCATACTTCAACAGAATTACTCATGCACCAGCACAATCTGCTTGAACTAATTTCTTCACCCGTTACTTCCTCTATCAATTTGCACGCTGGGCACCAGCGTATTCCGTATCGTGCTTGAAGCGATACAGGTAAGCCAGAAAGCATCCGTGACCATTGAAAATTTGTGTCGTGTAGTAGTCCATGCAACCTTGCTGTCTGTTCAGCCATGATCCTGGGTAAGAGCTCATGGGGAGGCATTCCACTTTACGTGCCGTTCATTAAAGCTGACCTGAAGACGTCGTTATTCTCGGCGAGCGTGAGCTTTCTACCCAACTCCTTCATACTGTCATGCATCCTAGTGAGCGCCATTATATGTCCGATGGTGCTATGCTAGCCAATATAAGTGCCGCTTCTAGAAATCGGCTGTGCAAGGAAATATTCGTTTAGATCATACGATTCCTACTTGAATTCACAAACATTGCTACAATAGTTTCTCTCCTATGTAAAAATGTACGAAAAAATAACAAAAATTCTTTATAAAACCGACAGGTAACTAAAGAAGGAATTATCATATTTAATTCGTGGTACGTACGGTTAGATTTTGCTTCTGTACGAACAACGAAACTGTCTCCTAACGACTTCAATGCTTTTCGTAGCAGATTATGTAAAAAACTTATATAAACACTTCAGCTTATATGCGATTGCACATCATATTTATATATGTATGTATTTTATTATTCGCACTTCACTTGCGCTTGTTTAACATACAAATGAAATAAGAACATGGTGCGCACTAGCCCAGCATGAATACATAGGACTAAGGCAGTGAACAACGACAATGCAATATCTGTTGGTTCTTTTTACCATTTATTGTACTCCGTGCAACTCCGAAAATCTCCAAGTACTGACCTGCGATGTGTGTGAAAAGCTGTTGTTATACACTACTACTCATCCGTTCAAGCACACGCACATACACAATATATTTGCATATATAAAAGTCGTACCAAAAACACTTTTTGTACATGCATGTGTTTCCTTTCAATTTTGTGGTAAATTGCCACTTGGGTGATTCCAACTTTATTTAATAAATAAATAAAGGAAAAAAATTTTTTAAAATTTTTTTCTTTTTTTATTATGCGACGACATCCATTCTTCGAATGAAATTTATTGATATTAAATTAAAGTTATTCTTTGTAGTGTCAGACATGGTCACACTTTCATGCAGCATGGACAGCTTTAGCTGGCTGGAATGTCGCTGGCATCACTTTAAGCGAAATTTATGCAAATCCTTAACACAATGCTTATACTCTGTATGTACAGCGTGGGGTCGCCCTTCTTTTTATGCTGTTGAAACTAAAACTACTATTTCATTCTCTTTAATATCCTTGTCCGTCTCTTGTTCACACAATTTCTCTTCTGATATAAATTTCATTTTATTTTATTTCATTTAAATTTTTGTATGAATGAATT
Source organism: Ornithomya fringillina (assembly GCA_963978525.1). NCBI lineage: Eukaryota > Metazoa > Arthropoda > Insecta > Diptera > Hippoboscidae > Ornithomya > Ornithomya fringillina. Next base: position 13,189,660 of record OZ021693.1, read on the forward strand.
TTTTTCACTGCAACAAAAATTATTGTTATGGCTACTATTACATAAATATATACACACACATACATACATACGTACACTTTGAGAAAGTCTGAATTACTCTCACAATAATAGTTTTTAACAATGTTTAAAAGCACTTTCTATCAAGTTCTTGTCGCACGCACACGCACACACATTACATTGTATATGCACATATAGGCCAAGAATATTTATATCGCATGCGTATATATGTGTAAATGGAGATGTATTTAATTTACAAAAGTAATGAATTGGACATGATGCTGGTATTATCAAATGAATACCAATACTATTGTGGGACCATGGAGTCAACAACAGCATCGCACTACGGAATCCTTTCGCACAATAACAATTAAAACAAGTAGGAAAACTATATTTGTCTTAGGTCAAATCTTGCATACCCTCCAAACCTATATACAATCGAGGGCGTGGCAGGTATATTATTACGCCTTATAATAGTGTTGCAAGTTTAGTTTTACGCTGAGTACAGTTTTGTGGACCATGCCCATTTCTGGCACATCTATGTATGGGACAATTATACGTATGTATGTGTACCAAATTTCAAACTTTCTGACTCAATATTTGAGGCAGATAAATAGATTTTTGTCGATTGTGGATGTAACTCTTGACCGATTTTGTCCATTTTAAATAGCGATACACATGAAGGTAATGTAGAACACTATTCCAAGAAAAGTACCGTTGGGTTCTAATTTAGCAAAAATATAAAAAAAATTCTAAGAAGGGGATGATTAGAACCGTGTTCTTCTTCTTCTTCTTCTTCTTCTTAAAATACAAATTTTATAAAAAAATATTGAAAATTCTGACCCGCAGGTTGATAGCAATAAATATTTGTGTGTATTTTATTAATTGTATTAGTTTTACAATTACTACCAAGTAGTTTTCACTTTTCTCAGTTGTAATCATTTTTAGCATAATATGCGTTGCGATTATTTTAAGTACAATTTTCAACACCAATGTGATATTTTTAATGGGAAAAACACAGTAATTCTGATTTGTGTTGTATCGAAAACAATAACAAAAAATTCATATTGATGTAATTAAAACCAATTGTACCATAAAATAAAGTGGTTTCCATTAAGAGAGAGAAAACAAATAATGTCAATAATAAAAATTTAGTAGGGTGTCTGTTAAATGTAACATTTCGGCAAGACTGGTTTAAAGAAATATTTGCTAATTTTAATAAAAACAAGAAAAAAAATTATTATTTGGCTTAAAACAAATGTAGGACACCCGCCACCTTAGAGCATTCAAATAAAGGTGGGCGAGGTCTTGATCCAAGTTTAAGGGGAAAACTGTTTATAAATGAATCGATGTTGTTCAATTTCAATACCAAACTACGCACGAGAAGCAATATTTCTCTTCGACGTTAATATCTATACTCCTGCAACCACAAATAGACAGAAATGGGTTCAGAATTTTATGCTGAATTTGCTTCTTTCTGGAAGTTACTAAGGTTTGGCAAAGTAGAGGGGGAGGGGGATTAAAAATGTTATTATATGCGAACGTAATTTCACTTGAAAATTTCTCAATTTTATGCCATCATTAGTATTTTACTAAAAAGAAACATGTTTAAACGGATACAATCCCTTTGATTGAAATAAAGATTAGTTGAGTATTTTCTCGGAAATTCTTTACTTTACTTTACTTTACTTTACTTTACTTTACTTTACTTTACTTTACTTTACTTTACTTTACTTTACTTTACTTTACTTTACTTTACTTTACTTTACTTTACTTTACTTTACTTTACTTTACTTTACTTTACTTTACTTTACTTTACTTTACTTTACTTTACTTTACTTTACTTTACTTTACTTTACTTTACTTTACTTTACTTTACTTTACTTTACTTTACTTTACTTTACTTTACTTTACTTTACTTTACTTTACTTTACTTTACTTTACTTTACTTTACTTTACTTTACTTTACTTTACTTTACTTTACTTTACTTTACTTTACTTTACTTTACTTTACTTTACTTTACTTTACTTTACTTTACTTTACTTTACTTTACTTTACTTTACTTTACTTTACTTTACTTTACTTTACTTTACTTTACTTTACTTTACTTTACTTTACTTTACTTTACTTTACTTTACTTTACTTTACTTTACTTTACTTTACTTTACTTTACTTTACTTTACTTTACTTTACTTTACTTTACTTTACTTTACTTTACTTTACTTTACTTTACTTTACTTTACTTTACTTTACTTTACTTTACTTTACTTTACTTTACTTTACTTTACTTTACTTTACTTTACTTTACTTTACTTTACTTTACTTTACTTTACTTTACTTTACTTTACTTTACTTTACTTTACTTTACTTTACTTTACTTTACTTTACTTTACTTTACTTTACTTTACTTTACTTTACTTTACTTTACTTTACTTTACTTTACTTTACTTTACTTTACTTTACTTTACTTTACTTTACTTTACTTTACTTTACTTTACTTTACTTTACTTTACTTTACTTTACTTTACTTTACTTTACTTTACTTTACTTTACTTTACTTTACTTTACTTTACTTTACTTTACTTTACTTTACTTTACTTTACTTTACTTTACTTTACTTTACTTTACTTTACTTTACTTTACTTTACTTTACTTTTATACAAAACACAACAACAATTGAATTTTCATTTATGTTTTATTCATTGTCCTGTTATATAAAACGTACAACAGTAAGAAACGTCTAACGTGCATGGTTAATACACGTATAAAGAAAAAGAGAGAAAGGAAAATATAAATCATAAAAAAATAAACCAAAAGCTTTATCCATAAGCATATATACCACATGTATGTATGTGTAAATAAATTTTGAAAACTGCAATTCAACAGAGAACGTTTTCCCATTCGCCCGACTTTTCCAAGTTCATTTGATTTAATTTTTATAATATAACTTATAAAACTTCAAAACCTCATAATTCCCGTTGATTGTATAATTTGTAGCAAAATAATTCCCATTACCCAAATCATAGTGTGTGCTTCATTAAACTAATGCAGTCTTATGTTTTACTCCAACGTTTTCTAAACGAAACACAACACAACCAAAAAGTCAACCAATAAAAGAAAGTACTCACACTCAGTGAGTAATATTGAATTTCGAATGCATACATACCCAAATACACACATACACACCAATAAATTTTCTCTAACTATATAAAAATTCTTCTTATACCATTTTATCGTTATTTTCATATATGATTATATATAAGATTTTCTTATGTATATACGAACTTATCTAGATTTGTTTTTGTTTTGTTTGTTTTTTTTTTTTTTAATATTTTTTTGACATTTAAAGCAAACAACAAAATCAGATCATTCGATTCGTTCGTCAGAGAGAACACCCCTAACAGCTATTATTGTGCTCTCGCACTCACTCCAATTCACTACCATTTGTTTGTTAATTTTTAGTATTTGTATGAAAAAAGTTTAATGTCACGTATTGTGTTAGTTGACAGTTTACCGATTGCAATCACTTTTAGACGTAGTTATCAGTCGACTTTATAAAAAACTTTTTCTAGCTTTTGCAGACTTTTCATGCATTATACACATTCATACGCCTAATTATATATCAACATGCATTCATGGGGGCGTATGAGTAATAAAGTTTTTTATTTTGATTTGAGAAATGTGGAGTTTTTATTCATATGTTCACAGGATAAAGTTACATAAATAATCAGAGAAAACTTCTTCATATAGAAAAATATCAATATCAAATTTTTCTCACTTTTAAGAATAGATTCATACGCCAGTGACAATAATAAAAATCTGTATAAATACCTTTAAATAACAGGATGCGATTAAACCAGAAAGTTTGTAGCTGTCAAGCCATGTCCGTCTATATGTCTGTCTTTCGATCGCTAACTTAAAAATGTTGCGTTGAAATTTTGTACAAAGTTTTGCGCGGGTTATTTATATTTAAAAAATCAATCAAAGCCACGCCTCAAATCGGTAAAAATATGTACCAGCGATAGTGGGAGTGCACTCCCACAATTAACATAAACCCTAGGTGCCTCCAAATACCCCGCTACACGTAAAACGCATGTCACATTACGTAATCAAATACGTACCAAAAACGTTACATTTCGTACAAAGATTGGAGAGTACTTAAAATTTTAGTTGACTTTGTACCTAAATTAATACTTAAATTTATCAACCTTGTTTATGCTATAATACTAAATGTTAAAGACACAAACCCGCACAAGGCACAAACACATATAATGTTTGAGCACTCGATACTTATGTAAACATCCGTTTTAGTTAGGGATGTGTTTTATTTTAAATTATTTAAGGTTCAAACTAACTAATGTGAACTAACATTTTGAGAACTGTGCTTCTCTTGTATAATTTTTTTAACAACTTTAAGATAAAGTTTTTTTTTTCTAATTACTAATTAAGAAATTATATATTAAGCTTCTTTCATAAAAAATATAAAACTTCCAATTATGTCGGAAATAACAGGCCGTGCTTTACATTATGTTTTTAAAATCGGTAATCGCACGCAAAATGCTTTTTTCTTTAGAAAAGTGCTGGGTATGAAGGTAAGTAATGACTCACAGTTAAAGGGAAATTAGTTATTAATGAAACAAAAGCAACAAGTATTCGAAACAATTTGATAACTTTCTACTCTTACAGGTATTAAGGCATGAAGAATTTAAAGAGGGCTGTGAGGCTCAGTGCAATGGGTATAAAATTATTACTTCAAAATAGAAATTTTAATCTCTAATATTGTGTTTGCTCTTGAAACAGACCTTATGATAATAGGTGGAGTAAAACAATGATTGGATATGGTCCCGAATCCTCGCATTTTGTGTTCGAGTTAACCTACAATTACGGCGTTAGTAGCTACGAAATGGGTAAAATTGATTTTGTACCATTTATTTATATTAATTAATTGTAATAACAATTTTGTACTGTTTCTTAAGGTAACGATTTTGGTGGCATTACAATAAAATCGAAAGAGTCTTTAGAACGCGCTGCTAACCTTAATTATCCCATAACTGATGCCGAAGACAATAAAAAACTGTTAATATCACCGGATGGTTACAAATTTTATATAATACCTGACAAACAACCAACAAAAGAAGATCCCGTAGTCGAGGTGGCTCTGCATTGCAGCAAGCTGGATGTCTCTGAACAGTATTGGTCAAATTTATTAAAAATGAAATTAATTTCAAAAAATACCAACGGCGCACTACTTAAGTATAACGCAAAACAAACTGGTTTACGTTTAACACAAATACCTGATCCCCTAGACCGTGCTAAAGCTTATGGTCGCATTGCTTTCGCTGTACCCAAAGTCCAACAAGAGGTGATAAATAATATAATTACTAAAGCTAAAGGCACAATACTCACTCCCCTTATCGAATTGCCCACACCGGGGAAAGAAACAGTACGCGTCATCATTTTGGCCGATCCCGATGGCCATGAGATTTGCTTTGTAGACGAAGAAGGCTTTTGTAAATTATCTGAAGTGGAGGCGGACGCTGACAAAAATTTAGACAAATATATTGGAAAGGACCCTTTTGAAAAGGAGTCGGCAAAACAACAACAATGAATAGAATTCTTTTAAAAAAAGTGCATTTTTATGCTTATTTATAAATGTGTGAATGGTGATTATATGAAAAACCCTTAAAAGTAAAGTTTTTTAAAAACATTTCTATGCGTTTATTGAGGAAAGTAACAAAACAAAGCATTTATGATGACTTTTAAAGGCACTTTACGTTCAGCATTAAAGTATTTTCACCCTCAATTATTTAGTATTTGAGCAATCAAAATAAGAAAATTCCAGCTAAGGGGAAATTAAAAGTAGTGCTAACGGAATATATTTAACCATTTTTTTATACATAAATATTTTCTTACTTGTGAAAAAAGTACACTAAAAACAAAGACAAGTCGTTTCATATTTAATAAATTTAAAGCTTAAAATATAAATCGTAACCAAGTAAGAATATAAAATTTATTCGGATACTTACCGAAATGTTGGTAAAATTCATACGTGGGTTGGTATTGAAATTGGGCAAAATGGGTCATACGACGAAAACTGAAAAAGAGCTATTTTTTAAATAAATTTTAACGTTCCCTCCGCACGTTATATATATATGTACATTGATGATGATTGGATGAATCACAAACCCACCACACTTTTATTCTAAATCGTACAGGTTTCGATGGCATGTACTGCATAAACCGAGTACCACCGCGGTATGGATATAATTGCTCACCCACGGTTACATTTTGTCCCGCTAAATAATATTTGTTGAGTTGCTGATTTAAGAGGTTCCATATGTTGGATATAGCTGCAGTCTTGTCATGTAGGAGACTTTGGAAGCGCGTATTGCCATTGTCAAATCGTATGTATTTACAAAGCAAGCAGAACCGCTTTAAATCCTTTGAGGCTCTATGTAAAGGATGAGCATTTGTGCTCCATAAATCATTGCAATTCGCTTTGCAAGGTCGGCTTACTCCGTTAAAGAAAACAACGCCAATCCACGCATATAATTCCGAACAGATAAAGGGCGTAAATGTTTTTTCGTTTTGTGGATTCACAGAATTCCATGCACTGCACTCTTGCGTTGCTTTTCGATTAGTTTCGCAAAGAATTGTTTCACATATTTCCTCACTCAAGAATAATTTGAAAACCTCCATAATTGATAAGGTTTTGGTGTTTGCTGTTGGATGATATTTTGTATTTTTAACAGTGTTATGTGGAAACCTTCTTCTTTGTGTAGACGAATCAGAGGACCATGCAATGTCATCTTCTTAAGTAGTAATAGGATTTCCTTGAGATTGAAACGATTCATCATCTTCGCTTCCTTCAGATTCACTTGTATGATATTCGGGGACGTCGAACTCTTCAACATCTGAATCTGCATCAGGCAGTACCACAACATCTTCATCGCAATTCTGTGGTTCAAATGTATCATCATCAATGTCATCATTGTCATCGGTTTCTAGTTCATCTAGTAGTCGCTTTAAATACATTTTTTTTTCTTCATTGTTCAAATTGGCCACTTTACGCCAGGATAATATAAATGCTTCCGACATTTCGATGATTTCTTTCCATAATTATTCTTTATTTGAGTTTTACACAAAGAAACCGTTATTTTAAATAGAAAGAATGAAAATAAAAAATTCAGTGTTACACTTATACATGCCCACTTAGGCTAGTTGCTCATTTGAGGAGTATTTTTGAAAAACTTGTTCAATATATTTTTCTAGTTGAAAAAAGTTTTCATATTAGAAAGTAACGCGTAAATGTAAGCGAAAGATGTTTATTTAAACTTTTAAATTGTAACACTTTCTATAATAGTCAGTTTTTAATGAAGTAAATCACATATTGTCTTCTTCTTCTACTTTATTGCTCATGCAATCGCAAGAGTTGCTACGTTATACAAAATTTAAACTTAATAAGAAAGATAACAACACAAAGTCCAACACTAATTCCAACATGAACAAATTTTATTTCACGAAATATTTCATTGTTTCAATTGTCTACAAATCAATTGAAAGCTACAAACTAAATAAAACTCATTGAGCTACAAAGTTGAAATTTGGTCCATATATTCATAATTAAGGGATTTATTGATACGCACGGTTATATAGATATAAAGAGGTACCTATGATAAAAGTAATGGTATAATTAATGATAAAATTTCTTTCGGTTTGATATGGTTCGGTACTAAGCATTGTGACTCTTGTATATAATATTAATATATCCAAATACATAATCATGGTCCTAACATTGAATACTTGACTTGCCAACCTCACATGTAAAAAAAATTTCATATCTTAAACACAAACCAAGAACCACAGGGTGACATGAATAAATAGTAGATTTCATAATAATATTTTTCTTACTCGCAATTGTGTGCTTCACCCTGTGTGGTTGGTATAAATAAAATAGTTGTTTATTCGAAATATGTAATTATACAATACAATTTGATTGCATGGTCACTAATTTTACGTACAAATCTAGTAGTGTAATTAAATTATATTTTTTTCATTTATTGCGGTTTCTTAATATATTCTATTTGTACAGGTGTGTGAGCTTAACTTTAAAGTTTTTCCCGATGGTGTCAAAAGAACAACAATTCATCATCATCAACACTCACTATATTCTCCAGTTGGCTCTCTCTCTGATTCTCTTTTTTACAAATATAAACAGGTTTTGATCTTCGTATTCTCGTTCCGTTGTGTGCTGCTATTTGTTTTCACTGTAATGTTCAAATTAAAATGTGTATCGTCAGTTAATGATTGTTGTTCGATCCGGTTGGTTGTTTATGTAATATTTTACGCAAATACGTGTAAAAACGATCGTGGAAATTCGTTTTTATAGCAAACAGGTGTTAGTGTTACTTCCTGACGTTGTTCAAGTACATGGTCCATACGTTATGTAAAAACCTCTGGAAAATATAATAGAAAATTGAAAATCATATCTTTATCAAATTTTTATTATTTTTAATTGACGGCGACTTTTTCATGTATAAAAATTCCCATTTTTGTGTGTGAGAACTTGATTAAATGAGAGAGAGCGGGTGTTTGTGTATAAAATAGGAAGTGCGCCGGAACATTATTTGGAATAATATCCCCCACGAATATAATAATTCAAGGCAATAACGCAAAATAAATAAATAAATAATCATATTAACGTTTATACAACATTTCTTCTTAAGTACGTATTTAAAACAAAAACAACATAAATAATATTTAATTAACATTCATGTGTAGGCAGCGGCATGTTTATGCATGCACTCATGTGCAATACATGACAAGTCTACAAAATCAACGAACGCATGCCGTTCACTTGCCGTCTCATTGACTAAAGAAACACATTTCGTTCTGTCGCGTATCAGCTTATTTATGTATGTGTTAGATATGATATGTACTGTAGTACATAGGTTTAATTTGTGCAAAATTATGTACGTAAAGTGTTAGGGTTTCGTGAACGTAATTTAATTATTATTTATTAACCGTTGATACGTACATGCGTCGAGTTAATCTAAAGTACAATTGCTACAATAATAAAACAGCAACAATGGCAGCAATATTTGTACTACTGACATTTATTTGAAGTACAATTCACACAATTCACTTGACTGCCGAGAGCTAATGAAGAAAGGTAAGTAGTTAGTGCGTCGAGGTGAGCAATTAATTAGTTAGAGTTAAGATAAATAACACTTTACATATCAATTACTTAAAATGTATTGTATTCACATCTTTGTTAGAAATCAGAATTGAATCGATTTAACACATCCGTCTGTGCGTCCATTTTATCGTAGGGTCAACCTATTATTTTTTAATCTTTAATAAAATGTGGCAAAGAGATGTCTTTTGGTCTAGGGACGGTCACTATTGTAGATGGTTCGATGGGTCTATTTTTACGACAAAGTGATCAGCATTGAAATTCAAACAGATCTACTGAATCTTCTGTCCATGTACGGACTGTCCGTTGTCGATAATCTCTTTTAAACAGTTTTGCAAATGGAATGAAAAACTTAATATAATCTGTGCTCCGACGCATGAGTGTAATATAACACTGTACACAAAAGCCGGCTTTACGCTTTATTCCTACTGCGCCTTATTGTTTTTTTGTTGCCCTTGAAACTAATGGGAACGTTTTTCTACTTCTATTTTTACGGCTTATATATGTTTCTACAATATCTTGTAAATCACACTTATCATCAAAATCCAAGGAGAGGAGTTGATTGAAAAAATCTTTATTACAGTTTAGGTACAAATACACATGATTTTCAAAGGTGTAATTCTACAATCACTACAAATGTAAACACACACATATGCACACATATATGTATACGTACAACTCTAACGAAACATTTCTAAATGTTTGCTTCTTTGCAATAGCAACAGTAACAGAAAGACTAGTCAGCAGGAGACTTAGATTTTATCTTTTTATGCCCTCCACATAAAATGATGGTATACTAAGTTGATCATTCTATTTGCAACACACAGAAGGAGGCGTCAAAAACCCTACAAAGTCGATCTAGACATGTATGTATGACGTATGTCCGTCTGTTGTTGGCATTCTCACGGTCGTAAATTTTGGGATATTAAGTTTATACTCTGTACGGAAACTTTTAGTTTCGCTATTTAAAATGGACAAAATCGATCAAGAGCCACGCCCACAACCAATAAAAATATATTTATCTGTCGAAAAAACTTGGCTATGAAATTGAAATTTCTATAATTATCATATCCATCGATATGCCAAAAATGGGCGTGGTCAAATAATAGACACGCCCACAATTAACCAAAAACGTGCAAGCTGTTACGTAATGTTTACACCATTAGAAGGCGTAATACTACACATGCCGCGCCCACCATTTTTATGTAAATGTGGAGGGCAGTTAAGAATTAGCTTAACCCAAAATTACTTTTTTTTACTTCTTTTCTGTGTGTTTTGTGATAAAATCTTTTAAATCAACATTTAAATGGTAACGAGGAAACATTGAGAAACAATAATGATGATGAAACTATAGTAAAAAAAGGTAAAATGTTTAAACAATTTCTATTTACCTCTAAATTTTTATATAAACAATTTGTGGCAGACACATGAATAAAGTCACACAGATAGTTGGCCAGACTCCCTTTACGAAATCATACCGTCGTTGATTTGTAAACGTAACTAAATTATTAAACAAACCGTATAAGACAGAAAAAAAAAAAAAGTAATGAAAAAGGAAATGGCAGACACAAAGTAAAAGAAAAATCACTGAACAAATAATTTAAAAAACATGGAAGAAGAGTAGAACGCAAAAGAAAACAATCACCTTAAGAAGCTGTACTTTGCCTAAATCATGTCTGACACGCCTTAAGTTTTGGTAGATAGCACAAATTTATAATAATTGGGAATACAGCAGGTGCATGACTACCCTTTTCTTTATTAGCGTTTGCTTTTTCATTTTCTTATTTTAAAGATATTTTTTACTCACTTGCACCGTGAATGTTTCGTTACTTAAAGGCAACTAGTCAATATCTCTGAAATTGGTTTTTTTTTCTATATACAAATGGTATAAAAATTCGTAGTATCTCCATCATTAAGTAGAGGATATGAAAATCAAACATTAAACTAAGAATGGTATGGGTGTGTAGTGTACATACCAAACCAAGCCGTTCAAGTCTTGTGTGTGTAAAATGCAGACAAAATGGTGAGACTACCGATCCAAACCAAACCAAACCAAACCAAACCAAACCAAACATAACGCCAACCTAGCAAGCAAATAATTCAATACATAGGCACAATATGCTCACGTGTGTGTGACGTATATAATAAAAAAACAGATAAAAAACTAAATTTGGCTTAGACCAGATATTAAACACCCTTCACACTTATATGCCATCAGTGGGAGTGGTAGGCATTTGATTGCGTTCCTTAGTAGCGTATGTTTTACGTATAAACATAACGATCTATGTTAGGTAGTTTAATGATATTTGTAGCAGTTTGCGTTCTGCGACCACGCGCACTTTTGACATATCAATGGATACACTAGTTACAACATAAGTGTAATTAAGTAAATTTGTGTGGCTGACGGACCTACGGACTCTGACACTATAGTTGCAAACGGAATGACAAACTTGGTATGCACTGTATTTATAATAAAGAAGGTATAAACATACACCGAGATTTATTCCTTCATGCATCATCCACTTACATCAAATGCATGCACTACTCAACGTTAACAATTTGATGAATTTTTCTTTAAATTCGACTTTTTACGAAAAGTAGCATCGTTTATAGAGTTTTATTCGAAATATTTAAAATTGATTAAACGGTATCCATATACAATACATAATAACCTATGGAAAATTTTTTCGAAATCTTCTTTTCCTCTTCACATCTATGTACTTCCAGGTCCTTTATAATAATTGACCACAAGGGAACGGTTTCATGATTGCCATGGTATATTATAACAGAGATCGATGTTGACGATATTGACTTTTGAATCTTGTGAATATATTAGCGAATTAGTCCAATTATTACTTAATAATAATGTCGGAGATTCAACGACATAGAATATTTATGACCGCGGCTGGGATTATTGAGATTTTCAATTTTTAAAGGAAAACTTACTACAATGTATGTTATGAAATTACAAGGTACATGGACACGTTTTGGTCTAAAATGTTAGTAGATCAAATTGTAATATTTCTCAAAACATTTTCCAATAAAATTTTTACCTCATGCGCCATTATCAGACCCCATCTGCTTATAGAGAATTGTTTATGTTTAAGACTAGCATTTCTCTGGATTAAGTTACAGTTTAGTTACTATTAAATATATTTAAGCAGTAAGAAATGGTGAAAAGCTTAAGTTCGCTTAGGCTAAACCGGGCGTGGCAACAACTATGAAAGTATATGTTACATATCATCTTGAACGTAAAAGAACATTTTTATAAATTGAGAGCGTGTCCAAATATTTTTCCAACTCTTTTTCCATAATAAATAAATTTGTACAAAAAATTCTTTAAAAATTTCATTTATACATATTTCATCAACATTCGTATAATGTTCTGTATGTTTAAGATTTTTTTGCAAATCTTTAACGAGGCAATTTGCTCACGTTCGTTGTCAATATGTAGTTTTTCTCACAAATTTAACCGGATGTCCTTATTTTTTAAGTCTTTTGTTACACAGGTGTTGTTACTAAAGACATCATTCCCTAATACACTTCTTTGGAATGTTTACGAAGACTGTAATGTCTTCCATATCATTTAAAAACAAGTAAAAAAAACTATATTTGGTCGAGGCCAAATCTTGAGAACCCACCAAAGCTTCTCGAGGAGTATTTCCGTCAATATATCTTTTGTATATGTTCCGATTTGAGTTTTTGTTGCATTGTGGCCGAACGAATATGAACTTGCGTTGGAAATTCTTAATATTTCTGGAACGTTGGGATTTATAGATCAATTTTTGCGACTAGTAGAACAGATGGACAGACAGATATGACCAGATCGACTTAGTATTTGACGCCTCCTTTTGGCCGTTGCAAACCTTTTGACAACGTGATTATCCCCACATGTATGTACATATGATGATGGGCATAAAAAAGAAAAAAAGTAGTAAATTGTGTATAATAATAAAATGATAATGGAAAGTTTATGTGACAGGGGCACATGTACATACATACATATGAAAATAAATACCTTTCATTATGTACTAAGCGATAAAAGAGATAGAAACCACATCAGAGATAGCCACACTTGACAGGAGCTGTTGTGATAAAAGTGGAGCATTGTTTAATTATTATGCTAATCTATGTGTTGTGTATACACGAGCATTGACATAAAAACAACGTGTTGAATAAGTGATGAAAATTTACATGATTACTTGAAAATACCCGTGTAGGTATGTACGTACTGATACAGTAAACTAAATATTTAATAACTTGATAATCAAATTCTATGAGAGATAATTTTGGTAAATAAATAAACATGAATTAACATGAAGACGTTTGTTTGTTTATTAAATTAGTTTGTTATGCTTTTGAAAGAAATCGAATGCTTGTAATGATAAGCCCAGTGGTTATAAACTGGTTTAATTCTAGCCATCAACTTTAATTGTTATTCAGCAGTGCTTCATATTACATATTGGCACCGCTGTTAAGCAGCGCCAATGGGCAGGTGGTGCCTGCCATCATTATCATCTAATTCAAAAAAGCTCATTTTACTCGCATTGAAAGTTTCTGTGTGTGTATGTATAGTCAATTAACTTTTAATCAGTCATCCGTACCACCTAATGCTTCAACGTAATAAACCAAGCACGTCTGCTTTTTATACCACCACCACCACCAGTTCACATGCACAATTGAACTTTAATGGCTTTCAGAATGTGGCAGCAGTGCTTGTAAACAGATGCAAATAGAAAAATAGAAAAGGAAAAGATGAAAAAATGAAAGCATAAATTTTCGCTTTGGTTGGTTTTTGTTTTTTGGCTTTGCCAGTTATTATTTTTTTAGGTTATTCAACCGTACGTAGAATGGCACAAAAAAAATAAACATTGAGCACCAAGATTGCTCACTGATACTAACAGCTTTATTAATCAGCCAATTATCGACGTTTATCATATATGCTAATATCTGGTTTTATAGTTGTTGTAACGATTGTTGTTTATATAAATGACAGGTTTTTTATTTAAAGTCAAGCTAAAAATAAATAAATAAAAGTGTGAGTGTGTGTGCGTGTGTGTGTGTGGTTAATAATAACTGTGATCGGAATTTCATTAAAAAACTGTGTCTGTGCTTTTGTGTGGGCCTACAAATTACGTGATCTTTGCTTCAACTTATTCTTCCGCTTATTAACTTGTTCACCTAAATAAAAAACAGTGGATCGCGTCATAAAATATTTTGTCGCGCACTTGTACTTGTATGAACTTGTATGAAGCTATTTTTGGAAAGAAGTTTGGGACAAACTCAGGGCACTTTACTCAGGGTATAAACAATTAAAATTGTTTTTATAATGCCTCACACTGCCTTGTTCCAAGTAATAATTTATCCTACGGTTCATTAAGTTATATCCGTATATGCAAGACTTTGTGAGTACATTTTTTTTAGGAAAGGATCTGATAAAACAGATGATTTTTGTGCTAAATTTTAAGAATTGCTAACTTTTGCCCTAAAAGAGATCAATTTGGTAAAAGACGATATATGAAGAGGTCTTCTAAAATTATATCGATTGTACCTAAATTTGTTACAGTTGAGTGATAAACCAATTAATTAATTAGTCCTAACCAATTTTCGTTAAAAAAATTCAGAAGTGCAAATTTTGGCCATATAAAGACTTCCCTTATAATAGGATTACATGTGGGGACGGATTTCAAAAAGAGTCCAATTCGGTCCATTTTTATTAGGATTTTCCTGTAGACCAAATCATGCTGCTATGGAAAATTTTATCCACATATTTCACAAAACGTGCTCTATAGCTTGAGCACAAATTTAAGCGGACACACAACAGAGATGCAGATATGACTAAATCGATTCATAAAATGATTATAAAGCGATCTCTCCATGGCCGTTCAGGAATAAGCAACATCCGTACAAACTCAATTTATCCTCCACCCTAAGTGGTGTAGGGGATAAAAACTCATTCTCGTATCATTCTTTATATCGTTTCAGTTTAAAATATTGTTTACAATATTACATGTACATGAAAATTTTGAATTTCATTTCAAAAATTCGTTCAATGAGGTAAATTAATGCGACAATAAAGTTGTTTTTGTGATGGACGTGAGTTTGATAAGAATTTGAAATTAAATTTTTTTCATTATTAGATTTATAAATAACAAGATAGAAAAGTTCGGTTAAGACCGAAGCTTAAATACCCTCCACCTTTTGTAATTCTCTAAAAAATAAGCTCCTAATGCCATATTTATGTATATGACTATTTCATGTACTTATGTAAATAGTGTTTTTTTTTAAATTATAGGCATTTGCGTTATTCAATCATGCCCATTTTTGGCACAGTGTTGGATAACGGTACCACTTATATTTATACCAAATTTCAACTTGATAGACATAGTATTGTGCGATATATAATTTTTTAAAGATACAATTTTTTCGAGGTATGATGAGTTTTTCGTTTATTGTGGGCGTGTCTCTTTACCGATTTTGCCCAATTTCAATACGGAACAGCGAAATTGAAGTAAGAATACGTATGCAAAGTTTCAATTTGATATCTCAAAAATTACGACCGTGAGAGTGCCAACAACAGACGGACACACGGACACACGGACACACGGACGGACATGTCTCAAACGATTTCTCTTTTCATGCTGATTAAGAATATATATGGTTTGTGGGGTCTCCGACGCTTCCTTCGATGTGTTGTAAACGGATGATCAAAGTGAATATACCCTCTTCCCTAAGGTGGAGGGTATAAAAAAATTCAATGAATTTTTGCGTGTCCGTTAGAAGAATAATTACTTTAGAACCCATAATGTTAGAGTCTGAGACCTTGTATTGATCCGCTGTTGGGCCAAATCCAATAAATCAAGAAATTTCGTAGGCTTTTAGGAAAAACTCTTGATCACAAAGTTTATCGATACTCGATTTGTGGTATAAATGATGAATTCACATTTTCGTTTTCTTTGGGAAGGAAGAAAAATGCGTGACATTTATTTAATATAGCTGCATTCTTTAATTTTGTGTTAAGCTATCAACTATTAACTTTATTATAAAAATAACATTTGTTTTACAAATAAGAAAAAAGAAAAAACACAGACTTTGTACTAATAGTGCCACAGTGCTGTTAAAACGCTTTTTTTATGAATAACTGAAATACAAGGAAATTTAAAGTGCATTCATTGAACCCCGGTGCCGACGGCATCACCCCGGCACGTCTAGAAATTTGCTTTATATGCTTAAGATGCTCTGAACCCAAGCAGAGGTTATTTCAGGTTTGAATTTCTTGTCATTTTGTAACAATTTATTGATATGTTTAATTTTTTTCATAATAAAAGCTGTCAATTTCAAATTGAACTTTCTTTCACGTTAACGAAATGGCTTTGCCAAGAGTGATGCTGCAAAACCAGCTCCTTAAGAAAAAATGACTATCACAAGTTAAATTAACCGCAAAATGAGCTGCATAACTTAGGAAAGGCGAAAAAATATAAGAAAATAAACAACTTTGCCATAATTGAACGCCCTGCTCTCTCAGTGTCGTTATGAATTTGCCGTTACAGCAAAGAAAAGAGGAAGTGCAAAGATAAATGTGCTACAATGTAAACACAATTACTTTAAGTGAACCATTAGAAGGTAGACGTTTATTTACTTTCAACTAAATATTGTTATCATGTATTTTATATTCTCATTTGAGCACTAATATATAATTTTATGAACAATAATTTACTGGACAGCAATAAAACATGTCTTGGATTTGTTCGAACATAAAAGGAAACTCAGCAACAGTTTTTAACAGTTTATAAGAAATGACTGTAGAAAATTTGTACACACTTCTAGATAAATGTCTCTAACGGATGTTGTAGAATCTCACGTTGATGTTTATATAAAAGAAAAACGGACATCAAGTATACATTAAAAAAGCAATAAAAAGCAACATTTACTTTAGTTTAACACTTTGTCTACATCCATATGCATTAATGTTTATTGCTTCGATTATCTCTGTTATGTCCGTTGCACTGTTACCCTTTCCCACATAAGCACTTGATAACTGCTGCATTACTGCTACGTTTATTCTTTGTTTCAACTGTTATCGGATTTGGTGGTCAGATTGGTTATCAGTTCAAGCGCAAATGATTAATGTAATTGAAAATTTGTTGAAGTTATTTATTTATAGTTTTTTTCACACACACCTTTCCTTCAACTGATTTAACAACTATTATCTTCATTCACAGATATTGTGTCATGTTGTATTGCATTGAAAAAGGTATTGTTGTGGGGTAACGTGCGTTCCTTATTAGGCTTAACAATGAATATTATGGCATTAATCAAGTTTCAAGTTTATCACTTTACTTTCTTCATTAAAAAAGTAAATGAAAATATTATTATGTATAAGTATAATACACATTACACTGTGTTTTACATAGGTATGAGAACACATAATGCATATTTTAAATTTAATTTTGACAAAAAGACTTTTTGTTTCGTTTTATCTTATTTCACAATAAAAACTTTTCGAAGTTTGAAAAAAAGTTAAAACAAACCAGAAAACTAAATTTGGCTTAGGCCGATTCGTAAATATCCTCCACATCTGCTACGGTGGTACCTGGATATGTATACAAAATTTTAAGTTCAAAGGCCAATTTTTGTTGATTGTGGGCACATCGATAGATGGGATAATTATAAATATGTGTAATAAATTTAAACTTAATAGCTCAATTTTTGTGGCAGATATATAGATTTTTATCGATTGTGGGCGTGGCTCTCCACCAATTTCATCCTATTTTATTATTTTAATAAACGAACTGCCTGCAAAAACTTAAAGGGTCTTTACGACCATGAGAATTCCAACAACAGAAGGACACATGGACATATTGTGCATATCTAGATCGATTTAGTATTTGATGCTAATCAAGAATTAATAAACATTGCAGAATCTCTGACTTTCTGAACGGAATAACAAACTTTGTATACCCCCATCCTATATGGAGGGTGTAAAAAGCACAAATCCTGGCAAGTGTATGTACCAAAATACTTTAATACTTTAAGCAGTTAATGATGTTCTACTGTATGTTGGTAGTCCGAGTGTACACACAATTTATATATTGTACATACGGTTGCACATAAATGGAATAAATCAGGTTTTTCATGTTTATTTCTAAGATACACGTATCTGTAGTGTTATTGAAATACAAATTAGGAGAGTAAGAGAAGGAGAAGGAAAAGAGTTGTTTAATATATGAGGGTGGTCCTATAATTGGTTGGAAAACTCATGCTTACTGTTGCAATAATGTTTTCTCTAACGGTGAATGCATTTTTATAGTGGACATTCATGGAATTTCTTAGTAGAAGAGACCCGCCCACATTTGACAATAATCAATCATGTCCGCCAAAATAAAGCAACAAAATTTAAACATTATACATATATTATTTATTATATATTTTATTCATAGATGGACCCAAAGTGGGTGGGTTTTACCCACAATGTACAATTTGTCCCAGCCATGACTAGTAATTTTGGTTCAACCCTCGTAAGGACAAACTACTTCGATGCTTTTATGTCTGCTTCAACATTTCCTTTTATCTTTTATATGCTTTATTTGTGTTCGTTTGATTGTATTCTCATAAAGTATACAATCTAACACATGAATATTGGTAGAGTGTGTATGAGTTGTATAGCAAACACCTTTAACTTCAGCATAAGTAAATAACATAAACAACTTAACTGAGTGCATTATATTGTCCATGTACGTATGTGGACTCTACACGTGTACCGTGTACTGATTTCAATGGCAAATTTACTTAAAATATTGTGCATGCATGTGAATGGATTTATGGAAGTATGATGGTAGGAATGATTGTGTTTATGCATTAGATACATATGCATAATAAAGTTTTCGCTGAATCGTTTACACAGCCGTCAGTAATTTTTGTAAGATTTGTATACATAAGGTGAACGGTTTAATATGTTCATCTTATCAATTAATGGAATCACACCAGCTGTACCTTGACATGGGTTTTATAATGAATTAAATCGCTTATTACAAAAGAAAGATTTCAAACCACATTTTTCTTTTCGCACAAAAAAATCAATTTCACAAAAATTATTCCTTGTCAGGTACAAAAGGCTTCATTTCATGTGAACCAATCATTCAATTCATTCTTAATACAATTCAACACCATCGTAACTAATTCATTCCATTGCGTTACTTAACATTTAAGGTCGATCAGATAATTTTGTTCCCTTACCACAACAATGATATCAACATTTCGAGTCGATCTGATATGTTTCCTTTTTCATTTTTATTGATGTTTTGAAGTTGCGCGCAAAGGTCAAAACCTGACCTATTCAATAGTATGATATAAAATTTGGTAAACATTATTCCTAGTACACGATTTTAAGGGGCAAAGACGTCCCATTTCACAATGATATGGGGGTACCTTGTTTTTGTTCAAACGTTTTTAAGACCAAAATGGGACAAGCCACTCCCTCAAAAGTATATATATTCTTGACTTATAGAAATCTGCCCATCTGTCCGTATGTCGATGTGAAATTGTATACATTTTTCTTGGAACATGGATAACGCGCTTAAGTTTGGTGCACCCAATCTTTGAGTTCGTCTACGTTCTCCTTTTGCAATTGTATAAAAACGAACAGCCGTGGCTTTCGTCACTCTCACAGTCGCCAATTTTGATCTGATATTTGATACATGTATTCGTCATCTACGTTCTAAAAATGATCAAAATAACCAAATGACCTCGTCCACAACTTTAAAAAGTTCAACGTGCTGAGCGAGGCTTTATGTTATGATTCCAGTGCAGTAAACTCCGATTTCAAACGGTTCATGTATTGAAATGAAGATGGTTTCTTAAGAGAAAAAAAATCACTTGGAGTCATTTATATGTAAAATACACACGTTTACGAGCATGTTTGCTTGTGTCCAAGTTTGCATAATTTTTAAAACTAATACTGAACTACAAAGTAGGATGTTCTGAAGATGTCCTATGAAGATTTGAAATTTACAATGACTTTTCGGAACACGGTATGTGCGGAACATGGGTGATGGGTGTATTGTTTTGAGATTATTATTTCTACTTCTTAGAACTATTTCTATGGTTTCCTTATTATTTGGAGCAGTAATGTAGTGGCGTCCTATTTAGACGACGTTAACGATGGTGGGTGGCTAGATTTGGAATACGCCTAATATAGCCCATTTTTACTTGTTTACTATAAAACATATTTAATACGTAAAATAAGAATAATAACGTAAAGGTAAACAAAATGGGGGAACCATGCATAGACAAATAGCATCTGCTGAAGCATAACAATGCATATGATGCATGTGGTTGTGTTTATATCGTGGTACGTATATACGCAGAATGTAGATGTTTACATATATGTATGTATATACGTATATATATATATATTAAGTGGATTTGTGTGCGCAATAACTTGAAGGGGGCCGTGCACCAGCACTGTACATGATGTGCAGTCATGCAAGCAGTACCAATGTCTGATGGTGTGCATTTTTACTTTGTTTCACTGCTTTTACTGCTGTTGTTAATATATATTATTCATATAGTACCTAAGGTTATATTAAATTCATTTTTCCGTTGGAAACACTCAGAAGAGGGCTTTACGTGTCTTGCAAAATTCTTGATCAAAATCAAAATCCGATTCCACGTCTGCTCCTTTTAAAATGTTTAAGACATTCGATACATAAACTTGTAGTGTCTTCTGCAATCAGGACCCCATTTAATTTTAGGCAAAATCGATTAAAAAAACATGCTTAAAATAAAAAAAAACTTTGGTATATAATTCGTCCATTAAGTGCAATAGTCCTTAAAGGGTATTCAAAATTCGCTTTAAAGGATATAAATATTTATAACTTTTTTACTTCTTGTTTGTGCTGCTGCTGCTGTTTGTCAATACTAAAGTAAACGCAGCGTAGTACGCTATAGTTAAGTTCACAGTTAATGTACTTTTAGTATGATTCATAGCTATGCTTATCGAGAGACTAAATAAAGCAACAGTGTGTGTGTATATTTTATAAAAATATTATATACGATCAATTCTTGGAATTCAGCAATTTTATTACGAATATAAATTATATTCTTGTTGGTTAAGTTGAAAGTTCCTTAATTACTTGTTCGTCTCATTTACCGGTGGGTTATGAGAGAGAGAGATAAGGAGAGAGCAAAAAGGCGCTTTTTTATTTATGTATTAATTTAAAGCAAAAATGCTTTTGACACTTTTCCTTCGCTCTCCTTCTTTTAGTACAAAACGGTTTTAAGGTTTTCGTTAGAAAGAGCGCGATATTAAAAGCCGAACACATGTACAGAAATTAAATGAAAATTTGAGTAAAACTGGAAATTAGTTTGACGACCACTGTGCTATGCCATCCAAACATAGCACATCCATGGATATCTCTGGCACAGCCAAGTAGTAGGTCCTAAATTTAGACTTACAGTTTGTGAAATTATGGGCCTGGCTGGAAAAACAAGGTAAAAACTAGATATGGTTGAAGCCAATTCCTAAACCCACAGTAGGAGTGACATGCACCAACAAACAAGTCGAAAGTAGGCATTATTTGATCCAATAAACCACGCCTTTTTTGGCACATCAGTGCATGAACTAATTATAAATATTTGTACCGAATTTCAACTTAATAACTTCATTATTTTTAAAACCAGTAGATAAACTTTTCTCGATTGTGGGCGTAACATTAACCGATTGAACTCAATTTCAGTAGCAGCTTACACACAGACACTAGAGACAATTTTACAAAATTTTATCATAATATCTCAAAATTTACACTGTTACAACAAGACATGGACACACGAATGGACATGTCTAAATCGATTCAAACTATGATGCTTATCAAAATTATATATGCTTCAAGGACTTTTTTCCTTTGGTGTGTTACAAACGCTACGACTAAGTTTGTACTCAATACCTGTGGTTTTCCGTTCTCTTTGACCTTAAATTTAAATCAATATAATCAACCAGGCAATTTTTTATAGACAATTCATTACAAAAAGTTTAACACTCTGCCAGACCCAATAGAGAACATACTTTGAAAGCGTAGTGCGTATGAGCATTCCTTTATACATATTAATAGTAAGAGAGAAGCCAGTGAAACTATTAAAATTATTGATAGCCTTTGACTTAACATATGCAAGTAATGGTGTGTTTATGGTTTGCAACCATTACTCACATGTGTTGATTACTGTATGTTCAGTCCCATATATTCATAGGTATGAATTTTATGTATATTAATGGAGGAGGCATAGGGGTTATGTGCTGCGAAGTGATAGAGTGCGTTAAATATTGTTGTTGTTGTTGTCTTCATATTTCCCCAAGTGCATTAACCCTACGCTTGGCAGACTCTTCTAATTGATAAAGTAATGGGTAGTACATCGGACAAATAGTAACGACAAGTTATTCACTTTTCAATTATTACGTTGCTTTAAGCGATTTGTGCAATGAATCATTTGTATATATGGCCCGCTTGTGAGGACATTATTTTACCCCTATTTACATATATTAAATAAAATAATTTACATATTCAGCTACATAGAACTGAACACTAATATATTCAGTAAAGATACTGAATGTCTGAATCGTTGTATTTGGTTATGTTTGGGCCCTTAAATGTGCGTTATGATGCCTGGTGAAGGTCTATCTCTACAAATGTTGTAACTATCTCTTCTTCTTCATCTTTGTACATTATTCAATATATCAATTTGCTCATGCCCAATAGTACTGAAGCAATAGAAGCTGAGAAGTAGGGCAAATTATTGGGGTACCTGTCATTGCAGCATGTATAAATGTATCACAGCAGTGCTGTTAACTTTAAGCAACAGTAGAACACACAACGTCTAAATATGTGCATCAACTCGGGGCATTACTTGCAGTACACTTAGGAATAAACAGTTGTGACATAAAGACATTGATGGATACTAAGATGTATAGCAAACGCACCATCGCGTTCAACTATTTTTTCCAGCGCATATATGTACGCGTGCGAGTATAATTTTCCAATCTACTGCAAGTCTCATCATTGTATATTTTTCGCTTTGTTAACCATATAAGTTTGTACATGTAATAGCTAAATGTTATTAGTTTGAGCATTTTTCATTATTTCTAAAGTTGTTTTTCTTCAATAGTACATATTAATTAATTTGAAGTGGCACCTTTTTAATGAGTCAAAAGAGTAAAAAACAAAGCAAGCTTGGCTTGGGCCAAATGCGAAAGACACTCCATTGGAGGTGATCTTAAGGCGGGCAAATACGAAAAAGCTTTCTTCTTCTTTTTCTAAAAATAATCCAAATGGTGCTGCTGACCTATTCTTCACCGAATTTTATTTAAAAATTATAAGAAAGCTAAATTTAGTTCAGGTGAAAGCCCAAACAAAATCTTTCACACCTACATAGAAATAGTGGTCATGGCGGGTCCATGATTTCGCCCTCTAAAAGTGTATGTATTACGTATCAGCATAACGCTGCATATGGTTTTATGTGAATTGTGGGCGTGTGAATTTTTGGTACATCTCTGGATGGAATAATTAATTTTTGTCGATTGTGAGCGTGGCTCTTGACCGATTTTGCCCGCTTTAAATAGCGATCTGCGTGCAGAGAGTAAGTGTATGTACAAAATTTCAGCTCAATATCTGAAAATTTACGACCATGATAATTTCAACAATAGATAGACACATGGACACGTCTGGATGGGCTCAGTTTTTGATGCTTTGTAGAATGTATGGGGGTATATCTTATGTGGAGGGTATAATTAATACAAAGCATAGGGTACAATTAAAATGTCCGCCTTATGCACACGTTATGACGTTATATATATAAAAGTTTCAATGGATCCATTTAAAATATTGAGTGTACTTGGTTCAAAATACATCTCTTTTCCAAATATCATCAAAAATAACATCCTGTTGATTACAAGAATTACGTGAACGGACAAACGGACATGGTTAAATCGATTCAGACTTTGATTCTGTACCGCATAAATGCAATACAACCGCTTCGTGGTGTAGAATTATTAATTAAGAATTGTGCTTTCGTTGGTTACTACGAAAATTTAAAAAGTTTAACGGAAACGAAACGAAGATAATTGGTGATATAAAAGTCAGTAAAGTCATGTATGCTGAGTGTAAAGAAGACTTTAGCAAATTTGCATACTTCGTAATGTTTTAATTCTGATTAAATTTTATTCTTAATTTATTTGTGGGCTGCTTCCCAGCAACAACTATCGGTTTACCGAATATTTAAACACTTTGGCTTAATCGTAGACGTGTTTGTTTGCTATTTGTTTCTTTTATTGTGCCTTCATTTCAATTGCTTCTTCAGTCCATTATCATTCAGTCATTAATCATGGTTTATTCAGACTTCTCTGGCTCTGGCTCTGGCTCTGTCTCCTTTCTCCTCTTTGAGCACTCGTTTGTTTATCATTCATTCGCTTGCACATGAAAAATATTGTTTGGACGGCAGTATCTGAATTCATTCAGTTTTCTCTTCTGCTAGTAAATGCACATGCAAATATATAAGTGTGCATACATACATACGTATGTGGAAATTTATGTCTTTAAATTTTATGTTTATTACGTTTATGTTTCCTATTTTCACTTTGTCTCTTGCTTATATATAAATGTACACTTGTGCATAAGTGACGATTATTTTTTATCGAGTACAATTTGATGAAACTTTATGCATGCGTACTATGCAGTAAAATTGTGTATATATATATGTGTGTGTAATTTAACAAATTATTCATGAAATTGAATTAAAAATTCAAACTCTTACATAAAATAATAAAACAAACGATCATTTAGGTGAATAAAAGCTTTACTTATTTAATTGAATATTGGTTGCTGGTGAGGAGACTTGGCTTTACTTCTCTATATTCTACGTATAAGTACACTTTTACACAACAAATGATAAATTGTAATAAACCAGTTACACCCGTAAATGACTATAAACGAGAAAACTTTTAAATTTTACTTACCTTCCCAAACAAAGACAATTATTTAACAATATGTTATAAATAAGCCTTTACTGTCTTCTAGAGGTCGACAACGAATTCATAAATAAGTTGAATTGCACGTATAAGCAGGTGCTCTTAAAGCAGCTTTCTTAAAAAGCATCCTCTTTACACGCAGAAATTTAGTAAAACAAAGAAAAGAAAAGTATAATAAATTTAGTTATAAAACATAATTGGCTGGCATCGAATCGGACACTATTTACTTTGTAAAAAGTAAAAAGATTGATGTAGTTTACAAACGAGCATCTTCCCATTATTTTCTGTAGCGTCGTGGAATATGTATCACTTTTAGAAAGAGTTAAGTAACGGAAAAATAGAACTTGTGCCTAAATTTAGAAGTAGTTTTCAATATAGTCTTTAAAATGCTCATCAAGGACTTCCGAAGCGATGATCATTCAAAAAGTATTCCGAGACATATTCCATTTTAAGCTAAGAATATAGTATCCACCAATGACCATTCAAAAATATGGAATATTGCAACTCTCTTCATGTAAAGTTTAATTTTTGAAAGAGCCCTTTATGAAATAGAAAACGTCCTATATGTGGAACCACGCCAACAATCAATAAAAATGGATCTTTCAGTCTAAGATTGAGTTACAAAGTTGAAATTTGACGTATGAATCGATGCTATCATTGTGCCGAAAGTGGACGGGTAAACAGACAAAAAACTCTTCTGGCGTAGAATTCGACGTAGAAGTGGATACATGTGGATACATGAAAGGGTGCTCAGAAAAAGTATAATGACGAATACTTATTTAGTATAAATAAAAAATAATTCATTTTGCTGAATTTGGACTCGTTGGAACCTAGTGAGATTGTGAGATTGAGATGACCTGAGGTAGCTCATTTTATTCACATCCATGTATGGTCTCATTCTAAACGTATATGTACAAAATTTGAACCTTGTAGACTAACTTTTCAAATTGATAAATAGATTTTGACCGATTATAGGCGTGGTTGATCCCCCTTTACAAATTGATGTAGAAAAAGTACAAAATTACAAAATTTCAACTCAATAGCTCAATTTTTGCTTCGATAAGAATGTCAACAACAGACGGATATACGAACGGACATGTCTAGATCGATTAAGATTAAGATAAGATGATGATCTAGAACATATACACTTTGAAGTATTATTGGGGCATCCAAAGATCTACATAAACGAAATACACCCTTCAATCAAATATAGTGCATTACAAAAGATGAGAATGAAATAAAAAAAGGATTATAAAAAAAAAAACAACTGAATTTCCTGAATTTATTATTATGGTTGGATGACCATTCACAAATCTCTGCTTATGATACCTTCACTAAACCACTCAACACACATACAAGCACAGGTAAAGGAAGGCAAGTGAATGGTAAATAACACTAAAAGAAACTGAAAACAATAAAATATAACAAAACCAACACACAAAGAAAGACGAAGAAATTGTGGCAACGATTTAAAATGAAAAACAGCTGCAATTTTCGTTAAAGAAATAAATAAGAAATATGTTCAAGAATAACCGTACCATATACATGTATATACTGTACCAATATGTATATGATATGTATATATTTGCATAAGAAAAGTAATCGTGCTCGCTATAGATTGATTTCATAAAACGTATAAAAAAATATAAAACAATACGAAGATAATGAAGAAATGAATAACAAATGTGTGCATAGATTAACACAAGGGATCATAGTAAGTGAAAGAAGTTTTTGTTACTTTTCTGGTTTGTCTTAATGTAATACATTGGAACAAATAAATAAACTTGCATTCCCATGCATTTTCTTTTAATCACTTACCATGAATGTTTAGTTAAAGTGGCGCTCAATAAAGATTTTTTATGGAAAAGATAGTAAAAGCGGGCTTACGCGATATGTAGAAGAAAGTAAAAATGATAACGTTAACTCAATTTGAACTCTATTTTTAGTCACTCTATGCACACACATACGCTTATTTATAATAAATTATTTTTTACTCGGTCCGCGTATAAATATCGAATGTAAGCGCGTGTGCACGATTATATGAAGTGACCTTTGGACTTTGGCACGGTTTTATACGTCATGTTAATTATTTGATTTGTTGTTTATAAAATTTTTGGTAAACTCATAAAGTTGAAAAATAAATTCACACAAGAAACTTTAACTTATATGTGTCGTTGTAGTCAACCAGCAGCAACGCAACATCTTCAGTTGGCATTTCGGATGTACGCTACAATAAAGTTGAATATTATTCCATGTTTTGAATATTTCCATGAAGTTGTTACACAACGACATATAATATTAATGATGTTTAAAAATTTTTGTGAACCTCATGTATTATTGGTGGTCTTGAAGACCACCTTTTGCTTTTTCAAGTTGTAATACCACAATCCAATAAAGTTGGAAAACCCATAAAACGACTCCGTAGAGAGAATGCAAATAGTACTTTCTTGATTAGTATCAAAATTAGTGTTGATTGAATGCGATATCCTCTTTTCCGTCTAAACGTTTCTTGTTTTGAAATGCTCACGATCACAAAAATTGCTATATTGTGTGAGCTGAAATTTAGATCTAACATTTATAACCTATTAAGTTATATTCCTATTTAAAATGAACAAGATGGACTACAGGCCACGCCCACAATTTGCAAAAATCTCTCTGCGAAACTTAGTAACACATTTATATTTACTCTGTCCATGGATGTGTCAAAAATGGGCGGGATCCGATAACATGCGCACTCACATTTTACATTTTTTATATAGTTTCCTTTTCGTGCCTATCTTGCAATGATTTTTAACCCACTTACCGTGACAATTTTTAAATGTAATTCATCTAAAAAACTACGACTTGAGCGAAAAGTTACTTTTTTAAGAAAACTGATCAAATTTTTAACCGATTTTATTTCTTTTTTAACGGCTTACTAATCTTACCAAATCCTAACTTTTCCGCCATATTATAACTTGAAAAACACTAATATTGAAGTTCACTTTATAACCATCGCCATTCTACAAGTTTAAGTACTTAGAGCTCCTAAGTAAAATAACCTTGTGGAGTTCATTATTTTTACGAAACATTTTGTGCAATTTTTTTAGATTTGTTCCAGCTACACAATGCATCCCGGTCAACCTTTAACGCGTCAACCTTTTAAAATTTTTCCCCTATCTTCAAGCTTCCGAAATATGGCCTTCTTGTGGGTCAAACTTTTTAAAGCGAAACAGAGCTATATTTTGATATCGCTTGTTCAACCTAAAGCCCTACTACTTTCGAATCGTAATAGCTTTGATCATTTTAATTAAACATAAATATATTCTAGTCTAATATTTATCAAGATAGTGAGGAGTGCGCACTATTTGGCCCAAGTCATTCGCAGTTTTTCCTCTTAATTCTTTTCTTATGCTTTGCTATCCTTTTTTTAAAAGGTGAGAACTGCTTGTGAGTCACCATCTTTTGGTTTGCGGATTCTTAAAATATTTCAGAGTGTTTTAATATTTGTTGTATAACTTTTATAATCAATTATCGACATTTTCTTGCTTGTTTGTTGCATTGTGAAAAGTTTTCATTTCATATGAAAACTCCTTTTATTATTAAAAGCTTTTCCTTAACTGACTTTTTTTTTGTCTTTCGGATTGAAATCTGACAAATCGTTTTTCGATATTAATTTTTATTTTGCTCTGATGACATTTTCTAAATAACTCTGCTTTCCTCGATGATATTATAATTTATAAAGTCACGTCATGAAAATTAAGGCCATTCGGTCTTTGCACTTAATTCAAAACAAATAAGAAAGCTAAATTTTGGTTTAAGCCAAATACAGATAAATGATTACGTATTACGCAAGTCGATTTTGCCCGATTTAAATAGCAATCTAGGTGCAGTAACTAGTAGTGTCTGTACAAAATTTAAAATTTAAGTTCAATATATAAAAATTTGGCTATCGTGAATATGCCAACAACAGACAGACACACGGACATACATGACTAAATCAACTCAAAGGTTGATGTTGATTAAGAATAACTGTAATATAATGAAGACGAACTTAGTATATGGGGTAAAGAAAAGGTCGCCAGAAGAAGACGGATTACTAATTATTTTATAATATAAGATATGGGTCCCAAATGAACCAACTTGGCAAGTAGATAATAAATCCAATATAGCTGCCGATTATGCAAATAAAAGTGTTGGCAAGTATGATGCAAAAAGGTAAACAAAATTATACTAAAACAACTACGGTGAACGCTAAGAAGGTGTCTCATTATAATATATTCTCACAGTTTCGATTCTGTCGCCTTGATAAGCGGATATGAAGTTGGCAATCACGTCGAAATATCCGCTTATCAACTCTCTCAATTTATATGGATATGGATGTCAAAGAAAACCGCTTAACGACTATAAGGCAATACGCTAAATTAATAATTACGGCAGATGCTAAAATATGGGTAACTTTTTTTAGAGTCCCCCAGATATGAGTATTATGACATAGAATTTGTCGAAACAATAAGTTGAGTAACATCAATTAAAAACAAGTAAAAATGTTATAATCAGCCAAGACTATTTAATACGCCGGAACACTTAGCTCCTTTAGTTATGCTACAATTAGTTTACTTGTGTTTGCATAGTTTCTTCGTAAATAAAGGGATCTAAGAGTATGGCCCGATCTGGTCCATTTTCACTATGGTTCTTCTCTGGGCCAATCAATGTTCTTACACCAAATTTCATCGAAATATTTTATCTCAAAAAATGCCACCTGCAGTTTGCATACAAATTTACATGGACAGACGTACGTGGTTAAATCTATACAGATTTTTATTCTGAATGGATCGGTATAATTAAAGGCGGGTGTGACATTTGCTGTTTAGCATTCGCGCAAACTTAATATACTCTTTGCCACAAGTGGTGGTGCAGGGTGTATAAACAATTACTTGTTGTATATTTTATTTTTTTATACCCTCCACCTTACGGATGATCAAGGTGAATATACCCCACCTTGATCATCCGTTTACAACACATCGAAGGAAGCGTCGGAGACCCCATAAACCATATATATTCTTAATCAGCATGAAAAGAGAAATCGTTTGAGACATGTCCGTTCGTGTGTCCGTGTGTCCGTCTGTTGTTGGCACTCTGACGGTCGTAATTTTTGAGATATCAAATTGAAACTTTGCATACGTATTCTTAGTACAATTTCGCTGTTCTGTATTGAAATTGGGCAAAATCGGTTAACAGACACGCCCACAATAAACAAAAATCTCAACATACCTCGAAAAAATTGTATCTTTAAAAAATTATATATCGCACAATACTATGCCTATCAAGTTGAAATTTGGTGTATATATAAGTGGTACCTTTGTCCAATACTGTGCCAAAAATGGGCGTGATTGAATAACGCAAACGCCTATAATTAAAAAAAACACTATTTGCGTAAGTACATGAAATAGTCTTTTACATAAATATGGCAATAGGAACTTATTTTTAGAGGATTATAAAAGGTGGAGGGTATTTAAGTTTCGGTCTTAACCGAACTCTTCTATCTTGTTATTTATGACTTGAATATGGCATTTTTCACAGGAATTATCTTTTGAACCAATTATTTTACAATATGCTTATACATACTCCCATTTAAATTTGAAATTTTTCCCTTTGGGCCACGTTAATTTAGTTATTGTTAAAGCTATTATTAAAATTATACTTTAGTACTAAAGTGAAAGCGTAGGAAATCGCTGCTGCTATGTAATCCCCCTAAGTGTAACGCACACATGTTTATAAGATTTGGTTTTAGGTCAACAACTGTAAAAAAAACAGATATGAAAAAGGTTCGTGAGAAATGAATAAATGAAGTATTGTCGTCACAATGTAAAGTGACGTTCAAAAGTGAACATGTTGCACCAATATGCATATGTAATCATACTAAAAGTTAGTCCTAATGATTTTTTTTATTAACAACTTGGTTGTTTAATTCATGAGTGTAATATTATAAAGTGAACTGTAACATGTAACATGGTTATGTATGTTACTCCCTTGTTTGTAGTATAATTTTGTTTTTTGATGTTTGATATTGTTTTTCAACAAATACGAATGTAGTCAATAAATTTTTGTGACTCTCTCCTTCTCTGTTTATGATTCTCTTGTTTACCTTGAAGTTTTAATTACATCATGTACCTAACCTGTGTAAAAAAAAGTACATTGAAAAAAAATAAATGTTCAATGCCTGCAGTAGGCAAAGAATGAAAAAATCTATGTTTGGCTTAGATCAAAATTTGGACACCCATCTTTGAGAATTGTGGTTAGGAGTAGTGCATACTTTGCCTTTTATTTTAATAAACATTTTATTTTAGGCTATGTTGTGGGCGTGACAACTCCTTCTTTACCTCTACCTTTCAAGAATATCTTAAAACACGTGCCAAATATTTTTTATAAATCCGTTTCTTAACCAAACTTCAATGTTTCTGCCATTTCTCTAATTAAAATCTCATTTACGTCCACCGTAGGAATGTGTATTATAGACATATTTAGTGGCGGGCAGGCCACATATATACTTTGTGAAATCTCTAAAGCCTGCTTGTGACTGTTGTTGAGTGTAACTCTTGATAGTGTGTACAAAAAGTCATATTCATATCAAGGGAATCGTGTTTGTGAAATTATTTTCGTGTTATTTCGCTTGTGTATGTACGTAAAAAGAAGCAAAACATAAATGACAAATGAAACACTTTGTTTTGTGTTAATGAGGCCAATTAAAATAGAAAAAGCCAAAGTTTGCTTTTTTAAATGAGTCATCGCTTTCAAAACTTCTTCTATGAAATTGATCATTTAAGGGTATTGAGTTTTTGTTCTTCTTATACATTTCGATAAAAGAAAAAAAGTTTATCTACGTGACATTTTTATTTTCATTTTATAAACAGATACTCAATAAAATTGGGATCGTAGAAATTTGCTTAAAGATGATTTATATGAAAATGTTATTATTATATAGAGTCCTCTATGGTATTAGGAAAATGAATTAAAATCAAGTGAAAATGCTATAATCGGCTGAGCCTGACCGTTTAATACCCCACACTACATAGTTCCATAAATTACGCTGCAATCAGTTTAGTTATGTCAGTCACTTCGTGAAATATCATTTGGAAAGGGGTTAATACAATATATTCTGAAAATGATCCGATCGAGTCCAAATTCGGCACTAAGCTCGTGAACTATTCGAGAACTATCACCAAATTTGGTCCAAAAATTACAAGAATCGCAAACTCTTGCCACATAATTTCTAAGAGGGGCTGATTTTCGGAGGGTCCAATACCGTTCTTCTTTGAGTCAAAACAAGTCTTTGTAACAAATTTATAATCGATATATTTCAAAAAATGCAACCAGTAGCTTGCGCACATATTTACATGGCCAGATGGACAGATGGACAGTGGTTTAGTTTATTCAGATTTTGATTCTAAATCGATCGGTATAATTGAAGGTGGATGCTGCATCTGCCGTTTAGGAGTTACAAACATCCACAAAAATTATACAAATTGTACAAAAGTTTTCAACAAATTCTCAAATTTTATCAAAATACTTAAAAACCGTTATGATAGAAATAAATAGAAAATTGAAAATTCTTCTTAAATCTAAAAAGCAAAGTGTATAAATCTTATTTGTGATATTTGTGATATTTGTGATGCACTAAATATTTATTTAATTGTTAAATGTTTAATCGTGAGAGCTTTAATTGTTTTAATATGAAATGGATTTGTAATGATGAATTGTTTTGTATACATGTATTGTTGTAAGTATGCATTTAAAATAATTGCTTTACCTAAACAGCAATATTTGGCTGCAGCGCTCAAAAGGAATTTTACTGCAAAAACGTGACATAAAATTTATTTGCTAAAACAAACTCACAATTGTACGTTCACAGAAGTTAATTGGAGAGTGCATGGTAGAGTAGAGTTATAGAACTTTCGTTTTAAAGAAAAAAGTAATTACTTTAGCGATTAATTTAGCAGGAATAAAATTTTCGTTAAATTATTTTTAGTTATGTTCACAGAACTACGTAAAATTATTCTGCTAAAACGGTCAATAATTAGCGTTAAAAGGGTACTCGGAGAAATTTCAACAATTTTTAAAAAAGTTATTTGTAAAAAATTGAAAATTGTTGTTTGAAATTTTATGGATCTGAAAAGATTTATTAAAAGGCATGGGAGTGAGGACTACCTCGAATCAATCATTGGAATTTTTAATTTTAAAACCAACTTTTATTGGCAGCGTATTTCAGGAATGCACCTTTCAGCTGTGCACACACAAGTATTCTTGCATCATTTAATTGACATTTTTCGCTTTCCTTCTAATTCCTTTAAATGCAAAATAAAACTGGGACAAGTTAAAGTTGTTATTTGACTAAGATTAACCTTGGGATGTCTCAGACAATTTTATGTAAACTGTGAGTTTGGTTGGCATATGTGTGCGATTAACACTGAGGTGTTAATTGAGGCAACAATTAGCATTACATACCGTCTCTGCGAAATAATGAAAAGATTTTTTTTCTATTTGTGGGCGTGTCTCTTCCATTGTCGTCACATCTTGAGATGGACTGAAGATTTTATTAAAAAAAAAATTGTGTAAAAATTTTTTGTAGACGTCAATTTTGGACGTGACTGTTAGTCGATTACGCCCATATTCCTATAGTGATTCAAAATATCTTTACAAGAGTTCAACCCGGTCTTTAGCTTTCCAACCATTTGCAGCTCACGACCACGTGAACTTAGAATCATGTTGATCAATATAGTGAGACATTTACAGTTTCCTTAAGACTTGCAAACAGTACGAGAAGACTAATACGAGTATACCAGGAAAGGGTATAAAAATACCAAACAAAAGACCCTTATGGCGGCAATAACTTTTTATTAAACTCGTTAATTGAGAAGAATACCAAAAAATCTCACAAAAATAACCAAAAGAAGAAAGATCCCTTAAAGTTTTTTAACAACAAAGACAACCACTGCAGCAAAGCAACATAACAAGTAAAACAGGTAAAAACAGCTAAATTTTGTCTAAGGCTAACTCTGAAACACTCATCTTTGGTTCAACAAAACTTTCCGAGGAGTTTATATGTCAATATATCTCCTGTTCTTTATAAGGAAGAGTAGTAAATAATTATAAAAATTACCTTGAAAAATTTCTCGGTTTTGAGTTTTTGTTGCTTGACTAATTTTGCCCAATTTCAATACCAACCTGATATCTCAATTTTAGCCACCGTGACAGACGGACAGACAGACATGGTTAGTTCGACTCAGTAATAGTTGATGGTAAAATATATAAACTTTGTTGGGTCTCCGATGTTTCCTAAAAATATCCTCTTACCTTGTAAGCAGATTGTTTCATAAGATTTAATTTTTTTTTTTAAGTATTTATTCTACTTCTTAGAGAATCGCCTCCTTTGTGGTTGTAATGAATAGTTTGATAAAATTATTATAATTTCATTGATGTTGAGCGTAACAGAGGATAGGAAGAAAAGAAAGAAGAAGGAGAAGATGTATAGAAAGTCTTTACTTGATTGCACTTTAATGATTTCAGGAGGTAAGTGTGTATTCATTTCTTGTTAATTTTAGGTTGAGAAGTTGCAACCGCACCACAATGGCTTCTCATTATATGGTAGAGCGTACACTTTACATATAAACATTTATTATATGGTACATAGAATATATGTAAACTTTATGGAGATTCGAAGTGCATGAAAGCAATTTGATGCTACCCAAAATAATTTAAGCAGACATTTTATATACTTATATATATGAGCAAGTGCACGTGTGTGTGCCTATGTCGATATTTGCCTTGTGTTGTTGAGGCATGTAGAAAAAAACTGGTTGCTGTGTCGTCTTTTTCTTTTTGCACAATGCAGCCATACATGAGTTCTAAAATTTAAAATTTTTAATTTTAAAAATTGAAACTCGATTCAAAAAAATCAGTTTTTAAATAATATGTACGTTTAGACTTAATATAATATAAGAAATAATTTTCTATTATATAATAAATTCTTTGTTAAGACATTTTGTGAGCCCGATTGCTTTCGTACAAGCATGACGAATTCTTTCAGAGTTACACAATATTATTAAGCTCAAAAACATTATATATTTGTACTACAAGTACGTAATGAAAATAAAACGAAATTGTTATCTGTCACGTTTCCATCTAAGGTTTCTTTATGATAATCAACATCATCATCACGTGGGTGAAGATGATATTTATAACGTACACATAAAAAGAAGATTACACGTTTATACCAAAGATATCACAATGCTGGATGTCTTTGCATTTGTGTGGTTGTTATTATTGTTATAAAGAATTTGTTGTAAAATGTCAGATTACGTGCGATTACAAATGGGAGATAAAATATTCTCGATGAAAATTCACTATTGACTCTATAATGTATAAAAAAAATACAAAAGAGATTTCGCAGTAAGAGATAAATGATTGAAAATAACTTAGAAAAATCATTACAGCAAGTCTTATAGATTGATTACAGATTGATGTTTTATTGCATAATGTGTGCATAGAATTTTAATACTTTGTGTAAAGATGCAAATACTTGACTTAGATTCAGATTCATTTAAGGCTTCGTACAATATTTTATACAGGTGAAAATACTATAGTCAGTACTATACGACTAGTTTATATGTTACAATCTAAAATTTATGATATAAGTTAATTGGAGGGATCAGTATAGGCGAATACATGTCATATAAAAAAAAATCACTTCATATATGAGCTATATGTGGAAATGGGTTCTAAAAATAGCCCGGAGGGGATTATATTTGGTGTAGTCTAGTGGTGAAACTAATTAACCGTTCATTATTCAATGTTATTAAAAAATACTTAAATTTATGAAATTTTGGTACGTAAGAAGATGCCTAATAATGAACCAATCAACTCCATTCCCATAATTGTGATTGCTTTCGACCTAAAAACCTCAAGGTTGATTAAAAGATGTACATGGACGCAGAGAGGACATGGTTAAATCGAACAGATTTTGATTCTGATCTTTTCATAATTAGAGGTGAATGTGGCTTTGCCGCTTGGAAGTTACAAATATGTGCACAAATGTTTTGCATTTCACGCAGGACGTCTATGCGAGTCAACCACTTAAAAGTTACTAATTAAATGTCATCATCAATAATAAGAATAAGGGCGTGTGGGTTGACTTTTATTGTGACAAACAAATATTGTTGTTCCATGTCTAAATGCAGTAATTTTTGCCAAATATTTATTAATGAATGTGTGTGCCTAGATATATAGGTTATAAAAGTATGAAACTTTTATTTATTGATCAAATTCGTGCGTCACACGTTTACTGAAATTTTCGCTAAACTTTAAGATTTTTTCAGTCTTTAGGTGAAGTTAGTAATTAAGTGTAGAAACCAATCTGTGTATTATCAACTCAGCCAAATGAAATATTTTTTACCAACTTAGCACTAATGAATGAAATGCAAATATTTCCAGTTTATTTATTTATTCCGGCAGTAATTAAATGCAACTTTTTCTCCATCAAGAGCATTTCCGACGAATGTTTGGAAAAAAATTGTGTACTTTAATAATGAATCGTTATGCAAATAATAATTTTAAAAATAGCGGTGTAAGCAAATCTAGGTCAAAATCGTTAGCATTTAGTGAGTAATTGTAACAAATACATGCATTCGTGTGTGCACAATTAAAAATACCAATGAAATCTGACTGATTAGACTGCAGCAATAAAAGTGAGAGGTTTTTAATTAATGAATCCTCGGACTATCACTACTACTCCTAATATTTGCGCCTGTTTGAAACGTGATGCATTAGTGCAGCAGTGTAAAAATGAGTCTGTCTCTCTCTCTCTCTCTCTATCTCTCTTTCGGCTAAAACATTCTGTTTTTACGCCATTACTACCTGATAATACCACCTACGGTTTATGTATACCGCGTGTAAGCATTTAGCGTACTTTTAACATACCCTTGAATGGTCAGAAAATATTTATGTACGGGTTATGAGAGAATTATGAATAAAATTAATTTTCATGCCTTAAAAGCCTAAACAATGCAACTTCGGGTCACTAGTTTGTATATACGTGGCACAAACATACACTTTGGCCTTTTCACTGGTTAATATATGATTAATCAATTCGTTATCGATATACTTGTTGTGATAAATCAATGTTGCAGCTCGTAACGTTCAACTTTCGCATTCCATTCTACTTAAGCACACATTGTGACATTATCTTTAACATGCACGTGCTTTAAACCATAAAAAATATCGAAACATTAAACATTTTGATAGAAATAAAATATATGTCCAATATATTATGCATAAGCTAGTGTTTGTGTGTGTGTGTATATATAAAGAAACACTATGTGGTAGGCAAAATACTAGTACAGTAGAAATCCACATCTGCGCTCCTAAACACGTTTTGTTTAAGCTTTGCAAACCTGTAGACTAACTGACGACAGTTGCATATATGTACGTAACCAGAATAACATTTACAAGAAACAAAGTGAATAAACTTCATCACGGACAATTTTATCAACCTTAACAATTTAGTGACTAGCAACGACTACATTTTGTTCTTTGTTAAGGTGGCCTTTTTTGTTTGATATAAAATTTTTGAAATTAATTCGATTTAATAAATTTCGTTATTAGTGCAAAAAGTCAACTGGAATTATTCCAAACAAGATAGAAAAATTCGGTTAAGACCGAACCCTCCACCTTTTGTAGTCCTTTAAAAAATAAGTTCCTATTGCCATATTTATGTATATGACTATTTCATGTACTTACGCAAATAGTGTTTTTTTTTAATTATAGGCGTTTGCGTTATTCAATCACGCACATTTTTGGCACAGTGTTGGATAACGGTACCACTTATATTTATACCAAATTTCAACTTGCATGGTATTGTGCGATATATAATTTTTTAAAGATAAATTTTTTTCGAGGTATGATGAGATATTCGTTTATTGTGGGCGTGTCTCTTTACCGATTTTGCCCAATTTCAATACGGAACATCGAAATTGAACTAAGAATACGTATGCAAAGTTTAAATTTGATATCTCAAAAATTACGATCGTGAGAGTGCCAACAACAGACGGACACACGGACGGACATGTCTCAAACGATTTCTCTTTTCATGCTGATTAAGAATATATATGGTTTGTGGGGTCTCCGAGGCTTCCTTCGATGTGTTGTAAACGGATGATCAAAGTGAATATACCCTCTTTCCTAAGGTGGAGGGTATAAGAAGTTCATATAAAATTAAGCGTGAGTCGGAGGATTCCAAATGAGTGCTTTCAACATCTGCATCTATCTCGGAATAGTTTGGGTAAAGTTTTCACAAAGTAAGAGTACCTCAAACAATTTCGAAAAAGATTCACCATAAACGTTGTCAGGGAGTATCCAAATGCTACATTTTCGGATTAAATTTGAAAAGAAATTATGTTTGTGTTTAAGTGGATTTCGATTAAATTATTCGTTACCTTGTGTTTTAAAGACACAAACACATTTTTTTAGTATTTTCGGAACCAGTTGATTAATTTCGGAATTAATTGGGCGTTAAGATCTCGGTAACCACATGGTTAAGGATGAAGGATGCGTAAGTTCTGCTTCCTAAAATGGTTTAAAAGTCACGAACAATTTTTTACTTCTGTACACAGATTGGTTTGAGCCAATTCTCAATAACAAAAACAACAGCTCCACTTAGTGTTAAGCCAACTATTTGATAATTGTGTGTCAACATTAATTTTGTATAAGAAAGGCACGTTTCTTTAAGTGTTCAACAAAATTTTACTCAAAATGTGTTATAATGTAAAAGAAGGTGAAGAAGATGAAGAAGGCGAAGAAGAAATACTAGATGACAACTTCGGCACGATTACTGCAGATGTTTCATTTTTACTCTTAGACAAAATGAGTCATTTTTGTTTAATAAATCACTTAAAGTCATTAATTTCAAAACAAAACAAAACAAAACAAAACAAAATAAATCTGTTGAAAGTATATGTGTACGCTTTAACTGGTTTCTGGTGGATTTCGGCAATTGGCTATTTTGATAGCTGCTCTACGTAAGCGTGAGAAAACCTTAACGTAAGTAACTTCTTTCGAGATTTGTGATCGGTTGGTAATAACAAACGTGCTTTAATTTAAAATTCATTATATCTGTGTGATTATCGCAGATAGAGTCAATCATAATTCTTGTTTAAATAATTTCCTCTCCGGGACGTAAAATTTTATGAAACTCATTTTAGAACCAATTAGGAATGAGTTGTGACTTAAATGTAATGTCACCATTATCATCATAATTATTATTACAATTGCTTGCCGTTTTGGTGGTATATTTAAAATATGAAAATGTTGACAACACTTGAATCACTGTGGACACTTAAAAAAACATGTTTTATCGACTCAGTATTTGATACTGATCAAGGATATGTATACTACGTCGGGTCTCTAAAGCCTTTTTTTAGGTGTTGCAAGCAGAATAGCAAACTTAGTGTAACCTCCGCGTTTTGTGGGAGTATAATGCATCGGATCATTTTGGAACTTGAATCCGATCAGATAATTTCTAGAATCCCCTTTATTATGAAAGTTTTTGCCAAATTGATAGTAAGCCTAGCAAAAAATCGTAATATTCGATATACGAAAACTGTAAAAATAGCTTAGTTAGCCTAAATATTACTTAATAAAATGATGGATCTGATCGATCGACTCTTTTAAACCTCTCTATATATAAAAATCTTTCCCGAAATGTCTTTAAATACCTGGCGTTTACTAATAAATTATCCGTCATTAGCACTGGTTTTAATTATGATGAATAAGTTTATGGGAATATCTACAACTTACATTAAAAAAGGCGTTATTTTGCGCATTATAGCTCAAAGCGTCTAACAGGTTACCGTTACAACTTTACAACTCTTATGTACAATGCATTGTCATTGTCATTATATTACTATCACTGTCAAATATGGTAAATAGCTGCCATTTATTGCTATTATCCTAGCAGAGCAAATTACCACATTTTAAAACCAGAAAGAAGCAGAAAATAATAAATAAATGAAATTAAGTGTGACACTTAGTGTCAGTGGAGAATGAATAAAAGTAAAAATTCTATGGCTTAACCTTGTTTATTTTTTAATATATTATCTATCATTATGTAATATTTTATTTATCATTATTTATTTTATTAATAAATTACTGACTGAAGAGCTTAACATTTAAAAAATAGAAAAAAATTAATTATATTGAATTCAAATTTAAGAAGTGGAGTAAATTTTTTATCAAAATAATATTCTAGTACATATAGTGTATTTACTTGTATTATAGTTCATATGTTTTAGTTACGATTTGTGTACATGAAGGGAAGCAAGGGGAAGTAAATTCATTACGAATGGACATACTTGTCATTTGCTGTTTTTATAAGTACTTGCGCTATGAATTTTTAATATAACAATAGTGTCATTTGCTAAAAAGTAAGAATGGCTTGAAATCACTGGATTAGTCGAAATGAACTACTTTCCTACACAAAATCGATTCAGAAATTTCTTTCCATGTGAAAAATAAGTAAGAAAACTAAATAAATTATCTCAAAGGTGGGTGTGACAGGTATATGATTACCTTCCCTAATAGTGTATGTACAACTTGCAAGTCGAGTTTAACGCTGAGAATGGTTTATTGTGAATTGTGGGCGTGCATGTTATTCGATCACGCAATTCGATGGATTGGATGTTTATGGATATGTATACAAAAATTTTGGTGTCAGATGTATAGATTTTTATCGATTTTGGGTGTGTCTGTTATCCGAACACTCCAATTTTTAGCATATCGCTGGATGAGATAATTGTAAATATGTGTATAAAAATTCAACTTAGGAGTGCAACTTTTGTAAGTATACTCTGCTTAAAAAACAAGACTTTATTGAATAAACTGAGGCATTGTATAACTTCCCTCGTGATTGATGCTTATGATTGTTGATGTTGTTCATTTTGTTTTGCATAATTTTTGCTGAGCTCTTTGTTAACTTTTGCTGGCGGCTTTTTGTTTTTTCTTTTCTGCTTATTCTTTGAGTTAACTCATAAGACAAATGAAGAGCCATCATTTGTTTTTCAAGTACTTGTAACAACTTTATATGCACATGATTTTGAGAAATATTTTCATTTTGTTAATTTTTTGTTTTTGTTTAATTGAGTTGCGTTAGTAATGAAGTATATTTTGTGATTCTTAATTATCATTTTTGGACTACTAAAGATATCATTATATAGACAAATTTATACCTCAAGTGAGAGAGAAACGCTTGAAAATGTTAAAAAAAGCACGAATTTTGTAAAAAAGAATTTTTTTTAACTTTTTCAAACTCTTACGGACGAAAATTAGCTTTCTTACTTGTTTCACTTATTTTATATTGTATTTATTTATTTTATGTTGTATATTGATTTGAGCTTCGTTCGGAACTTATAATTTTGTTGTTCTTTGTTACAGATATGCTCAGAAATTAATTTACTCGCGGGGTGTTTACAAATAAGGTACCAGTTGTATTGGAACTCATCTTTGTTCCACCTAGTTGATTAGATGTTTTGTAGCAATAATAACAGAAAAATTACTGCAGTTACTAGCATTTTTTTGCACAAACGGAATATCAACATACCTTAATATTGTAAAGAAGACGTACGAAGCTCAACAACAACATGTTAAAAAAGTTGGCTAAATTACTTGGCAACGCGAAAAATGGTCTACATAGTGCGCCAGGATCTAATCCCACGCCACCGCCCCCACCCCTGTATCAACATTCTTATAGTATGAACAACGGAACAATGCAGAAAAATAATCAACAACAAAAACAGCTTACCTTTAATCCCTACGTGGATGAAATGGAGGACGACACTGACAATATGTCTTTGTATTCGACAACTGCCTCGATTATGACGTCTAGAACTCATCCGCGTAATAATTCGCAACGACCCTTGTTGGGCGAACGGAAACCGCAATTGTTGTTGCAACTGAGCAGCAGTAATAATAACAGTAACAATAGCAGCAACAACAATAAAAATATAACTGGAGGCAATGTGAAAAAGTACAAATATCATACAACAACAACAGCAAATCAACAACAGCCTTATCCTAAGTATCAGCAACGTAAAGCACATCAACAAGAACAACAACTGCAGCAACAGCAGCTTGAAGCGTCATATATATCACCGTATGTGCAGCAACAGAAACGTGATAGCGCCAAAGGTTTGCACGGTTTCAATGACTTTGATATATTGTCTCAGCAGTACAACACTCACTTACAATCACCTCATATTGGATATCCGTACGGTAGTCCACCATCTCCTCACAGTTCTAACGTTGATTTTGTGTTCGATACAGTTGATTCTGCAGCTAGAATAACAACGACAACAACAACTTTAACCACAAAAACAACAACAACAACAACAACAGCAAGTAAATCAACACATTTTGGTACTGTTAACAACTATGGCTCCATGCTTATGTCTGAGGTTAATGCAGTTGATTACATTGCAGCGTCTAATGCAATAAACAAATTCTCACGATTTGAAGATGATTTTTGTAATCGTCGTAATATGAAGTTTGCTGCCAACGATGTCAAATGCAATGAGATTTTGGTTACTGATGAAAATCGACAAACGATACAAACGGGCCCATTTATATTCGGTATACCACCTGAACAGCAAACTAATCCTACCCGTTTACCTAATCATGATGACATTTGCATTAATGTCACTCAAACTGACGATGCTAATAATTATTCACCGAAAGATACGGTAAGTGGTGAAGTGTTTATAAAATGTTATCTTTTACGCTGCTAGCCACTGTTCGAGTAAATTATTATACCCTTCACATAATATGGACATATATGGAGCACCCAGAAGGAGGTGTCATTTATGCTCAGCGTCACAATCTGAATCCATCCATATACGTGTTTTGTGGGAACGCATTGTTCATAAATTTGTACATTCTGAGCTGAAATTTTGCACACATTTATATATTCCAACCAGCAAATAGTATTAGATATTTATTATTTTTTTTTTATTTGTGTATAATTAGCAAAAGTTGATATCAAACACGAAATAATTTGTGTGCAGTTCAATCCTAACGATATTACAATTTTAACTGACTCGTTATTCGTTTGTATTGTGCGTGACAGAACCATTCATGCACAATAATTTGTAGCCTAATTAGCTCAATAATAAAGTACTTGAACGAATCTGTAAAGTGAGCAACTTTTTAACTACAATATAATTAACTTTTTTTAGATGGGCACTGTAATGAGAATGTCGCCAAGTGCACTTAGTGTGTCAGGTGTTAAAGGGAAAATTGAAATATCTCTGCTACGATAATGGGCCACTAAATAGTAAGAAACCAAGTGCGAAAATTATGGGCGAGAAACTAAACAAAACCAAAAAATAAAAAAAAATAAAAACATTTCATTAACGTACTTTACACATAAAAGATATTTAAAGCTATTTTTTTTTTGTAAAGTTTTGGAAGGCTGGCTATTTCAGCACGTATTGTAGGAAAGAAGAGGAAAACCGTTTTGCTAATAACGTTTTTTAATTAGGACCATTTTCAGATAATGCATCGCACACAGCCGGTGTAGGTTGATTCACCCCCAACATAAATACTGTATAATTTTCATCTCTTTGCCGTTGCTCTGTTTTCTAAACGCAATAAGGAATAGAAAAGAATCCAGAGCACTTAATTAAAAATGGAATAAAAGTTTTGTTTGAGATTTTATTAAAATAAATGCCGAATGCTTAGACCATCTCACTGCTGACGGCTTCAAAAATGCAAAACCTTTGTAATTGCATGTGAGGGGAGATCGCTTTTTGCCTAACTACGTAGATATTCTTCTCATTAACATTTAATTAAACAAAATACACACAACAAAAAATATAAACGAGAAGAAAGGAGAACTTTTTTTCACTTGTCTTTTTTTTAATATTTTTATTTTTTCAAATTTTCTACCTTTCTTTCTCTCTGCCTTTTTCAATTGTCTGCAGTAAAATAAAAGCAAGTAAAACAAGTAAGAAAACTAAATTTGGCTTAGGCCAAACCTTAAATACCTTCCTCGTCTACAAAGAAACGGTTGGGCAGGTAGCGCTCTCAAATAAAATATGTTTGCATATCGTCTTGCAAGTTGAAT
The DNA here is from genome assembly GCA_963978525.1 of Ornithomya fringillina. Taxonomy (NCBI): domain Eukaryota; kingdom Metazoa; phylum Arthropoda; class Insecta; order Diptera; family Hippoboscidae; genus Ornithomya; species Ornithomya fringillina. Next base: position 13,234,016 of record OZ021693.1, read on the forward strand.
TTCAAGTTTAGAAGAGTATGTTATCTGACCACGCCCATTTTTTGGCACACTCTGTGGATAGGATAATTATACATATGCGTACCAAATATCATAGCTTAACTTTTGTGGCAGATAAATAGATGGAGGGTGTGGCTGTTGCCTGATTAAAATTGCGATCTGCATATAGTGGCTGCATATATCTAAATTTACGATCGTAAGAATGCCAACAACAGACAGACATACGAACATATATGTCTAGATCGACTCAGTTTTTGATTGCGATCAAGAGTCTCTGACGCCTCTTTTTAAGTGTTGCCAACGGCATGACAAGTCTAATATGCATTACCCATTTTGCATACATTATGTGCACCAAAGCTTTTCATATTAATTACGGTGGTAAAAAGTAAAGAGCATTTTAAAAGTGAATTACTTGCCCATATACAATATCTGCCATACTTGTATTAGTTTTAAAGTAACCGAACTGTGCTTTTACATTTTGAAGTAATTTAGGTTAAGCGTTGGCCTTGTATGAACCAATTTGTTTAAGAAGTGTTTATGTAGACTTTATTAGGATTAAGTTTCAAAAATCAAACCTTTTCAAACATAGAACACACATATAAAACAATAATCAACTGATATCCAAACAAACGGACAGAGGTAGAGATATTGATTTTACTTAAGTACGAACCTGCAGAGAAACTGCAGAAACACATCTAATACATACGGAGTGATGGACATACTTACGCACCTACAAACAGACAGATGGGCAGACACATTGAAAATAAATGAAGCACTTGCACATGTGTATGTGCTTGTGTATGAAAGTATTTAATAGAATAATACATAATATGCATTAAAATGCACACTTGTAGAAATATTTATACTCACACAACATATGTTAGTTGCTGTTTAACGAAAAGATAAAAAAACAGAACACAAAAATATAATATGAAGAATATCGTTGAACATCAATTTCAACAACTATGTTGTGCTGCCAGAAAACGTTTCCACATATACACACATGTTCAAGAACTACTGTAAATAGTAGTTAAATTTATTATTCAGTTTGGTTTGGTATACGATGCTGAAAATGAAAATGAACAAAAGAAATAAAAAACCTAAACAGCACTATTGTTTCCTCCACTTATGGCACCGACTACTACTACTCCACCCAGCTTGATTACAAGTACTCCACTTATAATTCTGAACGAAACCAACACCATCAACAGCAACAGCCAAAGTTGCAAACTACTCCATTTAGTCTGTGACCATGAGATAACTTTGACTTATGTTCACTTAAAAAGTGTGTCGGTCTGTCCGTATATCATATCATAAAATTGCTTGTGTATGGATATATAATTTCCAGAGGAAAAAAATCATAAAAACAATCAACTTTTACATGAAACGAAAACCAGAACACAATTATATGATATATGAATGACGTCCTTGGTAACAATATTATGCAACATAGTAAATTACTGAAATTAATTTCGTTCGCTTCGTTCTTCTTCTTTTTTCTATGTTTTTTTGTATTGCCGTGATTCTGTTAGGAAGATATTTTATGGAAAATTGTTTTGTATTTACTCTATCTTAGGGAGGAGGGTATACTAAGTTTACTATTCCTTTTGCAGCACCCAAACAGAAGCCTCGAATGTTTAGTAGTACCTGTCTTTGAATCTAGGGCGCGCTTATACCGCAAAATATTTTAATAAGTGTGCCCACAAATTTGTATGGACACACAACAGACAGTTGGGCATAGTCAAATGGATTCAACTGCTTATCCCGAGGCGATCGGTACAATTAAAGGTGGATGTGACATTTGCCGGTCAGGTGTTAAAACATCTTAACACCCTTTGCAACAAGTGGTGCTGGGTGTAGGTTCCTTACCTTACATATAACATGTTTCAACATACGAATCAGGCTTTTTGTAAATTGTGTGTCTGGGCAAATGGAATAGAAAACTTCGCATTACATTTAATATATTCCCGTTTTTGAGCTAACCCATGTTCGCAACACCTGACCTAGTAGTAAAAGCACAAATTTAGTGGAAGAGGGAGATTTACAGACAAACAAGCGGGCATGTTTAAAAACAATTTAAAGAAAAATTATAAAATGGTTGGTATAGGAAAAAATGTGCTGCTTAGGGGCTAACGAATTGCCCTTAGCAGCTGCTTCTACCAAAAAATTGCACTTTTTTCTCCTCCTTTAATGCATTTTTCCATAGATTTGATAGATGGCTCCGAATATGAATAAAGCGTAGAAAATTGTGTACCACGTAAACTATTTATGCACTGCACCATATATTTTTTTTTCAAACGTAGCACAAATCGTTCTATGACAAAATTGAGGCCATAATCGGACTCGAGATACCTAAAAGCGAAAATATTCGGTGGAAATCCAAGTGACTTTTTAAATTAAATCAATTATAAAATTAAAAAAAATGTCTATCTTTAGTAAAATTAAGATCGCGATTTAATTACGCTTCTAACTCGTATAATATAGGCATTCTAGTCAAAAATCTCACTTCCAAATTCAGAGTGAACTCTTGAAATTTTTCAAGAAAAGGTCATTAAAGGTTCTTCAGCACCTCACACTTGTGACCTTTAAAGATGAAAACTTTGTTACCTTTGTGATAAAATTTATTTAAAATTCCGACACAATGTACTCAAGACGCCAAATTCTCTAGTGCAAATGCACAACAACAATCACTTTAGATATATTCTACCCTAAAATCGTTCACCATATGTATACAGTGCAGCAACGTAGGTTGTTTCTGCAAATCTATTGTGTGCACAATGTACACACTGTGCGAGTATATTGTGCAAAGTTATTGCATCACTTCTTGGGGGACGTAAAAACAATACCAACAATATCCTCAAAACCCCCAGATTAATTAACTTTGCGCATAACATCTATATATGTATATTTTATACGTTATTCTAAAGCAGTTGTAGCAACTATTTCTTTATATTGTACCTTAAGCGCCATTAAAAATGCACACGTATGGTGTAAAATACATAAAAAAAAGGGAAAAAACAATCTGGCTAAAGTCGGAAAAGTGCAATTTACAACATGTGAGTAACTCAATTTTAATAAACACACCAAGTCACATCAAGTGAGTTCATACAAACAGGTATGTACGCGTGTGCATAGGTAGGTAGTGAGAGCTTGCATATAAACATTTTTTTTATATCCTCTACATAAGAGGGGGAGTAACAATATATCATCATATGATTTTCAACATATGTCTATAAATGGCTTCAGATTCATTTCTGTCCATGTGACTGTGTGTTTAAGTGTTACTAGAAACTTTGCATTTGCAAAATATTGTACAGATTTTTGCGGATTCCTATTCAAATTGGAAGAAATCCTTTTGTAGCCACGTCCACGGAGAAGTTAAGCTATAAAGTTGAAATTTGTTATAAACATTTATAATTGGCTCATCTATTGTTGGGCGGGGTTGAAAAACAGTAACGCCCCAATTTATAAAGAAATATTATATGGCTCAGGATCCCAAATAAGTTCATACACAATGTACTACAAGGGCGCAACTATACTCCTGCCCCGCCCTTCATGATGGGTATAAAATATTTGGCTCAAGCCACTTTTAAATATTTTCTTTTCTTTATTTTATGGTTAGATTGTTTAGTTGTGTGCGTGTGTGTGTGTATTTTCTGGGGCGCATAAGTAATTTTTTTTTTACCTTGAGAGGTAAATAGCACAAAAAAACCAGAGTAGGGAAAGCACTCTTACGCACACAAAGAGTAAACCATATATACTTATGTGAAAATGATTGTTGAATGAATGAAGAAGAAGAAGTCAGTGTACATATAATGTATAAGCAAGTGCAAGCTTAACCCGTTGATGATGTTACAACAAATTGGGGTCACCAGACTATATTGAGCGAGTGATACTATATGTGTACTATGCACCTTGATGCGATAGCAATTGCAGCAAATTGTAGTAAAAATCTGTTAAATGATTTTGAAAAATTGCTTTAAAGTTCCATTCGAATGCTTTGATATTTTATTGTAAATGTTTGCACATTTATTGGTATGTTGCTTTATGGCATATATTGTTGTTGTTTTCGTTGCAACCCAACAACGTTTACTTGTCAAACACAACAAAAGTATAAAAGTCGCGTTCGGTCATGTGTATGACTACGTTTTTATGCGCCCTGCCATACAATGGTCACGTTATGGTACTTTTCTTGTTACATCTGCAACATTTTTATTCTAAAAAATAATCTTTCATCCGTTGTACACATAAGTATGCACTAAAAATGTCTTTACTTTTTAATATGTTTGCATTTTTAAAAAAGCATTTCACTTTTATAGAAAATTGTTTTTTAAAAGTTTTGAAATTCTTAAAAATAAAATTATAAATATTAATTTTACAAGCAATTAATCAACATAATTATTGTTGCGATTTTTTAATAATAATTTGATTAGGAGTACTTTAATGCAATTCCTTTGATGTTGTTGAAATTTTTAATTCACCGAATTTGAAGAGTGCCTATAGATTGGACCTCAAGCTTAACTAAGCACAGTTTTTTGGATTTATTTTTTTAAATATTTTATATCCATATGCAAAGCCATACAAAAACTGAGTCGAACCGGCCACGTGTGTTCGTTTATCCTTGTGTCAGTACGTCCGTCTATTGTTGGCATCTCAAGGTAATACAAGTTCGAGATAAACAGCTGCAGATTTGTTCAGTACTTCTAGTTTCTCTAGAACTCTATTTATCGATTTATGAAGTTTGAATTTGTTACAAATTTTTATACCGTGTGTTTGTACATGTGGAGGGTATTTAAGATTTGGCTTAAGTCAAATTTAGTTCTTTCCATGTTTGTATATTTTTAACGTTCGATTTTTTTGATAAAATCAATGCTCGTAAATGTTTAATTTTTGTAGTTACATGCAAATAGTTAGGGCTGTTGTTGCTATTGCTCTTGCTTCCGAAGCAGTTGAACCGTATACGACAAATATATTTCATGTGAAAGCTTTTGATGTTAACTATTTTGAAATTGGTCAAAAAAATAGTTAACATTATTTTATGTATGAAGTCTGTGTAATAAACTGTTTGATCATTTATCATGTTTTAAAAACCAAATAAAGTTTACTCACTCTATATAAAGTAGCTTAGGCCAAAATTTAAATATATTCCACATATAGATACAAGTAGTGGGCGTAGCAGGTATCTAATTATTCCCTTTACATACAACACAAATAAATTTTACGTGATCTATTATAAATATTGTTTTGCGTGGACAAACTAGACATACACCAAATTAGTACGTAGAAGAACACACATGTTTAATCGATTTTGAAGTTGATCGAGAATATATGTATCTTGTGGGGTCTCTGCTGCTTTCCTATGAGTGTTGCAATTGGAATGACAAACTTAGCATTTGTGTAGGGTATTAAAGAAAAGAAAGGTATAAAACAAAGTGAAGTTTTACAAATGGAGTGTAAAAATTAAGTATTGCAATAAGTGAGTGTTTTGTTTACCTACGCGCGAAATCAACTTTTCTTTATGGGCGAACCAGACGTATGAATGACAATTCAAATAATATTTATTTTACGCTATTGTGTGTATGTGTTGGCATAACATTACATTTTTTTTAAATATGACAAAATATTCTGATAGGTATTCAGTACCCCTATGAAAATTTTTATTGTGATTAGTTAAGAAGTATAGGAAAACCCCTTATCCCTATATTTTTTTTCACTTATATGTGTAACATATACCAACGGGGGTGCTCAACTATTTCGTATAAAATAGAAAATGTGTTCAGAGCATAAAATGTAGGGTGAATAGACCGGCTTTTCTTTAAAAACCCTGCGTATAATCCGAGAGTATACCATTCAAACTTTGGTTGCGGGAGATCTTTTAATCACTTGTTGACTGATAAAAATATTTTTATAAATTGCTCTCAACCGCTCTCGTTTAATTTATATTTGTGTACAATTATACACGTAAAGGACTAATGTTTGTTTAATTTGTTTGTTTCAAGTTTTGCGACCGCGAGAGCGCCAACATGTGGATTTACGGACTACCAGCCTATATATGTGTTATGGGTTCCATGAAGCCATATATCAAGTGTGGCAAGCGGTATAACAAACTTGACATACCGTTGGATTAATTACTAACAAACTTTTCTAATATTAAGTTTTTATTTGCAATGCCTTACAAATCATAAAAATACTTGCCTTCGTGGTTTTATATTACTGGTTAAAAGGAGATAATTATATTTTTTGCTTAAGTATTGATGGTAATTGACTGGAGGGGTTTGAAACTGAGTTGAGTTGAACGGTATAGTCGGTATAGTTTTCATCTTATTGCGTTTTATTCGTGTTTGCGTGTTGCATGGTTGTGATATAAAAAATCACTCACACACAGCCATACATCCATTGTTTAATATGAATATATGGAGGACCCCTCACACTCGTTCACTTCACACCCTTTCGTTTTAAACAATTTTATGCAATTAATGCTTATATGCAATGCTTGCGTTCTTGTTTTCTTGTATGTGTGTGTGTTCTGTGTTTTAATGTATTATACGTATAAACGTACAGGGTGAGATAAAAGATAGAAACTCACGAGTAATGTCATAGGATGTTATGAGAAAGAGAGAAGGTCACAAATGGTGACCTCTTAACCCAACAACTTTTGTACGTAAAGTTTTTTATCAAAAATTTTCATTTTCAACCTTTTTTCTCACCCGGTATAATGTATAAATTTGTACGAGTAATGTGGGTGCATGTGGTGTATGCGAGTGTGCGTTAATGTGTGTATTGCACTCAAAACCACATGTATATTCAACAGTAATTTAGGTTATTATTGTAATTGTATGTGTGTTTGATCTTGTTATTGTTGTTTCCATTGTTGTTACTACCAATTCATACCACAAACAAATACCATAATTTTGTTTCAATACCTTTCCTTGTTACTATTGTTTTAATGCTTGCTTTGTAATTTTCATTTTCATCAATTATTGGGTCGTCGAATGGTTACTGCAACTAATTTTCAACTTAATACGTAGCAAAATACAACAATAGGTTTGTTTAAATATACATAAATTTATACGTAAAATCAATTGTGACAATAATTACCAACTGAATGGTGCTATGGCACAATAAGTAAACTAACACAACAATGGTTTATATGTTTAATATTAACAGAGGTCAATTACGTGATGCGATAACATTTAGTTTAAAGTCATTTTCTAAGTATGTCCGTCTGTTTAAATCTCTGCCTCAAACAACAAACAATTCAAACTGGGAGAGCACCTTAAATTTTAGCTTGTGTACACAGGTACATTAAAACATTCTTGTTATTACTTATTGTTAAACGTAAATTTCATTTGATTTGCGTGAAAAATGTCTTTCGCCATGAACACGTAAAGTTTATATATATATAAAACATTGATTTTCTATAAGTATGCATGATAAGGTGAGTCGAAAAATTACTTTTTCGTTTTTTCAAGTTGGAATACTGCGAATAGGTGAAATTCAATAGCGGTCAAAAAGTGTAAAATGTCTGGCAAGCTTCTACGTGAACCAATAGTGCGTGTGTTGTTGAGGTCTTCCAATCGAAAACTGCTTTCAAACTTGCCACTTTCTCGGCTTGTTTGCTCACAGTAATAATATAGTGATTGGCAAGTGGCGAGAGCTTCATTTGGCACCAAAATTTTTATAAAATATAAATTGTGCGCTTGTATGTTATCGGATCCCGCCCATTTTTTGCACATCCAATGACAGAGTACGTATGAACGTGTTACTAATATTCATTTTTGGAACTCGGTTTTTGTAGGCGTGAGTGGTTTTGGGTTAAATTTTACCTCAATATCTCAATTTTGTAGCTGTGAATGCTTTAAAATCATAAATTTTAACACACAGCCGAAAAAAGATTGTCTCGCTCAATCAAGTCTAGTTTTACTACTAATCGAGGACATAACCTTATTTGCTTCCTGAAGACTCCTTATGGGTGTAGCTAAGGAAAGAGTATAAATATGAAGTTCTTTCAAAAATTCCTCTTTTTTCATACACACAAGGATATTTCGAACGTTAGCGCTATTGCGGGAGCAGAAGGTGTTGACCGATTTTATTTCTTTTGTGGCAGGCTATTAATCCCATCATATCACAAATTTTCCGCGATATTCGAGAATTTAGTTTTTTGGTACACCCTAGTACACGTGTAGGAGTTGACAACATTTCACTTATGTTATGCATGCTTTTGCATAAAATCCACATGTTTGTGTTATCTTTTCCATTTTCTTGAAAACATGCAAATAAAATCAACCAAGAACCACTTCGAAATGATGCTTTTACAATTATCTATACAAGTGCGCATACATTGTTGCATACGTATGCAGATGGATCGTTTATGGTTTATGCACATGAATGCACTTTTTCTTAGGAGAAAAACAAAAACACAGCATAAATTTACTTATAAATACAAATTGAATTTAATGTTCCAATGTTGCAAAGAACAAATGAGAAAATGATGAAGAAGGTGAAACGGGGTAAATCTAACAACTACTACTACGTTAACGACTGCTCAGGTATATAGTGGGTCATCAAGTATGAAATTTGTAGAAGATAAAACAAAGTTGATTGATACTTTATAATAATGCGAATTTCCGAACGTTTTTTCAAAAGTATGCAATATTTTTCAGAGCTTACCTCGCTTTTTTAAATAAGTGAAATATGTAACATTCGAACAAAAAAAAAAAACATAATGGTAAAATATTTAGCTAATGTCAAATAATTAGCTAATGAAGCTGTCAATTTTTTAACTACAAATTTCATACTTGACGCCTCAATATTTAAGTTTACCTCAATGAGCGAAACTATACTATACGTAAATAATCCACCACATTTATGTCGGAGGTTATATCAGTTAATCTGCATTAAATTCAGAATCGAGTTAGCCATGTCTGTTTTTTCGTCAATGGTACAATGGTACATATTATACCGCTGCAAAAGTTGAGAAAAATATTAGAAATAGACAAATTATTGGTTGTTTTATATGAGGAAAGAAGAGGGAAATCAAGAAAACAAAAATCTTTATATCAAATTTTATCGGAATACCTTAAAATCATTCGTCCAAATTTATGATGATGGTGGACATGCTTAAATTGATTTAGTGATTAGTGATTCTGAATCAGCCGATATAATAAAAGGCGGATCTCTCTTAGGGATTACAAACATTCGCACAAACTTATTACACCCTTTCAGACATTTTAGTTAGTAATTTGGCGTTATAGGGTGATTTGAAAAAGTCGTTTCTTTTTCATTTCGATTTAAATTCTGCGTAATAAATTTCAATTAAATTTAAATTGTTTTAAAAATTAAAAAAAAAATAGCAAAAAATCTATTATACAACACCATATACACTAAAATGTTTTCCGCTCAGGACTTTCAAGTACCTACCGTGTTATGTTTATGAATGAGATTAAAGACGTTTCACTTTCCCTCAATTTTGCCCATTCCTTCATAAAAGCCATTTCGTTCCTCTTTTCCATTATCATTTTATAGTCAAGAATTAAAGGGAATTTAAATATTTTTCGATTGTTCCCACCCAAACCACCCAAAGCTCGTATTTTATCCTCAAGTTAACGCAGAGCGCTCAACAGTAATGTTATCTGGTTTATATTGAATTAAATTGTTTGACACAGTTTTAGCCAATTAATTATTTGCATTTTGAGTTCTCCCATCAACCTGACATGTGAGTTGAGCGATGTTTTTAATTAAGGCAAATATGCCAATAAAGGGGAATTAAGTATAAATAATGCAAAGGATAAGAATCATGGCGCATGCAAAACATGGCAAAATACATGTTGAAAATTATGTGTCGAATTTTATGCACAGCACAGCACGCACACATAAATATGTATATAGAATGGTTATGTAAATGTGCATATATTGTAAAGACAGTGTGCATCCTAGAGCGTGGAAAGTTTCTACAGTGTACTTGTACTTGGAAAGTTCTTCCATCTTGCTTAACTAAGAACGAGGAGGACTGAGTGGGTACGTAAGTAAGTAATTAAGTAGGTGTGAACTTGCATATGCATAAATATTTTCTCATTCACAATTTAATATGCGCATATAAAGTGGTGCGAAAAGCGGAAAGAAACAACTTTTGACTGTTCATCTGCTGCTTCTTCCAATACAGCCGCAATGCTCCACAAAACTTGGCTACACTTACATATTGTACATAACTTATATGTTAGACAACTTTCTTGAGCGAACGAAACACTCTTAGTGTTCGCAGCTGTTGACTTTTTGTGTTTATGTCTAACATATACATACATGTACATGAAATACCTTCGCACATAAACCGTACGGTGTACTGAAAATTTTATCGCAAATATAATTCCAACCAAGTCTTTTTCAGTTATGCATTCCACCTACCCTATAACCTACTCTACGTCGATTACTTAGTTATATAAGACAAGCTTAGTAATCTATTTTATATTCAACCTGGGGCTAATTGTAATGTTTTGCAGTGTGCGTGCTTTCACACCTAGGGTACAATACTTGTACATACAAATATATACGTGAAATTGGAGCAACAATTAAAGCTTATCCTCTCCTTACTACTTGTACTTATGTAATGCTTAATGCTTACATATGATTTAGGTCGATTCTGTACAAAATTTGTATTCATTGAAATGTATGCAAATGAGTCTGAATTCATTACACTATCTGTATATATTTGTATTCAATGTTTAACAAAATTTTGAACAATCCTATTAAGGAATATAAGCTGGGAGGTAGGATTGCATTTACATCCATTTCTTCTTTAATTTCTATATGCACATAATCGCAGTAGGAGTAGCATTTAGGCCAACTGCTTTATACACTTTAGGTTATCTCTAAAACGGATATGAGCAATATAATAAGCTGAATTCGTAAACGCTTAATACGTTGCAAAGCAAATGAAATGCTGGGCATTTCAAATTCAATTACGGTCGATGTAAAAACAATATGAAGCAAGGCCCTTTTCATTTTTGTTGTCCTATAGTTGTCGATTCCTATACATTTTGGTTCAGTTAAAAAGTCACTTGTACTCGGCTATTGCTCCATTTCACATATATATGCATTAAGTCAAACTTTGTAACATCTGTCAGTCGCATAACTTGTTTTTTGAGTCGCCCTAGCCATAGTTAATTATACTAACATATTGTTTGGGTCGCCCGAACCCTACTTTTTTTTATAGGTGCTAATACTTTACACCACTTGGTTGCATAATTTATACAATTATTAGTTGAGTTGTATCGGTGAACCCTAAAGAACCTTAAAAGGCTAAGGTTTGACATAAAATTTTAATGATTTTAGAATTCGACTTGGATTGTTAAAGGGAACCTTCTTTTAAGAGCTGTCTTGCCTACCTATCACGCATCTTTAACTAAGAGTTTCAATGTCATTTTTTCATTGTATGTGCGTACGTTTAAAGACGCGTGTTAGCATATGTTATAATGTTGCCCTTTTGATGTCCAATAATACATTTTTAAGCTATAGCTGTAGACAATAATAAAAATAAATAAAATTAATAGCTAACATGGGATAAATTTTAAGCTTGGCATAAACTCAACTTCCTAAAATTTATTGCATGAAATTTCCAATAAAACCAAAACCATAAAAGTCATGAACAATTTGCAATCAGTAGAATTGTCACTTAGCATAGAGTGAAATTCTGTTCAAAAATTTCATTGTGAACCAATTCAATACATAATTTGTTGGTTTAAATTAGCATTCCATTTCACGAAACCGTTATTATTTATTTATTTACAGCACGCCAAATTCAATAGTTGGGATACCAGTTCACTAGCACCCGACGATGTCAGCAGTGGTAGCAATGACAGCAGTACTAGGGAACGAAAAAGTATTCGAAAGTTTTTATTAAAAAAATTTTGCAAAAAAAAGAAAACAACAAAGGGTAAGAGGGGGATAAAAATATTTAATAACTATGTTCATTTTTTACTTTACCCGCTAGTGTAAAATGCAAAAATTCTCTTATTGTATATTTTTACAGCACATATATTATCGAAGCTTATTGACAAGGCTAGCATAAAATGTGTTGTGGTTGGTGATTGTGCGGTGGGTAAAACGAATTTAATTCTCTCATACTTGGAGAACCGTTTTAATGTTGAGCATGTGCCCACAGCATCAGATATTTATAATGGTAAGGATTGGTTGGCTTTTAAGGTGGCATATGGAGTAAAGCATTAAAAAATCGCTCAGTTTTCCACTTACCTGTACCTATACTATATAAGCTAAGTAAAGTACTTGTTTAAGAAATTTTCCTTTGAGAGTTATAGTCTCAGAACAGCCCGAAGGATTTTTCTGTTTTAAAATGGTTGAATTATTATTACGTCTCTTTCGTTTTAAATGATAAAATTATTCATATGACATAGAATACTATATAGTACGAGGGTAGTACAAAAATTAGTCGCCTATGTTTTGTCCGCTTGTTTAGGTCCGTTGTAATCTTGACAAACTATTTTATAATCCCTACATAAAGAAACAAAATTTTACAAGTTTCCTCTAGGATGCCAATTAATTTTGTTCTGCCCTCGTATACATTTATAAGCATTAAAACATAACAAATGAAATGAGTTTTTATTACGAAGCTTAGGAGTATATATCACTTTGTCAAAGCTTCGCTAAAATTTTTAAGAAGAATACCTCCAAGACCCATCAAAGTAAGTTTTACATAATCTGAAATGAATACCACCTTGGAGTGGTGGGTGTGAAATTACAAAGTCTAGGCTAATTGTGCGATAACTGGTATTGAACTTGGGCACCAGCGGTCGTAGTGTAGACAAACAACGGGAGAATTTTGAAAAAAATTAAGACTTATGGGACTTGGGCGTATTTTTCTTACTTCAAATAATTATTTTCCTAACTAAATTTAATCTCAAAGTATGAATATACACAACCGCAGATACGTGTACACGACGATATTACTCAAACTAAGGATATATTATTATTCTTATTGCATTTACTTTAAAACAAGTAAACTTCAAGCATTTTTAAATAATAATTGTTCCTTGACATGTACGTATCAGATCACAAAAGTTTACTTTTGAAACTGTTATAATGATGTAAATGCCAACTAGTGCACACACAATGTTTACAAATTATAGTGATGCATTTATATATATATTACTTGGTATATAGGTAAACATCGGCATTATTTACAGTGTTGGGTTAAGGTTTTATGGATGCTTTTCCAAGGACGTTCACTATGTTTACACATTTACTTGGAAATTAAACATTTGACACACTGCACTAATAATATTTTATTAATACTTCTGCGAACCATATGCCAGGTACCATGTAGCAAAGGGTTAAACTGAACCACTTTAATAAGCTCCATACCAATTATTAATTATTAAAAAACAAACAAAAAAACCCATTAAAAGGTGCGTTAACAAAAGATTCATTACACTAATTGAAATATAGTTTGACTTTCCGTATAAACAGCACAGCATAGCATAACTACTTAGTTACCACTACAACATACTTAGCCAAGCTATGCTATTATATAAATTATTGTATATGGAACGATTTTATATCTGAAAACTTTTGTGACGTCTTTCCTTCACACAATTATACATTCATGTGAGTAAGGCTGTGTTTTAAAATGGTTTTGAAAGTAATGCAACATTTTACTTTTTCTCATGTGTACATACATATACACATAAATTGCTTATGAAATATGTTCCATTGTGTGACAACTTGTTTGGTCAAATATATTTTGCGTTTCCTTGTCATAAGTATTATTGTACATATGGACAGTTTGTCTTTTCCTAAGTAATTTATTGCAGTTATCGTTGTGGAATTGCTTTTAATTTACGACATGAGCATTTTTACAAATATAGGGCGGGGGCGGCAGAGAGCATGAATCAATACAAATTATACTAATCAAATTTTTCTTTTGAAAACCTTTCAATTTAGATAATAATTTGAAATGTTCAACTCGTTTTAATGTTACTTTACGTTGTAGTAATCAATTTCTTTTATAAACGCAAAATTTATCTTATTTTATGGAGGTCGAGAATATACCCATTAAGTTAAAATTTTTGTAACATGAAAGCTTTAAAAATATTCAAATTCGAGATCATCAAGAATTTGATTCAGTTTTATCAGCTTGTCCATCTGTAGTGCAGCGACAGAGGGTTTTTGCGGAGGTTTGTAACTCCCAAACGGCTAAAAATAGACCTATCTTCTATTATACCGATCGAGTCGGAATATCTTTTTAGAAACAGATTTATATGACCTCTCTGAATCGATTTAAGCATGTGCGTCTCTCTGTTGTGGATCCAAGTATATTTGTACGCAAGGTTCTGGGCACAGTTTTTAAGAAATTTTGATGAAATTCGGTATAAGGTCAACCATAAGCACTATTACATAGTTTTTAGGGCGCCCATCTTTTAAGTAAGTCTTTATACGATGAATTTGCATTTCTTAGCACTTTGGGAACCCTTTGCCATATAATGCTTTTTCACGAAGTAATCTGTACTTGATAATCACTGACTTTCACATTTATCCAAATATAGCGTTATTTGTGGAGTTAAGCTTTGTTGCCGGCCTTGACCGAATTCAATATTTTCACTTGATTTATTAATACATTTTATTTACTTCTTCACTTCTCTGCCATTTTCACTTTCAAATTGAGCAAATAAACATGTTATACCTGACTGTATAAAATATCCTGCACCTCTAAGTTCTATGTACAATTTATTTTTTAATGCGTTCACTTGATTTTCGTTTTTAAATTCTATTAAAAATTGGGAATTTTCGTATTATATTTTTTTTTTTTTTTAATAGAACGTATTGTGACGCGGTGTCCGAAAAATGGACCGATTATATTTTTAATCTTTGACAAAAGGACGCGACGGTGCCATTAAGGAATTTAAAAATTGGGACCAGTAGGTTGAATACAAGATACACGTAGACGGACAAACACAAACCCGATTGTTTTTTTAAAGATATATGTGACCGTTTAAGAGATACAAACATCTGCAAACCTTTTATTTTTGTGGTGTAAGGTATAAGTGCCAGCCATTGAGTTTGTTTGTTTTCTTCCATCCCTTTGTTTCATTTAATATTTGGTTAACTTTTATGTCTCTTATTTATTGTTATTGTTTCATTTATAATCCTTTTATATTTATTGCTGCGTTAAGCTGATGTCATGGTCGATGATAATCCCGTGCATCTAACACTATGTGATACGGCTGGTCAAGATACATTAGATCCGTTACGTGAATTGTGCTATCCCGACAGTGATGTGTTTCTATTGTGTTTTTCGGTAGCAAAACCGGATACATTCCATGCGATTAAAACGAAATGGGCACCAAAATTTGCCAAAACAAAAGCTGCATTGATCCTAGTGGGCACCCAAGCGGATTTACGCCACAATGCGAATGTACTGAATAAACTGCAGGTTTGTAGATATTAAAAAAATAAAAAATTAAAAATTCGTTTCAATATGACTATATGCATATGTATACGTATGTATATGCATATATACATATACAAACAATTAGTTATACAATCTATAATAAACGCACTCACATAAAAATATATGTACCTTGGACAATATAATAACGTTGTTATATTCATGTAAAATATTGACTTGTTTTATCAACTAGCAAGTACTGCCAAAGAGATGATTATGATCCATATTTAGTACGAAAGTATTATCTCATACTAAATACGTATTAGATTGTGTTATTTATTTATTTATTTATTTACCAAGTAAGGAGAGCCATGGGAATACGCCAAACCTATGACACCCACCATTGTTGCTGCTCCTGAATTCAGCGTGTGTTATGTTATACATATTTTTAACTATCCACTCCAAGCGACTACGTTATCCAAACGCACCTATTGTCACAGAATAATTTTCAACTTAAAGGGGGAATTTCATATCCATATAAAATAAAATTTTCTAATCATATTAACATCTAAAAAGTAAAAATTGGAAGGGGATACAAAATAAGTTGTCTTTAATATATTGCCAAAATTTAATTCCAGTATCTACTTGGTATGTAATAAAGAAAGAACTCTGATAATTATATCGCATATTTTGTAGCGTTGTAATTTGATCCTTGTTCGATATCATTGATCCGATATATAAAAATTATATCTTTTCACTAAGAGTGTGTGTAAGAATGAAATTAGTTTGGGTTTTATTAGCACTGCGAACATGTCTTTGGGGCGATTTAGCACATTCCAAATGCCAAAATGCCCCAATAAAAATTGTCCATACCAAACTTTTGCAACTGTGAGAATGCTGAAGAGAAATTCACACAGACACACAGTAGCGTGGGCACACAGACGAGGTAAATCGATTATTATTACTTATAAAAAATTTACATACTTTTTGGGGTGTGGCGTGCCTCCTTCTTGTTTGCACAAAACCAATACACTTCTATATCATTACGATGGTGGGTATAAAAATAAATTGTGATAAATATTATTGTTGTATTATTATGACAAACAAGTAAGAAAACTAAGTTTGGCTTAGGCCAACTCCTAAATATCCTCCACATCTACCTTCTATAGCTCAATTTTTGTGGTACATAAATAGATTTTGGTCGATTGTGGGCGTGGCTCTTTACCGATTTTTCCTATTTTAAAAAGCGATCTGCGTTCTAAAAATTAAATTGTCTGTACAAATTAGCTTAATATCTTTAAATTTACTAACGCAAGAATGCCAACAACAGACGGACACACGGACTGGGTTTTTGATGTTAATCAAGAATATATACACTTTATGGGATCTTTCACGTTTGTTGCAAACGGCATGACAAACTTGGTATACGGGGGGTATCTTATGTGGAGGGTATAAAAATACTGAAGGTGTTGCTTATGCAATATTCGATTTCAGCCACATGGTATTTATAATGTGCGCTTTATATTTTTTACTTATATTTTCACCTGAACAACAAATATTTATTTTTCATGTGCTCGTGTCGATTATTTGATATATTTGTTTGGAAAACAGTCGAATGGAGAGAAGCCAATTTCATATGCGGATGCTTGGGATCTGGCCACAACAATTGGTGCAAAATATATTGAAACCTCATCAGCCACACAGGTATGTATATTTATGAGGTTCAGTCTTTAGTTAGTACTTTTGTGTTGTGTTCATGTGTTTTATTCATCTGTTTTATTTATTTATGTAAAGCCTTGTAATATATTTTTATATGAAAACCTTTCCTTTTTTGGAAAAATATTGTAATTTTCATATTCTTCACATGTAATGGTTTTATATTAAGTACAACGTTTTGTTTGTAATTACTGAGTAACGTCAAAATTTGAAACGATTTAATAATGTCCGTGTACTCGTGCACAAGCGACCATTGTGACAAAAATCAATTTACACTCTGAACAAGAAGTTACCGATTTAGAGTAAGCAAAATAGGTTAACAGCACCCACATCAACGGTTTACCAAAGTTTCTCACAACCTAAAAATTTACGTTACAAAAGTAAAATTTTATATACACGGTATAAGTGAACGGATTTGGATAAGGGATACGCCCACAATTTACAAAAGAAATCTGTTTTGTGTAGAATTCAAATATGAGGGTGATCTATAATATTGGATACAACATATTTTGGCAATATATAGCAAAAAGCGCATATGTGCCACGCCCACAATTTTAAAATAAACATAGGTGGTGTACCTCTTTGGGACCAAGCTATACGTAATGTTCCCGCATGTTTATAAATACAATACAACAAGGCTGAGGGGCCGAAGGGACTATTACTCCTCCTCAAATTTTCTAAATTTGTGATACCTCCCTAATATTAATACCCACCTACGTCTCTGCATTAAACAACGTTCTGTATAGATGTTTTTATTTTAGGGCGCAATCATTTTATTCAAAGTGTTGAATGGTTTTAAGATGTTCTACAACATTAATATGTCATGCTATGTTTTTCCTTTCCACATTTGTTTGTATTGTATTCTTTCACAGATAGCAGTTGACAAAGTTTTAAAATTTTAATTGTGTGTATTGCGTCGAAAAACTTAATTATTGTAGTTTTATAAGAAACTTTTTAGAGAAACTTGTAGAGAATTATGTAAATGATACAAGCGTGTTCTTATGAATTCCTTTTTTTATTTTATTAACTTTGGCTAGAACCAAATATTAAATGCCCTCCACCTTCATTTACAAACAGCGGGCGTGGCAAGTGGCTAATTACGCCCTGCAATGTACGTAATACGATTCAACTTCCACGTTCGTTATTCGACCGCGCTTTTTTCATAAGATCGATAGGTTTCTTAATTATAAATATGTTAGTAAACAACTTTTTAAATTTTTGTGACAGCGAGAGATTTTTGTCGACTGTGTGCATGGCCCACTTTTTCAGGCCCGGTAGCAGTTGGAAAGATTAAGTAAGAGGGTTAGAAGGGCTAGTGTTTTGGTTTTGGACAATTTTAGCCAATTGGTTAAATATGGACCTACATACAGACACTAGACATATTAGGATAAGACTTCATCTCGCTATATCGAAATGTACAACTGTAAAAGTTCCAACAGCAAACATGCGGAAGGACTCAAATTTTAACGCTGAGGCATTTTTCGCGGTGTTGGAAACATTTTATCAAACTCTCATCACTAAGGTAGAGAATATAAATGCATTAAAAGTGTATTTCAAAAACACTCATATTCTGGTTTGATTCATTGTCTCCCTTGTGTAAAAGATATTTCTTTGAAGTTGTATCTTAAGAGCCTCAAGGCAGTATTAAGTGTTAGTGAATATACGTACACGCTTAAACATATGTGTTGTAAGGAATGGAAAGCCGTCTGGCTATGTTTTAACTGATTTTTTATAATTTCACATTAAAATTACACACAAAAGTTTTGTGTATATATCAACTTATTTTTGGATTTGTTGCTAATGCTCAGAATTTTACGTCTAAGCATTTCTTGTCAATACTTTGAAACACTTTTAATTACACGTTACGTTTTACTTTACAAGAAAACTCTGTAACAATGAAATTTAATTAATTTTGGGAGAAAAAGAAATCTAATCAGGTTTGCTAGTTTTGTGAACTCTTTTAAAAAAGTATTTTCTGTATCCGTCTAACTCCCTGTACAATATGTACCGTAACTATTACACAAACCAATATAAATATTTATATATGTATATAGTTTTACTTGTTCTATATCCTTAAAATGTCAACAGATTTTCGTTAAGCTTGGAAAAGCAACAAAAACAAAACACATTTCAGTTTACGTTGTAACTAAACTTTTCTCTCCTGAGAAACTTTTTCGAAATTAATGTCTACATGTAAATTTATTTACCTTTGTCTATACCTTATATTCTACACCAATGATGAACAAACAGGTTTTTCGAATTCTTACTTTTAAAATATTTTTATCACTACAGAAGACCTCTTAGTATATAGTAGTTAAAATAAAAAACACCTTTTCGTAGTGGCCCTTATAATTAGGAAAAGGCACTTTTGGATCTAATTCAAAAAGTATTGCTTTCTCTATGGAGTTGGATAAGCCTGTTCAAGCGTTTTAAGGTATAATAAAGTAATCTCCGGCAGAAATACTAGCTTTCTTTATTATTTCAGCAGTAACTATTACGACAAATAATATTTTGTAATTATTGTCAAGTTTTTTAATTTTGATTTGACCAATGATAGCAAAAGGCTCGTGATTTTATGTTTGCGCAGCACTGTCCTACACTACTTTTTTCTCTCTCCTAAAATAGTTGAAGTAAAACTAATTCTTTCATATCATATAATATAACGTGTATTATGTACGTATTCTCCATAATGACATTTCCGGTCTTTAAGTTACTTTATATGTAATTTATCAAGAATGTCCTTCCGTCCGTTTCCATATGCCTACGTTTCCGTAATTTGAATTTTAGTTTTTTGTGTGCTCCTTAAACGCATGATGTAATAATTTACGTGAACATAACTTTGATTAATATATTTATTTGTATTCATTAATTGTTTAATTTTCCTCTCTTTTTCATATATTTCAGTACAAAGTCAAAGAAGTTTTCGACACCGCTATTTGGGATGGTTTAGTCCCTGAAGCTTTGCCTGCACCTCCGCCTTCTTTGTGGAAAAAATTATTTTGTTTAGCATAATAAATGATACTTTAATTCATTTCACTAACGCAAACGGTATTAATTAATTAATGTTTTATAGAAATAGAAAATGTATCAATACACAATAGACTGATGCTGACGTAAATAATTCTTAGTGCGAACGATAACAACCTTAGAAAGTATAAAATTTTAATTTAAAATTTGTTCATAATTATAGTAATTAGTTTTACATAGATTTCATTATATACATATTTCCTTTTTTATATATAAGTATGAGTAGTTAATTGTATTCCATCCATGTTCTTGTTAGAACGTAGTGCTTTCATATAAATAAATATTTTTCAATGATTTTTTAAAAAACTAATTTTTATACCTTCCAAATAAGGTGCGGGGTTTACTAAGTTTGGCATTCCAATAGCAACACCCAGAAGGAGCCTTCAGAAACCCTACAAAGTTTATATATATTCTTGATCAGCACCAAAAACTGACTCGATCTAGACATGTATGTCCATATGTCGTGTCTCTCTGTTGTTGTATTGTATTCTCAGAATCATAAATTTGGAGTTATTAAGCTAAAATTTCATACGGACACTTCTACCCTCGCTTGTATGCATTTGTGAAGGGTATTTAAGATTTGGCCCAAGCCAAGCAATTTTCTGATGCATAAAAATCACTATCGAATGATAATTAAAATGCCATGTAAGTAATTATATGAGATAGCCGATTATATTATAAAATTCCTCTCATGCGGTTTTTATCTGGTTCAACATATGGTGGTAGCTGCTATTTTACTATTTGCATATTTTTCATATCTCTCATTCTTTATTCCAGCACAGGCATGAGTACTCATAGAAATATTTCAGGTGCAGTAGTGTAAGAAATAAATTCCAATATTACCGTAACGTTGTGACCTGAAAATGCCTGAAAAGCAAGATTTATAACTCGAGTAAACTGTACGTACCGAAGACAGTAAAGAATTAAATTTTGCCAAAGTCAGTTTTCATCCTCCAGCAGATTTACATAATTTTAAAGTTTTTATATTAACAAGAAAAAATTTAAACATAAAGTTTGATAAAAAAAATTTCATCCAAATTTGTCTTCTTAGTGTTGCAAATAAGTAATTCCTCATGGCTTGTGGCCACTACCTCACCGTACAATGCATAATATATCTAAAAGCAAACTCTTGTAACTTTTGTAAGCCATCAGCCTGTCAATGTAGTAGAATTAGGAAAGTTTCGTGTTATCTTTTACGAAAATTAACAACATTTACAAAATTATTATCATTGTGAGAAAGTTTCATTCATATAACAAAACAAATGAAAATATTAGAGTCGCTGAGACCGACGTGTTATAATCCCCTAGACTACTTGGTTTTAAATTGCACGGTAATCTAAATGATAATTTATTTGTAAGCATGATTGAATTAGAATTTGAATTTGAAGTGCTGCAAGCAGGTCCAATTTCCAAAAGCATCGTTGTTGCTATTTCACAGCTCCAAATTACTATAAAGGCAGACCTATGAAAAATGCTTCGCTCTGAAGATCTGATATATAATTATATCACATTCGAAATGAAAACTTATTGAAAATTTTCATTTTCTAATTCCAAAAAAACATATTAATAGTTAGCCTGCACATAAACATAAAGTTTTCTATACAGTACGTGATGTAGATTTGAACAAAATAATTCCATTCGAACATTTAAATTTGTTGTATGTATGTGTAAATGTAAACAGCGACAGATGAACACCCCCTCAATGGCGTGCAATGCCAATTTTATTTAATCCAGTACATACATACTGACTCTGGTCTGCCAGTTGTTATGAACTGAAATATAAATTTTTTATTGCATATGTTAAGGCAGAAGTATAAAATTGCAATGCAGAGAGAATGAGCTCTATTTAGCAAAATATTGTTCACGCACACAGATACATCTAAATTTGTTCGACTTGTTACAACTTGGGGTGTGGAATATAGTCAAGTTTGTCAAATCCAGGTTTAATCCCTCCAGGGGACAAATGTTAATTTTTCACAATTTTCTAATTCATTACAACCTTCAATCTGGTCAAGCTGAAATCTTCACTTCAGAACATATAGATACTTTGTCCAATTGTCTGCAATATCTAGAAAGAAATTAAATTTTTAAACTGATTTATGTCTGTCTGTCTGCCTTCCGTTTGCAGAAATTTAAATATCGATACCACACTTGGCAAAAATATTCGTTGTCGCACGCAGGTTAATATTTAAATTGAATTGGGCAAAATCGATGAAAGGACGCGCCCTCGGGGTGAAACAAATTTTTCAAATTTTTTTAATTTCTGCACAAAGGTTGGTGTTTAAATTGGGCAAAATCGGACGCCACGTCCATACTCGATAACAGTCTATCTATCAGACACAAAACTTGACCTACGAAGAAGAATATTCGTACACATTTTTCTATTCAACATTCCCATACATATTCTTCAAATGGGATGCACACGTTGGATATAAGACAAATATACAATTTGTAAGAAATCTGCCATGGGCGGTTTGGGTATTTAAAATTTTTGCCAAACTTCACTTTTTACTTGCTATTGGTTTTTGTTGTTGTTATTTATTAAGAGTTATTATTATTATTGCAATTGTTTCATAGCTTGTCAATTTTAACCCATGTGCAGCACAATTTTACTCCATGTACCCGAATGAGAATGAGAAATTTTCATTTTATACATCATTTATATTTTATACATTTTGTCATCACTTGAATGTATTGTAATTTAGTTATACCAGTTGAAATGAGCCATTTCTGTAAATGCTTTATATAATTTGTGGCTTTTTAAATGATGTTTATTTATTCATTAAATTTGTGCACATATGTGTAGTATGTGTTTTTTATTAAAAATAATAATAGTAAAATATTTGTATATGTTGAAATGTGTGGTAAATGGTTTTAAATATTTACCACATTCCGAAAGGAAAGAGTGACTCAGACCAAATTTCAGACACTCTTCACCTTTGTTGTTAGAATGTAAGAGTAACAAAACTACGCAACTATTACACGCCTCAAGAGGATACTGAGAAGAGATTTTTGCAATTTTTTGTAAAATTTCTCCCCTTTCCCCACATCCATGGATAAGTGCATTAAGTAAAACGTAAATTTTTAATTGATAGTTTGGATTTTCATATTTCTTGATCAAATGAATTGATCAAGTTTTGTAAGCCTTTTGGCAGACAGACACACGGCCAACATCATTCCATCTCCGAATTCCACTTCTTATATTTGCAAACACAATAATAAACTTAGTGCTCTCTCTCACCTTAAAGGGGAGATTAGGAAGAGGAATAGTTCAGCTCACATTAATTTTATTTTATTAGATAAGTTTGCGCTTATAGTTTAGTACAGTGTTTATAATTTTATACCACAACACAAATAGTTCATAATTTACAAATAAATGAATTTTATTATAAATAAAGGATTATATTTTATATCATACAGAAGATAAATAATTGTAATGGTAGCAATACAGAAAACATTATGTTCTACATTCCCAAGAAAGCTGTACATTTTAAAGAAGGATTTGTTATTACATTTAGAATCATTTAAAATTTACTTGAAGTAAAATTCTTTATAATGGATGTTGAGCCGTTAACGTTGATACTATTTTTCAGTTGATTTAACATTTATTTCTCTCCCACCCAAAAAAAAAAAAAAACATAAAACGTTACACATAATAATCATCGCGTAGTCAGGCAAGAGTATTAAAATGTTTACAGTCACTCAAAAATGCTTGCATAATATGCTGCCAAAATTCTTCTCTTCATCGAATATATTAACGATAAAAAAAATGTTCGCCCTGGGTTCTTTTTTACATGTTTACATGTCACTGTTCATATAAGTAATATTTGTATGCTGCACTACTTGTGGTCGATGGTGATGGCAATTTAAGTGGATGCTTACCACTCTGTTTGTCAATGAAAAATTTCATTCAAAATCCAGTTACTTTGGCAAAACAACTGATTCGAATCGAAAATAGATAGAAAGGGGTAAATTTTGGATTCGTTGTAGAAAAGTGACAAATTTTGTATGTTTATAATAAAAGTTGTTGATTATTAGTTATGTGCCCTAATGCATAAAAAAGTTAAATTGAACTGAACCAGGTTTCGTAGATTGGGGGAGTGTTCGTTATCCGACAATGCTCATTTGTAGTTCGTAGATAGATAGATTATATGTTACTATACGTACTAAATTTCAACTATATAACTCAATTTAAATGGTATGTAAATAGATTTTGATCGTTTGTGGGCTTGACTCTTAGTCGTGTTTGTACAATTCAAATAGTGAACTACGTTCAGACATTATAAGTGTCTGCACAAAATTTTGACTAAATATCTCAACGTCTAAATTAGAGTACTGACAACGAATAGACCTATCCAGATCAAATGAGATATAAGTGATAACAAATCTTCAAGAAATCTGACTGCAATTAATTTGAGTGGTTTTTCCTAAAGCGCAGGTTATTGACTGATTCCATCTGTTCTTCTGCAGTCTTTGAGTGTCAGGTATCTTTCTATTTCTTCGCCGTTTTAATTTTGTTCAGAATTTGCGATGTTTCTAACGACTGGGACCTTCAAATGTAGGTGTATTTATATGGACTTTAAAAATAATTTTTATATTGAAATTTTAAAAATAACGAAAAAAAGTATATAAAACGATTGAAATAGTTAAATAGATGTGATCCAAAAATTGACTTTCATTCATTGCCTGAAATAATTAGTCATTTAATATTCCAGTACATATATTCACACAAAATTTAAATTTAGCTATTTTAATTACGTATTATGTACTTTAATAGTTTAAAAGTGAAATATTTTTATTTTTCACCAAATGTTTTTGAGAATCCCTCTGCTTATAAAGGAAGGCTTGACCTTATTTTTAATAAGGTATTCAATGGTTGACCTTAACCAACTATTTTTCACTTGTTCGTTTCGTTTTTTCTTATCTGCCTTCTTGTGTTAGAGAGCCTTCTGGGTATTTATGGTTGGTTAGTGTATGCGTAGGAGCCACATTTTTCCTTTTTCTTTAAACGAAAATTTATTGGATTTTTCGTATTTTTTCTTTGATTTTAGATGTTTTGATGTTCTGTCGCGGCAACTTCATCTTCATGCTTAAAATGCATAACATGGGTGTAGATATAGACTCGTCAATATATAGCGAGATATATTGGAACATTCTTTTTTATATTGTTATTGTGCTATTTTAAGGCTTCAATACAGCGCAATAGAGGCGCTTTATATGTTTTACATTATTTGCATTCTTCAAAACGTGGATGACAACAAGCAAAGCCACGAACAAAAATAAGTAGATTTTGTATTAGGTATGAGATTAAATAACTTTTCATACATTTCATATATTTTGTTAGGAACTATAATATACATAAATATTAGTTTTTTTTTCTTGACATATTTTCATTGAACTTTATGAGATTTTTTTATTGTAAAGTCTTTTTTAATTTGAGAAGTGAAGTTTACACAAGTTTTCTCCTTCAACTTGTTTTACTTTTTGTATTTTTTTTCGCCTGCCTTCTTTAAATCACCTATCCATTGTTTAGCGAGAATAGCGCTTCTGTGTGGAAAACTTTTATATATTTTCAAAATTTATTCTCTCTTGAATTGATATTGAGTTTAAACGTCAGCTGATGTTAGAAGTTTCCTTTTTCGATTTTATTGGATTTTTCTTTATTATCAATGCCGTAGGTGAACTCACTTAGTCATTCATTGTAAGCTGAAATTTTAGTTCTTTACTCAACTTTGGTTATAAAGAAATATGTAATTTCCGCAAATGATGCTATAAATAGTTTTGCTGTATTATTAAACGGCATTTCCACATAATTCAGGGGTTCGAAAAATGGTCGATCTTACTCATTGATACAGCTAATTATTAAAAGAATAATATAGAAAATATGTTAAAAAGTTTGAAATTTTCATTATAGAAAGACTTATTTCAAATAGAAGCATTTCTTGTTTAACGCAGGAGTCCTAAAAATTGTTCAATTCTAACCATTCCTAATATTTTCTTTCTTTGGTCCAAGACATGTCTTCGTATCAATTTCACCGAAATACCTAAAGATTGTAACCAAAACCTTGCGCACGCAACCAATACACCGACATTTGCGCAGACAAACAAGCTTCAATGGGCTTAGAAAGTGATTTTGTATTTAGATGTGGAGGATATTCAAGATTTTACCTGAGTCACAATCATGTTTTTCTTAGTTATTACGCAAAAACTTTAAAGGATAAGATATTCAAAAATTAGAAAAAACATTTCTTCAAGTATAACATAATCTACCATGCTCTCCAGAAAATTCGGAATAGGCAAAAATGCTTTTTAATAATTTACCATTTTTGATGAAGAGAAATAAAAACAAGAGATCAAGATGTTTCCTAAAAATTGCATTAAATTAGGTTTTAATATCCATTACTGTCTTTATTTTAAATTTTGCTATTTAGGATTAAAAAGAATCGAAATTTTATGTTTATGTAGCATTCTTGGAACCAAAATTGTTTGCCTACAATATTACAAACGGCTTATTGAATCTTTATGTAATAGAATTGAAATCGTACTATGGTCAAAATTAAAAACAATTAACATTAATTACTACCCAGACAAACAGTCTGTGTGAACATTTGGAAACTCATGCATATTCATTATTCCATAGACAATCAATAGAATCGAAATTGGTTATTTTCGTGTTTCTCGTTCTTGTGAACGAACGAAATTGATTGTTGTGAGTGCAGTTAGTTTTGTTTGTATGTAACTTCATTATTATTACAAAACACATGAAGGTTTAACCCCTAACGCTACCATAGCAACCATACGAAAAGCTCTATCGATGTTTGGTGAATCAATAGTGTATACACCTCAGCGGTTGGTAACCTAAGGCTTTCGCTTATTTATCGTTCGCTGCTGTGGTTTCATAGAAAATTTTATACCAGACACATTAAGGTTACTTTGTTACCACTCTCACCATCGTAAATTTTGAAATATCCAACTGAGTATTTTCTTACACAGTTTAAATTAGACAACATCGGTGCATGCAATCGACAAAAATCTATCTATCAGACACAAAAGCTGAGCTATTGTAGTAAATTGAAATGTGATGTCCACATATATCTATCATATCATATCAAATATCGCATGACGATCACGCCCACCATTACAAGAACCTCTACTTGGCACATGATTTGAGTTCTATAATAAGTTGAGACATAATACTTATACTATACTATTAGAGAAAATTTTTCGGGCCCGCAATTTAGTTTTTTACTTATTATTTACTTACAGTATTTATTACTATTTCGTACAAATAAGCGAAGTTGTCCAAGATTTAGCTTAAACCAAATATACGGCTTTTACTTGTCTTTTCGATGGTTTTCTCAACATTTAGCATCGTGCAGAGTTGCCAGGTGTAATTACACATGCCAACAACACTTTTTTATATATGTACTTAGTTATGCACTTTTCACATCATGCCAAACCATTTATATGAAGAAGTTGTAATAGTAATTATAAGCTGTGCGGTAATTGCAAAAATATTGAAGGGTCCTGCTCTGCAATGCCTTGTATAACTCCTAAATATTTTGTTAAACAACACTTAAATATCCTTTTGAACTCATAAGAACTAAGGTTGGTCTGGCAATAGAATATTCGAAATTTGATTTGAACTTCCTTTTTTCTTCACACTCTCTAATTGAATGAAATCGTAAAACATATTTCGAGATTTGATAATAAAGACATTTTATGAGATCTTTCCTTATTAAGTTTTTTTCTTTTCCTTCTCTTTTTGTTTTGTATCCTTTGTATCTTCATGCTTTTACATATATAAGTATAAGACGAATATTTTATAGGATTCTATGTAACAAACGGATGTGCACATAGAAAAGGAAATGCACCCTATTTAGGGAGTGAGGGGGATTGGTTTGTGTCGGCAAAGTTGTTGAATGAATATATGGAAATCCTGGTTTATTAGTTTAACACAACAACAACAACAACAATATTGTAACCTACACATACATAGTATGTATATAGTCGATTGCCGGCTGTGCTGAACCAGCAACATTGACACAAAGTTTAAGCCTCTCCGTGGCGAGAGTATTCACTTTGAGTTCACAAAATTGAAAATGTTTTTTTTGTTTTGTTTGTTTTTATCTCATTATTTGCTCCCTTTCAATACGTTTTGTTTTAGAGTGAACATACAACGGGGCGCAAAAAAACAATAACGACCACACAAAGTCCATTAAATCAGTCGACATGCTTACTGCAGGGTCAGTGCATTTTTTATTACACATACAATGAATATGTTGCAAAACTTCCATCACATGCACATATGTTTTGTATGTATATGGGAAACTTACAACCTAACATTTTAAGCACTATTTTTGGTGGATGTGTGTAAAGGAAGTGTAATGAAAAAGTATGTGCAGCAAGGCCTCAATAAGTATGTGTACAGACGAATATCTGACTAACAACACAAAATGGACTGCAATGTTTAAGGTGCTTTCTACCGCGTTAGTAGCGTTTTCATCTTTCATTAACAATATTAATGATTCTCAAGCACCTACCCAATGCGTAAAATAGCGCTGAAAAAAAAAAAAAAAACAAGCTAAAAATTTTACTTTTTTATTTAAAGAACACGGGAACCGCCTATTTAACTCCTAATTAATTCCAGATTCATCTCATTTTTTTTTTTCGAAAAGCAGTCTAAGACAGCTTAACACTCGAGATTCTGATGTGAAATGTCAAAGAGTGAAAAACGCAAGGAGTTGAAACACAAATAGAAGTGCCCTCATAAGCACCTATTCAAAGACAGTTCAATCACTCCAAAGTAACTTCAATACCCCTACGAAATTAAAAAGGATTCATCCCAAACTTAACTCAGACAATAATTAGTTCGAGTTCTGGCTCCGAAGCGCGATTTTATTTCGAAAGAAGCTTTGGCGCCTACTTGACAACAATTATTATAAATCTACTTAAAAATTTTTCTGATGAACTAATGGACTCCAAAATTCCGAAATTAATTCGTTTCCACCCCGATGTTGGCACTGACTCCCCCTCCTCACTTCAAATTATTCCAGATTAATACTTGTACTAATTTGGTTACTAAGCAGTCTATTTTACAAGTGCTTAAAGCAAAAATAGAAGCTCCCCACACTGCCCAACACCCTCTTACAAATCTATTCACAAAGCAAATGTAATGAATGAAGAAGTTTAGATTTGGCTTTGGCCATAATTTAAGTACCCTGCAGATCTATATACAGTATACAAAAAGTGTCCTAACAATTGAGATTAAGTGCAAATAATCTAGATCTAGATTGTGTAGATATGGGTAACATCCTTTCGTTTTAGCACATTAGATCTCAACAAATGTCAACTGCATGGCTGAATATTTTAAGATGATAGATCAAATTTTGTTTATTGGCAACGGGTGGGGACGGTACCATAAAATAATAAACACACGGATAGACACCGACAACATTATATGTATTTACTCTCAAGGATCTCTGACGACAGCTTTTGGGTATTGCAAACGGAATAACAACTTAACGTACCTCGTACCATCATGATGTGAAGGGTAAAAAAAGGGCAAAAAATAATTATGAACCGAAAATACTTTAAAGTGGCAGAAATGTAAGGGAAGTCGTGTGTGTTTATGTGCATAAAGTCACTAATGACAAATGTGTAGCATGTGTGTGTGAACGTGTGCGCAATGTATAGCCGGCAAACACTCAACATGTGAGAGATGCGGCAACTTTTCATATATGTGAACACAAGGGTTTGCCCACAAGTGTGCATGTGTCCATGATGCTTATCTTTTATATGAGATTTTGGATAAAATCTGTTTAGCTTGGCAGAAAATGCATGCATTACCATGACATGTCACAGGCAAAGAAGAAGAGTGCTTTTGAAAGGCTAGCACAAAAATCGTCCTAATTGAAAGTCAGGTCAGACTAATAAATTGTTTAGTTGACAAAAACCCAATTGTGCAGTATGACAGAAACGAAAAAGGAAACTTTGTTCAATAATTTTTTATGTGTGATCCAGTCTTTTATGGAAAATATAAAAGGATTAGAGTAGCTTATCCTAAAGCAATAAAAGACATTTTTTTCAATTTTATAACATCTCTTATTATCTAACATTATAATTGAATATAAACAAACTTTGCTTGGGAGGCATTTAAAATGGACGGAAGAAAAATCTCATTTTCAACTGGTACGTTGGAATTACAGTTAATAAGAGAACGTATGTTTTTCATTTAACACGCTTTTAAAGCCTTTTGAAAAACTTACCTCTCATTGTGTGTGATTAATGCGATGATTACGAATATGACAAAAGCATAATTCATGTATTTGATACATTTTGTGCAACAAGTTTCCGTTATAAAAAATTTATATTTCCTTTATGTATCAACGTTTTTAAGTGATATGATATATGTACATAGATATGTACATACACACATACATTGTCATAACTCATTTTACGATAATACATATTCGAGCTTTGTTCTTTCGATTTTTGCTCTAAATAGATTATCTAATAATACGGATAAAATCCCTTACTATATACTATATAACAGATGATTTATTTATAATTTAAAATAATTGATTTTTATTCATACGTATTAAGTGTAAGGGATGGATTATTTTTTATAAGTGGTTATGATTAAAGAGATTATTGTGTCACTTTGTACAAGAATATAAAATTATTATTAAATAATAATTGGTATTGAAATAAAGTATAAAAGATGGAATAGCTTTGGACTGAGTCTATTTTAAGGGCGTGGCACGTACACTCTTGGGCTCATTTTTCATCATCGGACGGAGGCATCAGAGACCCCACAAAGTATATATTTTTGATCAACATCAAAAACTTTGTATACCCACGATCACATCTGAAGTGTATTTAAGAATACAAATTTATCAATAAGAAAAAATACTAAATATAAAACAATTAAACGGCATTAATGGTGCTAAAACAATTTCATTTATAAGGAAAATGAAATAAAATTTTTAAAAATTAGCTAATAATTAGCAACTTACTTAAATATAAACATTAACTGTAAATGTAATAAAATTAATTTCTTTACAAAATACTAAACAAACAAACTTTAGGCGTTGAAGATCCCTTCTACACAATTGGGTCAATTTTATTGAAAAGAATGCAAAAACTTGAATTGTTCTGTTCTTTACCACTTCAATACATAACACGACAAAACTTCATGCCAAAGTTTATTCACATAAATTTCTAGTCAGCAGTAAAAACACTGTTGAACGTAATCAACTCAAACATAACACTAACATAACACATTAAGTAGCAATTACAAAAACCGCCAAATGAAAAATTGAGAGATGGAGTGCGACTAGTTCCAGCAGTTAAATAAAGCGCTTGCGCTGGAAATTCATTCAGAAAAATGTTGAACACAAACACTCGAACACATACTCGTTCCTACCCTTCTTTGATATTCTGTAAGCGTAATGCCAAGTAATCAAAATAAAAGCGGTGTAGGATGCATTCATTCTTCCTCTTCTATGTGTTGGTTGCTGTTGTTGTTTGTCTACACATACACGAAACCTTATAGCTACATGGATTGTAAATATCCAAGTAGAATATTATTTCACAATAAAATACCATGTTGAGTGAAGACTTTAGTCAGTTGGCTTTAGAACATATTAACGGTAATATCGTTTGTTCATGGACGACGAAACAGGCTGAGCATATAACAGCACATATACACACACATACATAAAAACATATTCAATATTAAAAAATGTAATTTATTAAAGGAAAAATTCAAGTCAAATAAAAAGTGAAAAAAAGCGAAATTTATTGAGAATATAAAATAACGCAATTTTGTGCTACCTTTTTGCATTCGCAAATATACACATGCACACAAACACCTACAGTTAATAATCTTTAAAATAATCACTCATACGTCACAGTGACCGGTGATTTATTTATAATTGTGTTACGGTAGCAATGTTTTTATTATTCATGTGTTTACGGACATTACCTTGTATGTGAAGGTTGTTGGTACAATTTCAATTAAAATTTCATGAATTTCCATGTAATTGTGAGTAAAGAAACACAGTAATTTGAGGCATAAAAAAAAAGGAAAATTATAACGTATTAAAATTTGAAATAAAATAATAAAATGATATAAAATAAAATGTTAGACTTTCTCTAAAAAATCATAAAATTTATTCACGTTCACTCACACACTTTTATATTCTAAACAACGCGAAGGTTCAGTGTGTGTGATGTGCCCACAAAGCACGAACTATAACCATTTTATAAAATTCTATAAATGCTTATCCTGTACATCCGGCGGTAAACGCCTTCTGTAACTAATACAACGGTATAGCTTTTCATGCCTTTATCACATGCATTGTACGCCCGTTGCCACAGTGAATTTATGTTTGTCCACTGTATCCATTGTATGCTTTGTATATACGCATTAAAGTGTGCGCTTAATGTGTGAATGCACATGAGTGTTGTTCAATTTCTTTCATAATACTTGCTGGGTGCTTGTTGTGAAATGGACAATGAGTGGCAACAACTACAATAACCCTACATGGACATTTAATCTAGTCGTTGGCGTTTTATTAATAAT
Organism: Ornithomya fringillina; assembly: GCA_963978525.1. Taxonomy (NCBI): domain Eukaryota; kingdom Metazoa; phylum Arthropoda; class Insecta; order Diptera; family Hippoboscidae; genus Ornithomya; species Ornithomya fringillina. Next base: position 13,266,742 of record OZ021693.1, read on the forward strand.
ACTGCTGCCACACCAGCAACAATCCCATGGACAACATGTTTTTGTTACAACACAACATGTTGCAAATACATCATCATCATCATCATTTGCCGCCAACCTTAATAACCGCGCTAGTAATTTTGTTAGGTTTGGATTGTATCCTTCAGAGCCTCTACCATCACGGTTTGTGGTAAAACATGAAGTAAATAACTTCAAATCGCCAGGGAAACCATACTTTCTTTATAAAGATTCCATCAGTACAGAGTACGATACATATAAAAATGGTAAGTAAATTTGTTGCAGTTGCATGAGCATCATGTGCAAGTTTGTTACTCAAAATATCATCAATAGTTTATGTTCACTCGTGCTACAGGAGGTTTTTACTTCTTTTCATGCGATTGCGTTCAGAATAATTTTCGAAAATGAAGTCAGTCAGTAAGGTGGTAAAATTTTGTTCATAATTTCTTAGTAAAAATTACGAAATGAGCATGGAATCAACAATGTATCAATTTGTCAAAACGTGTGCAACAGCCGTAAAGACGGGACAGGAATTGAACGTATGTACATATTCGATTCAGACAAGTCAGTCTGCCTGTACATCTCATGCTGGTATTCTCGTAAATTTAGAGTTATTAACTTGAAGTTTTATCCGTCCGTAATTCCGTTTAAACTGGACAAAGTCATGCGAAAATTGCGACCACAATTACAAAAAATTACTTATAAATCTCAAAAGCTATGAGGGTGAAATTTGGTACTTATTTACCCCAGAGGGTGTGGTCGAATAAAAGACACGTTCACAAATTACAAAAAAACTTTAATTATATTAAATGCGTTTTAACTCCTAAACTACTAAAGAGCCGTTCACGAGTCACTTGGAACTACTTAAGAATGATTGTTTGTTATTCTAACGTGTTCATCATATAAATCGCATTTTGTGGAATCTTTCAATCGACCTGTATAGGTTTAAAGAAGATTACTATTAAAAATGGACTCAATCGGACTCCACAGCCTTTGGAAAGAAGTTGTCCAATTCAAATTTTGAAACACATCGCTTTAACTCTTTTAATATATAACTTTTTATAACTTCATGATTTATAAAATTTTCATGTGACAAAAATTTTCCCTTCACTTGTAGTCAATTTAAAACTGATGATTATTGGAGTTAATCCATTACAATCAAAAAAATATTGGATTGAATTCATTTAGTCAAAAATATTATATGCTCTAGTTTGGATTGGATTGAACGGCTTGAAAACCTTTTCATAGAAGACAATTATCCTTATAATCAAACTTATAGCATAAATGGTGGTACGTGTACGTCATATAGGTTACAGTTGAACCAAGTGATGTAGGGAATCAAAAGGTTGGACTTTACTCAATTTAGAGTTTAGACGATTTACTCAATTATTAAAACATAAACTGTTATGATAACATCACATGTACAAAAACATACACTGAGCGCCCGTATTTTAAAAATATTTAAATGCATTGTAGCGGTGATAAACCTTAATGGCTCTATTCTACCGCTATTTAAGTTAAGTATATAAAGCATCATCTATACGCTAAAAACTTTATGATTATACTTGTGGGCATGCATTTATAGCAAGCTGCATTATACACTAACAGCGTCAGCATTATACAATTGACTCGGATCATAAATAAACAAAATATTTAGCATATGACCACAATACCCTTACACGGTAGGTAGGTATGATGTGAATTAGTTAACTGAACTGTGTATGTTCAAATTGTCAAATTGTTATTTTAGCTCGTTATACCGTTGTTCAGTTGTTGCTGCTTTTGTTGATATTATAATACCCCAACAGAATAGAGTTGTTGATGATATAAGCTTATAAACAACTTTATACTATTTGGTGATAGGATAGGATATCATATCCGTATGAAATATGAAAGTTTTTTTCTCTATATGATGTTTGCGCTCTAAAACGTGCCTAGTTGAGCGTTTTGCAATTTAATGCGAATATAATATGAATATAAAGTGAAAGTTATTTTAAAGACTATTATATTTTTACCGCAGTGTTGATTTGCACTTAGTAAAAATATTTACGGCTTCTAAACAATATACACTAAATCGCTCGATAGAAAAGTTTAGATAAAAAAGGACTTTGCGGTTTTAAACCCCGTTTTAAATTACTCAAAAGACTTTTAAACAATTAAGATTTTTACTCAAATATGATTTTTTTAATAATAACATCAGTGTTGAATATCAACACTGCAACATGTTTGTAATACCTAAACGGCAAATGCTTCAATATCGAAATCTGAATCGATTTAATATTATGCGTCTACCCGTCCGTTCGCCTGGGTCGCCATGTAACATTTTTTGAGATATTTCGATAAAATTTAGACCCAAAGAGGAAAATAGATCGAATCGGACCATTTCTAGAACTTCCCCCATTAAAGATTCTATTAAATTGAAAACCTTTATGTGGAAAAAAATCGCAATTCTTAATATTATTGAATAAAAAGTGATGAAGTATTCTTAGTTCATAAGTGTTTGTGCCAAATTTGGATCCGGTCGGCCCATTTTTAGGAACTGTTTCCTTTCAGGGCAATGTTCTGCACTTACTGCCAAACTAATTAAAGTATAATATGTGGGACTAAGTGGTCCCTATAAGGGTATTAAAGGACTTGACCGACTATTTTAGTTCAAAACTTCAATACTTCTGACCGTTAGTGTTCCCTAACGTTCTTTTATAATACTAAAGGCTCTTCTCCTGATAGCTTTAACAGCATTTAAATACTTATCAACAATATTTATTTACTTCTGTAAATTTCCGTTTCGATGTCGGGCTGCTCGCGATTGTACTTCTATTTATTTATTTTAGTGATAAGTAATTAGTATTGCACCCCAACCTATTATAATTTTCCCTTTTGTTTGTTTCTCTTAAAATTTATGATGCACTTGTAATTTCAATATGTCCTCATTTAGTACTACACAAGCACTCGTACATTACATAATAAGCGTATGAAAAAAAGTTACTAAAACTATACAAATGTATGTTGTATGCACGACTGCAACACTGTGCCTTCACACTATTTGTGGTTTCATATATAGAGCGTGAAGCAATTCACCGCTTTTGTTATAAAATATTTAAATTTTCATATCCATGCCCCACATACATTCATGCATGGAATTCTTTTTAATATAGTTCAAGCGTCGCGACATTCTTAAGCCCCCCCCCCTCCCAATTCAACCAATTGAAAGTGCAAAAGGAAACTGAAAATAGTTTTTAATGGAATAAATGTGGAATAAATAAGGTACACAATCAAGATGAACGTTAAATTTTGTACAAGGTTTCTCCATGTAGCTATTTAGCCTCTCTCTTAAATTCGATATAAATAAGTGTGTGTACACGGATACCGAAAGGATCTCATTTTCATTTTTTAAGATTCTCCTTTATAGTAATGATGGCCTGATAAGGGTGTTTGTTTTTCTTTCACTTAATCCAATAATTTGGTCTACACTGGATAATAAATAGTTTTCTTTTTCTGTGGAAAAGAATCCTTTTCATTAATATTTTTGTATTTCCAAAGAAATTCATTTCGTTTTCGACTTTGTAGGAAAGTTTTAAATGAGAAGGTTCACTTAGTGGAGATTTATATTAGACGTTCGTTTTTATTACACTTTTAACACTCTCACTACTAACAGATATGGTGCGGATTTATTACATTTCAACGAAGGGCCCAGACTGTAGGAAAATTGCAAGTGCAAGTGTTTTAATATACAAATGGAAATAAAGTGCGAGAAGATTAAAATAACAGCACAACACAAACTAAAGAAATAAAAAATAATAAATAAATGTATAGTGAAGTGAGAAGAGACATTTTTTACTTGTTTTTACTTTTCTTCACTTTAATCTTCTTCTTTCTTCTTAATAAAGTCAACCATACAACTTATTTTAATAAAACTGAAATTGTAGCGACCTTTAAAGTTGTTTAATCAATTTTAATTATAGAGTAGGAGAAAAGGACTACAAGCATAAGCGAAAGGAGTTTTTTGTTACAATACAACAAACAAACACTTCATTACAGATAAGCGCGCTAATTTTGGAGTGAACTTTGCATAAAATGTTAGTCTAATTAGAAAGCATGCCCCGCTTTTTGTTTAATTGTTACTTTCTTTCTGCTTTCAAACGTTAAACACACACACACACAAGCACACAATGTTATTTGTTTTGGAGAGGATGTTTCCTAATTGCAGGAAACAGAACTTAATTAAATGCCTGATATGTAGAATTTTGCTGCAATCTCCTAATTACACTGATTAGTGTGGTATTGTAACTTATACTAGATAAAGTGCACATTGTGAATTTCTTTGCGCATAACAGAAAAAATTCAAATACTTTTTATAAAAATAAAAAATGAATAAAGATATTATAGGCGATTCTGCTCGAACATGCATTGACTTGCACCGTTTTATTCCATAATTTATGTATTAATTAGTTGAGTTGTATCAGTAAATGCGAATCATTGTCACATACAAGCATCATGTAGTTAATTAATAACGTAATTAACTATTCTTTAGCAAAGAATTAAAAAAAAAGTATATTTCCGTTTAGTTTGAAAAGGGCTCAAGTTCCACTTTCCAAACAAATTGAGATGGCAATTCAAAAGCCCTTTAATGTGATGTTTTTATGAGCGAAAAGATTCAGATTCAGATATTTAGGCGATGAAAGTTAGATGAAAGGTGGTGCAAGGCCACAATTTTTATAATTTATAGGATAGAAAAAAGAGTTATTACTTTACTACGTAAAATTTATGTCCTGATCCTGATGTCCGTAGAGGGATTGAGATTTAGATCAAAAATATACTTTATGAAATACTTTTTAGACCTATGAATCCTCTTTCTAGGTAGGGCTAACCGAATTCAAAATTAAAAATACAGGTTGGTTTAAAAGTCGAGCCCTTATACTACAAATTTTAACGGCTTGTTTATATAAATTTAATTTGAAAGGATTTTCCGAACTGCACACACATTGTTTTAACCGTATTTTCAGTTCATCTTAATGGTGTTTATTGCGTATAAATTCAGTTCAATTGGTTTTATTGCTTTTTATGATAATATTGATGTTTATTTACTTATTTGATTCAAGTGCACTTTTGACATTATCATAGAGCGTTTTATGTTTCACATAAATGGCATAATGGTAGCGATAAACTGCAACCGGTTAACGATATTCATTGAATTGGAAATCCTCTTTGAAGCACATGCTTCAATGAAAGCGCAACACAATAATATCTCTCTTAGCGAAATGGCGAACCATATATTTATAATAAGTGTGTTTGTGGAATAAATTACTTCTCTAGCTTGGTTTTATGCGAAGTTAACAAGTTAATGTTGAATTCAGCTTAAGTTATAAATAAATTCCTGTGGCTTTTTCATACAAAATTTATGTTTGAATGTAAAGTTGAATACTTTCACCACTTTCTCTTTAGTCCGTTTAATACCACTGCTAAGGTTCATAATAACCGCATATAATTATGACTTATTAATTTTTTATTTCACTTTTAATGACTTTCATAGCACACGAATACCTCACGCACATTGTCTGGAATATTTAAACATTATAACGTTATTTGCTTTTAATTACGAATTCGACCGAATAATATTGGTGAACAACCATTTAGTATTTTCGTGTTTAAGTGGAACTAGTACAAATTTAGTTTAGGCTAAATTTAAAATTTCAAAAACCCTCCACATTTGGCATGGCAGGTATATTAGGCCCTCTAATAGTGTATGTATGAGCTTCCAAATCAAGTTTTACGTGCAGTAAAACCATTTTTGACACATCGTTGGATAGGACGACTATAGCTTTGAGTTCCAATTTTCAGGTCCCTAGGTCCATTTTTAAGCCAGATATATAGATATTTGTCAATTTTGGGCGTGGCTCTGAACTGATTTTACCAGATTTAAATAGCGATCTTCGTACAAAAACTGAGGCATACCTGGAGACTTCATTTTGGAGTTACTTAAGAGATATTGAACTAATTTTAAAATAGATTCAAAGTTATTGGGGTCACATGAGTACCTTGACCAATTTCGGAGTACAATTAAAATTAATTCGCAATCAATTAAAAGTTACATTATCGATCACTATGGTATCAACTTATATAACTGAAAAAGTTTTAAGTACGAATTTATTTAAAAAATCAAAACATTTTCTTTAGTTTAAATCCTTTTGAAACATTTTTTTTTTTTATCATTTTTTTATCATTTTTTATCATCTCGGTATAAATACCTGAAAAACAATTGCTGAAAGAAATGAACCTTAAGTTGAAAAGTATTTCATCTTATTGTTTCACGTAAACACTTAAGCTTCAAAAATTGTTCTAAATGTTAGAGTCACGTACAATTTAGAAATAGCAAACATCTAACACTTTAGTGGTCGTTACGCTTGAAGAAAACTTCTTCCAAGAATATATTCCATGAAAAATTTCAAAATGAAAAGCAAACAAATTAAAATTACTTTAGAAGAAAGAATGAAGAAATCAAAAATGAAACTTTATGGCACCTGTTGGTAGGGATTTAAAACTTTTTAAAATCTACACGATTTTTATTAAAGGAAGAATACTTTATAAATAAACAAAAATTTTACGTAAAATCGATAATAAATCCAAGATATTTGAATAAGTTGTTGTTGTCTAGTGAATAAGGTACGCGCAGGTAGGTTTTTCAGTACACGCCATGGTTTTCAAATTCGATTTGGGCAAAAATCCGCCGCATCAGCATTTGTGCACAATTATATTGTTTTCACTTTAGTAGCGTTGCAGCCATTTTGCACCTTTTGTTATTGCATTAAAACATTTACCAAGTAAACGGCAATCTCACGGCGCAGGTGATGCCGGTGAGCGTGCTGTCCATAACATACGTTTTCAACACATTGCACATTTCCATTTACTTTCATTTATTTGAGTTCAGTTCAGTTTCCTCCATGTATGGGCGTTTGTAGGCATGCATTTATTCGCATTGGTAATTATGTGTTTGTCTGACACTGCACATTCTGTAACATGATGAAAACTTTAATTTGTGTTTTACACTTGCTACCGTGGGGCGTAAATAGGAGAGAGGCAGAGGGAGAAAAATAATGCCATAAGTTGTATACAAACATTTTTATACACAACACATAACAGCGTGTATTTATAGAACGCTGCACGAGTTGAAAAACATCATAAATCAAAAGTAATAATTTCGCAATTATTATATTTTTGGAAGCAAGTGTTTAGGTCGGCAATAAAAAAACTAAAAAAAGCAGTTTTGGTCGTTTCTATGATTTCAAAATTTCACAAAAACCTTGTCTTTGTACGATAATCGTTTGTAATCTAAAATAATAAAAAAAAACGAATTTTTCCTTCCATTTTCATTGTCCATTTCGTCTATTTAAGTTCAGTACCTTAAAACTATGAGAACGTGAGCCACTAAAGTATGAAAAATTTGAATATCTTGATATGTGCTGTGCACTACTTAATGAATGATTGGAAAATAAGTACATTTAGCCTACTTTCGAACTGCACGAATATGATGAACAAATGAGAATCAAAACGGAGTAGAAAAAAGTATAAAGATAAAAAATAACTAAAATTAATTTCTCTTTTTATACCCTGCACCTTAGCGATGGGGGTATACTAGGTTTGTCATTCCGTTTAAAACCCCGAAAAAGACGACTTCCGCCTCCCACAAATTATACATACTGCTGATCAGCATCTAAATTTGAATGAAATTGACAGGTGCGTCAGGCTATCTGTAGCTGTAACGCTCACGTCGTACGTTTAGATATATCGAGCTGAAATTTTATATAAATATTTCCAGATTCTTTCGTAAAAATCAATCAAGTGTCACGCCCACAATCAGCAATGTATGCAAAAATGTATCCATCGATGTAAAAATGCAAAGGTCGGATAACAAACACGTCCACAATTTTTAGCTTTTTTGCGAATTTAACCCAGAATTTGACTCTTTACCACACCTACCGCTTGTATATGGACGTGGAGGCTATTTCAGGTTTGGCCTAAGCCACAATTAGTTATTTTACTTGTTTGGGTTGCAGTGGACATTATGCATGTAATAATTATTTTTTACTCTCCATGTATTTTTGTAACAATTTCCTTAAAAATATAAATTTCATGTATCATGCGATATATCTTACATTATATATAATTATATGCACAATATGCATTTCGCACACATATGGTGCACCAAGCGAGCGCAATGATTAGAATACAACGTATACATAAATTTATAAAATGTTAGTATTCTTAGGAAATGTTTGTGCGTGATTTGTATAATTGGGTTAATGCAATGCACACCGTGGCGAAAAAGAACAACGTACCATATTGCGTAATGGGAATATAATTTTAATATTTAAGTTGGATCATATTTAACTCTGTGTTGTTTGTATAATAATACCCCTACGTACGACGTATAGAAGAAATGTACAAATTATCATAATTGCAGTTTAATGGTTAGTTGTTCAGCAAAGTGAAGGTAGTACAACAAATGGCAATGATTACAGAAATTGAATTGATTTTGAATTATGAATTATATTATTGGCAAGGAAAAACACACAAGTACGGGTTTAATAATATTAAACGTTGGACACAAAGTTTAGTAAAACCTTGCATTAGCTAACTGGGTCGCTGCAGCAATTTCATAAAAGCAACCGCGAGCTTGCCAACAACAGACAGACGCAAAATCAGTTTTTGACGCTGATCAAGAATATATGTATATATTTCCACTTTTTAGGATCTCTGACACCTCCTTCTAAGTTTTGCACATGGAATGACAAACTTAGTATACTCCCCATCTTATGTGTAGGGTGCAAAAATCCAATTTATTGAGTTTAAATGCATTTTACTTTCTTCCAACACTACTCAAGGTTGTTTATTGTATTTTGTTGACGCATAACATAGTTTGCAAAATCTTCTTAAATGTTGTTATCCACCTGCTTTTGTGCACTTCTTCTTTCTCTCGGCTTATTACAAATATTCACTGACTGAAAATGTGTTCACCTTGAACTGAATAACTTAACAAGTCAAAATATGAACGTGCAAGTATCTTTAAAAAAAGTTATTTTTGAGTCATTTTTATTGTATAACGTTTTACTAAAAATGATTGCTTAAAAATCAAGGGAATAGAAAATGTCATGTGCACACATGTTTGTATTGGTAAATTTGTATTATTATATTTTCGCCAAAGGTTGAAACTCAAATCACGAATGATGTCATTTCTGTCTCTACATCCTACGAAGCGTATTCCTTCCTTTGCTCTGCCACCACTTTGCTTTATAAGTTTATATAAGTTTATTGTTGGCTCAATTTAACTTTTGGTGCGGACGTTCTTAAAAGCTGAAGATGTTTACCAATTACAACTTTCAACGAAACTACGGTGCATAAATTGAGCCATTCAAGGCAGGATGGCAAGGATTAAACATTTACATATTTCGCGTACTTGTAATATGCTGATTACTTGTTTTGACTCTTACGAACAATTCAAATGAAGAAATTGACTACATAGTCAGACCGTTCGCATTGGTTTAAATGTGTCCTAGAATAATGTGCAGTACGCTGAGCATCAAAAATTGAAAATTGGAATTGAAGTAATTTCCTTTGCACATACATTGTTTATTGTGTGCAGTAAAACAGAAAAATCCATATACTTTGTTAAAAACATCTTTTTAGAAAAGTAATATCTCGTACAAGAATTTTTTCAACAGTCGAAATATTTTACGTTAAAAATGTTCCATACTTTTATAAACGATTTTTGCTTCCAGAAACTTATCACTTGTATGAGTTTTACTAAAAAATTTGAACAAATTTCGTTAGAGACTTATTTCGAAACAAGGTGTTCATGTGGAATGATTCTAAAACTACATTTTTCAGATCATTTTTAATAAGAGCCGCTTTTAGAACCCGAGGAAATCACACTAAATCAGTAACGAATCATTAGCGATTCAAAATATTAAATGGGCGCCATTGATTGGATACGACATTTTATTGCATTTTGTTTCTAATAATTCTCAATCAGTTCGCGTAAACTTTTCATTTAAAAATGAACTATTATCGCTGTGGGTGGTGGTGCATATCTCTCCGTTGTACTTTTGTTATAAATTTGAAGCATTTTTATTTGTTGTTGTCATAATTTATTATTGTAATGTTGGCGTTGGTTTATAACCCCTATATTTTGTTTTTGTCTTTTGTTTGCAAGAATTGAATTGCTGGTTACCTTGCCATACTTCCTTTATGCCATATATGGCAAAGTTATTATTAGAAGTAATATTTCTGTAAATATTTTAATAAAATGACTAAAACTTACTGTGGCGCAACGTACTTCTTCTGTATATTGGGTACGTTGGTAATTCCATTAAGTTGTTTGTACCCTTCACATAACCTGAGGTCCACAGAGTATTATATTTTTGAAGAGCGTTAACATTTGAGTCTATTTAGCCGTTCGTAAATTATTTGGCTTTCAGCTGATATTTAATATATATATATTTAATATAATAATATATACGAAGGCGGAAAGACATGTGATATATAAGCGCAAAATAGATTTATATAAGTACACCTTTATATCATTTATATTTATATAAATGTCACGCCCAGAATCAATAAAAATTTATCTATGAGCACAACAAATTGAATTTAAATTTGTTACAAATAATTATAATTGGCTATACTAATAGGGCCGAAATAGGGCGTGTCATAATATCAGATACGTCTTACGTTAATTGAACATGCACTATGAAAGTGTAATTCGGTACCTGTCGCGCCCACGGTTTAGTTTAGACAATTTGTTTCTCTCTTAAAAAGTTAAAAAGGCCAAATCGATAAGGAAAAATGGGCTGGATGGGATAAGGGAAACGTTTGCAGTTTATGTAAAACCTTAGTTTGCGCAGAATCCGATTTGAAAATAAGGCGCGCAACTCATTAAGAGTCATGAATATATGCGTACCAGGCCCATAATCGACCAAATTTAGTTAGAGTTTACATCAATAAAATTTTCATCACACTTCTGGTTACTTTTGGTTTCTCTTTTTAATATTTATCAATATTATATTTTTACTTCAAAGTATATGACTGGTAAGTTTTAGTTGAATCAAAAATTTTTAATACATACATAAAAGTTTGTAAGTTAAGGTGCGAAAGTTGAAAAAAAAAGAATTATAATAAAGTTTTGGTAGAAAAATGTTTTCATGGAATTATCATGAAAAAGTTATCAAATGTCAACTTGCGCGTAAACAGTAAGTTTACCATAGTATGTGTGTGTGTGTGTACGTGTGTGTGTGCCAAACTAATTTAAGTAATATGATATTCGGAGCATATTGTGCTCTTCTAAAATATTCTATTTTTCACAGAGAAACTTACAGTGGATACGTACAAACAATATCCATATAAAGATTTAGTCGTAAAAACCAAGTTTGCAGTACACATACATATATGCATGCGATGCGATGCATGCGATACATGGTAAACATGTAATCATCACACGGACTTATTGGTAAATCTAGGGTTTTGCGAAAACCTGGCATTTGGAAAAATTTCAAAATTTTGTGTTTGTGTGCATTAAAGTTTCGGTTGGCATGTACGTTGTTGGTTGTAACATTTGTACAAAATAATTTGTTTTAATTTTTAAAGCATTTATTTGCTTTTAATTGCAACATTTTTTTTGACATGCAGCTGTAAGCAATATATATATATATAAACGTTGACACAGCCATATATAGAATAATAACCCCACACGTCACACGACACGTTTAATAACCTTCACTTTTTATACCCACCATCATATGTACATGGCATATGGTGGTGGGTATAAATGTTTGGAACGCCCTTAATGAGACGTTGAATCCTTCAAAGCCGATCTAACCATTCTTTATTGGTAATCACTTTTGTGGTCGCAAAAATCGAAAAAAAAAACCTGGTAGAAGTTTGTTGTTGATAATTTACATACACAGGTTGGTATTGAAATTAAGCAAAATCGGTCGAGCCGCACGCTTCAAATGCAACAAAAACTAAAACGAAGCAATTTTTTAAGTAAATTTTCCTAGTTACCAAAGAGTACAGAAAATATTTTGACATATGTACTCCTTGGACAGCTTTGGGGCATCTAGCGTGGGTATTCGAGATGTGGCCTCAGCCAAATATAGGTTCCTTTACTTGTTACATTAAATGCTACGTTTAAACAAGTTGTTGCCATGGTTTTACCTAAGGGAGTGAAACCAACAACTTGTCAATATTTTTCTGTTTATTTTCTGCTACTTTACAGCATTTGCGTGTTTGCGTATATCCCTTCACTTTAGTTTAAGAGCTTCATTTGTAATTCATTTTCGTATCCTCTCTGGGTTCTCCCGTTTCAATCTGTCTGAGTTTTCATTTGATTTACGAGTCTGTATTTTTATGTGTTGGTGCTTTATGTGGTAGAAATATTTTTAGCGTTTCCGAATTGAGCTGAGCTGAGCTGAAATAAATGAGAGGGAATTGACGGTAAAATTTTTATAACCGCAACTTGAAAAATTATTGCCTGCTTGCTGGCATTGTTCATTTAATTGCGTTTTCGCTGTTGTCGGTGGTGGTGGTGGTGGTAGTGGCAATAATGACGATGGTAGCCATATCTTAACTCTCCCATCCAAAAGCTTATGCTCTTAAATCTTTGCTTTCACCACTCACATGCCAAAAACCCTTTGAGTAATTAAAAGACATTACTTTGCTTTTTGTGCAAATTCAATGGGGCTGTAAACTGAAGTAAAATTTTATGAAATTTTTTGTTTATTTGTTATGAAATATTGCTTGTTTTTCTCCTACATTGCTTAGTTGTAGATTTCAGTTGTTCCTCATTTTTGACATATTTTTGGATTTTTTAATTACAAACTAATACGAATCATATATAATAGAAAAAGCTTATGTGCTGAGTTAATTTTTTAAGTAAAATTATTTATATATGAAGAAACAAGTCAGAAAACTAAACTTGGTTTAGGCCAAGTCTTTAATACGCTCCACCTCCTTATACAAATAGTTGAAGTGACAAGCTGCTGATGACACTCTTTAACAGTGAACTGTAATACATATGAACTTAAAAGTCTAGTTCTGCAAATTATAAAAAAAATCTAGTTCTGCAAATTATGATCGAAACCTGGAATCGATCAAGAATATCAGGAATATATTTACTTTATGGGGCCTGTGACGCTTTCTTTTGGCTATCTTAAACTGAACAACAAACAAATATTAAAATTTTCAAACTTCAATTCTTCAATAATCAAGAAAATTTGCAATATTTGGTATTTAGCAATAACTACAGTTCACATGCAGATAACACATATACATATATTTAAATGCCTCTACTTGACCCTTCAAAGTATATATATACTAGATCAGCGTCAAAAAGCTGAGTGGATCTAAACATGTCTGTCCGTGTGTCCATCTGTTATTAGCCCTATCACAGTTCGCCTGAGCCAAATTTAGTTTTTACTTGTTTTATATAAACCCTTACGTTTTCCCTCTACACAGTACAGTTTATGTAAAATATTTTCATGACCTTCCCTTTTGCGGTTAAACAACTTGTCAACACCTCTTATGTTTGTGTATGCAGCTTTAACTCAATATTCAATGTTTCAATGTATCAGATATATGTTTTCTACTCGAAACGCAATAAATATTTAATTAAATCGATAATGTCTGCCATCACTAACCATCAACAGTGGCTTACAGTTACCAGTCACCCAAACCTAACCACCTACCAGCCTTTACATTTTCACATGATATTAGTTATGCAGGTATTTTGTATACGCGAATATTATATTTATCATTTGGCTTTTTGTAAAACAATAATAATGATACTGGGATTATATATATTACGAACAATTAAAAGAAAACTTGGCGTAGGTGAAATTTTAAATACCCACCACATCTACATACAAATTGTAGGCGTGGCAAATTTTTGATTAAGCCCTATAATAGTGCATTTATTACATATCAGCTTTCAAGTCTACTTTTGCGATGAGTATGGTTTTTTGGGAATTGAGTCTTAGTTGACCACGCCCATTTTTAACACATCGATGCATGCATTAATTCCAACTTCTGAATACAATTTGTAACGAATATATAGATTTTCTTTTCGACCAATATTTCCTAATTTAAATAGTGATCAGCGTACGGAAACAAGAAGCATCTGTAAAAACTTTTAGCTTATTTTACGACCGTGAGAGTACCAATAACAGGCACATCGGTTTTTGATGCTGTTTAAGAATATTTTTACTTTGATGTTACTGATGCCCCTTTTTGCGTGTTGCATATGGAATGACAAACTTAGTATACCGCCCATCTTATCTGGATGATGAAAAAATTGGTGAAATTTTTGTTGAAAAACTGGTATGAGTGGTAAATAAATTATTATTTAATTTAGTTCAAGTTGACTGTTCTGTATTGAATTGTACTTAATTAGATATTAAACACAGCGTTGGGTTTGAATTGAATTTTAGGCAATTTTAAAGAAAGCTTCATATATATATACATTTTTTAGTTCAGAAATATTGAAACAAAATAAAATTGATTTTTATTCCAATTGTATTATATTTTTGCCAGTTTCAATTACCACGTTTTTGAATACAATTCAGACTTAGTTAAGTTTCTAATAAGCACTAAACCAAACTTTTGCAAATGCGTGGATTAACTTATTTACTTTGCGAAATCCTTACAAGATTTTCATTTATTTGAAAACAACTAATGAATAAAATGCTTTTAAAGTGTCGACATCGCTCTCCACGAGGCTTATCTGTAAACAAATGCGAATGAATTTTATTTGATTCAACTGAAAAAATTTACAATTAAGTCAAGCATTATATTGCCATTAGTGCAAGACCATCTATAGGATTTTAAACATGAAATTCAGCATTTTTAATATAAAGTCTTTCAATACCTACCTCAAATACAAACCGTTTCATTTTTACACTCATAAAAATACATTTTTTAAAAATTAAGTTCAAATATAGTCACATCACGCTATAATATATAGTTCGATATACATACTCGTATATGTCGCATTTCGTTTTCCGAAGGTCTACAAATATTTTGAGTGACAGCAATATGTGTTCATGGATGGAGTTTTGCAGATCAATTCAGATTTTGATGCTGATCAACAATATATATACATATATACTTTGTATGGTCTCTGACGCCTCCTTCTTGGTGTAGCAAACGGAGTCGTTTACTTCGTATACCCTTATCATTAATTGATAGTTGTGTGTTTTATAATTGCTTCATTTGATAATTTTTTATCCCTATACATATGCATATACGGTTACCTTGGTGAATAAGTTGCTTGAAATGATTTTCTGTTATCATAAAGAACTTTTCTGTGGTTTGGCGTAAAATTTTAACAATATTTTTTATGGATGTTTAAAGGCATTTGAAACTATTGCTGAAAAACTTTGGTTCAATTAGTTGCTCCCTCTGTAACTCTGAATTTTCATATAGTTTGTATTCTTCTTTAACAACAGCAGAAAATTATACAATTCAAAATTGTGTCCGATCCTCTGAGAAATATGTGTGTCAATATTCAATTAGATGATTTCAGAATTTGATTCTAGTGAAGAACGCATTTATTCTGTAAAGTCTGTGATACGTGTCTCTGGGTTTTTGCAAAAGTATGGACAAACTTAGTATAGCTGTAGTGGTAGATGGATACATAAAAAAAAACCAAAATATAAACTGGCAACTATCACATAGCAAATCTTGATGATGATGTTATAAAATGTACGTTTAACGTGGTTTTAGTGCATGTAAGCTAGCGGAAGAAAGACTCTGCATACACTCCCTCTTTCTCTCTCGTTAATAATCCTTACACATGTTGTAAATATATTCAGCACGGCAGAGACAGTGTATCAGATTTACAATGTAGATTTTATATATATGTAGTGAATACATAAATATTAAACAAATTCAATTTGAGAGCAGCCATTTTACCGTCTGCTTCATTCTTTCGTTTTTACATAAGTTTTATGTATGTATGCGTTTAAACCAAGCGTTTGTACCCAGCTAAACGCGTACAATGATATTACTTGTAAACGAATACTTGTTCGTAGTTGAGAAAAAGCGAATTAAAATTTAACCCCTTTTATGCCTAAAAGTCATTAGAAGTGCACGGTTTAAGTTGATTATGTTTATATGTGTGATAAAAAAGAAATGTACTTTGTATACCAACACACACGTAATTTGTTCCAAGTTGTATTTACATGAAGCTCTCTTCTTATGCGGATTTACTTATTTATAAAGAAGTTAAAACAAACTTTCTTAGAAGTAAATTCAATTCAATTCATTTATATATATAAGTAAATGTTATGTTATGCTATACATACATAATGGTGTCTGCGGTAGTAAATTAACATTTTTACACTCTACCACAGTAGTGAGAGTATATTGAGTTTGACGTATCCTTTACGTAAGTGAGACCCTACTAAGTATATATTCTTAATCAGCATCACAAATTTAGTTGATCCAGATGTCCATCCATAAACCTATATATTGTGGGAACGCTTGCGGTCGTAAATTTTGAAATATGAAGCTAAAATTTTGTACAAATATTTTTATTTACTGTACTTTACTTGTACGTAAATATTCTCTCATAACAGTGTATCATCAGATCCATAATATTATATATGTGGCAGCAACTATAAACTTTGGTACATACATATGTCCATATTGAGTGGACCGCATTTTGCGGTTTACAGGTTGTTGGTTTTATTGTTGGTAGAGAATAAACAAAGTTAGTTCCTCTCAGGCATTATCCCAGTCTGAAATAATGTCATTTCTTTAATAACACCATCACATAGACAAGATAAGGATTACGTTAACTTTTTGCGTGTGTTTATTTTTGTCATTTATAAATAAGTTCAAACATGTTGTTTATGCATCTGTTTGGTGGATCTGAATATGTTTACCATACATTAATTTGTTAATATTAACCAATATATAGAGAATTTCAGAAAATGGAAATCGATACTTTTACTAGTTATTATTAAAACGTATGTGGCAATGAAAATGTCTATTGTAATCCTTTAAAAATTATAAAGATCGAAATAAATTGAAATTAATTGCAAGCAAAAACGACCTCCAAAGTACAATAGATGTAGTCTGAGTATAATCGGAGGAGATAATCCGACCACATGAGAAAAAGAAAGAAAACAATGACTTGTTAAGAAACTTTTTCATATTGCACTTAAATTACAAGAAAAGACAAGCTGAAGATCAACACATATGTTTACACATAAGTATTTATATAAGAGTTTCATCAAGACCACGCCCAATCTCAATCTACAATCAATTTTAATATACTGAGATGGTAAGTATCCATGATTTGACCTGATCTAAATATAATTTTTAATAACATACATCACTACAAATTTAACATATTCCTTGGCACAGGTGGTACAGTATAAGCGGTATAATTACATGTTATAAAAATTAAAAGCATGAATTATTTTTTCTAATCCGAAACAGATATCATCTTCTCCTAAATACACACAATGCATATGTTAAAGTATATAACGATAAATCGTGTCTAGTCTAATGTGGTGCGACATTGCAATACCAAAGATATATTTAAATTATCGTTACGCACTTCCTAATACCACTAAATATACTCAAAACACAAGGTAAACGAGATTATGTATTCCACCTACCAACACCATTATTCCATTATCCTTTAAAATTGGAACAAAGTCACACAAATACAAACACTTGCAATAACCTAGATAAACATGCCCTGACCACATATGGCAAACACAGTTATAATGTTATGTTGCACAAAGGCACTCTGACCTGTCTACCTATTGTAAAAAAAAACCGATACAGACAGGTTTTTATATATTTTTTTAATGTGAAAATCTCCAACTTCTATTCAACATAATGAATTTTCACTGCAATAGAAATGCTTCATCGAAGCTTTGATTTAACCAACACTATTATTTTGTTTTCATTTTAAAGATCTCAATACCCAAGATGATATTACTGTACCAGAAGAGGATACATTGATTTCAAAGCAAAACAAGTTGTCATCCCATCAGCATAATCAAAACTTTCGTACACAATCAGAAACATTATCACAGTCAAACGAGCTGATAAGCGATGAAGCTGATAAGGTTGAGAGTGGAAGCGATATATTAGATATAAACCCGCCTTATGACGACACCGAAAGTGAAATTGATATTGTAAGGATTTTGTGATTTTGTTTGTGATTATACTGAATTTGTTTCCATTACCATTTAATAATTAATATTTATTAAAGTGTTTATATTATTACTAATAATTAAAAACTAAATAGTCGCCCTTTTAGTGACACATTTTTTTCTATGAATTATGCTTTAATTAGTTTATATTAAAATTACTCTGTGGAAAATCGTAGTATGGAAACGGGTCTAATCAGGTCTACGTGTGGCTCAGTTAAGCTAAATATTCATTCTTCGTCTACTTCTATTCAGGAATTTAAAGAAAACGTGGCAATTATCGTTAAATGAAGAGGTTTTAAACATAGAACGAAACTGTTCTTGGCCTAATGCCATAAAAAATATTAAAAATTGAAACTTGTATGATTATATATACGGACGGACCCAACAAGTATTTCTTTGGTGGACTTTAACGCTATATTAACCGCACCCCTACTGGGTATGAATGACATCTTATATGTGCAATGCGATGCAATATTGTGATAAGTTTGTGAGCATGTTTGTAACTCCTCAATGGCAAATGTCACACCCAGCTTCAATTCTACCTATCGATTCAGAATCAAAATCTGAATCGATTTATCTACATCCGTCTGTCTGTCCATGTAAATTTGTGCGCAAGCTATTGATTCAATTTTTATGATATTTACATAAAATTTGACACAATTTGACATAAACTCTAAAAGTGGTCGGGCTTGACCAAATACACCATTTTCATATCCATTTAATATAACATAACACGTCCAATACATAATTTTATATATATTTATAGATTCTTGAAACAAAAAACTCCAATGAAAACCGTGGAGAGGAGAAGGATTTTGAAAAAAACCAACACTCTGATACGGAATTACAAAGTGAAAAATCTATATTTTATAAAAAAGTTAAACAAGCACCAACGCTTATAGAGGACAACAAAAATAGAAGGGACAACAATAGCAACAGTAAACAGGGCAATAAGTATTCACCTTTAAACTCATACGCAAACAATAAAATTGAAGATTATTATTATGTTGGTGATGCTGACAGCGATGGTGATGATGAAGCCGTTGACGACAGGAGTGTTGATAACTTAATGGATGGATTCGAAGTGAATGAAGTGTCTGAAGAAATGGGTGAAGACGATGACGACGACGATGACGGAAGTGCTGAATTTAAAAAGTTCAAAAGCATACATGAGCGCAGACAAAGGGAGAATAAACAAAGAGTTGAGCAGCAACAGCAGCAAATAACACACGATGAACACCAAAAACAACAACAATTGCAACAAAAAATGGTGTCATTGAATGCTAAAAAATTGCAAGAATGGAAATGGAAAGAAAACTTGAACAATAACAAGAACAACAACAACATCATTAGCGATAACAATGCCGCAAATGGCATTTCTGCTGCCAGAGCTATTATTTTTGCTAATGCCGCAAAGGACAATGCTGCGATAGGTGATATTAGTGACGATGCGAACAAAGCCACCTTGAATACGATGTCACGAATGAAAACGTCACAATCAATACTGCCGATTGCCAACAGCAATACCGTTGCTGAAGTTTTAATACCACGTAAAAGAAAACGACACAATAGCGCAGCACGTTTGTACGATGACGATGTGACAAACAGATACGCCAGCAATCCAACACGTAAGCTTCATACAAATCAAAATTTACTCCCAAGTGTACAAGAATGCTGCGAATCTTAATAGAAATAGTAGCAATAGTACAATCACACACAAATACAATGCAGCTGATACTGTAATCTGTAATCGAACAAAGAAAAGAAAACCACCATTTAAGAAAACGTGCTAGGTTTTGAATGGAAACTTCTCAATTTTCATCATTTGATAGGAACCCTACCAACTTGATCGTGAACAATAAAATAGATTAAATTGTGTCAAAGTAAGGCGGAGTGTACTCACTTCATACAAGGTGTACAAACGACATAACTTGGTTCATCTGTTTGATTGTATACTCAAATACATCAAACTCATTACCTGAGGTCTCCAAACCAAGTTTAGTAGAAACATTAATTGCCTGTGACAGACAAGGGACAAAACTTTTATACCAGTTCAGGAACAAGTACCTTAGAAAGGCGCCCTTTATTCTATAAACAAATGACTAACTTTTTTGCTCGAAAAAGAGTCGAGGGAGGGTTTTGAATTCTCGTCAGAGATCAAATTTCCAACAACCTTAATCGACATTCTTCCCAAATAATTGGAAATGTTATACTTATCATTAAAAGGGTAAAAAATTTTGTCTATTTATCTAAACGGAGGAGATTTCGAATTAATAGAAAAATTAACAATTAATTATATATGAACCATACTTACACATATTGTCATAGTGAGTTTTTTATGAATTATAATTAAAAAAGGACCAACTTTTTTATGACAATAACACCATAACAGTCATCATAATTCTTTTTTGTAAAATTTTAAATGAAACATAGAATTAAGTGCCAAGAAGATAATTGAAACTTACCTAAACGTATTGCCCAAACCAATGCCTAAGAATCATACTTTTCTTTTTCTTTCTTGTTCCGCATGGTTTCCTGTCTATTCTTGCCTATGCGGTAAATGGACACGATAAAAACCACATAATTGCATTTGGCAAATTGATGTTGCAATGGCGTGCTATTGTTCTATCCTGTATGCTGTGCACACACACACACCACTGTAGAATACCAATCTGTAAGAGTCAACGCACAGACAGCATTTGATAAGCAAAAAGCAGTGAAACGCAATAACCGCCGAGCTGGTCATAAAACCCATAAAAAGAGATACAAAGATTATTTGCGTTATATAGTAGTGGACGAGGTGGTCGGAGAAGGGGTTGCCCCAAAAACACCAGTTATTGCTGGAGCAACCGTCACACATGTACTCACCCATCACATAACACAACCGAATATAGATGAAAATAATCCGGTTAAACATGAGAAACGCACACAGGTACCGTACGCGCCACAAAGGCAACACTCTTCTACATTCCGTGTACCACCCATATTTGCGGTTAAACCTAATCGAAGCAAACATTTGCCGGGTTTAGTAACTAGGAAACCTTTCTATGAGGGTCAAATCAACTATTACGCACAAACAAATGATGAAGAGGCAGAAAACGCAAAAGCGAAAATGCCGTCACGTAGCTCAAAACATATTAAATATGGAGATAAGCGAAGAGGCGAAGAAGATGGTAAAGACGATTGGTTGAAACATTTAAGCCCTGTTCTGCGAAATGGTATTAAAGCAACAAGCCGTACAATGGATCGCTCAGAAGGATACAAACGTTATATGCATGCAGGAGCGAAGCCACGTAATTATCAGCGCTATCATCATCGTGGTCATCGTTATGATATATACCATCCCCATCATCATGCGGAAGCTCACAAGAAGCACTCCAAGCATCATGCTTATCCGCATAAGAGGGTTAAGATCAATACAAGTGCGTCCTTAGCGCCGTTTCTCTCCCCTAGCGAAGACCACAAAGCGCAGACAACTACTGAATTAGGCCATCAAATTTCTGATGTGAAGGAATTAAAACAATATTACGCCAAGTGGCCCCACCTGGCCAGGATGCAGTTTCAAGTTTATGATGAAAACTACCGCGAACAACATCCCGAACTTTATTCAGACATTGATTATGACAATTTGTTGGATAATCAAGATGACTATGAAGATGGCGCAGAACAAAGCAATGCACGAGCTGGAGACGATAACGGCGAAAACCTGCCGCCTTATATTAAAAAGTATAATCGCCGTAATGAACAGTTATTAAATTTATTAGAAGGTACTCTGGCTCCCACCATTAAAGCACCATCGTTTATAGCAACAGGCGGTAATAGGCAGTGGAAGTGGTCCAACTCAAAATTACAACCCGGACCAAAGGATTCAAGCTTAACCGGCACCAGTGTAATACGCATTGACGATGACTATCTAAAGGAAAAACGTAGACGCTATCAGAATTATCAGCATTCCAAGCATGACTTATTTGAGCAGCAGCGTAATAATAAAAATGAAATATTAACCACTACCGCAACCGCAACAACGACAACTTCTTATTTCAACCACAAACAAAATAAATACACTGACTTATCCCATGATAACCATTTACCCGATGAATATATTAGTGTATCAATAGAAAGTACGGACAATGGCGAACAACCTGCAAACGATATGAATGACGCTAAAGGTGGACCTGAAAATGACAGTGATGATTTCAATTACAACCTTACTAATAGTAACAGTCGCAATGAGAATGAGGAAAAGGGGGATGATGATGCAAATGGAAATGCGACAACTGACAATTGCAAAAACAACGTTTCTAACGGAGATGACAATGACGACGATGATGTGAGTATTTGCCAAGAGGAAATTGAAACTAAATCAAAATCAGGAAATTTAGAACTGGCAACAACAACAACAACACCAACAACAACCAAGGCACCATTTGCCTATGGTAATTACAAAATGAAGGCAGCCTATCGAAAATTGCCATCATACCCCAACATGGCAGCGGGCAACTACATGAATCAATTGCGTTCACGTAGTATGCAATTTGCGCCCAGCTCCGGTAGTGAACTCAGAAAAACACCACCACTCAAAACTAATAGCAATTCCATTAACAGTAACATTCCGCCAACTGCTAGTGCAGACAATAACTATGAGTATAAACCTACAGGTAATTGGACACGTGAGAATCGTGAGTCATTGCAAGCATTAATGTTTAATACATGGCAACAAATAGCGACTACCACTACGT
Source organism: Ornithomya fringillina (assembly GCA_963978525.1). NCBI lineage: Eukaryota > Metazoa > Arthropoda > Insecta > Diptera > Hippoboscidae > Ornithomya > Ornithomya fringillina. The sequence goes on from OZ021693.1 coordinate 13,289,699, forward strand.
CATCACCTCTTCATGCACCAGCTGCATCATTTTTTAGTAGCAACAATAACAGCACTAAAAGCGATAACAATCAAAACCACAATCATCAGAGTACTGTAAGCAATTCATTTGAATATCATCGTGTATTGGGATCTGGTAGTGGCATTACGGGACATAAACAACGTCTACCGTTTGTTGCTATAACAGATCGTCGTTTAGAGACCTCAAAAAAGACGCCAGCAGAACATCAAAAGTATTATCAACAAAATCTCTATCCGTTGCCTTAAATCTACTGAATACAACACCAACAACAAAAATATCACATGCTACACTAGAGAATAATTTGTCGGATGATTTTACTTTTGTTTGGAAGAAGTGCAAGATGAGATGGGTTCGTAAATTAACTCAAGTGAATAAGTTTTAAAGTATATACGAAAAAATAAAATAAAATAAACATTGAAAAAACAAACACACACATACCTAAATATACCCCTAAGTCAAGTTAAAACATATTCCAAACAAAATATTCAATAGTTTTATAAATAATGACAGATTTGAATGTGAGGACAAAAGAGGAAAAAAGCTAAATTTGACTTAAGCCACACCTACCACACTCTTCACCGTTTCCAATGGCAATTTAAGACTTTTCATCTTTTGTCTAAATAAGTAATGAGGAACGATCCCTATTAAGTTGATTATTTTTCATTTTTTTGTAAAGTGAGCGCATACTTTGCTCAATTATATAAAATAATTTAGAGAATAATTGCAGTTATTAGTTTTTCAGAGAAAGAAAAACAAACTTTAAACAATCTTACGTTGATATAATCGAATTTAACGCTACAACATGAATGTGATGATAACACATAAGTATATTTTTAATGAGAAATTATCTTAATTCTGCATGTTTCAAAATAAACTCAAGTAAGACATCGCAAGTGATGTTTTTGTGGCAATTTCTGCAACAAGTAAATTTTGGTTTTACTTACTCACATTGGGTAACTGAATTATGTTGTCTTCCTTGTCTCCAACGTGAACTTTAATAAATTGAATTAAAATTAAATAACTTTAATAAAACCTAAATTGAGACAAAATTTGTGCAAATAATTTATAATGAAATTGCTTTCGAATCGTTCATTATATGGTAGCACTCACACATACATATTTCAGTATTATAAAAGCGACAGAATTGCATTAAATCACTTAAATTTTAATTAAGCTTAAGAAAGACATTTACAGTTATAATTGATAATGTTCATATTCATACTTTATACAACTTTTATTTTTGATTATGTTATAATTTATTTAAATTATTTTATATAAGAGTAGATGAAGAAGCTTGCATACCAAGAAGCCTTTATGGATTTGTTAGAGAAAAATACACGCACGTACGGACATCTATGGTTAAACTGAGCTGTTATTTGAAAAAAATTAAATTTAATTTGATTCTCTGTACTTTACTTCTAACAAACTTGATGCCAAGGTGGCAAGTAAAAAAGTTTTCTACATCAGTTCAAACATTTGAAGACATTACAACACCTTTTGACACATATCGTTCTCGTACTTCACTTATAGTGCAGATTATGATATAAACTTAAATTTTAAACTTTAATATAGATATTTTTAAAAACGGTTTTTAAATTATTATAAATTTACTCAAAAAAAAAGAACAATTAAGCTGAATTATCCTCTCACATACACGTACACATAATATGATTATTACGGACTTTATGAAATAATGAAAAATAAATTGAGTATCTTTTTTTTGTAATAAAGAAGAAGCATTCATTATTTTTCACTTAAATTACTTACACTTAAATTGTTATATAAAATCAGACACGTGGCTGACTATATACATTTGGAGGGGTAAACTTTTATGAACAAGACGAACGACGACGAGAAAAATTCGTAAAAAGGGGTCTCAACATTTGTACCGTTACATAATCATCCTATAAACATAAATAACGCATTTTTTGATTGATTGATTCATGATTTCAACACCTCTCGGTTGAATTTTCAATAGAGACTAATTTGCAATTAATCATAATCGAAATTTTGAAACGGGGGTAAACCTGTCCCTCCCTCCGCTACGCTCTTGTATAAAATATAATTACCATGGTTACTGCTGCGCTTAAAATGTTTAAAAAAAAACACGAAAAAAGGCCGATTTTAAATTGGACAAAATATTGAACACGCACCTCCGTTAAATCACACCAAAGCTCTCTAAGTAGTACATTTATCAATTATCATTTTCCATCATTCATATTTTATTACTTTGGTAGGCTGCTATATTGAGGCGATCGTCACTATGAATATATTTATAATCTCTATAAGCTATACACACAGGCCTATAAAAAAGTGCTCGGAAAGTTGATTTCCGATTCCAGGCTTTAGTTAATGACAAGTAAAAAGGCGGTAATGAGTAATTTAGAAAAAATCTTATGAAAAATTGTTCCTTCTTTAGTTTTTTCACACTGTGAGCGTGTCGCTTGACTGATTTTACCCAATTTAAAATACGAGCCTGCGTACGAAAAGCACCAACAAATTTGGAACCTATATCTCAATTTTTGCGACCAGTAGAGAGAGTAGAGTTATTACTACGCGCGGACGGTCATAGTTAGATTAACTGAGTATAGGATGCTGATTCAGAATATATATGCTTTGTGGGGTCTCGGACGTCTCCTTCTGAGCCTAGCAAACGCTTTTACAAAGTAAAAAACCTCATATGAATAGGATGGTGGGTATAAAAGAGGGGTATAAAAATTGCTACATTTTTGAAACATTTAAACATATAAGAAATGTTACGTGACTTTGCTATATCCACAAACGTATAACGTTTCAATTTTTGAAAATATAAAAATATATATAATATAATACAATAATTAACAATAAAATTTGTAAATAGTATTTAGCGAAACAATAAAGAATCGAAAAAAGAATTATGCAGTAAAAACTCTTACGTACGCGAAAATGATATATGTAATGTACACAAAACAACAACAATTGATATATTGTATATTAATTGAGGCACAACAACAAGTATTGAAAAGCAAAAAGTATGGTAGGATATAATATTCCATCTGTAATAAGTTTTTACATGCATTTACACACACGTACACACACACACGCGCTTATAATCAATTCCACAATCACATTATATGTTAAATGAATACGTGTGAACACGTCCACTAAACAAAAGCAAAAACAGCAGATGCACAGAAGTTGTAGAAAAAATTAGTATTATTCGTTCAATGTAGTGTAAAAAAGCAAAAACAAATATTGAATTGTAAACAATTTTATATATAAGGTGGTCATTTTTAATCACTATCGTTCATCATTATTGTATATATTGACACCCTTTGCGGTAAATAAAAATAGACCTTTAGGTCAAACTGTGGATTCCCAAAATCTTAGTCCTTTAAAATGCAACTTACGACAGCTAATGTTGGATTTTAGGTGCATTCTACTGTCCGTTACCATTTAAATTGGGAAGAATTGGGCAAAAGCCACGTCCATAATCTTTAAAAATCCATCCATTAAAAACAAATTTTACCTACATAGTTTCATATATCCATCGATGTTTCAAAAGTGGGCGTGCTTATATACCAATACGCCTACAATATCCAAAAAAAATATACTTGGTTCAGAATTCAACTTGGAAGTTAATACGTAATACACACGCTATTACATGACGTATTAATACACCTCCTCCGCCCACTGTGACAGTCAACGAAAATTGAAGAAATTCAAACTTAATATTTTAAAAATACACTTTGCCACAGAAATTTCTATATGATTCTTGTGCTTTTTTATGCGAATAAAAACATTTGTCCAACCGTCCGTTTTAACTTTAGCAATTTTTGAAATAAGTTTTCCACTTAATAAAAATAATTAACACATGCATTTACCCGCAATTTTTATGCTTTAACTCCTTGTAGAGTACTTGGAGCCTCCTTTGGTAGTTGCAAGCACAATGACAAACTCATGTTATGTGGATGTGTTGTTACATCGACGTGTAATAATAAATAATCAAAGAAAAAAGAAGACATTTATTTTTTAATTAATAAATCAGTTAATTTTGATATAATTATAAAGGCATTTCATTAAAAAACACATCAAAAGAACAACAAGAAGCTCAATTACAATTAAATTAAAACACGTTACAGCATAAATGTAAAAAAAAAATACATAAAAATTGTTATTATATAAATCTTTTAAAAACCTATACACACAAACATATACATATCTGTACGCACACATCGAGACACAAACAAACAAACAAAAAGAAAGTCACACCTACACACTTATAGAAGCGAGCAATTATTGAATTAAACTATTACGAATTATTGTACAATGAATAATGGAGTACGATTTTTAATAAAAAAAATAAAAAAAGTTTATCAAACTTAATATGGTTAAGAGGAAATATATCGCAGCGAAAATGCAATTCGTATTGGTTGTGTTCATTTCAGATAATATAAACATAGCAGATAGAGTTGTTCTTCGGCTGGGACTTCGTGGAAAGTCATTCTTAGAATTATTCTTTCACAATATATCCCGTAGGTCTGAGATTTTATTTCATTACTTCTAATAGATTAGAAATTGAAAAAGATGCTATGTTCTGAAAACATATTTTGTTTTTAAAAACACGAAATACTCGACTGAGCTTATGTCAATTTTTGTATATTTTCGGGTGACTGTACCAAAAAAAAGAGAATATTGTTAAATTCTATGAAGATAGTTTTTCTTGTGCTAAATCAACAGCAAATTGCTCATGTATCAGGTAAATTGTAACAACCATTTCATTTTATGGGGGGTATACAAAGTTTGCTAATCCAGCACTACACCCAGAAGAGACTCTGCAATGTGTACGTATTTTTGTTCAACATCAAAACCTGTTTTCTCGCACAGAACACTATTTACTTTTAGTCAACCCTACAATAGATATATTGTATTTCGTTAATCAATTAACCGCAAAATATATTTAAGCAGGTTAAAATGGAATAATAATAATGACTAGTTCATTAAAAGTGAGCCGAGGAAAAGGTAAGTTAAAGGTTCGCAAATGCTCGCAATTGTCAGAAAAAATCTATTTTTCTGCCACAAAAACTTAGCTATGAAATTGGAATTTGATACATGTGGAGGATACTTAAAATTTAGCCTAAGCCAAAATTAGTTTTTATACCCTGAATCTTAGTCATGAGTTTCCGTCAGAGATCCTACAAAGTATATATATTCTTGATCAGCGTCTAAAACAGAGACGATTTTGACATGTATGTCCGTGTGTCCGTATGTCTGTCTGTTGTTGGCATTCTCACATAAATTTTTAGATATTGAACTAAAATTTTGTTCAGACACTTTTAGTTTTTGCACGCAGATCGCTATTTAAAATGGGCAAAATCAGTCAAGGTCACGCCCACAATCGATAAAAATTTATTTATCTGCCACAAAACTTGAGCTATTAAATTGAAATAATTCATTCATCAATATACCAAAAATGGGCGTGATCGGATAACAGACACGCCTACAATTTAGAAAAAACTCAATGTAAAAGTAGACTTACGTGTTGATACGTAAGACATACACAATTAGAGGGCGCAATATATGTATATATTTGCCATGCCCACTGTTGTGTAGGTGGAGGGTGTTTAAGATTTGGCTTAAGCCAAATTTAGTTTAGTTGTATATTTGTTTTTATTTGTTTTAGACTAACAGCCTTTGTTTGCTCTTTTCTTATGTTTAACACACCCAACAATCATGGAAATTGTTATGATGGTCAGGCCAACAAACAAAAAATGTGGTAACATCACTTGGGACTAAGAAAATTGCTTACTCACACAGAGTGTATGCACACATATGTACACAAAATAGTAGACAGACAGTTACTACGGTCCAATCCAATTGATATAAGAAATTCTTTTTGTATTCGTTTCTCGTTGTGCACAAAATGTTTACAAACAAAATTTTTCAATTTACGCCTGGCACAATCCAAGGACTCGTAATCTTTACTGCATGTGTTTGTTCATTTTAAAATATGAAATTTATAGTGTCTTTTGAAATGGTATTAAATATTATTTTATATATATTTTTATACCTTGCGCCACTTGTGACAAAGGGTCCATTAACTTTGTTTGGATGTTTATAACTTTTAAATGGCAAGTGCCTTAACCATCTTTACTTATACCAATTGGTTCAGAATAAAAATCCGAATCGATTTAACCATGTCCGTGTATCTGTCAGTGTATCCATGTTAAAATTTTGTATGAAGTTTTTGTCGCATTTTTTCAGACATTTTAATGCAATTTGGTACAAAAACATTGTCCCTATGAAGAAGCTTATTAAGAATGGAATGAATTGAACCACTTTTAGAACCCCTCCCCATATAAAATTCTCTTATAAAGGAAGTTTTAATGTGGCAAAAATTCTCATTTCTTAATATTATTAGACGAAATTAGGTTAAATTAACTGCACTTAAATAGCTTAATATTTGACTGTATCGAATTTGGGGCAATACCTCGGATTTACTGAAACAACTAAACTAATTGTAGCATAATTTTAGAGCTAACTGGCGTAGGGTATTATTATGGTTGGGCTTAACTGACTATAAGATTTTCACTTGGTTTGATACTACATTCTGTTCAGTACTGAAAATCCTCTGTATTTTATGAAATTCATTGTACAAGTGAATCTTTGACAAATGTCACTCAAAACTTTCAATTATTGTCATGTCGTGTTAAAGATTTCATTTCAATTCCAGCGTTAAATTAAAATAAATGGAAATGCTACAGTCGACAAAGAACCACCATTTATTAGCGTTCTTATTTTTAAATAAGATACTTGAGTAGTATCAGAAATGGCTTGTTTATCATTAACAAGGATTTCTTCTTGAAGAATCGTTTCAAAGTCTAAGGTTAGAACGATACTGCTGCTCTTCAAATAGATTTGAATAATATATACTCGTTCTGTCCATAATATGATATTGTATTTGAAGAAGTGCAAAAAGTTGACCTTTTCATGGTCATCATTTTTGTCTTTATCCCATTGAAAATCCTATGTTTGAAAATGACTAGGAAGTTATTTTGCATCCAAAGTTGAGATTTCATATGCATATTGAATGGTCAGTGAATAAAGCTAAATCACTTCTTGGACTCTTGAGAAGATGGTCCAAAGAGTTCGATGACGCCACGTTTGCTTCGTCAAATATGTTTTTGAAACAAATCTTTTTGGTAGTTTTTAGGCATTCCTTAGGCGCTGAATTTTCTCATTCCATCAGTACCACGGAGTATTTCGCCTGCTACCTTTTCTCCTAGGCATTGAGCCATCGTATGCATCTTTTGCAAGAGAGGATAGCTGGCCATTTCTTTAGCTGTACTGGGATTTATTGCGCATGTACTAATAATTTCGCCAAGTAATTCATTATCAAAGTTTGAGACCTTCCAGGATGGCCCCGTATTTTGAATGTTTGCTTTTTTGATGCCTCTTATATTATTGCTTGGTGGTCGCTATGAGTGTAGTCGTCGCTCACCCACCAAGAAACACTCCTAGCAAACGTACTATTTACCATGGTAGTGTCAATAACGGACCCCCTTCCAGCTTTTCTGAAAGTGTCCTTATTGCGCGTGTTTGCTATAACCAAGTCCAAGGAAGCGATGATAATTCATTCGTCTCTTACGCCTTGCAATATGACCCTTCTTTCCGCATTTGGGGTATAGCTTAGAGCGGTTGATATTGCTTTTACAATATCGTGCTGTGTGTCCGTACTCTGAGCATTTTAAGCACTTTTTTAGTGTTTTTGGCTTCCTTATACGGTATTTTACCCACCCAATCCCGCAGTATTTTAGCCACTTAGACAGTGGCGGTTTGTGTGTTGCCGTATGCTCTACGGAGGTTTATTAACTCTCATATATTTTTCGATACCTCTCCAGTGCGATGTTCGTAATTTGCATACATCTTCAATCTTAGTAATTTCATCGATATATTTTATTTCTACAATCAGCATTTCCGTAAGTTTTTTTACGACCGCTTGCTCTCCAAGCGAGTTGCTGATTATATCCTTAGGTTTCTCTTCCGCGTTGTTTTACTGGAGTAATAAGTCCTCTTTTTGTGTCCTTCTAATCTTTGTAACACTTTGACCTAATTGCGTAAGTTTAAGATCCATTTTTATTTTCCACAAGTTGTCGGGGTATGACAACTGGCCTTTATAATTGCATCTGGCCTAGGTTTAGCAAGTTTTCTTTCTATCTTTAGATGAGACTTTTACCCAAGGTCTTTTATCCTCCTTTTTTACTATATTTTGAATTTCTTTTTCTTTTTTGGTTTTCAACAAACTGTTGACCATACAGGAACACAGTATACGGTACAGTAAAGACATAACTTACCCGCAAAAATACTACATCAAGCAACAATTAATACAACATAAGACAGAGCGTTGTGCCCTACTACAAATATACACCAGACAAGATACGTACAAGATATACTGGTGGTTGAATAACAGGCACGCCCACAATGTTCAAAACTCTTTTTATCTGCCATAAAAGTTGTCCTAGGAATTTGGTATGCGTATACATAGTTATCCCACCCACTAATGTGCTAAAAATGGGCATAGTCGGATTATAGACACGCCTACAATATCCAAAAAAACATATATATATATTTGTCACGCCCATCGTTATGGATGAGGAGGGTATATAAAACTATATACTTGTTATTATTAATATAACTTTTTTAATTAGTTTTTAGGATTTTATTGTTGATTTTTTTTCTTCTTTTATTTTTAATCATATTAAATCTAGCATGTAAGCTTATAATTAGATTAGTGTAATAATATACATTGTAACCAATGAAATGAAATAAACGGAATAAATAAATTAGTGCGTAACTGTTACACAAATCATAACGCAGGAATAGTACCCCATGCCTCGAGTAAACTCTTCTAAACATATTTCTTCTTTATTATTAGTGTAGATATTTTTATACCCTTTCCATATCATACCATACAAAGATACCTTCAACATTTCTTTATTATTATGTAACGGGAATGACATTCCAATGTTAACACATATATTGCGCATTAGGCAAAACTTTGTACAAATTGAAATGTTTATTTTACAGTTACACAAAAAATTCATTTAGAGTAGAGAAGAGTTATATTTTTTAATTTTTGTTTTTGCAAGAAGCAACTTAACGAAGGTTATTGTTATATCTATAAGTGTATAAGTAGAATACAGTGATTCCTAGTTTTTCATTCGAGAATGAGTTAAGAACTAAGTTTACAAGTAGTTTCAAGGAGTATATTACAAAGAAAGCGTTTCATACAGTTTTACTCTATGAAAATATTTTTGGAGGAACTTTGATTATGTTGCTTGCAATATTATACCAGTAAATACAAATCAAACATTATATATTAAAGTGTCGCGATGAACCTTTGTTTGCCCTTCAATAAAGAATTATATTTACATCAACATCTCCTTCCTTCTTAAAATGCGTAGATAATCTGATCTCAGCTTAGACTGAACCAATCCGGAAGAATCACTGCTCCAAGTGACGTCCAAGTAGGGACCCAGAAGTTTAAAAATTGAGGCACGCCAGTGGAAAAAGGGGCTAGCGTGGTGCGTATAGGTTAGATGAACTATACACAAAAAGAAGACCTAGTAAAAATCTAGGTCGAGGTAGGTATCGAACCGATGATCGACAGAATCATAATATTAAAAATTTATACATAGTGTGGGCGTGGCAAGTACTTGCTTACGCTTTTTAACATGAATTAATAGGAATGTGTGCACCAAATTTAAGCTTCATAGGTATATATTTTGGCTGTGGGAGAATCCTGTTCAATGTGGGTCTCAATTTATATAGAAACCTACTAAAAATATTCGTTCACTATTTCAGTTCAATCAGATTATAATTTACGATTGTGAGCGTATATAAACTTGATAAGTTTTACTCTTGTACTACAAGTCCATTCAATTCAAGACATTTTTCGTAGCAGTATTCTCTTGCTGTATAAAATGTCAATATGTAGATAATTGAAACGATAAAACAGTAGCAGTTGCTATTGTATATTGTTGGTTATTCTTCTGTGTGTGTGTGTATTCGGAACCAATAACTACTACATTTTGTTTTACACTATGTTATGTTTTTGACTGGTACATGGTTTATTGTTACAACTGTTCAAATGCTCCGATAGTAGATTTACTTGTTTATATTTTGGCTTCCTTTGTTTCTTTATACTATTTGTTGTAGATACGAAAAGTTTCTTTCAAGTGTTTTTTGTAATTTCTGTGAAACAATTAGAAAACAAATGTTACATCAGTAGAATATCATGTTTTAAAGAAATATCTAAAACATGGCAAATGGGTACCATTTTAAGATTGAAATGAAACAAGTAAAAAACACTAAATGGGCTTAAATGTCCACATGCAATAATTATAATAAGAGTAGAATACCGCCGCAAGCGAAAGTACTTAATTTTTATTTAAAGTTTGAGATTTTTTATTTAAAAACTCAATTATTTAATATAGTCAAAATAGAAAAACATATACCGGCTATTGTCAATTATGTAGATTAGACAACTTATAAATAATATAAATAAAACGTTCAGTTTAAAACATTTCCATTATACATAATCTTAAAAAGGAAAAGCGCATAATTACAATAAAACAAAAAACAAGTGAAAGCTTCATTCATTTCTTCCAAGCGTACGCATAACAAATTGAATTGTGCACACTTTATTAAGGTAATAAAAAACAAGGCATTATAATCATCTCATAACCTTCAGCATCATCATCATCATCATCGTCATCGTTCTATATATGCTGTGGCACACAATATACGAATGTAAGTCATTGCAAAACATATTTCTTCTACAAATATTCACAAATATGCACATTTACATTTTTTATATACATAGTTAGGAATCTCCATAGACACAATGCATATGTATATAAAATAAACTTCAACACTTGCTGGCATGGCATGACACTTCTAACTTTAGCAATGAGTGAGCGAGTGTGTGCATATGTACATATATGATATGAACAGTGTACAGCAATGGAATTGAAAACTACTCGATCTATACGTATTGTATTTTGCATATATATCTATATGTAAAATTTCTGAAGATATGAAATTATTTGCGTAGCGTATAAAATCATCGTCCGCCTGTACATACACTGTGTATGTCCTCTATATATATTGCACTAGTTAGTAAATGCACAATATACGCAAAAGCAACATATATATTTATATATATACATATTATATACAATAATAAAATAAAGAATAATTTGCAAGTCACGTAATGCAAGCAATATTTCCCCCGTTTGTATATTTTTTTACAATGAACGTGATTTTCAACCACTATGCATTTGCATTATTGTTACTGTTGTATGGGAATAAAAAAAAACAATAACATAGAAATTTATTTATTATTCTAGACACGCACCGCCCGTATGATAATTATGAACCCGAGAAAAACATTATAAATGATACGTAAAAAAGGCAAACATTGCATGGACTTGCCAAGTATTGTGCCCAGAAAATGTTTACAAAAACAGTACAATGCAAATATTGCAACCTGAATTAGAACACAATATAGTATATACATATACCCACCATACTTAACGTACCAGACATATTATGATTAAGCGGATGGTGACTATGCTGATCTATTTATTCTTCCTACGGTACGCACAGTTCGCAGCTGTTAAAGTAATAGTTTTACGTACAAACAATGCTTATAGCTATAACGGATCGGTGTACCAAACTATTTCAAAGTATTTATGTATTGTTAACACTCTGAAATCTCCTTCTCAAAGTTACAAACGTTTTGATTAACGTAATATATGCCACCAAGTCTGGGGTAAAAAACTTTATAAAAAAATAATAATTTTAAATTATTGCAAGAGTTAAGCGCACTCTTTATGTTAGGAGCCTTTGCCTACACCCGTGTTCATTATTTCAAGTACCGAAAGGCGCGCTTATTTTGCGAACTGCAAACAAACGAACAACTATACAAAAAGCACTCTTTTCAAATAAATATTTTTTAAAATCTCTTTATAGGCAATTTAGGCTGCAAAAAGGAAATGAAGTATTAAATGGTCAATTTGCTTTATAAAAACACTTGGAAAAAACTTTTCATATTTACGAACTCGTTTCTCTTGATAGCATTGTGAAACTTTTACTAAAGCAAGTAAACGCTTAATCATGCATGCACGTAAATATATATACATGTTGCTTATGAGAATCATATTTATCCATGCATAAAATCGATAAAATCAATTAAAAACTTTGAAAAAAGGAAATAAGTAATAATGCATAGTTTAAAATGTAATTTTATTAACAAGAATTTCTAAATATTCATCGATCGATTCATCTAGAAAATGCGCTACAAAATCAATGAAAATGTTATATTCGGTCAAGCCCGATCATTTCATATCCTATACCACTTAGCTCCACAAATGATGCTACAATTAATTTAGATAGTGTCCGTAACCGTAACATTCACTTCGTATAATATCATTATATGGGGAGGGATTCTAAAAATAGTACGATCCAATATGAGAATGAAAATGATCTGATTTGATTCATCTATAATATGGTTCCTCTTTGGGCCACCAATAGTATGTGCACATATTTACATGGACAGATAGACGGACAGAGGAACATGATTAAATTCAGATTTTGATTCTGAATCAATCAGTATACTTGAAGGTGGGTGTGGTATTTGCCGCTTAGGAGTTACAAGCATCCGCACAAACTTAATGTACTCTTTGCCATAAGGAATGCAGGATGAAAACATACTAGAACTAGAACACCAAAAAAAATGTATTTTTACCCTATTTTCTACGTGACGTATGAACATAAATACAATATTTTTTAATGTGAGACAGAGTATGCACATAAATCCTTTGAATGTAGTATCTCTCTCTCTCTCTCTTTATCTCTCATGTTACAACGTTTATCGTTTTTTATTTACATTTATATAAAATTGTATTTATTTATTTGTATGGCAAGAAGATTTTACCTAAAAAGGAAACTTATATGATGACACATACACACATTGCAAACAAACTTTAGGGAAAAAGTGGATAACCTTGTGTAAAACTCATGATAGATGACTACGAAGCATCCAACTCATGTAAACCGTGATTCAAAAACCTTCCTATATGTTGACTGATTACCAAAATAAGCAAGTGAAAAGGAGCTGCCCTTAGACAAACGCCAAAACTGGGGTGCGAACCATCTAAATAGTACATCACTCTATTACTGCTCCAAACAATAAAGAAAAATTATCTCAAATTAATTTTGCCATTTTGGGTGTGGCAATGTTAATATTATCTTACGAGGTTACAAGTCACGTCTCTAATGTCATTGTTTCTGTGCAACGGGCTGACCCATGCCGTACATGCCATGTCCAAGATTTGAAGCCCTATATGGAGCGGTAAAACCCTTGCTGCTCTTTAACCCATGGTACTTCTTTTGTTTATTATTTTTTCAGAATCCATATCTATCGAGCCGCTCTCCTGGTAGTATAAACGACAACTGGAACCGAGTCTGGGGCAGTCGGGGGTGCGACGCGTCATGACCGAGAAAGGCACAATGAGAGGCGGGAGGGTCTGAAGTAAACGCCGAATGCTAAGTCGTCCGAGGAGGTAGCACCTATTCCGTCCTTAAATCAGCCAGTGAGGTCCGAGTGGCAAGAGTGGTAAACCCTGCCAAGACGTCGGCCAGGGGAGCCATCCCGAAAGACCCGAATCAGGCGCGTCCGCTTGATGGAAGAACAGTCCGTGTGATTCCTGCCTGTCCCATTGATTCGGGTTCGGACTCTGATCCAGATGGGTCGACGTGCAAACGTGCTTGGTACCGAGAGAGGGATAACGTACCGGGGCCTAGTAATGCAGCACGTTACCGTGAGGCCGCCAGACCAGTCGTTGTTTTGCCCGAACGTAACGTGGCCAGATCCCCCCTCAAGCGTCAACGGACTGTATACAACGCATCCCCGAGGAAGTTCGTCCCGCGGAAGTCAGCGTACACCAGGTGAGGTGACTCAGTTACACGATCGGTTCAGCCAGAGAGTAGGTGCCGTCGCAGCCGTGTGTGCGGAAGAGCCAACTGTGCGCGTGACTCTAAGTCCGCCAAAACTCCCCAAGAGTGGTTCGCCGGAGGGGTGCCAGGAGAATTGGTTAGGCAGCTGGCTCCCATCATTGAGAACAAGTAAAGAAACTTTCCTTTGCATAAGCGGCACAAGATGCTGTTTTATTTGCCGCAAGGACGATTCCGGATGACATTCTCCAGGGGTGCTGGGGAGAATCGGGTCTTTCATAGGGGAGACGTGCCACGCATTTTTCTCCTTACATCTATGAACGTGTTTCACCACTAAGATAACAACAATCTTGCTGACTCAGGGTCGCCAACAAGAACGAGTGCGATGTGTGCTATTTACATTCTCTTTGACAGTTAAATCAATTTGCGTAATTATAGGAAGTGAACAAATAATAATGTATAATAATTAAAAGCATAAACAAACACTGTGTATGAAAGGATATTAAAAGCAAGGAAATCATTTGATATTAAAATATCTGCATTGTGTCAAGACAATTAACTTGAGACCGTGAACTACTTAAATAAACTAATTTCTTTTAAGTGCGAAGATTTATTTTTATTTTGAACCCTGGTGCCGACGGCATTACCCCGGTACACATATAAAGAAAAATCCTTCACAATACTGCAGATGAAGGTCACGGTATGGCTGTCCCCTTCTGGTCATTACAAACCTTCTGAACAAAACCAATATACTGTAAGGAAGAAATGTGCGTGACATTTTTCTTCCCACAGCTATTCGCCCGTTTCACCACACCTTTGTTACGCTTTTGCTGATCCAGGGCCGCCAACACCAACGAGTGGCTGTGTGTGGTGAAACGAACTTTCGAGATGAGCGTATGCGACGAGCGGCCGAGGGTTTGCGACGAGTGGTTAGCGAGCATGGGTTCACTCGTTCTCAAATATTCAAGGTGTCAAGTTCTTTTTGGTTAGTTTAGTGGTCAAGGTGTGCGGAGCATAGTTTCATTCAACTACATTACTGCTTCCAAAGTGTTTTATTGCAAATAATTAAAATTAAATAATTAAATAATAAAATTTGGTGTGTGTGATTTATTTTCGGAACCCTGGTGCCGACGGTTTTACCCCGGCATGTACAGCAACAAATTTTAATCGTTTTAATTCTCTCATAATCATTATTATGGAGGGTTTAAAAATATCACTAGGCATTTTTTTTAAATTGAAATATTGTACACAAAACTTAGGATATTTGTACATACAGTTTTTTTTTAAATAATAAACATAACGTTTTATGCACCTAACACTTAACAAAGATAATATAAAGATGGTGACACCCTCACTTAAATACTCAACAAAATGTGTAATGTAGAAGGTGCTGTTAAAATGTGTTTGAAGAAAATCTCATATGAAGTAAAAAGCAACACAAGGAGGAGGTACAAAAAATGAAAACAAAACAAGTAAAACGGGGCTATATTAGGCGTATGCCAAATCTAGGATTCCCGTTTACAAATATTAAGGAAATAAAGTACGAAACTACTTCTTACAAACACCCTAATCGATTTTTCTTTTGATGCTAAAATTAGCATAAATTTCAGGAGTTCTGAAGCGCTTCCACCTTTCGCAACAATTATCCCTAATCTGCATTAATTGGGCAATGCGATCATTGAAGCAAGGAGGTTGTCTGTAATTCACTTTTTTAACTGTCAAACAACATTGAAAAATGGTGATTGATTTAAGATAGTAAACTATCGGGGTTGGGTAGGAAGTAGATCATATCCCAGTCGATATTATGAGCAACACTTTGTAAATCCGAATAATTAATATATTTGAAATTTCTGTTAGCAGTATATTCACTGTCTCTAGTCGTTTCAATAAAAACAAGGCCACACATTACGACGACCGAATAGATTTTCTTATATTTTTTAATTTTATTTGATAGTTGTAGGGTGTGAGGTTTTCATTTACATAAAAATGTTCATTAGAGTCAAAGCCAATATATGTATATGGTATATTTATTTAGGTATATTTATCCTAATGCTTTCACATATATTCCAAGGAATTTGGTTAAGGTTTTCATTTTCCACATAGGGCGCACCACTGATCCTAATATCTCAAACGACCGAAAGATTTTTTTGATTTAAGATTGCTCCCTTGACCTTATCGATTTCAGTATTAATATCAGAGACATTGCGTATAAAAGGTTCAATTTGGCCCACTCTCATCTTTTTACCTGAGACTTCTTCATTAAAGTACAGTAGACGTACACATAATGCATTCGAATAGAGAAAGAGAGATTTCATGTAAATTAGGAGTTGGTTCGAAATATATCGCAAAGTGATTATTGAACTTTTTTTATATATGATGGAGTCATGTTTCGATCAAATATTGTTTTTGTATGATTCGTGGTGTTTTTTTTTTTTGCATCTTATAAGAAAAATAATGGAAGTTTCCGTACTCAAATTTTTTTGTTTTCCATTGTTTTATAATCCATTCAGTTAGGATGGTGTTCGACAGGGAACCGCGCACAGGCAGACCAAAACTCTGGTTTGATGGACCAAGTGTTTGATGCCCTGCAAACACTTGGTGTATAAAACTAGAGATGGTGTGCTCAAGACCAAAGTGCGTGACGTTCTCTTTTGCAACAGGGTAAAATCCTATATAGGTTGTAATCGGTCATTAATGATGAATGATAATATTAACTGTACGTAAAAAATATTTCTTTGTACCCACCATAGAAGGGGATGGTTTACCATCCCATTTTAATTTATATTTCCAATTCAGGATATTATTCAGAATCAATTTCATTTTGGCCTTATTCATTTGTTCTTTTGTCCACTTTAATTTCAGAGTATGGCAGAAACATCTTTAAGAACTACCGTTTCAGGCATTTCTCTCTAACTCAAGTCAAAGTCGTAGAAAGTCTCGAATATTACGTATATAAAAAGGCAGAGCGATATCTCAATTTCTGAGACTGAACCAACAAAAATGAGCACACGCACGAACAGATGGGCTAAATCGATTTTTCTATTAATGCTGATTAAGAATATATACATATACTGTTGGGGGTGTGGCTCCCCCTCTACTCTTAATAACAAACATCTGAACAAAAACAATATACGCACATATCATTATGATGATGGGTATAAAAGAGCAAAAAAAAAGTTTACTGTACTAGAAATGGAAAAGTCGTTAAATTGGTAAAAATGCTTTCTCGAAATTTCCAATACCATTCATTTTCTACCTAATGATGCAGAAATATATTTTTAAACCCACTTTTCAAAACGTTCGTAGAATCTATAATTTAATACAAAGTATTTGATTCGACACACTTTCAATGCGGTGTTTTTTTTTTACACGAACTTTCTGGAAATCGAAAAATCGAGAATTAAGAATTTTGATACCCAAATATATTTGGGTTGATGTAGCTGTGTGCAGACATCTCTTGCGATCGCAAAAATTGATTTTCACAAAAACATTTTTAATTTATGGACACACAATTCTAATTACAAATAAATCCATTAATTAACGCCGGGAATTGGACTGTGAACATGAAATTCATTACTGGGTAAAAAGTGGGCGAGACCGAGGAAGAAAATATGTATATAAAAATATAATAGAATTATACAAGAATTAAACGCCATTTATTTAAGCTTTGGTTTAAGACATATTTAGTTTACTTTATGTGTTTCTATTAAATTTAAATAAAATGAATTGTGTAAAGTTTGTTTAGAGAACAATTTAATTGAGGGAAACTCATTAGGAAATTAGGTTCACAATACAATTTTGTTACTGTTATTGTCACATTCGTAATTCACATATTTGTAAACAACCCAAGCAATGTGAAGCTCTCCACCGAAAAATATATGACGACCACACATGCGAATGGTTTGAATTATAAAATATTTGATTCATGCTTCAGTAATTCAACTAATTATTTTTGGTGATTGATACAAAAATTGCACGTTTTTTTGCCAAGACATTATTACAAACAAATGTGTCTACATCATGCGTAATATGGAACGCGCTATAAATATATTGAAATAACAAAATATTTCTAATAAAATGTTAAGCGCAGCATATTGTTATGACAATTTTTAAATTCTTTTAAAACGATTTTTATACGCTCCACTTGTAGTAAATGATACATTAAGTTTGTCATTATATTTGCAACGTCCAGAAGGAGATGTTATAGTCCTCGTAAATTATATACATTCTATATATTCTTAGTCGATGTAGCCATGACCGTCCAAATGTCTCCATACTGTTGAAACGTTGTACAATGTTTATTTACAAATTAAGTGATATCACGAAAAAATTATACTATGAAGTTGATACTTGGTACCCATCAATGGAATGAAAAAAAAGTGGTCAATTTACAGAAACGCCCACAATTCATTAAAAAAAAACCTATTTTGTTTAATATACGACTTTTTGGTTGTACCATAATACAAACACTATTATAGGGCCCAATTGAGTCCCAGCCACGCCTACAGTTTATTTATAGATTAAGAAAGTATTTCATATTTTTCTTAAGCCAAATGTAGTTGTAAATGTAATTTAAATTCAAATAAAATCTATGCAGACTTGGGTGCTCATAGGGATTTATACAACATAGAGCATGTACAGTCTTAAAACATTAATATCAATCACACATCACACACACTCAAAAAATTTCTCATAATCTACTTTAGTTCTTGTAATCCCATATAAACTTATATATATATATATAATTATACGCAACAGAAAATTTTACAAAAGGTATTTTATATAACATTTTTAAAGATTGCTGTAGTTGGCACATGAAAGTTCAACTTTAATTAAGACGGACAGGAACTTACAATAAGTACGTACATGCATACACACACAATATATTGATATAAACTTCTTTGCATTTTGTTTTTAGAAAAATAAAAGAAACATTTTCAAACTACTATAAAATGGACACAAGGTCATTTTTAATTAAGTAGGTATTGCCAAACATATTTACAATCAATTATAAGCACTTACACAGGTACGGGGAGCACGAAGCAAATATTTACATGACTTGTGTGTGTACATTACAAACATTAATTTGGTTTGACCCAAAAAAAAAACCCCAAAATACATGTTTGCTTTACAATCACTTGATTCAACAATTTCATTAGTTATTTTATTTAAATAGTTAATGTAGAGTTCATTCCATTTGGTATTTATTGTTGAGGTGAAAAGTTCAGCTTTATGTTTGTTCTTCGATTGATTTACCTTAATTGTAATTTATTATATTTATTTCGCGTGAGTAATCCGTTAATTTATTCAATTCAATGTTAGGTGGAATAATAATAGAATTGATAAATTAATTCTAAATGTGTATCCGAATACATAATTTATAAAACACATACAATACATTGACAGCACAATAGTAGCTGATTTAATATTATTAAATTTATGCCCAATACCATCAGTCATCAGAAATAATCCTCACGGACACTGCAGAGTACACCTAAGTGTGGGGTTAAATTTAAGAATATTAAATGCGTCTGGTATTTAAAAGTTATTTAAAACAAGTAAAGTATTTGACCTGCACCAAATCTTAAATACCGTTAGCGTGGCTGTTGCACGATTTTGGTTTTTAATAAGGTTTTTATACCTTGTTGGCATGTGTGGTATCCGACCACGTCTATTTTTAGCACAACGATGGATGGCTTATTCATATGTATTCCGTACTTCAACTTAATAGCTCAATTTTGTGGCAATAGATTTTTGCCAATTGTAGGCGTGGCCCTAGATCGATGTTATCCCACTTCAATAACAATCTGCGTACAGAAAATATAAATATGTACAATTTAAACAAATGACAGCTCTAAATCTGAAAATTTACAACGGTGAGAGGACAAAATACAGACCCCGTGTCCGTCTGCATAATATACAGCAACATTTTCAATTGCTAATTTCTTATTTATTGATCAATATTTGTTAAGTTAATAGAAATCTTTAAATCGAAATCCAATTTCACTGTGGAGTATGCAAATCAATTGAGAGTTTTTCGTTTGTTTACCAACAACTTAAAAGAAGGGGAAATATTCAATTTAAAACGATTCAACTTGCATTCGAAATGCATTAGATAACAAAAAAGCCTCCACATTTGGCTCCTAACGAATCTTGATTACTCTGCACATGTATACGACACTTGTAGGCATGCGTTGCATGTTACCTCAACATTCGAATTTTAAGCCAATAAATGAATATTTTTTTCGTTAATCGATGAATTCAGCATATGAATATGAATGTGTACGAAATGTATACTTTGCAGCTGTACTTTTGAGGTCACTTTTTTTTATATTGTGCGTTGTAAATAGAGTGCCTGTTACCTGCATGCCTCAACTACTACCACAATGACCATATTATACCATATATACAGACGGACATAAATTGATCAAGTCAGGTATTAATGCGGATTAGGAATTCATCTGGATCGGTAAGGCCAAACTCATTATATCCCCAAAGTTATCTGCAGGGTATAAAATGTTCATTAATGTTAGCAATTACAAGGATCTCTCAAGCACCTATCAATAGAGAGTGCTCTTCACACATGCACGTTGCTTTTCATTATTACATTCATAAAAGCATGTATATATATATATGGTACGCATACGCAATTATTATTATACGCCCCGATGCCTGTGCTTTGGCAAGAGGTTAACTTATTAAATACGAAGAATAATCATCCTTTCATTATTATTAACATGCGATGTCATGAAAGAAGGATTAGAGTAAACACATGCACACACGAAATGAATGTGTTCAAAATATGCTTTCATGTAAGTCAAGGTCTGTCGTAGTCTATAAATATTTGATAAGGTAAAGTTAGTATTTACCATAAGTACGTATAGCCCTTAATGTCAGCTGAAAACTGAAAGATCAACAAACACTGGATGAACATGTTTTCAATGCATAGAATCTCTACCAGAAAAGATGTTTGTTTAAAACACATTTTACTCATACTATACTCACACAAGGTACTTAAAGTTGTGTAACCTTAACCAAGAGTATTGCAAAATTAATAAGTGGTGGTTATGAGTGCATGTTATGACAGGACATTGACAGGGCTCTATTCAGTATGAGTTTGATACATTTGTGGCGACTCGGTATACATCCTCATTGCACCAACACATCCAGAACAAACTCTAAAATGTAAAAAGGAAAAAATTCATCAATATTCCGTTTTAATCAAATTTGACCATCCTCTCTAATATGAAAATTTTAATTGATGAGCACACAATACCGATGAATTTAATTGTCATTAAAGTACTGTGTTATATTGACATCCATCAACATGATACAAGTTGAGAGATGTCAATATTAAACTTACTAAGTTTGCTATTACAACAGCTGACGCTACTGTTGATAGCTTTGTCAGCTTTACTTGTGCAGGGGATCTAATACAATTTGAAAGTATTTTGCTGCGAAACATCCTTCCAACTAAGTTACAATGCTTGTGAGTCGTTTGTAATAATAGTGTAAACAAAAGAAAAATATTTTCTTCACCTCTTACACTTATACGCGTGCACTCCAGCAATGAATAATTATCCCTCAAGTATATTAGAAATAAATTCAAAATTTATCTAATATTTTGGATCATTACGTTTAACATAGGTACATAAAAAACAAGAACCATAAGTTATAAAAGCAAAGTTGTAGAGGCGGAATATATTCATAATTGCAGTTTTCATCGGTGTTCAAAATTAAGGAGATCGAATAACAGATACGGCCACTATTTACAAAAAACATTTTTACATTAGCAAAATGCGTCGCTTGAGGTATGATGTAATGTTCAAGAGGGGCACCATTGTATATGTGCCGCACCCACGTTTAAATGTGGAAAGTATTATATATTAGCTGATGCAACTCATATTACGTACAAGGGTACATGCGGCCTAAGCCAAATATAGTTTTATTACATATTTTCGCTTATGTTTTTATTCCCTCTACATAAGATGGAGGCACACTAAGTTTATAACTCTATTTGCAACATTCAGAAAGATGTCAGAGACGCTACAAAATATTGAAGAACATTCTTTATTAAAAACTGACTCGATCTGGACATGTACGTCCGTGTGTCCGTGTCGTTGGCATTCGCACGGTCATAAAATTTCAAATATTGAACTGAAATTTTGTATAGACATTACTAGTTTCTATCCGCAGATCCGCTATTTAAGAAATCGGTCAAGATTCATGCCCATAATCGACAAGAATCTACTTATCTGTCGCAAAAATGTAGCTATGAAGTTAGTATTTGGTGCACATATTTCTAACTGCCAAAAATAGGCACGGTTGCATAACAGATGTGCCTACAAACGACCTAATTCGACTTGTTGGGCGTGGTCGTATAATATATATACCATATATACACACCGTACCGAGCGTAAAACAAGTTGATGGAAGATGATAGTGTACGTACACTATTAGAAGGCGTAATCTTGCCAAGTCTACTACTTATACGTAAATATGGATGTGGATTTAAGATTTAATCTAAGAAAATGCAATTTAACGTCAATATTACCTGAGAGTAAATTATCGTCCATTTGTAAGAAATTCTACCTCTTCTGCTGTATTTTGTTGTGCTCTTGACTTTTTTTCTTCTCACCAGTTGTTACAAGGAATGATTTGTAAAACGTAAGCAATTTGTTTGGTGATGTTCCTTTTTTTTCATTTTTTGCAATTGAATTGCGTTGTAAACAAATTTTGGGAAATGTTTCACGTGTGTTGTGTTCTGTTTGGTTGGAAAACCTTTTTACATCTACAAAAATGACGCCGCAGAATTTAAATTTGGCGAACAAATTTATAATTAGCGCACCCAACAACGTGCTTAAAATAGGCGGGATCCTGTAAAAGATATGCGCTCAATTTGTAAAAAAAAATTTAACTTCAACAATACCAACTTTTATTCTTCCACAAATCGTGTGGACGTATTCACTAATTTTTGCACCCCAGTGTTATGCTAGTATGAAAACTAAATCAACAACGGACATAAATTTCGTTTAAGGATATTAAAAAATTAATAACTTTGCAGTTATTCTAATTTGTCTAAAAATAATGCCAACAACAACAATTTGCAATTTTCATTTGCACACACATGCATTAAATTATGTGCCTTTTTTATGGTAATCAATTTTCGTTTATAAAGAATTATTTAGTGCTTAATTATTTATGGAGCATACATGAGCCATTAATTAATTTTAATTTCATTTTAATTACAATTATGTGCATGAAAATGAAATTTCAATAAAATTTCAATTAAAAAGCATTAATTGATACATAATGCGATTTACACATACAACAACAGAGCTTGTTGATACCTATTCTGGGTGATTACTACACTTTCGTATGCTACAACAATGCCGTAATACAAATGTCATCTGTAAGTAATTTGTTTTTGTATCCAACAATTGCTATATGTGCTTCAACTTGACAAGCATTCTATTCATTTAAAAACATTGCACACGATTTCCCTAACAACACTCGGAGATGCTTACAAATAAACAAACCGTTAAAGATTTCTGATAGCAGCAGTACTACTGGTCAGTTGTTCTGAGGTAAACGTTGTGTTATTTTATATGTACGTATGTATGTAAACATGAATGTGTGTATGAATATGGGTATGTTGACTTATGAGCTTTATTCACAATTTTCTGAATAAAATCTAAGCAGAAACCCATTCAGCTACACAACTACTTACCATGTATCAGTATGTACGAGTACATATATTTAGATTTTTCATGTGGTATGATTGCTTTCTGCAGAAAAGCTTTTTTTTCTTACTCCATCATTATCCCATTTTGTATATCTTCAAGCATCCTTATAGAGTATCTTTGTGAATGTCAGCAACATCTTTCTTGAATCTTTCTTTAATGGGTTATAGTACGTACGTATAAACTTTATACCATGCATGTGTCTGTGGGGAAAATCATACAAGTGTGTGAAAGATTTGTATGCTTGGCACTAAATTGGAATGTATCGCACAATATACTGCAGCATTGTATGAATAAATAAAAAAGCAATACTAGACAAAGTACGGAAAAAGCATTAGACACGACTAAAAAAAACATTTACCTTACATTCATTTCAACGAATGAAAGACAACAAGATATAGCATAAAAATCCATTATAACCAAACACATCATTAAAAGAAACAAAACTTACTTCAGAATGTCACCGAGCAAGTGAAAATATTTGTATACCCCTCACCTTAGTGACGAGGGTATATCCAGTTTGTCATTATGTTTGCAGAACGACCGGAAGGAGGTTACACAAAAAGCATATATCTTAAGCAGCATAAAAATTTGAGTCGATGTAGACATGTTCGTTTGTGTTTGTTCGTACTTTTTTATCTATTATAAAAGTGTTTGCGTTACTTGTTAAAAATATTACAGAAAATGCTGTATAATTAGTAGGCGCCCATTTTGAAGAACAAATTTATAGCTCTCTGCTTATATGGCTGTGAACTGCTGCACCAAGTTTCATTTCTGCCCCCGTGAACTTCCTAAAAAGACAGTAGCGTAAAAGTTATACCGATTTGGAATTTAATGCTCATCCAATATATAAATTATATATGAAATCGAAAGCTCTGAAAGCTCCTGAATTCATAAACGTTTTGACGTAGTAGGTATTCGGCCGATCTGAAACATTTTAACTTGCTTTGTTATCTATCAGCAGCGCATATCATGTCTCCCATATGTTTGTTAACATATGTAGACATGATGTGGTGGTAACCTTTTAAACTTACCATATATTGCCCACAACATTTCTATATTATTTACATATATACATTCACACTTGTGCAGTTGTCCTCTACGGCACAAGTTTTACTATTTTCTTATTTTCTATTTGCTGTGTGATAATAGAGTTAACTACTTAAAGAAGTATGGTTAAATAAACAAAACTTTCTCTATTGCGGAATGGTTGAACACATATATACACAGCTGCATAAGGAAAGAGTTATAATATACAAATTAAGGTCACTAAGAAATGCATTGCACGGAAATGAAAAGAAAGCAAAAGCACCCAAGACGGATGGACACAAATAAGATTTTAAATAATTTAAGAAAAAGAACAAGGGAGGAAATGTTGACGCAGCCAAAATCACTAAACCACATATAAAGTGCGCTAATTAGTATTAAGTGGTATCCATTTTTCAACAAGTAATGGTTATAAAAAAATGCTTCAGTTTGATGGACAAGTAAAATTAAAGAAAACGTTGTTTAAATAATAAAATATTTAAGAGAAGAATATGATGATTATCAACCCTATACAGTGGTGCGCATAACTCGGGCCTTTGGGTTCTAAAATATGATTTGACTACCGCTGAGTGTCTGATAATTTAAAATATAAAGTGAATGTTTTCCGATATGAAGGTGATGGGCATAAAAATATGGCTTTCAATAAAATTTCGGTCAGAGAGGGAACACTTTATATCAAAGATGTGCATATATATATAACTCCGAAAAGGTTAAAAAGGGAGCCACCTTTAATTAGAACAAAAGCGTTTCCAAATCAATTTAAACATTTTCATTTAATATGAAGCCCTTGACGTCTAAGATATTTCCATAACATTTTGTTTAAACGCAAGTCTTGATTCAAAGGTGAGTTTTATTGGAAATAGATTGGTGTGCACCATTTTTGGGCGCGACATACAATTTTTCTATTTTGAAAAAGTTCCTAAATATTAAAAATTCATGTTTCTTTGATTCTACTAAAAAATATACCATAAAATTGTATTACTTGGTTTGCAAGTACTTTCATGTAGGGTATTAAATGGTTGAACCTGGCCGGCTGAAACACTTTTACGTGTTATTCTCAAAAAGAAGTGGGAAAAGTTGAGCTCAGTCGCTTCTTAGTATGTGGTTAACTTTACATAATTAAGTATTTATGAAAAGTTTTATGCGAATAATGAAATTTTCGTGCATACCACTACGCTGAAGGCTATATATTAAACAGAAATAACAAACCAACAGCCTATGTTGTGTGCATTCCGAAACTAATTTTTATTAAGAAACAAACAATTTCCTATTGTTCGGTTTTAAATTCATGGGTTTAAGTATGTTTTATACCTACTGAGTGGAATTCCTAAAAAAAAACTCTTCATACTCTTCACTCATGAAATCAACCCTTCACTTTTTAAGTACACATACTTACAAGTAGTTGGAAACTGTGTATAAAAAGCAGGTGTTTTCTAAATAAACATTAACACAATCACCCACATGTAATCCGCTGTATGTGTATATTTGGATTATTATGCATTAAGCGAAAATTCTTCACACATTTTCCCACGTATGTGTAATGCTAATTGCCTTAAGTTGTTCTACTTTTCTATTTCTTTTACTTTCTTTCTTTAGTTGGTTTATGCAGCATCTTGCTGAGAAAGCTTGAGATTAAATTTTCATAAACGCCTATATTTGGGCATTTTCTAAGAAATTACAAACTGTTCATATTGTATTACCAAGTATGTATATAATGTGTTGAAAAGTTTAATAAAAGTTGATGGCCTCAAAGGATGTACTCGTTTAAATACTAATGCACATAAATGCTGATGAGTAAAAGTTATTTTCGGCATCAGGCAATAATTTAAACTTTAATAAAATTGAAATTTTTATTTTTACCTTTCACCAGTGAATATATGGCAGCATGGGTTCTTTGTGTTATATGAGTTTGCCAATACTTCGGTACTACATTTTCTATTTATAAGTAAATATTTAAACAATCTAGTAATGATTATATGAGCCATGGATGAAGCTACGAAAAGCGTCAGGCATACTTCTAGAAGGCAATACCTATCCAATACCAATCTATTTCCAGGGTTTAAAGAAAATGTATTTTGACAGCAGCGACCGAATATCTAAAAAATTTAAATAAAAAAGTAAAACAGGGTTATATTCGGCGTGTGCCAAACCTAGGATACGCATCATCATTGACCTCTTCCAAATAGGAAATATTATTTAAGTTTCTTAATGTAAATTTATAATATATATATATATATATATATATAAAGAAGTACTGAGTAATTGATTCGAAAAAGGTGTTTGGTGCAGTTGTGGAGTGAGGGATTTTAAAACGGTTGTTGGTTTGTTTCCTGTCGTAGTTTCTTGATGTTTTCTCAAGTTGATTTTATTTAGTCAGTATACAAATTTTTTTACCCATTTTCAATAGGATTCTTTTAACGTTGTTGTACCAAATTTCAGGTCAATATCTCAAAACTTACGACTGTGAGAGAGCTGAAAGCTCCGGGTGCAAGGTTTAGTACGTCATTGTTGGCGTATCCTTTGCCCTTTATCGGTTTCGAACTCGCCCTCATCGAGTTCTCATCAGCAGATATTTACCAGTTAATCCACATCCACATTCATTACAGCTTCAATACGGTCAAGCTGAAATTTTCATTTCAGAACATATATATATATATATACACCGCAACTTACTAAAAAAAAAAAAACAAGATAGAGAAGTTCGGTTAAGACCGAAGCTTAAGTACCCTCCACCTTTTATAATCCTCTAAAAATAAGTTCCTATTGCCATATTTATGTATATGACTATTTCATGTACTTACGCAAATAGTGTTTTTTTTTTTTAAATTATAAGCGTTTGCGTTAATCAATCACGCCCATTTTTGGCACAGTATTGGACAAAGGTACCACTTATATATACACCAAATTTCAACTTGATAGGCATAGTATTGTGCGATATATAATTTTTTAAAGATACAATTTTTTCGAGGTATGATGAGATTTTCGTTTATTGTGGGCGTATCTCTTTACCGATTTTGCCCAATTTCAATAGGGAACAGCGAAATTGAACTAAGAATACATATGCAAAGTTTCAATTTGATATCTCAAAAATTACGACCGAGAGTGGCAACAACAGACGGACACACGGACGGACATGTCTCAAACGATTTCTCTTTTCATGCTGATTAAGAATATATATGGTTTGTGGAGTCTCCGAGGCTTCCTTCGATGTCCTGTAAACGGATAATCAAAATGAATATACCCTTTTCCCTGAGGTGGAGGGTATAAAAAGAGTACTATTCACACGGATGAACTTATTGGCTCAAACAACTTACACCACTTAGTTCCACTAATTGTACCACAATTAATTTAACTGCGTCAATAAATGCGAGGTAGAGTACATTTTAAATAAGATTCTTCTTTGGATCAATACATGCTCTTGTGATAAATTTCGTCGAAATATTTAAAAAAATACAACCATATACATGGATGGGCAGGCAAATAGGGTGACGGATATGGCTAAATCGATTTAAATTTTTTTTCTGAATTTAATAAAATATATTAAAGAATGAAATGTGGCCAAAGGGGTAAAGATAAGGTGTTATCAAAAAAAAAAAAAAAAAAGAGATTAACATACGCCTTCTTGTGTGTATTTGTTAATTTAATAACTGTTTTAATAACGTTTTTGTTAATCTTAAAGCTTATTGATATTTTTAGAGAATATTAACAACGCAAAAGCTCTCAAATTCACCATCAAAAGTGGTGAAAAGTATTTTTATAGCCTACACAAAATATTGGGCGTACACTACTAGATTTATCATTCCATTTGAAAGATCCCACAAAGTATATATACATATTCTTGATCAGCAACAAAAACTGAGTTGATATAGACATGTATGTTCATGTGTCCGTGTCTTCATCTGTGATTGGTACACTCATTGTGGTTTTTTTTTTTTGTATCCAACTAGACAGACATTTCTACTTTCTGTACGTAAATAGCTATTTAAATTGAGAAAAATCGGTTAGGAGCCACGCCTACAATCAGCAAAAATCTATACATTAGCCACTCAGATTAATCTAGCAATTCAAAATTAGGTGCACGTAGCCTTCCATTGGTGAATTGATTTGCAAGTTGATACTTGCATCATGCACCGTTTCTATCTTAATAGATGTGGAGGGTACTCAAGATGTGGTCTCAATCAAATAAAGTTTTTCTTATATATTATCTTATTTCCAAAGAATTAGGATTCGTTTGAATTTTTACATAAAAATTAAAGTAGTCAATAATTTGTTGGAATAAATAATAATTATGAAAATAAATTTTCATTCTTATATTCGGAGTTCTAATTTAAAAACTTATGCAAACAAATATTAAATATGTACAAATTAATTGTAATATACATTAAACGGAATATTAACCGTACACTGTAAGGTTAGGTAATGAATAAAAACACTTTCAAGCAAAGGATAACTTTTTTCAATAACCAAAATAAAATGTCATCAAAAAGACTGTTTCAATGATTAACGAATTGTTTTCAGCAGAAATTTTTGTCAAGGATTGGCTTAAGCCAAATATTATATAAATATCTTCCACTCCTTTTTTTGGAAATTATAAGCGTATGCGTAATTATCAAATTTCAACTTCATAGTAATGGGAAAAGTTGGTCTATTTTGCCCCATTTAAATAGGTACTAGAAAATTTGTAAAAAATTCCATCTCGATATCTCTCAGACTCGAATTTTGCTGCAGATCAAAAACGTATCGCACATTATTTGGGTGTGCTAAATAGAATGACAAACTTAGTATAATCTCATCACAAAGGTGTAGGGTATAAAAATATTTTGTTGCAAAAGGAGATAAAATGAAATTCCTAAAGTTTTGTTCGTGTTTGGCCTTCATAACAAACACATTCGAATTTCATATTTTTTTAATACAATTCTTTTTTATTTTTGAAATGTTTATATATTAATTATATCACTTTGCTGAGCATCAGTAATGATGACATAAAAATATGCACTTGCATCATTTTGTGTTGTGTTGTGTGTTTGTATTGGTAATATTTGATTCAAAATTCAATTTCTACATTTTCATAAAGTCTAAATTAGTGCTTGAGTGCAGTGACACACCAACTGAAAAAATAATTGCAATTATTTATAATTTGAAAAAATCATAGTTTAGAGATTAATTAATTTTTTCATTTTTTCATTCCTAAGTGTGTGTATATATATGAAATGATGGTCTCTTATTACGAACATACAGTTGGTATGTTTAAAAACATTGATAAATGAAAAATTTATTTTAAATATTTATGAGAGTAAGATGATGGTGGTGGTGGTAGTGGTCATATAATGGTGGTGAATTGTTGCAGTTTTTTTCTTTGTATAAATGGTGTGTGACGGCAAATGTTTACGATACTAAAATATACATTTTTGTTATTGTAGTATTTGTTTAATTCAATTTAATGTACATTTTTTTCTGATATTTATCAGTGTTTTATTATTCATTTGTGTTTTTTGTATATAGTTTCAAATATTGATAGCGTAGAGAAAAATATAGTTGTCAATTTGTTTTTATACTCCTCAGCGTTCCATTTCGTTCATTTCTATTTATGTGTACCTTAGAGATAGGGATATAGTTTGCTTGTTGAACATTTACTTTCTAATATTTTATTATTTTACCTTTTTATTGTGTTGGACACAAGTTGTGTTTTTCATTAAACAATTGCTTTAAAATAAACGAAAAACACTAAAGAACGAACTACTATATCATTTTCTCTCTGTATGCAAGTGTTGCGTGGATTTTTCTTTCTACTTAATTAAAACATTTGTGTAATGAATACCATTTAGTTTAAGGATAGTTTTTTTCTTTTTGGTTAAACGCCGCTTTCTCATCATATTTCATTTTATTGTTTTTTCAGTTTTTTCATGCACTGAGTTCAACTTATAAGCAACCTTTTACAAGCACAAATTGTTATAATACAAATCTAGAGCGAGGAATATAGCTTCTAGCATAGATTGAAAAATAATAATAATTTGTTTATATATTATATTTAGAATTTAAAGTTCTTTTTGTATGTACAAATTTCCTCGTGCAATTTATTTAGCATTTTTTTAAGTTTTTTCTTGTGTTTTATAATAATTTATAAGCTCGTATAATTTCCAAATGAAATTTTATTTGAACTGGAACGCATGTGATAAAAATACATATTTGCATCAAACTAGAACAAACCACTTCCTCTTTCTAGTGAAAAGCAATAAGAAATTTGCTTAATGGGAATACTAGTGTGATTTGTAAATAAAGCATCATTGCCACAACTGTTTACATTATAAAAATGATTCAGAAAAGTGCTGCATCTGCATTTGTGTTTCCTGGTTCTTGTGCTTCTTTCATCAATTATCGAAATTTATAAATCATTATTTATATATTAAGCAAAAAAAAAAAAAAAAAACATAAAATTTTTTTTTAAACATTGCGTTGATACTTGTTTGCATATCGGATTTTCATTTCTTATTTTTTCTATCCTGGCGGGTCCCAATTGTTTACTTATGAAAAAGGCATATTACCAAATAAATATGAGTTCTCCCATGCACAACTTTCTTGTTCAATGGCATTTGTAGTATTTTTGAAGAAGCTAGAGAAACATATCTAATCAATTATTTTAAAATTTTTTTACCTCATCAGGAAATTCATACTTTTGATTATTTGTTAATTAAACATGAACTACATTAATTTATAAGAATATTTTCAAACACTTCATTGTTGATTTATTTATTTCACATAGTATTAAAAATATTGGCAGTTTGTAATGTTTTTATACCCTCCACATAAGATGGGGGTATACTAAGTTTCTCATTCCGTTTGCAACACCCAGAAAGAGGTGTCGATCTAGACATGTATGTACGTGTGTCCGTATGAGTCTTTTGTCATTCTTACGATCGCAAATTTTGAGATATCAAACTGAAATTATGTACGGATACTTTTAATTTTTGCCCGCAGATCGCTACTTAAAATGGGCAAAGTCGATCGAGCCACACCCACAATCGGCAAAAGTCCATTTTCTGCGGCAAAAATTGACATTAAGTTGAAATTTTGTAGAAATATTTATATCGAACCATATACTTGCCAAAAATGGGCGTGTTGCCCACAATTTACAAAGAACTATGCATGTGGAGGGCATTTAAATTTTGGCCTAAGCCAAATTTAGTTTTCTTATTTGTTTTATGTAAATTATTATTAAATCTTAATTCTAAGACAATTTTTTTTTATTTATTTGTCAAGCTAGCAGCCTGTAATATGTTAGGAAAACAGGAGGAATTAAAATTTTCAACAGTTTTAAATGAGATCAGTGGTAATATTAAATATGTAAATGAAAGCTGTGTGTGTATGCATTATAAGTTTTATTCGATTTTAGTTAATGTGTGAAAAATATTTTTTTAATCTAATCTAAGTGAAAAAATTATTCGTTTTTGTAAATCACATTTTTGTTTTTTCAAGCTAAAGTTTTTTTAGAATATTTAATTTTTTTTTCAAATTAATTTTTAAATCGTTTTACAATATTTTTATAATTTTTTTTTTACATATATCATTATTTATCAATTAAGTTTTTGTACACACATATATATGAGGTTTGGAGAACAGAATTAAACAAAAATCAAAATGAATTTTCTTTTGTTTTGTTTTTAATTAATACATATAAAAAGAAAATAAAAACGAAATATTTTTATAAGTACAATAATTATTGATATGAAATTTTGTTATCAGACTGCAGCTTTTTTTAATAATTTTAACACAAAAAAAAATTAATTGCTTAACATTCGTTTCTTGATATTGTTTACAATTCATTTAAATAATTTTTAGTAAATACTGAATTTGTTTTTATACTTCTCTCCTAGAAGTACTAAACTTTTACTTGGTGAAAAAAATTAGTGGCAATAAACGGATGCGAAGTAACTCGCTTAGAGAATGCAACAAGTTTACTAAAATAAGCTCAAATAATTTCAGATTGTTCTTCAATTAGAATTGAGTACGTATTTATATTGTTTAAACACATAATTTTTGTTATTAAAAAGGACTTTTTTAATTTACACTACACCACAAACTATTATTTTACATATATGACAATATTATTTGGATGTTCTATAAAAACGGATGTAAGGGGAAATTTAAAAAGGTACGATTTTTAAATTAAAAGAGTAAAAAAACTTCACTTGGTCACTTGGTAGTTAAAGAAACTCACAAACTCAGTGTAAGCATATCAGAGTTAATAAACTTAAATAAAATCTTAAGATCCATCGCTTCCTTCACGCATCAATTTTGAACAATTTTGTTCATTACAATACACTCCTCCCTTCCCTTTTAATTTAATTATAATTAGGCTAACTCTTGGCTACCCACCGTATTGGTACTTAAAAAAATATTGTGTGTGTCGCGTAATAATACTTTTAATTCACTAATTCGGAAATAAGTCACGGGTATGGCTCATTTTTGGATGCATATACTAAAATTTCCAAGTAATATGTGTCAATTTTAAACTTTTTATATTTCTTTAATTCAGTGTAATTTAAAAAACCTTTTTTTCGCTTTTTTGGCGTAGGCGCGTTGTTTAATCGATTTCGTCCATTTTCGAACCAACAGGGGTGCTGAGTGTACGTATAGTTTTGTCGATAATTACCACAGAAGGACTCTCAGACGGAGGGACGATTCAGAATTTCATCTCATCAATATATTTTGGGGTTTGGGGGACCTCAAAGCGGTGAGTATAAAAGAGAGTGTCATATATAAATAAATAAATCGATAATCGTTAGCTTAAGAAAAATCAATTTTATAAAACAGGCAAGAGAGCAATGCAGCGTATGGAGAGAGAGTAACAACAGTAATTCACTACTATTTATGTTTAAGTGGATTTGTAATGTAAATGTTGGCAAATTCAATAATTTCGAATTAAAATGCATAATTTTTATACCCTGCATCACCTGTGGCAAAGGGTATATTAAATTTGTGCGGATTTCAATTATACTGATAAATTTAGAATCAAAATCTGACAAGATTTAACCATGTCCGTCTGTCCATGTACACTTGTACGCAAGCTATAGGTTGCATTCTTTGAGACGTTTCGATGAAATTTCATATGACATGTATTGACCCAAAATGGATAATGGACCGATTCGGACCAAAGAAAAAGAAAAAAGTAAAAAATAATTAGAGGGCTCAATATTTAGCTGTACGTACCCAATTTGGATCTGAATTAAAGTAATTGCAGCATAATTTAAGGAGCCAAGTGGGGTAGGGTATTAAATGGTCGGGCTTGACCGACTATAAGTTTTTATTGTTCTATATAAATATTGAATTATTAGCACTTAAATAATCAAACCTTGCTGTGAAAAACTCATACATCTAATCCACCTTTAACTAAACTTAACCGTTATTTCTGCCTTGCATATATTCCTTTGTTTCCATTTCCTTGGGCTAGTAAAATTATCTGATCACACTATCATCAACATTGCCGTTTGTCCATTTATGTGTATGCAATTTTCCAAACAGTATCTTTTCTGAACACTCATTACTTGTATATCGTCATCATCGTCATCACTTTACCGTTATGCCGTTACATTTTTCATTATGTTGCAGTAAATTTTAAAGGTAGTAGAGGTGTACGGTGTTTACTTGTTGTTGTTGTTGTTGTGTAAAGGGTTAGGGTTGTTGTTATTGTTGATATAGTTGGTGCTGCAGCTTCCATTCGTACACATTACAATATGACACAAACGTTTCTCTCAATCCCAACCATTCTCCTTGATCATGTGCGCCAATTCTATTATATATTTGCCTTCTTTATATTTCTGGCTGGACTCGTAGGCATGTTCATATTTCCAGCCAAGCGGCGTTTTACAGCATTCACAATAAATGTCGGCCACTGCATGCAGACCCGTTAACAGAACGCGCTCCTCCGTTTGGCCGCAGGCCACATTCACCACTGAATTAAATAAATAGGCTGGCCCCTGACTACCCTGAAATGATTTCGATATAAGCTCATCGTGTGAAGCCAAATGAGCTCGACAGTGAACACATGAATAGGTCCGATTGGTGGACGGCAAATAAGCTTGAAATGTTTTCACCATTGTCGCTTATATTTACGTCTTAATGAATTTTAGTTGGTTGCTAAATACGATTATAAAAGTTGTAAAATATATATTTTATATAAAATTTCTTCAGATCTAAAGAACTTGTTAAACTCACTTTGTAAGATTGGTCAGTATCAGAAAAAAACTTCCAGATTTGTATGAAGAAGAACAATTTCAATAAGCCTGAGAGGATTGGTAAACAAATTTTTAATTATTGAATTAATATATATATAAAAAAAAAAACACTTACTTCATTTATTGGAAAGTGCACCCACTCATGTCCTCCTCCTCCCTTGCTCCTTCACTCCGATTCAAGCACCCTCCCCAATTCCTTCTTAGTTTTATGTGGAGTCTAAATTCAGCTGAAGTTAAGAAAGTCTTCTTTGTACATATATAGTTGTTGCATATATATATGCTGTGTGTACAAACACACAGCAAGTAATTAGAGCAAAACCGGAATACGAAGCGATTGTGTAAATGATTTAACGTGAATAACACAACTCACGGCCAACAGCAATGCGTCTTTATCACGTTCACTTTGCAGACTAAACCAAACAACGCAAACTCGATTGGTGTAGTCAGCCAGTTGTAGGCAGACGTTTGGCGAGTGAGAGAGTACACATACAAACGCACGCAGTATATGTGCTGGAAAAACAAAACACCAGCTGCTTTTTAACACGTTTTTCGATTTGATTTCCCTCTCTGTGCTCTGCTGACTTATTATTAATACTCATGCAACGAACGTCTTTTATTTTCCTTTGTGCATGTGCATGAATATGACTCTGTTTTCTTTATTCTGAACTGATGGTTATACAGTTGTTTTTGCTTTTATTATTGTAAATGTTTTTTATCTCTTTTATATATGCAAACTCAGCGGGACAGATAATTATTGTCTTTCTCCTGCTACACCTTTACATTCACTCGTACTACAACGCTTGATATTTTACAGAGAACAGTCAATACAGTTAGGCAGGCAGCCGGCGCGTCAGCATTTTTATGGATATGTCTGCTTTGTTATATATGCGCTGCCCTCCCCCAAAACTCTTTTTTTCTTCCGTGTACCAATCTGGTGTAGGGCTTATACGTATGATTTTATTTGCCGAGTTCTTTGTGTTATTGTTTCTCGTTTGCTCTGCTCACCGAGTGGTCGAACACAATGCAAACACTTTTGCTTTTCCAAAATGTTAATTTTCTCGTTCACACAATTACGTTAAAAACTCCTCAATCCCAAATAACATCTCTGGTATTTTAATATGCTGAGTGGGGCTTTTTGCTAATAATATGTGTTGGACAATTCTTGCAGCTTATTTTCACTCCGTTTCCTAAAACAAGGAAAAACGAGATTACAATAATTCAACGCATTTTCCTTTTTATCACAGCTTTGACCAGAAGTGTATTATTGCACTTAATGTACGTTTATAAAAACATGAACATCTGCATTCAAGTTATCACGTATTCATATCAATCAGTGTTGTATACGAGATTAATGCCATGAGACCCAATGCACATGCAGTATCAGTTTTGAATTGAAGCAAATAAATATGCACAAGGAAATGCAGAAGATAACTATATTGAATGGTTTAGACCCACAGCTAGATAACTTTCACTACATTCTGTCACAAGATCAAATAATGTGGCAGTATGCGGCACCCACAGTTAACTTCACGGATTGGATCCTAGTTTTTTATTACCTCAGTAGAATAAGATTTTGATTGAACTAGAATTTTTACAATAAACTCATCGCTGGATAAGAAATTCGACTTTTCTTTTGTAAAGAAGAAAATATTATCAAGAGAGTACGGAATTTAATTTAAACAGAAACCCCTTCGTCGGTGCTTTATGCTGTGGGAAACGTATAGCCTCAGCGTTAATATAAAATGCTAATTGAGAAGCACATTTGAATTTTTAATTTATACACGCATGATTTGTTTAAATAACAATGACAAATAAATTTACACATAAAGGCGTGTATGTGCAAAGGAGAGCTGCGGGTGGTATACACACAAGCATGTGCACAATAAAGGTAAGACGCGTGCACAAACAAGGGTTTTATATTGGCATCTTCATTTGGAAATGTGTGACTGCTAATTGATCACTAAATGAATTGATTAAATAAACTTTTTAACAAAGAACACTCCTTCACAAAAACAAAGAAGAAAGTCAGTCCATCACCAATTAGGGCAGTTCGCCTTTGCTGAAATTCTAATAAAATATGGTTTAATGATAAACATATTGAGTCCCCGACGTTTCCTTTTGTGCATAATATAAACGGAATAATTACTTATGCGTAGCTTATAGGCGTGGCACGTAACGCCCATTAAAGTATGTGTTAAATTTATAAGCAGATGCTCATTGTCCGAGCACGCATACTTTCAGCACCCAGGATAGGATGCATAGGAATATGTGTAAAATGATAATTTTAACTTTTGCAACTTTATTTCCAAGGCCGCGGGAAATGTATCTTAATGTTGGGCGTGGTATGTGAAAAGTATAAAAGTTTAGATCCAAGCAAAGTAGATTTGTTTCTGACCCGTGTAAAGGTCTATATGGCGAGTGATGTGCTTTTAATGTTGTTCTTTGAAATAATATCTTATTTTAGTCGAATTTTATTGCAATGGCCACTTATGGTATGAATCATAATTGAAAAGGTAGCCGCATATAAAAAAAAAAAAAGGGAAACTTTACAAATTTAAAAATGTAAATATGTATAAAAAATCAATGATAATCTATGCGTATTTCTATGTACATACGTGGGTATATATTTTTAGAGGAGGCGAAGACGAAGACAACAACAATAAAGAAGTGAGATTAAGCGACACCCAGAACGATTTCTTAACTTCAGCATTTGTTTATATCGCATGGCATTATCGTGAGAAAAAGACTGTCTCGACAAAGCTTATATTAGCACTAAATGATGCAACTGGTAAAAAACCCTCATTAATTTAACAATTTAGCAAAAAGTGAAAAACTTATATTTAGCTTACTTAGCAAAACTTCGAACTAAACTATTTTGAAGTTATCAAATAACAATACGCCTCGTAAACATATGAAAACCAAGTGGAAATGTTACAATAATATGCACAAATAATATTAAATGTGTTTAATTTAGTGTATATGTAAACGCCAGTCATTTTTATGTACAAGTTACTTCGTGTAGAAGAATTATATGGGAAGGCGTTCTAAAAATGGTTCAATTTAAACCACTTTCAATAGTGCACGTCTTGCACCAAATTTCATCAAAATTACTTAAAAACCGTGACCAAAACCTTGCGCACTAATTTAAATAGACAGACAGATGGACACGCTGAGTGCACAATGATTATGAACCGATCGGTGTTTTTGTCTTTAGTCCTTAATTTAATATAGCCTTCGCCACAAGTGGTGCAGGGTATAACTATACGTAGTCTAATAATTGCAAGCTGGCAAGTGAACTTTAATTGTAACGGTCTTTGAATGTTACAAGTTAATTAAAAGAGCCAAGCATCAAGCTCTGACCAGCGCAACAATTTATAGAATAAATACGCACGCAAAGAAGCTTGCACGTACATATATATATTACATGTAGAGTACTTCCATGATATATGGAGAAGACATTAAGTAAGTACAAAAACCTATATTTGGTTTATAGCACACATTTTAGAACCTCCTCTCGTACACGCAAATGCTATCGTCTTTGTTCAATTTCTTTATTATATTTGAAAGTAAAAAATTCTCAAATATTCTCTTCGAATAGTTGCAAACGCTTTGACAAGCACAGAATACTTTAAAGTTGGTACACAAAGAGCAATAAACTTGTTGGTTTATGCGCCAGCATCGCATTAAATACTTGTTTGTTTTATATAAATATGTACTAGCGCGCCCGTGGAACATATGGTCTATTAATACATAGTAGAACTGTTGTTATTGCTTCTTTTAATATATATACAAACGTCTGTTATTCAATAATAATTCGCGAATGTTGTTCTTTTCGGCTAGTGAATCAATTGCTCAAACGACAATATATGTATTTTTCGTTTCAATTTTATTTTAAACTTTTTTATTATTACTTCGTCGTTACCACCATATCAACATTTCACTAAAACGTTATTCTGTTCATTTGGTATTACGTATATTTTTAAACAAGTTTTATTTCTTTTTCGTGTGATAATTAATAAACTCAAATACAAACACAACACTATTTGATAAGCAAAACAATCGAACATCTGTTCGATTTGTTTATATTACATTTCGTTTTAGCTACAGTGAGGTAATGTAAAGTTTAAGGCTGAAACAGAATATGTGCATGTTCAGCTTGCCTTATTGTATACATTCACAAACAAACCAACAACACAGTTGAATAGAAAGTTCTAAATAAGAATACGAACTACTTTAGCTAAGATTTAATAAATTCAGCAATTATTTATGTAGGTTATGAATTTTAAATCAATCATCTCTAATGTAACTTTTATTGCATGATTAACAATGCACAATGCAAGCGTTATACTCCTTGAACGTATGTGAGAAAAACCAAATGGTCTGATATATGTTTATATATGGATAATTATATTAAACACAATTTTAAAAATATATGCAGCGCACAGGAATACTAGGTACTTTAATAATGTACATCGCAATTTAAATAACAATGAACCAAAGAAGTAAAAAAACCTTTGTTCTACCACTTTATGCTAAATGCATGCAAATTATGTCTCTCTCTATACTCAGCTTATTTTATATTTTTGTTATTATCACTTCATATCGTTTACTTATGCAAACATAGACGAATGCATTCATGTTATGTTGATATTGCATTTTTATATTATTTATATACCATTGTATTTACCAATAATCTATGTAGAAGGCCTTGAACTGATTTTGTTTTGTTTTTGCTGTCCTCTTCAATTTATTAGGTATGTATGTACCTACATAAATCTACAAATCTATGTATGCATCTACATACGTAGTTTGTGTAAGCATATTGTTGTTATATTGTAATCAAATTTATGAACGACGCAATCAACAATTTACAAACACCTTTTCCCACATGAGCACTGGACCATCACTTTATTACAAACAACAAAAAAGTTTTCACTCCATCTAATTAGAACAATTGCTTTCTCAAATTTTTCACTAATTTCGACTTTTTGTTGTCAAAGGTTTCACGTTGAATGCACTTCGATTTTTCAATCTTAAACAAAAAAAAAAAGAAAAAAAGTTTCACCACTCGGATCATCTACAGTAATTTTACACATCAATTTTTGTAATCGACTATTACAACAGGGGTACGAACAAAACTACAATAAATTAAAGACAATTCCGATGTGGTTGACTTTGATTCATTTGCTTTTGATTCGACAGCAAACGAGTTTTACATCACTTTCACTCATTTTCGTATCCTTCTGAAAAATTTCAAGTTTATTTTGCACCCTTTTCGCGAACACAAATGTTATTTATTATTTACTAACAACCGAACTACAAGACCAGGGGTGTTAAAGTAAAAGATGGCTCGAATTCTGCCAACTTTAGTACAAAAAGTAATTTTTCATATTTTCATCGTTAGCTTATTCGCCATCTTGCGAGAAGAAAGAAACTACTTCGTGTGAATGCTTAACGAAATAGTGTAAGAAAAACTAGTAACATTAATATTTTTTGTGTAGATGGCGCTCTAATAAAATACTGAAAAGCTTGGTGATTTGGTGAAATATTTCTTTATTATCTATACGCGAATAATAAACTAGCTGTGAAAGCTACAAATAAAATAAATAAAATTATATTTGCATAAAGTAAATAAGTAAAAATTTAGGCAACTGACTTGAAAGGCAAACTTTACAACCAACGTCAGATGACTACAAATAACAAAATTTTCAATAATACTTTGTATCCATTTGTATAATATTTGTTGAAATGAGTAGTCAAAGCCATAGCAAAATGTCAAGTATACGTCTTTCCAATAAACCACGATCGGATGAAATTGAACTAACAGGTAAAAAAAATTAATGAAAAAGTGCAATGTTTTGTGTTTTATCACTTTGTGTGAAATTTGCAGAACTATTCTCTGCTCAAATGGCTGAATTATACCTCAATGATGACTACGCGGATGTAACGTTTATTGTGGAAGAGCAACGTTTGCCTGCACACCGAGTAATGCTAGCTGCACGTAGTGAATATTTCCGAGCTCTGTTATATGGTGGTTTGTCAGAATCACATCAAGTAGAAGTTCATATAAAGGCGCCAGTGGAAGCGTTTAAGGCTTTGTTACGTTATATATATTCCGGCCACTTATCCCTATCGCGAATGGATGAAGACAATATATTAGATACGCTAGGTTTGGCTAACCAGTACGGGCTAGCTGAACTGGAGTTGGCCATATCCAACTATTTGCGCCAATATTTAGCATTGAACAATGTGTGTGCAATATTGGATGCAGCTCGTTTGTACAACTTGGACCAATTAACTAAAGTTTGCTTAAGGTTTATGGATCGCAATGCAACTCTTATATTACAGCATGATTCTTTTAAAAATCTAAGCAAGGTATGATGATACAATTCGCTTTTTTCACTTTCTTATGTTCTTATGCGCTGTTCTGTTCTCATTATTATGGATAAGGAATCGTTGGAAGAGGTGCTGAAGCGAGATTCGTTTTTTGCTCCCGAAGTACACATCTTTTTAGCCGTCTGGGAATGGGGTAAACACAACAAAGATGTTGACATTAAGGTAATTTTGTTGGCTCTTCTCATTTACAAAATGGCATTAATTTTGCTGTTGTTGCAGACGGTTGTGTCTTTAGTCAGATTGCCACTTATTGATTTGGAAAATTTACTGCAAATAGTGCGTCCGTCGCAAATTTTAAATCCTGACAAACTGTTGGACGCCATCGAGGAGCAAAGCACTTCCAAGTATTTGCCCTACAGGGCGGCGCTATGGCCTGAAGAAAATGTAGCCACTCCAAAGTTTATGTCGATAACCGTTCAAGGCGAATGTCGTTCCGAATTACTAAACGGAGATGTTACCAGTTATGATATGGAGAAAGGGTATACGCGTCATTGCATCACGGATGCCAATGACAGCGGCATAATGGTGGAATTGGGTACAATTTGTA
Organism: Ornithomya fringillina; assembly: GCA_963978525.1. Lineage (NCBI taxonomy): Eukaryota > Metazoa > Arthropoda > Insecta > Diptera > Hippoboscidae > Ornithomya > Ornithomya fringillina. The sequence goes on from OZ021693.1 coordinate 13,331,683, forward strand.
TTTTGAATCACATAAAAATTTTATTGTGGGACCGTGACAACCGTGCCTACTCTTACTATATTGAAGTTTCCGCAAATCAGATACAGTGGGATCGCATTATCGACTACACGCAGTATCATTGTCGATCGTGGCAATATTTGTTTTTTTCAGCACGTCCCGTGCGTTTCATCAAGTTAGTGGGCACTCACAACACCGTCAACAAAGTAAGCAAAAGTTGAAAACTGAATAATTGGCTTTTCATTGAAATGTTTGTACGCTTCGAAAAGGTATTTCATGTGGTGGCGTTAGAGGCTATGTATACAGCTACTGTTCCACGAGTCGTAAATGATATAGTGGCACCCACATCCAACGTTGCCACCATAGAAATGAGTGCTGTGGTAGTAGATGGCGTTAGTCGCACACGCAATGCTCTGCTTAACGGCAATTATATCGATTACGATTGGGACTCTGGGTACACCTGTCACCAGTTGGGAAGCGGAGAGATTTTAGTGCGTTTAGGTTGGTAATAATGGAATTTTCAACACTATCTTAAGTACAAATTTTTGATACATTTAGGTCAACCTTATCATGTAAGTTCTATGCGCCTGCTATTGTGGGATTGCGACGATCGCACGTACAGTTTTTATATTGAGACCTCTGTGAATCAAAAAGATTGGGTTATGGTGGTAGACAAACGCAACGATCAGGTGCGATCTTGGCAACATTTCTGCTTTAACCCACTCCCCGTGGTGTTTATACGAATTGTGGGCACTCGCAATACAGCAAATGAGGTATTTGTTCAGTAATTTTTTGATCAAGTAAATCTCATGCATTTCATTCAAACGTATTTTATTAGATCTTTCATTGCGTTCACTTGGAGTGCCCTTCACAAGATCCAAATTTTCTTTTAACGGAAAAAGGGAAAATGCGATCGAACACCGAAGACAAAAAAAAACATTCGAGAAGTTCTGTTCGTGAGGCAACATCAGCCACTTGTACAAAAAACCATCCAAATAAAAGTACTGAAGAAAATATGCTGGAGGTAGTAAACGATTTACTTGTAGAATTTGATAACACCTCATTGGATGACGTTTGTTAAGGGTGAAACTATTTTATTTTTATATGGGCAACGATTTTATTGTACTAATTAAACATTGGTTTCCAAATTAAATTCTTATGAAAGCATTACTTTTAGAAAAAAACTGAAACCGACACATTTTACACAACACACAACCTAACCAAAAAATTCCTTAATGTATGTATAATTAATAGTAAAAGGAAAATTTGTAAGCCCGACCATTTAATACCTTAAACCAATAAAATTTGAAAACAACTTCTACTTGCGAGTATTCTTTTCCCTGTAGCACTTGCGGCAAAGTTTAATGTAAATTTGTGCGAATGTGTGCAAATCCTGAAGGTCAAATTCCACACCCACCTTCAATTCAATTTGATTCAGAATCAAAATATGAATCGATTTAACGACGTCCGTCTGTCCGTATATCTATTCATGTAAATTTGTGCCCAAGCTACAGCTCGAACTTTTTGAGATATTTCAATGAAATTTGGTACATGGACATGTGTTGGTCCAAAGGGGAACCATATTGAAAATGAACCGAATCGGACCCCTCCACATATAAGGTCCTATTTTAATGATAAAAATCGCAATTTTTAATATTTTTTGACAAATATTGGTGAAGAACAGTTTAGTGGTTTAATATTTGGCTGTGTCAAATTTAAATCCTATCGGACCATGGTAATCATATATCACGACCTAACATATATATAGACACAACTGAACAAATTGTTTTGTGGTGTCTCAACGATCTGACCGTTCAGTCAAAGTCGATGAGACCCATGTCAAGGCCATTGTCGATTCAGATCATCACAGCACAACACGTGATACTGCAGACAATCTCAATGTAAGGCATCGACGTGTTGAAAAAAATTAAAAAGCTTGGCTATGTCAAAAACCCCTCCAGCCTAAGGAAATTTATTTGGCGCAACGTATGAAACGCAAAGAAATTGATCCATTTCTGAAAAGACTAATTATTGGCGACGAAAAGTGAATTGTTTATGACAACATTAGTCGACATTAGCCCAGACGACATCAAAAACAGAGGTTATGCTGTCAGTCTGGTTTCATGTTTGCTATCATGATAATGCAAAGCGTCACACATTTTCGATAACTCGCCAAAAATTATTGGATCTGGGTTGGGATGTGTTGTCACATCTGCCATGTAGCACTGACCTCTAGCCTTCCTATTACCGTTTATTTAGTCCCATGCAGAACTCCTTAAATTATTAAGTTTCTAATGACGCTAAACATGACAAATCACACTCAATTCAATTTTTTTATAGCAAAGATCAGAAGTTTTATGAACGTGGAATTGTGACACTGCTTGAACGGTGGCAAAAGGTCAACCACGAAAACGGACAGTACCTAATTGAACAAGGTTATATTTTTAAGCAAAAATTTTGAATTTTAATTCTTTATCATTTAAAATCCGCAATTACTTAGTTGCCAACCCAATAAATGGTTAAATATAATGGGTGAGATTATATAACACACGCCTACAATTTACAAAAAAAAAAACGGTATTTTATACATTACTCGGCTCTGAGGCTGATACGTTACTCATAATAAATAAATGGATTTTTTTAACAAAGTTTTTCATTTCTTATATACGTGAGCATACATGTTCGTACATTTGTATACCAATACATATTTTAAAAAAGGCTAAGATATATATAAATGCTTAAATTTCGTCATTGAATCTCTCCCACTGGTTTGATAATAAGTTCGTGGATTTGTACATGCGGCGGTGTGGATAGAGCGTACAGTACCGCTTGAGTTACATCCTCGACACCAAGTATAGTACTTGAATATTTTTGTTTGATTCTTGGATCAATCATTTCGGTATCTGTCAAGCCGGGACTAATGCTCTGTAGTTTAATGTAAAAGAAAATTGCGCTTGTTGTTATCATATATAAGAGACAGTTGTTCACTATTTATGTACTCACGGTGATTTTAATTTTTGTGTTCATAGCGCGAAATTCTTGGCGATAAATTTCGGTTAAGCAGGTGAGTGTGTGTTTTGAAGGGGAATACATGTTGCTGATGGGCATTTTCCCTAATCCCCCTGGCATCACTCTATGGCCACTTATACTGTTCATAATCATTATGTGGCCGTCGAAATTACGTTCCCTCATAGAACGAAAAGCTTCGTGCGTACAGTTCACAACCCCCATAACATTCGTTTGTAGCACACTATTTATAGTTTCTGGGTTCAGAGTGCTCAATTGACCCATGCGCATGCAGCCAGCATTATTTATAAGTGCATCAACCCCACCATGCAAGGAGGTGATCGCTTTAAAGACCTGTTTAACCGAATCGTGACTACTGACATCACATTTCAAAGCTGTGATTAGATGGGATTTATCTTGAGGGACTTGACCTTTCAGCGCTTCTATTAATTCTACACGTCTTCCTAAACCGACCACCTGTAAACCTGCTTTCACTAGATCTTTGACAAGGGCAGCCCCAATGCCTGAACTGGCACCTGTAACCACTGCCACCTTATTAAGCCAACGTTCCATTTTAGAATAATTTGATCAACTGTTTAGGTGCGTACCTCTTAACGCGAACAATATAAATGTTTCATAATTATGAAAAAAAAGTAATCGTTTAATGATCTCTTATCAAAATATCATATAAATTATTATTGTGGATCCTCTGTATTGAAAAAAATCAATCAAATTTTATACATATTTATATTATCGCTGTTCCATAGCAACTAAACATGTAAAGTACTGGCAGTGCGCTTATAAAAAGGAGTGAATTTCTCAGTAATAATTTCTCGCAAAAACAAGTGATGTAGAGTATAAAAATTATGTATTGTGAGATTATCGCATAGGATTACATAGTACAGATTTGAGCAAGCTATCCTATAATTACTTTTGTGCTCTATGAAGAAAATTTACAAGTGGGTAGACATTGTGGACGTAGAGACATACAATTATAATAATCAATTTAGATTCGGAAGTCGCATTGAAAATGTGTATTCAAGGACTAGATTTATAGATTAAAAAATCGACACTTCATATAAATCCATAATAGTTCCAATAATCAAACATCAATATATAACTAAGACGTGTAGCCCCTACAATTAGCATTTTAGTTATATGCTGCACTTAAGGGCGGGTCATTTGCATGTAAAATAGATGTCGGACAAGGAGCCTTAGATTGTATTGCAAATGTTGCATCTGTTGACTAATTGAGGGAGGCTTTTTGAATTGGCGGTGGTACAGATAGGCACATCTCGTAGATGGAATGGACATATCACATCTTAAATGAATATGGAGATTTTTATAAATTTACATTTGTTAATCGTTACTTTTGATTTTTATATCCCATATTATAAACTTCCTTCCAAGTTTTGACAAAGTTTGTATATTCACGATTTGAAGTTGGTGGAACTTCATATATACAACAATATTTAAAACTATATTTTGTATACCCTACACACAATATGGATGTACTAAGTTTGTCGTTCCGTTTGCAGCATTCAGAAAAAGACGGCAGAGACAGTTCCGTCATTGCATCCATAAAGGTCTGCTGTTGTTGCCACTTCTGGGGGCGTAAATTTGTAGATACAGGGCAGAAATATTGTAGGGGTCGGTTTTAAAAAATTAATTAACTGCCACGCCCACAATCGACAAAAATCAATCTAATTGTCATCTATTTATATATACATTTCACAAGTGAAAATGTCGGTCACGCCCGACCATTTAATGCCGCACATCCCTGAGTTCCTTAAATTATTCTGCAATATATTTAGTTGTGTATGGAACTGCCATATAAGTTCACTGACCAAATATCATCGAAATATTAAAAAAAAAATCGGCCTGTAGCTTGCGCACATATTTATACAGACAGGACAGACGGATGGATAGATCACATTCGAAGGTGGGTGTTTAAGAGTGACAAACATCCGCACAAACTTAATATATCCTTTTAGCACATGTAGTGTGGAGTATAAAGATCAAACATGGATGTAAATTTTAATTATTATTATATTAACCTTATTTGGTAAATTGTTTGGTTCGACTTGCAAATAACACATAATATATTAGAAGCTGATATCAGGCACCTACCGCGCCCATATTTTGGATATAGGCATGGAGGATATTTAAGATATGACCTAAGCCATATTTATTTGTTTCCTTGTCTTTATGTAAATAAGAAATCCAGAGAGTCATCATGCTGACACTTCAACCTGCACTTTGTAGTTTGACTGCATACAAAACTTTCATGTCAAACACACACGAACGGTACCTTCGCATATGCTCAGCCATTCACATTTATAATTGGCGTGAAGGGGTGTTATGTGCATTTCAAATGCAACATTTCCTTCCGCTACTTAGGTAAGTTTTCCCCATTCAAACTAGAATTTATTCGCTTCTCAATGCTGGGTGTAAGAATTTATTGTTTACAAGCACTTTGGGTAACTTTTTTATATAAAACCTGTTAAATTGAGGATTTCTTTCATTATGGTTTTGTTTTTGTAGTAAAAACATTTTATGGGTGCGTGCTAAAGTTAACTGACGAAACCGTTTCGCGCTGTTTTAAGGAAATGGCGTATTGCTCCGTACTTATGTGAATATTTTAAAAGGAATAAAAAACAAAACATTTGCATAATGCTTGCGTGTGGAAAGTAACCATAAAAACTATAAACTTATATGTACTACAATCCATTAATTACTACTCTAAGGTGACAACACCTTAAAAGACGCTAAAAACCAATGCATCAAAACAATTTAACGGCACGCAACGGCATGAACCCATTTCGCTAATATATAAAAAAAAAAAAATTATTTCATATAAAAACTGACATTTTTAAGCATTTGTTTCTATTTATCCCATTATCCTTTAGAGAGCGGATTATTGTTAGGAAACATCATCAATAACCTTGAACTGATCACAATACACTCTTATCCATAAAAATATACGCACAGGAGATGAATTTACATTTAAAGAGATTGGATGTAAGAAAAACAATTTCTTGCTTGTCATTAAACGGCTTCTCTTCAATAAATGCTCAAGAGATTGGATGCAACTGCTATACATTAAAAGAAGAAACAAGTATTGGGGGTTTGCCAAATCTAGCGTAGATAAATTAATTACTTTTAGCCAATCCGTCCGCTTTACTTTTTCACATACCGGCAGAATAGAAAACCATAGGATAGACTCTAATATTCAGCGCGATATCTCAATTTTTTCCATCAAAAATGCGTACATCCACCGGGGCGGACAGAAGGACTAAACTGACTCAAAACTCTATGCTAAGCAAAAATATATACTTTTGGGGGAGTGCCTCACCCCTTCTGGTACTTGCAAATATTTGAACAAAACCAATATACCCACAAATCATTAAGGGTACAAAAAAGGAATTTGACCGATACGGACATGCACGACTCATTTATTAATGCCAATCATATATATATATAATTTGTAAGGTCTCTGAACCTCCCTCTAGGCGTGTGTGAAGGGTGCGTCAAGTGTGTAGTATGTAAAAGTGTAGGGCACGTCATTTATTCATACTATGAATTATAATAATAACAAGTTAGAGAAGTTCGGTTAAGACCGAAGCTTAAATACCCTCCACCTTTTATAATCCTCTAAAAATAAGTTCCTATTGCCATATTTATGTATATGACTATTTCATCTACTTACGCAAATAGTGTTTTTTTTAAATTATAAGCGTTTGCACAGTGTTGGATAACGGCACACACGGACGGACATGTCTCAAACGATTTCTCTTTTCATGCTGATTAAGAATATATATGGTTTGTGGGGTCTCCGACGCTTCCTTCGATGTGTTGTAAACGGATGATCAAAATGAATATACCCTCTTCCCTAAGGTGGAGGGTATAAAATTATTAATTTGAAACAAGTATTTATCGTTTGGCATACACATCGATCCCTGGACTCCCATCTCTACTCTAAATAATACTGGTTCCCAATCTTATATGATACGCTGTTATACTTAACTTTTATGTGTATGTTTATCGGTTAAACATCCTGTAAGAATTATTTTCCTTTCTACTAAATTGCTGGTACGGTAATGAAGTTAATAATTATAGTAAATGGAAAAAATGCAATCAAGAGTAAAACTTGTAAATGAACATACTCTGCTCTACGTATATTTGCACACAATTATCTATTTTCATGATTTTCAAACCATGTTAAGTTCATCTACAGTCAGGGTAGCCGATAAAAGAAATCTGAATTTCATACATGCATGTGAAGGGAGAACGTGTACGATGCAGGCCGAAAGGCTCAACGAAAGCCATTTTAAATGAAAGTCATGTCTGCATAAACCTAATCCTCAGCTTAAAGAGAGAAACAATTCACCCATACATCATAAGGTTTATGTTAAGACAAAAGAAATCTTTGGGGCATGTAATTACGTGCTCTACTCAAATCATAAAATTACCGCAAAGAAGAGGTCTACTGCCCAAAAAAATTATTGCGTAACAGAGAGTAAACAAATATTTATTTATTTTTTGAAAAATTCCCACATGTTAATAACTTTGATTGGCCATAGACAGATGAGCTAATTTGTCAAAGAGGTTTAATAAATTCAATTACCGTTGAGAACCACATGACACACACATGCATATTCTACAATAAACTCAGCCTCTTCCAACGCATGGATTTCCCAAATAGCATTAACTAGCAATCGGTGAATAAATGATCACATTTTCAATAGCTATTAATTCTCAGTTTGTGTTGTGTGTACATATGTGTGTGTGCGCATGTCCTAGAACAAAATTTTACGTTCCCTCTCATCCTTCATTGCCACAACATAAAATCGCAAAATTTTTAATGGTTTTATTTTTATTGTTTCCCTCGAGGATATTTTATGTCAAGTGCTGCTACTCCATACATACATGTGCACATGTACATTTACGTACAGAATATAAGTCATTGGCGTTAAAAAGCTCAAATATTATTGATTAGAACAAAATTTATGGCTACTGCAATGGACAATTTTTGGCGGAAACTTGTATGCACTTGCAAGCGTATAGGCAAGTACTTAATAATAGAACTCAGCTAATAAAATACTCTTGTTTGGTTGTATGTAATTTTAATATAATTTAGCTGCGATGAGAAAGTACGTACCCGGACAATTATAAACAGTCACGTCCTTTGTTGTATGAAGACGGAAAATTTTATTATAAAAAAAATTATTTCAAGACAAATGAAAATTATTACAATCGGTTAGTTTTACAATTTATGCTATAGAAAGAAATTTATCAATATATGGGAGTCATTGTCATATAAATCACGAAATGAAAAACCTAAAAATGGTCCGACTTTAGACCGTTTCATTATACCCTGCACCACTTGTCGCGAAGGATATATTTAGATTGTGCGAACCTTTGTACCCTCTAAGTGTCAAATGCCACACCCACCTTCAATTTCATCTATCGATTCAGAATTCACATCTGAATCGATTTAACCATGTTTGTCTCTCCGTCTGCCTAGCCTTGTACATATTTGCGCACGCTGTAGATCGCATTTTTTGCGATATTTCCATCAAATTTGATACAAGAACATGTATTCACCCAAAGAGAAACCCTATTGATTATAAATGACCTGGATGGGACCATTTTTAAAACCCTTCCCCATAAAAGGTCCTTTTATAATGGAAGTCTTTATGTAGCAAAAAATCGCAATTCTTAATATTCTTTGGCGAAATTTGGTGAATGATATGATCTAATCTGATCTCTAATAACATTTCACGCAGTGACTTATATGACAACGCCTCGTATATACAACTAAACTAATTGTAGTATAATTTAAGAAACTAAGCTGTGTAGGGTACTAAATGATCGGACATTTTCACTTGTTTTTAAGTATTTAAATTGCTAACTAATTAAGATTTGCGATTTTTCCTTCATAATGTTTAAATTTTGGAAAAAGTTTTCTACAGAAAATTCCAATTTTGATCCAATACAACTTTTTAACTTTTATTAATTGTGAATTTTTGCTATATAAAGTATTTATTAGTAATAAGACTTTATACGGAGAGTGGTTCTAAAAGGGGTTTGTCCATTTTCAATATGCTTCTCTTTTCCAAATTTCATTTAAATATTTCGAAATATTTTACCTGACAATAGACTGACGGCACTGTTAGAGGTTTTTAGAAAGTGATTTTGAATCGATTGCTATAATAAAAGGTGCGCCCCTCTTTTAGCAAAATTTGCAAGTTGTGTAGACGTCCTCACGTCAAAAATCATTAATGAATATCAAAAATTGTAACCTATAGGCGGCTTGAAATGAAAATAGTTTAAATGTTAAATAATCTTCACATTTATGTGATAAGTACCTCATTTCGGAATTTTCTAGTTTGTGTAAATTTTCACGTATAATTTTGCACAAGAAAGGTTTGTTGATTGTGGGTGTGGTCCTCAACCCATTTTGGGCCATTTAAATAGTAACCTTCTTATAAAAACTGTGCATGAAAAGTGCGTAAGAAATTCAGCTCAAAATTTCAAATCAAAATTTACGATTTGGATCGTTCGATAAAGAGACATATACGTGGATACATTAACTGACATGGCTTCATCGATTCAGATTTTGAAGCTGCCAAGAATTTACATACTTTGAAAGGTCCCTCCTGGATATTGGGTGGAAAAACTAACTTGGTATGCGGCCATTCTTATGTGGAGGGTACAAAAGTAATTAAATCTACATGTGATGAAAGTACAATACTTCTTGAAAAGTGTTTATGCATTTTCTTTATGCACTTGTATCTCCGTAATCTCGAAGATTATTATATTATTGCATTCCAGGTGAATAATTGTTTTCTGTTTTGGTGGAAGGAATTTTCAACTTTAAACAACTGTAAACTTACAAATGAAATACAAGATAAGTTTTTAAACCATCACACACATACATGAAAACACATTATAACCTTTATAAGTACACATCCTCACAGTTAAGAACATAACTACCATACAATAAAGCATAATAGACAGCATGGAATGAAAGGGCACATAATGTGATTAGATTGTCGGTAACTATGTTGGGTATGATGTAGGCGGAAATATTGCTACACTTTATAACAACAACAACAATAAAAAGTGAAGGAAGCGGTGGCAGTGGCAGCTGCAGCATCCACCCAGTGATGGAAATTTGTATTTATTTACTGGTACACCACCAAATAATAAATAATTCGCTCTAGCAGCTACAAAATTCATTTCCTTTAACGTTCCTAATGTGTGAAGGTTATATTAAGTTGAATTGGAATTCAAAACAAGGCAGTTGGTTGTAGTTGTAGTTGGTTTGCTGACGAACAATTATATTTATTTACTAATACTATTTTATTTTTAAATTACTCTTCGTTATTTCGTTCGTTTATTCATTTTCGGATACAGTAGAGGGTAGAAAATAATTGTTTTTTGCACCTAAGGCTTATCTTCACTAGCTATTCTTAACTAGTTCGTAATGTATATATATTTGTATGAGAATATATTTCCTTGCTACTATGTTATAAAAATTTAACAAATATCTGCTAACTTCATATATACCTTGTAGAATACAAAACTATTGGCAAAATAAGTAACAAAACTAAATTAACGAGACAACAAAGTAAATCTAAAATCTTAAATCTACTTGCAAACGGCGACCCTAGCAGATACGATTCTACCCTCTAACAGTGTATATATTACATCGCAACTTGCCAGTCGAGTTTAACATTGGGTACGATTTTTTGAAAATCTGTTTTCGATGGGTGGAATAATTCATAATATATGTACCAAATTTCAACATCATATCTCATATTTTGTGAGAATGCCTACAACAGTCAGACAGACGCACATAAAACATGGGCTGAAAAGTCACGGACCTAGCAAAGAAAACACGGGTTTTTAATTAAAAAATTTACTTTATTCATCAATATAATCTCCATCAAGAGCAACACAATCATTCCAGCGCCGTTCTAACATTTCAATACCATTTCTTTTGCCTCAAAATTTGCCTAAGTTTCGAGCAAAATTTCTTACTGGCGAGCACTCTTTTGAGATCTGCGAATAGCCAGTAGTCGCTGCGAGTTAAATCTGGAGAAAACCCTGGATGCAAACTTTAATTCATGTAGTTTTGCCATTGTTGTGACTAGGTGCTCGAACGGTATTTTTTCCCATCAAGAAGCAATGTGAAATTAAAACACGAAATTGTTTTTGATCAATTATTTTGAAAATAACAAAAGTAGCGTCACTCTTGCATGAGGTGAATTCAAAAAAACTAGCGCTATCTGTGCGTTAGGCCCGAGACTTTTTAGCCTATGTGTCTAAATCAACTTAGTTTTTGATATCTTGCAGAATCTCTGACGCGTCCTTCTAGGTGTCGCAAAGGAAATGATGAACTTATATTAATCCCATCTTATGTGGAGGGTATAAAAAATCTGTCGGTTAATAAATGATGTGATGAGAGGAAAATAAATGTTCTCGACAGGCAAACGAAATTCTTTTAAATATTTTCACAATTTCTCTTTCTCTCCTAATCACATCCAAACAACACTTTAACAACTTGTTTTCAACGTTATTACTTTTTCTTAGCAATTTGCATGTGTATCGTATAGACTTATGTTATGTTTCCAAAACATATGTTGTGCTCTGTGTACATATAGTTCAAGGCTATTGTTTGTAGTTGTTCGAAATATAACTTTTACTGTTTACTAAAAACCCTGAGATTGTATTTTAAGAAAATAACAAAACGAAAAACCAAAGAAATGCGTGGCAAGGATTTGCTAAAATTTTAAACTTCTTTAATGAGTTTCTTGACATAATATTTAATTAATGAATTCTTTTATAATTTTCCGCTCGCAAGGTAAGCACTTTTCTTTCATTTTTTGACGCTTTTTGAATGTTTACACTTTTTCGAACTACATATTTTTATGTTTACGAGATGTACTCTTAAAGTATAGCGAAGAGCTAACACGCATTTTGGACGAGCTTCTTCGTTCTAATATAATCCAGCAACATTTTGACGAAGGTTTGAATATAAATACGAGTCATAGAGCAAAAATACCTCACTTTACATACAACTCTCGTCTAGTGTGGTAAATTAGGTGATACTGATGACCGTGTACAAGTGGAGTTATCCTCGAGCTTTATTGGTAAAGCGTTTGGGCTTGGATATATTCAGTCGATGTCCTGGTACTTTGCAATGCTACCCTCTGAGGATAGATCCCGTGCCGATATTACGAATCAGTATGACGATGTGTTCTTCTGAGAAATAACTGATATCAAGACACAGATTTATTCAGTCAGTGTGCTGGTGATTTCTTTGACGGGACAATTGACAACATCGCAACGTCAAAATCACTATTTATTAAAGTAAAATTCAACCCCTGTTTAATTCAAATCAAATCCAAATTCAAGTAAAGCTCAAGTTCAAGTCACTTCAAATAATGATATCATGTAGGCTCAGGCACTTATTTTCTATCCTAGCGCGCTTATGTCTTTGCTTATCAAACCAACGTCTTTAGTAACTTAACCAAATAAAACAAAAAAAATTCTTTTGAGAGGAAACCGAGGGTTTATCCCTGAAACTACCTCAGCTCTAAAAAGGGATAAACAAAATCAGTTAACATCCGCGCCCTCAATTGGCAAATGTCTATCGCGGTCTGGTTCAATTCCCTATGATTAAAAAAAAAAATAAAATCATTTCAATTTTTTGTGCTTTATAATACAAATTAAGTATCACACGAATTTAGATATACAAGCACCAACATAATCGCATGTTATGGAGTGTCAGCAACAACATGTTTTTTCCTAGTCATGAGGCAAGTGCCATTTAGAATAATAATCCAGAATGCTATTTTTTGTCTGCCACAAATCAACGTAAATATAAATTGTGCAGTAATTGCAACTGTATATTTCGGTGTGATATATATGACATCTCTGCAAGATGCGAGAATGCATAATTCTACAAGGTTATCTTGTGCACTTGGTATGAAAAAATGTATACACGTCACCGTTTGTGTGAAATGAAAATAATTCTTTGTCCAAGCGTATGTATGTTATGAATGTATTCTTTAGTAAGGCAATTCCTAACATATTGTGTGAATATCTGTGCATGTGTAATTTGTAAATTATCTGCTACATATGCTAAAAAATATTCCATATGTGCCGACATTTTGAGGTTAACAATGCACTACATTGTTTGCGTTTCTACTTTACGAATTTGTCCTGACAAAATTTAACAATTTACATATCAGCAGACCCTACCGACAGAGCATAACCGACTTTGCTAACATTGGTTTGTCGAATTTATTGCAGAAAGATTTTTTAGCTTAAAAATATGTGAAATTTGGATGGTTATGACCGATCATTTAATACCCTGCACTAATTAACTCCTTAAATTATGCTATAATTATGCTAGTTTAGTTGTATTTGTATATGCGAGGTATTGCGAGGTAATACGTCTCTTCGTGAAGGGGTTTTGGAAATAATCTGATCGGATCCAAGTTTGGCGCAACCAAATATTAAATCTATTGACGCAGAATTGCGATTTTTGCTTTATAAAAACTTTCATTAAAAGCGAACCTTATATGGGGAAGGGTGTTGTAGATATGGTCCAACCTCGTCTATTTTCAATATGGTTTTTATTTGGACCAAAACATGTCCTTGTATTATACAAATTGTTTATAATTCTGAATCGATTGGTATAATTGAAGGTGTGTACGGCATTTTTTATTTAGGAACTACAAATATTCGCATAAACTCAATACTACCTATCAACGTACAAGTAGCATTCAGTCTAAAAATGGTTGCTGGTAATTCGAGGGCGTGGTTAAGGAAGAGACCATTTGAATTGGGCGAAATCGGTCAAGTGCCAAACCCATAACTGGTTCACTGCTTCTTTATTTCGAAATATTCTCCCTTAACTTTTTAAATTAGTTTCTTATTCATTTCGCTTTACAGCAATTTGCTGCACAGGACAATTTTTATTTTATTGTTGTAATTTCCTGAAAGTAAAGCAATTTTATAGCAACACGTTCACACATTTTACCACTTCTGAGTCATTATTTAAAAAAAGAAACCCAATCGTACGTTTGTTTATGTGTATCTATAACTTAACACCTTTACCATGTGTGCAGTAATGTCCTGTTTTATTTGGCCTCTTGAAGGAAACGTGTTGAATTTAAAAACTTTTAAAACTTTTATATGCTCAGCCATATAAAAGTATACATAGTATGCACACACACACGCGCAATAGTAGTTGTAGTTGTATAAGTATTCTTTTGTAAATATTTCCAAATATAAATCCGATTTTTGTGCCGGTACCTTGTGATGGTGGCTTGTGATCTTGGTTGACATCTCAATTTTCATGCACATTTTCGCTTTACGCTTCTGTTTCTTCCATCGGTCCGCTTTTTGTTTGTGCGTGTACATGTAATTAAATTACTTTCTTTGGGTTTTTGTTGTTTTCTTGGTCTGCCGATCTCTTGGTTTTGCTTGTTGGAAATTTTGCGCCTTTTCGCTTGGATAGATTTTAAATGGAAACTTATAATACCATAAAGGCAAGTTGCACACGTTCTTAATACTCTTGACGTTTCACATTCAAACTTTTCGACAAGAACTTTGCGAATGCAAACTGAAGGTTTTATTGGTACAGAGGAAGCGTAAATAGAACTTTGTATGGTATTAAATTGTGAAATAAATAAATGCGTCAATCAGTAAATCAGTGAAGTACAGTCGGCAGTCGGTAAATAAAAGTAGAAAAGTTTCCTCAAGCGTGTGCATACATAAATAATTTACACCATTTGTGACGTTGAGTTTAATATAATGATGTGGTGTGGAACAAAGCGGTTGCACCATTTTTGATCCTTGCAGGCACTCTTACACCATGTCGTCTTCTATATTTGTAAAGGTCATCGTAAAATTTGTAAAATATAATTATTTAACATAATTTACAAAAATAAACTTTCATGCAGCACAAAGGGAGAATGTTTTTAATAATAGGCGCGGCTGTTGACTGTTTTCGCAAATAAGTTGAGTTAATACAAATCTTAAAAACCATCTACATACATGTATATACAAAACCTGGGCGTAGCAGACATCCGATGAAGCCCTCTATTAGTGTTTTGTAAATGGTAATAGTGTCTGCTAACCGGCTACGCCCTACTTTGCCAAATAGTGGGGTGCTAATAAGTATTTCTACTAAATTTGAACTTCATAGATCCATTTTTGTAGCAGTGTAGGATTTCTGTCTTAATTAGGAGTGGGGAGTTCCGGAATAATTGAAACAAACGTTAGGGTAGTAAATGACCAACTGTAACATGTGCATTTGTTGTATTATACTTAAATGTCGTATGCAGCCATTAGAGGGATAGTAGTATCTCTGTTTAATGAAAGCAAATAAGGTGTGGTTCCCCTAATTACTAAAATTTTAGTTTTTTGTTTTAGTTTTAAAATTTCATTACACCACCACCTTTCCGCTCACAGCTCTTTTTTTAGGAATAAAATATTACCATATTCGTACTGTGCTTCAGAAATTGGCATATTTCCCAACATTATAATAGCCCCTCAAATACTTACTTGATGTTGTAACGAGAGCCTCAAACACACGCATCTTCAGCTGCACAAAGCTTTGCAGCAGTTTCATTGCCTTAACAACATTAAACTTGTACAACACATATATCCACTTTAGCAGTCATTATTTACGGCCTTAAGGTGATTTTAGAGGAAATTACGAAAGCGTCCGCAAAATGTAACAACATGTCATACACACACAAAGTTGATGCTGATGACATTAGACACAAGAGAAAGCCACCATCACTGCATTAGCATCAGCACAAAAACTGTACAGTATGCGCATGGAATACTAAACACAATTAATACAAAAACGTTTACGGACAGACAGGCAGGCACACAAATATTTGCTAGTAAATGAAAATGCTTTTAAATGGAAACATTGTTATGCCAACACTCACAGTTACATACACATGTATGTATGTGTGTGTATGTATGTGTTTACAAAATTTCTTATTAAAACCGGAGAGAAATAGATGTGCTGCTGTGTGGTTTTAGCTAAAACTAAATTAAGTTGTATAATATTAACCTAAGGATACATTTAGCCGATCAGAACTGTTAAGAGAATTACGTTTGCTGAACATTTGCATTTTAGTTTCTCTATCCAGAGACTTGAACCGTAACAAACCATTACCCAGCATGTCGAATTTAACGATGACGGAGCAGCGACAGCACTACCAAATAAGATAACGTGATGCACAGTACACAGAGCCATGAGTAGTGTAGCAGTAGAGAGTAAAGAATGGCAAGAGTAATCGTAAGGATTAATAAACAAAGTTAAGTACAAATGGTTGTGTGAGACAGTGTGCATGTATGTATTTAAAAGCACTGAATTAAGGCTTTTTGCATGTGTAGGGTGCAGTGTCCAATGTTTAGCTTTTATATTACGTTTGTACGCACGCATGACGCACATACATATAATCTGTCATGCGTTTGCACACATTGCGTTTTCTTCATTAACTTTTCACCTCCCCACAGATACGCACTCACTGACACAAACATTTAATTAATGCAAAAACTTTAGAGGAAGAATATCGTTAATAATTAATTAGAGACGTTTACGCACCAACAGTTTTAATTAATTCAATTTCGTTTCCAATCTCTAAGGTGCCGTTAAATTGAAATGATTTAAATTAAATTATTATTTAATCACAAGCGTAATGCTTACGTGTATATATGCAGACACTCGTAATTGCACTTGAAAACAATTCCGTTACACATGCCATATCACTCTGCAATCTTTATTGTTTTTTTTTACCGTGAACGTGTTAATTGCACTGACGACGCACATATATATGATACTTACGTACATTTGCGCGTGTAACGAATGAGAACCGTTACTATTTTTTACTAGCCACAAAACATTAAGCAAATTATCATCGTTTGCCATTTCCATGCTGCCAAATCAGAAGAAACATTCCTTACCTTGAAGTTGAGAAGTACGTACACAAGGTAGGTATTTATGCGTAAAAAGAAGGAGAGAAGAAACTTAAAATTTATTTTTATTTGATTCTCAATGAAATTGCTTACGATTGCAATTCCATTCCAACTTTATCACTTTATGTGGCTTCTCACTATATAGCACACGTCAGTTTAATGTGCGTTTCCAACTTTCAATACGAATTTCCAAAGATCAGCATAATATAGTTTTAATCGTTAATCGTTAATCTATACGGGTGTTTGTAAGCGGAAATCCCATGGATGCAAGAATTGAACTATTAAGGTGAAATTTTATACAACGGCATGTTACACAAATTTATTTATCTGGAACAAGCAAAAAACCTGAAATACTATCTAAGAGCGCGCACGAGGGTACACGTTTCACCCTTTTTCTAACCTTTTCTAAGTGAAAATGTTAAATGTTATTAATAGAATATTATGCTACAATTAGTTTAGTGTCAAATTTTATCAAATGTTATGCCTCGCGTTGCCTCGTGAAAAGGGGGTTATAAAGGTGGTCCGGTGAAGTTTAACTTTGTCACAGCCAATTAAGATGCTAATTAACTGTTCTTCACTGAATTTTTTCAACATATATTAAGAATTGTGATATTTTGCCTTAGAATGACTTCTATTATAAAAGACCATATTTTGACAGGGCTTCTGAATATGGTCCATTTTCATATGGTTGCATCTCGGCTCATGATCCTTACCAAATTTCAGCAATATATCTCAAAAAATGAGACCTGTTCGTTGCACACTTATATACGTGGACAGACAGACGGACAGACAGATATTCAGATTTTGATTCTGAATCGATCGGTACAATTGAAGGTGCGTGCCATTTAAGAGTTACGAACTCAATGTACTCTTTGCCATAAGTGGTGCGGATATAACAATTAATTCGCAACATTGACTATGCAATGATACCAATTAAGTGTGATGAAGTAATTTTTGGTGTCTACTGATTCCACATATATATACATTTACGCAAGGTTCTCTAATTGTTAAATTTTCTTATAATAAATACATTTTGTTGATAATTTCAAAACAAACTATTTGACCCGTTGATTTTTATTGAATTTGTGCGCTTATACCATAATCGAGTCCAATGCACAAATATTGTGACATAATGTTATATGCACATTCCGTACAAGTTATATAATATGTATAACATAAAACACACGTTCAAATTAACAAATCATCCTTATATTTATGTCATAACAATTATAACATTTCAACAAACTTTTATACATCAAATTTTTATAATCAAAACAAGTATCATGCTTGTTTTAATAAAATAGCAACAACAAAAAAACAGACAAAAAAGATGTTCGTTAGAATAATACGTTTGCAGGAAATCATATCCTCTCTCCTGATTTATTTCCGATGATTTATCAAGAACAGCATCTCTTCTCCACTCACCTCTTGCATGCTCAACTCAGAAAGGAAAGTCTGCCACGTACGTTACTACATGTTGAGTGAAGGTTTAGAGTCTTTATTATAAATTACATAAGTTGTTCATTTTAAGTTTAAGGTGAATATTTTCCAAATCAATCAATACTGATTGAATAATATGTAATCCAAAAAAGTTACCCTAAGTTTAGGGTTTCGATAAATCATTAAAAACTGGTTATTTATTTTGCACGCAGACTTTAGTAACTTTTTAGGGAGAAGTTTTATTATATTGTATACAATTTTCTTTGGGAAAAAGAAACGAATATTTATTGTAAAATACTTTCGGTTTGGCATAGTTTAAAAAAAAATTATAAAAGTTCATTAAAACTATTTTATTAATATTGTAATGTGATGAGTTTTAAAACTTATATTTTTCATCTACTAAGAGAGCACATCGAACGGATGTAAACGAATGAATAATTACACTTAACTGTAACTGTAGAGTTTAATTTTAACTAAAATGGGATTTTTCGAGAGTCACAAGAAGTGCTAGAAGCTAAACAAGAAGCTAAACAGAAATTTTCAAAGTTAGTTACTATCGCACGGTGAATTGTAAAAAAGGGAGAAGAGGATACTTATTTGAAGATGAAATCAATATATAAGTACTTCTGGACTATAAGTATATTTAAGGCTCCAACCTTTTTCACATACAATAATCATTTCAGCTTGAATCTATGTGTCAAGTGTTTAATTGAGAAAACTTCAATTACACTTAAATTACAATTACTACGCATTGATTAATACCGGACTATTGTTATGTACTAATACAAGTTATAACGATTACCATTTGTAACATTTTATAATTGTACTCGAACTCGTATGTTATTGATTACTTTCCAATTTGTTACAGCACCAGGCGAATGCTACAATTTCCTTTGATATACAATATTTATAACATATTTATTTGTTTTATTGTTGAAATTGTGACAGCTCTTATACAGTAATGATAACCTGCCATATAATATCGTGTGTTGGAATATGAATTGTCACTAGCAACCTAGGAAGGCAACAGGTGTTCAGGTGCATTTATTTATTTAAAAGCGGATAATGATTTAAAAATAATTGAAACCTCATTGAGTATAATATATTGTCAGTGAAAATTTTATAGTCAGTCAAGACCGAACAATTAGTTCACTTAGCTCTAAAAATTATGCTAGAATTAGTTTAGTTTCATCTATATGGGCGAGGCACTGCTACTTAAGTTACTTTGTGACAGACGGACATGGTTAAATCGAATCAGATCTTGACTCCAGATCGATTGTAATTATTATATATTATATATCTATAACAAACATCCGCACAAACCATACCCTTTACCTCAAATGTAAAAATAATAGACTTTAAAAGTCCATCTCTCGCCATGATCCGTTAAATTGGTAACCTTAAGTTGGATAATGCAGCATATTTTAAAAACTTCAGTATACTTCTCGATAGAAAATCAAACTTCTGTATGCATCTATAAGCGCTGGTCCAAGGAATTCGTTAACGTATGTGACTAAGATGATTATGTTTCTTTAGTTGGACCTCTTCTTGATTATACTGTGGTTGTTTGGTCACCTAAAAATGTTGCTTATATTGACCTTATTGAATCAGAAATCCTTTCTTGGATTCGATTTACGTGGATTGGGTTGGGACTTAATCAACGAGCCATACTTCCTTTTGAAAATCACTTAAAACTGTATAAATTTGCCCTATCTTTGGTTACGGATAATTTTGTTTTATAAAAATTCTTCACGGTAAAGTTAATTTGACCTTGTTACTTAATGAAGTGATTTTGTATCCAGTGACGCAGCAGGAGTTATATTTTGGTTAAATTGTCGCAATGTCGAACCAATTATTTTAACGTTTGTTATAACGATTATCTATAAGAAGGCTCATCTTTATCCCTGTTGAATATAAAATATTCAATTTGAAGCTACTTGATGCCGGATTGCTTCTGATTTAAATTTTTTTCTTTTCTGTTCTTATAATTTAATACCCCCCAATGATTTGAGAAGGTGTTGTTTTTTTTTTTCACACGTTTATAAGAACCAGAAGTTGGCAAGCCACACCCTTAAAAGTATATTTATTATTGATCAGCATCAATAGAAAAGTTGACTTAGGCAATCTATCCATCCGTATGTCCCTGTAAATAATACACTTTTTTGTTGAAACTCTCACAGTCGTAAAAATTGAGATATCGTACTGAAAGTCGGTGCACGCAATCTTCAAGGTTTTCGGAAAAATCGGGCACAAGATACGCACAATGACGTTCCAAACCTTGCACCCGGAGCTTTCAGCACTCTCGCAGTCGCAAATTTTGAGATATCGAGCTTAAATATGTTTCATTAATGTTAAAAGTATCTTGTTGAAAATGGGTAAAATGGGTCTACTGACTTAAAAATCAACCCGACAAAACATCAAAAAACTACGAGAGAGTTTTCAAATCCCTCACTTTACAACTGCACCACTCAATATTTTTCAAATCAATTGCTTGGTATTTATTTATATACATAAAAATATAACATTTACACATCAAGAAATTTAAATAATATTTCCTAACTCTAAAGAAATGGTACCTCAGCACGTATTAGCTAAATTGAATTGTAGCCAATTGTTCCTGCATAAATAGAATAACAAAAACATTACTGGATGCTTAGAGTAACATTCACTTCCAAATTTGAAATTTTGTTTTGAATTTTTATTTTTCACCTTACAAGAAGAAACTTTTCACGTATCACCTTACGAGTAGAAATTTTGTGATCTCTAAATGAATTATTTTAGTTAATATCACTTACAATTGATTACATTGTGGTTATTGGGAAATACGTTTAATATAGATAAGATAATTTCATTCTTCCACTGGGTTATAAACACAAATATTTACTTCATACTGCATAATTTATGATTTTGCATATTTCCCCAATATTTCTATTTATATTTATTGATGTTTATTTAGTAAATTTGTGAGCGATAGCAACAATTATTAAAATAAATTCTGTTAAACGTAAGTAAATATTCTTTGTGTCACTAAGGCACACTTGTGTGTAAAAATTGTCAATTTCAGATTTCATTTAAGGATAATTGCTTGACAGCATACACACTATTACATATATACAAGAATATGTATGAATTGGTTCCTAATATAAGATAATTTCATATAAACTTGATTGGGCATATGGGCAATATATTGCTGCAACTAATTCGTTTTATATGTAAATACAAAATATTCCTAAAGAAAAAGGAATTATTATTATTATCCTTCAGAAAACTGCAATTATGCCGTAGGGTTAATATAGCGTTAAGTCATCCCCCCAATAAACGAAGTGTATACATAATATAATTATTTTAATATGAAGTAGTTTTTTTCTATTCAATTCTTAACAACCGTGCAAGGTTAAGAAGACAATCTGTTCACCTGTACCTTTCAATGTAAACTTGGTAAACCGAATTCAATAACATCATTTGGTATTGTTGTTTGCCTTACTTTGTGAAACAGATGATGCTTTCTTGGTTGTTAATGCTTGGGGCCAAATCTTAGCTAAGATTGAAAGTCATAACGATTCTTTAAACGTTATTGTTTTTTTTTAGTTTATCGCAAAAAATATTTTCTACATAAGATGGAAGGCATACTAAGTTTGTCATTCTGTTAAAACACCCGAAGAGCCCGTCAGCATCAAAATCTGAATCGATCTTGATGTCTAGGATAAAAACTTGGAAACAATTTGCAAAATACTACTTGTTGCACAATCGAACTTGCACGTTGACACATAACACAACGCTATTATAGTACGTGTGCCACGCTTACTCTTTGTGTTAGCCTAAGCTTTTGCGTTAATTTTATGGCCAATTGAACTTGAGTATTGAATAAACTGTGATATTAATATCACAGTTTAATGTCACCGCCATTAACAACGCAACACAATTAGCAAAACTATTCTTGCATGCACAGCCACAGATAAAACCTGTGCTTCGTATTGGAAACCGCAACAAATAAAAAATTTTACGATTTTGAAGTTTTTATATACCGTACATATAGATATATATGTAAAAAATCGATTTGATGTTACATAATATTCTATAAAAAAAACTTTGCAAAGATTTTTCACCCCATTGGTTAAAAAAAAAAACATTTACGCTACATAATATTCAGCCCAATAATTCTTTAATATATGCAATGACCTTAAATATTATTTTAAAATATATGTAAAATATGCGGGAGAGTTATATCAAGCATGACCATGCTGGGGCTATTTGCAAATTTATTCATTTTTATTGCAAAATAAAATTTTGTATAAAAAGTTATAAAACAAATATTTCACTGATTCCAATTGTGCAATTTTCCGTTGTTGTTGGTGTTGTTGCTCAATCAAAACGAATACAATAAAATTGTTTTAACTTTAAATATTTTTTCTTTTATTTTGTACTTGTCACTAAGCTTACAAAAGTAGGTAGTTGTCAACTTGACATTTCTGTTTTGTTGGTTAATAATTTTATTTTTCTCTCCTTGCTTTCCTTTTCTATTCACTGCAAGGCTCCCGTTATTTTAGAAAATAAATATACCACAGAATACAGTTACGCTACCGCTATATAAAGATATTATGACTTTTTCACAATGTTTTTAAGGTGTTTATAATTACAATGTTTTACTTGCACAATCACTAGGATTGCATGGTTACAAATTGTTTAAAATTACGCAACATGAACAGTAAAATGTAGCTTTCTTGCTTACTAAGCGGATACAAGATTCATTTTTTGAGTTATGTTGTTAAAGACATAGCTTGGGTTATAATTGTCATGAATTTACTCATTAATGAAACTATGAAAGTTGTCTTCAGCACCCAGATTATAAATAACAAGCAAAAATAATATAATCCGTTTTATGCGACCGATTGATACCCTACAGCACTTAGTTCCACAATGTATGCTATCATTAATTTCGCGTTGTATTCCCAACTTAGGGGTCACTTCGTTAAATGGCCCGATTGGATTTAAATTTATTTTTCAATAAATTTCGTAGAAAATATCAAAAGTTTCATTCTGTAGGATGATTTCAAGATAAGGTCGATTCAGATTTTGATTCTCCCATCCGATTGGTTCAACTGAAGGTGCGTGTGGTATTTACCATACTATATAACCTTTTACCACTTTTTGCTGTAGTGTATAAAAATGCAAAAATTTGCAAAACTCTTTGATAAAATATGTACAATTTTTAAAGCATCATTGTGACACAACACAACATAATACTTTAATGCACGAAACGATTTCAATAAATTTAGCAGAAACAATATATCAATTTACCTTATATGGCATTTTGTAGTTCACAGTAACGTATGTGAAAAAATTACCGTGAAATTTTTTTCAACAATAGTGGAAACAACAAAAAATATAGTATGGAAGCAATAACGAGTCATGCAGTCAAAGAGTGCTAGTGTTAGAGAGATAACATGAAAGTTGTTGTGTTCATTTGTGTATTGAAATGCCGTACATAACTAACTACGTAGTATATATGTGACACTGTTCATATGTATATGTATACGTAAGATAAAAGGATTAACAATGTTTCACATACATGCATATTTCTGAATTAAAAAAATAAAATTTTTCACAATAAAAGCAAAAGCATTTGTGATGTCTGTATAGTTTGACGCAAAACGTGATCTGCTAAAAGTGACGTAACAAGAATAGCGTTGTTTATCATGTCAGACAAAAAAGTGTTAAGGACAAGAAAACACACACACACACACACACATACATGCTTATATATAAAGATAACAGAGAATACATGAATTTTATATTTTGAATAATTTGAAAATTTGAAAGGTAGCATACAACACAAACTAAGATTAGTAGACTGTTAGAATAGAGTAGAATGGAATATAGAATACAATATGTACATATATATAACAGTTAACAAGTAAAAATGTTGTATGTTTAGGTTCACAAATTAAAATATCATCTAAGTATGATTTGTTTTGGTCCTTTTTCAATGTTATTCCTCTTCGGGCCAATTGTACCAAATTTTATCTGAATATCTCCAAAAAATGCGACTTGTAGCTTTCGCACAAATTTAATGGACAGACAGCCGGCAGACGCTCATACAAAGAGACGGACATGGTTAAACCGAATCAGAATTTAATTCTGAATCGATCGATATAGAATAAAGGTATGTACCTACCTTCAATTTTTGTTTAGGGGTTACAAACATCCGCACAAACTTAATGTACCCTTTGCCACAAGGGGTGCAGAGTATCATTGTATATTCGAAAGACACGTACAAATAACAGTCGATTTAACACAACAATTTAACACTCTGCACCACAAAGTTTCAACATTTCTCCTATAATTGGTTTAGTTGTTTTAGGAAGCGCTTGTCGTTTTCATACTTATAAGTTACTTCGTAAAAAAGCGCTTAATGGAAAGGGTTCTAATAACAGTTCGAGTATGTCTTAATTTGGCACGAATAATTATTCAGCTAATTATCCATTTTTTAACAATTTGAAAAAAAAAGAGAATTTTCTAATAAAGACGTTAGCGGTATACTAACTTTCCGTTTGAAAAACTCAGAAACAGGCGACAGGGATGCTTATAAAGTATTATAGTTGATCTAGACAAGGATACGGCTGCCATTGACACTAAATAAAATTGTCCTAAATTTTTGTACAAACGCTTCTAGTTTCTGCAAGCACATAACTTTTTAAATTGGACAAAATTGGTTGAGAGTCACGACCACAATTGACAAAAATCTATCTATTGACCACAACAAAATGGGCCAACATAGTTAAAGTTCGATACACGTGTTTATATTAAACGTTTCCAATATATACGTTGGGTTTTACGCTGAGTACGGTTTTTTATAAATAGTGATCGCGCTTATTATCCGACCAATCCCATTTTAGCACATCGATGGATGGGATATCTAATAGTTCAAAGGTCAATTTTTGTGGCAAATAAATAGCTATTGTTAATTGTGGGCGTGGCTCTTGACTGATTTGTCGATTTTAAACAGTGTTCCGTGTGCAGGAACTAAAAGTGCTTTTTTCAGCTCAATATCTGTAAATTAACGACTGAGAATGCCAACAGCAGATGAACACAAGGACATTGACATTATCTAGATCGACTCAGTTTTGGTGCTGGTCAAGAATATATATACACTGAGGGCTCTCTAACGTCTCCATTGTTGTTGTAAATGGAATGACAAACTTAATGTATCCCCAAAATTATATGGAGGGTGTACCATTATTCACCATTTCTCACACGACATCCATCTTAATTCTTTACCGATTTGTGTGCGATAACTATAAATTTATTTTATTGATAATATATTTTTATTGATGGAAGGTGATCCAATTTAAATTTAATAGAAAAATATATGTATGTATTTCATTTCACTTATGTATGTGTTCCACACAGTCCTTTGACTATGTGCACTGTATTAAAATGGCAGAGAACGAAAGTGGAACAAAAATCTTGAACATGCCTACTGCTGTGTAAATATTCTCTAAAAACTATGTAGTGTACATGCTCCATATAAATATTTACCATACATGCAACTCATGATTTACATGATTAATTGGTTACTGAGACCAATTTGCGTACAAAGAATAATCGTGAAAAACAATTATAATACTTGTACACACGGATTATGCACATTATGTTAAATGAAATAAATATCTGTTAAAAAGGAAGATTTCTTGAATCGTGCAATTTCAAATTCGTGCTAAAACAGTGACAGTTGGAAATGTTTAGTTTCTGTTGAAATTGTGAAATTCTTTTCAGATCCAGTTTGAATTTATGCAAATGAGACGACATATTTCATTCAGTGGGTGTTGTTTAGAAAGAAAAGAGAAACAGCACCAGCACTCAAGTGCAGCAACTACTGCAAACTATGCCAAATATTTAGAGATAAATTGGAGAATTTTATTGTTTAAAATATTTTCAGAATTAATGGCTATTTGCCCACTTGGTTAGAGTGCAAGTACAAGTAACAAGCGAGCACATATGGGGACCAGCTAACATATGCATAAATTATGCAGACTTATGCACATATTTACACATACCAAAGAGTAATATCCTGTACACAATACGAACATATATACGTAAGTAAAGAAGTTTGGTGTTTGGGGAATTTGAATAATTTATAAAAAGTAAACACATGCCACCCACCCTAACTAGTGGATGATTGACACTAAAACGGGAAAAGGTCTCAAATAATAAATTCTCTCGTTTTCTTAATTCTATACATATTTATTGTTCAAATATTTCGACCACTGATTTGATTTATTATGTTGGGAAATATATCAAAGATAATGAAAAATCAAATCAATTCAATTTCAAGCTTTTGATGACAAAATTTATTACGTAATTGGATATTGAATATGTATAACAAATAAATGAGCTAATTATACCCTCCACGTAAGATGAAGGTTTAATAAATTTGTCCTTCGATTGGCAACACCCAGGAAAAGGCGTCAGAGACTCTACAAAGTAAATTTTTCTTAATCTGCTTCATATCTTTTACCATTTAATTACAATTGGTTGTCAAATCAATAATCAATGGTTCTCTTTTTCAACTATCAGTCATTTATTTAATTATTACGCTCTGTTATGGTAGAATCTCTTCAGTAATTGTTCTTCTTCTTTAAGTATGTAATGTTTGTCTAATTTACTATAATTAGCAATGCAGTTAAGTTTACGTGTAGAATTAAAATATAAGCACTAATAAATGCTTACGTCACTATACACACACACTATATTTAATGACGTCAGGACAATGTTTAAAAAAATTAAACATTAGGGCAGATAGAAAGAAAAATAGAGCACCACCAGACACGCCCTTTTGAGCTAGTTTTATACATATTCATAATTTCATATTATACGTGTAAAGGTAGTGGGTGTGTATTAGCCAAAAATAGATCGCAAAGTACAACTCATAACCTAACGTCTACAATACGTTCAATAAAAGGGGGCGTGGTTAAAATTATTTTCCGAAATATGTAAAGTTTTCCTTAATATTCTGCCAAAATTTGATTTTATTGTCTCCTATGGTCGGTCTCTAATAATGGAAAAACACCAAAAAGCTTTTCTATTGTTTCTTGTATTGTAGTTGTAGCCTTTAGTCCGAGTGAACCTATTTTCAATACTAAACTACCTACATATAGAAAAATTATATGCACTGAATTTCATGTACATTTATGCCCCAATGTATGTATTTCTTTACTTTATTATTAAAGAATTTGGCATAATAATAAAACAATTATATTTTTTGCAGTTATTGATTAAGGCACGAACCAAGCGCGGTGCTTACATGTCCAACTAAACATTATATGATACATACGTATGTTTTATACATACATATATAACCAAATCAGTAGTGGTGCAGTAACGTGTTTACAAGTCGACTAAACCTTTTTATGCAGCATTATTGGACTTGTTTTTATTATAGGGCAACGATTTCATTATTAATACTGAACTAATACAAACATTTGCACAATGACCAAAAAGCACAAAAATTTCTAGCAAAACAAAAATCAAAGATATGAAAATCATGTTTTGGCTTAAGATGACACTGGAGCACCTTCCCCATTTACCGCATATATTAACATGTGGGCGTTTTATTAGTATTTACATATGTATTACAACTCAAAGGTTTAATTTCACTTGAAGTGAGGTTTTTTGTAAATGGTAGGCGGGTCTGTAATCCTACACCGCCCCTTATTCTCCACTTATTTAGATGTTTATACCGAATCTCCAGCACAAAAATTTATTTATTTAGGCGTCCGTACTGATTTAAATAAACTGCGAATATCAGCCTTTTTACTAAAAATTTTCATGTATATGTTGGCACATAGAAAGACACATATTTTGATAAAAATATAAAAGCTTTTCAGAGATAGTTGCAAATGAAATAACAAACCCACCATACTCTGGCCACTAAAGTAAAAACGAATAAGAAGAGAAAAACAAAAATGAAGGAAAAACATCGAAACACAAGAAAAACTTCATCTCTCTTGCTTTTCACTCTATTAAGCAATTTTACTTGTACGAGTGAAGCGTCTTCTATTTTCGTTTTCTATAAAAGTAAGTGTGTCTGAATTTTCTAATATTCTTACTATTTTCATTGGACAACGTATTATATGCGTGTATGCGATAAAAGTGGTTGTACATAAGTATAAATAAGTTTTACGAATTTTATGCAAGCAATTTCTTTTATAGCTCATCATCAAGCTTATGTGCATGATTGCATCGTTTGCTGGTTTTTCTGGATAAAATATTAATGCAGAATAAAAAAAAGGAAAAAACCAGAAGCGCACTTATACTTTTGCAGATATTTATACGATGACGTTTTCACTTCTCTTTATAAATTGGTTGTGGATGTGTTGTGAATGTAATCATGTTGTGTAGTGTTGTATAATGAAAAGTATACAATTGTAAAATCACTCTCCTTTTAGCCAGACCCGGAGAATATTAAAAAATATATTAAAATAAGTTTTCCGCTTGATCTTCCATCCACTTACTTAAAGTTCACAGTATTGTTTAAATAGTTTTGTGAGAAGCAGTGAAGCGAAATGGTTTTTTTTCGGAAAGGAAGTGTTATTGACATATAATTGAAAACGTGTTTATAAACGACACTGTGCGGATACCTTCTTAATTTATCTTCACCACTGATATATGAAACTGTCTTGTTGAAATTTCAAGCAAACAAACTTATTTTTGTTTGGCTCTATGCATCAACGAATATTACACCAAAAATATTACGTGTAAGAAAACATTTTTATAATGTGCAACAATTTTAAGCATTTTTCATATATATTCTATTTGTCCCACATATGCAATCTATCGTTTGTTCGATTCATCAAAAATACTTTTAAGTGTCACGCAATCTCCCTTAAAACATACAACTAAACTCATGTACAATGTTTATGTGAAAATATTTTCATTGATATTTGAAACGAGGAAACTTATCATGAAACAAGTAAAAATAGTAAATTTGGCTCAGACGAAATTTTAAATACCCTCCACATCTATGCAGAGAATGTGAATGTGGTAAGTAGCTGATCAAGCTCCTAACGCACATCGGATTTAAAAGAAATTAAACTGGCGACGTGTATTGTATACGTTTCTGCACGTTTTTGGCAGAAGAGCTCGCGAAATTTAACATCGTAGCTGAATTTTTGTGGCGGGTACATTTTTGTCATTTGTGTGGGCACAGCTCTTAACCGATTTCGCCCAATTTATATAATTTTTTCTTTTTTAATTTACGACTTCAAGCGTTTCAATAATAGAAAGACGTACGGACCCTTTTTCATCTAGTCGGAGAAAAATTTTGATATCTATAAAAAGTATTATTTTCTTTTTCAAAGTGAAAAGCACACCACACGCACTATAATGTATGTAATGTATATAATTTAATGTCTGGGTATGTCAGACTTGGCCCAAGCCAAACATAACAATATATAGTAATAAACTCAGTGGTTACTATTTGTTTGTCTTTTGACGCAACATTTCAATGTTATTTAATGTGATCTTCAAATAGTACGGAATTTGGCAATTGGCCAATGGACACGTATAAATAAATCATCATAAAAATTTAAAGCGATCACGTAAAGTGAACATGGTAATAAAACAATTTTTAAACAAATATGACAACAATGCCAATGTTGTGTGATATGTGTTAAAAAAAAGACAAAACAAGCTAGAAAATTCGGTTAAGACCGAAGCTTAAATACCCTCCAGCTTTAATAGTCCTCTAAAAAATAAGTTCCTATTACCATATTTATGTATATGACTATTTCATGTACTAACACAAGTGGTGATTTTTAAAAATGATAGGCGTTTGCGTTATTCAATCACGCCCATTTTTAGCACAGTGTTGAATAACGGTACCACTTATATTTATACCAAATTTCAACTTGATAGGCATAATATTGTGCGATATATAATTTTTTTAAGATAAATTTTTTTCGAGGTATGATGAGATTTTCGTTTATTGTGGGCGTGTCTCTTTACCGATTTTGCCCAATTTCAATAAGAAACAGCAAAATTGAACTAAGAATACGTATGCAAAGTTTCAATTTGATATCTCAAAAATTACGACCGTGAGAGTGCCAACAACAGACGGACACACGGACACACGGACACACGGACGGACATGTCTCAAACGATTTCTCTTTTCATGCTGATTAAGAATATATATGGTTTGTGGGGTTTCCGACGCTTCCTTCGATGTGTTGTAAACGGATGATCAAAGTGAATATACCCTCTTCCCTAAGGTGGAGGGTATAAAAATCGTTAAAAATTATTTCAAAATGTGTGTACAAGCCAAACAAGAATCTGTGGATGCTATTCAAAAACAAGTAAGAAAACTAAAATTGGCTTAGGCCAAATCTTGAAATACCCTCCACATCTATAATGGTGGACGTAGAAGGTATATGATTACGCTCACTAATTTTCTATGTATAACGTAACAGCTTGCAAGTGAGTTCCTACGCTGAGTATGTTTTTTTGTCATTTTAGGCGTGTCTGTTATCCGACCATGCCTCTTTTTAGCCCATCAATGTAAAGGACAATTATAAATAAATGTACTTTTAACTTAAAAGTTAAATATATGTGACAAATAAAGTGATTTTTGTCATGGTTCTTAACTGATTTTGCCCCTTTTAAATACCAATCTGTGGGCAAATTCTGAAGATGTCTTGATGCTGATCAACAATGTGGGTTCCCAACTGCCTTCTTTCAGTAGTTCTGTACAAAATGATAGAGTACTACTACAGTTCAGCAAGCGTTATTTATCTTTTTACATTACATGTAATGCATCTAACTCCTAAACGGCGTATAATGGCATACCTACCTTCAATTATAGCGATCGATTCAAAATCAAAATCAAGAATAGTTAATTAGCTCCATACCTGACTGTGCTAAATTTGTACTCAATCGGACCATTTTTAGAGCACCTATCCTTATATTAATATTTTACAAAACGACTTAGCAGTGCCCCGCTTACAACAAAATTAATTGTAGCATAATTTAATGAGCTAAGTGCTAAGATAGGGTATTAAATCGTTAGGCTTGACCGACTAAAACATTTCACTTTATTTATTTTTTAGCGGTACTTTATAATCCTCCTTCCTGTGGTATATCAATGCGCTCCACCCACCATGTAAGGTTAAGAATAATGAGATATTTCTGTACATCTCTCTTTCTCTCTGTTATACGTTTTCACAAGCACTACATGTGACTGTGTATTAAAAATAAACTTTAAGGCGATTGGGATGCGTAACAGAACCATGGAAAGTCTATGAATAATTTTATCAGTTGTTACGCTTTGTTCAGACAAAATAGTGTTTCTGTTAAAATCAACATAGATTTATTTTTAACCAAATTTGACTAAAAATATATTTAAAAAAAAAAAAAAAAAACAAAAAACGCTTCTCTTTCTTATTATTTCCGCTTGTTCGTGTTTCTTGTTTCTTTCCCTATTGTGTTGTTTGTTTATGATAAATAAAAATATTTTGATTAAGGCGAGTATGTTAGGCACAGGCTTTTTGTTATAACTGGCCGATGGTGATTAAACAAAATGTAATGAAAATGTTTTGATAAAAATCACAGAGGAGTTTATAATGAGGTTTCAAAAGAAAAAAAATTAATAATGAAAACGATCAATTTACAAGATTCGTGTAAAGAAAATTTCACGATTTAATTATGCACTATTTTTGATAATTTTGATAATTTATAATTTAATTTGTTCAGTTTAAGTTTCATTAATAAATAAAATAATTTAACTGAAATGGATATTTCATCGAGCTGCAGTGAAACAAGTATAATGCAATTTTATTTACTTTGGATAAATAAATTTAAGTTATTATAAAATTAGGATAAGTAAATATTGGAAGTTATTAAAAGGAAATTATGGTCGTCATGTACATATTTCAAATTATCGAAACTTTGCTATTTAATACCCTACAAATGGAAACAAAAACTGTTTTATAATATCCAATAAAATATCCGTATATTATAGTCTTTGCTTCTTTGAACAATCATTACTGTAAGAGAAAAACTAGAAATGGTCTGGCTCGGTGCAATTTTGGAAAATGTAAATTTTAAATTAATTCACTTTGGTAGTCACATTGGAAGAGCAAATCATTTATGCGAAATCAATGGGCATGGCGTGTACATAATTACGCCCTCTTATAACAATCGTTTTTGGTTGGTGCTAGATTTTCTTCACCACAGAGAGTTTTTCGTACAAAAGAGTGCGTGTCTATTATATTTACCTATTGTTCGATGGATGCACTAAATACAAATGTGTGCCATATTTTTTAATTTTGAAGGAGGCTGTCGACCAATTTTGCCAAATTTTTATTAAAAAATTGACTACATACATTAATAATGTCTGACACAATATAAATACTTAAGCGGTGTACCGAAGTTTCCGTCAGGTGAATGTCAAAAAATAATAATGCGCTCTTTATTAAAATGTGGATTATAATTATATTAAGAATTTCAATTTATCAGGCTGCTTTTCCACCTTGATGATGGTGGTATACTAAGTTTGTCATTCCATATAAAAGAAAGAGGCTGAGTCGATGTTGACATGGGGTCCGTGTGTCCCGATGTTATTGACACCCTCATGGTAGTAAATTTGAAGATATTATTGAGATAAAATTTTATACGCAGATCGTATTTTTAAATCAGGCAAAATCGGCCAAGAGTCACGCCCACAAATAAGAAATATGTATTTATTTGGCATAAAAATAGAGTTATCAAGTTATAATTTAGTATACACATTTACATCTACGAAATATCAAAAACGGGCGCGGCGAATAACAGATAGGCGCACAATTTATAAAAAATATTTATTATACGTAGAATTCGACTTGTATGTTAACGCATTAATTATATGTACACTACATAAGTGCATGATTCTGTTGTCTAATCGTATA
Source organism: Ornithomya fringillina (assembly GCA_963978525.1). Lineage (NCBI taxonomy): Eukaryota > Metazoa > Arthropoda > Insecta > Diptera > Hippoboscidae > Ornithomya > Ornithomya fringillina. The sequence continues at coordinate 13,365,084 of OZ021693.1, forward strand.
TATATGTATATTATGCGATTATATTTGTGTCGATAATGAGCGTTGCCTTCGACCGATTTTGCCAAATTTATATAGGGAACGGCAGCAGAAACTACAAATGTCTTCACAAAATTTTCGTTCAATATTTTAAAATGTACGACTAAGATGATGATCATAAGATGGATGAACATATCTATAACGAGTCAGTTTTTGATACTTTGTAGGCTACTTCTGGGTACTGCATATAATCGTTGATAAACACTTGGTGCTGGGATAAAAAATATATAAAAAAATACATATATGTAGTATGAAAAGAGTTCATGTGTTTATTGGTATCTCAACCTACACCTATTCATACTCAGTGAATGCCGCTTGAATGTCTCATTCAGTTATTCTGACATGCAGTTCAGCTACTACCGCGTTACTCATACGCTACGCGGTCCACTAATACAAACACAGCAACAGCAACAAGAAAAACTTTTCTCTCTGTTACATTTGTTGTTGCTTTTGTGTTTCGCTTCATTAAGGAAATGCTACATGTAATAAAAGAAAACAAACAGAAGCGGAATAAACAAATAAATGGCAATGTTACGTACAGTACGTTTGTCGGTGACGATAGCTAACGCACTGAAACCATTATAGTCATTGTTCTCATTGTGTGTATGTACCCATTATTAGGAATTGTGTGCTCTGCTTTTATTGTAAAAATTTGTATTTATACATTGTAAACCATGCAATTAAACATTTAGCACGTGATGGCAAAAATAAATTTAGACATTTTTTATGCCCTGCAGCTCAATTCCTCGTATTTTTGTATTGAATGCAATAACTCGCTCCAGTAGATATTTGCAGCTTATTATGAATACTTTAAACTCTCTTAATCTACATACAATGCTCGTCCTTTTTTACGTTTCTCCGCACACACAAATGGAAAAATTCGTTTCACCAAAAATTATAAAAACTTTGCATGAATATTCACAAAATTTTCTTCTCAACTATAGAAAACATTTTATTCAATGAATATTATTAAATGGTTAGGATCATAACTGAAATGGTAGAGTATTTGGTGTGTTACAAGTAACATTTTTATTGTCAATAGTATGACAATAGAAATGCTGCTCTTGACCGCGTCGATGGTGGGCTGATAGCCCAGTATCACAATTTATTGATTTTGTTACACTTAAACGTCAGCATTTGAATTTGACTGCAAATACATATATTTTTAAATTATTTAGTTTTATAGCAAAAGTTTTTATTTATTTAACTGTAGAGAGTACATAGCAAAGTTAAAAAGGGAATAACAAATAACTAAACCTTATATAGAAATGAAAGTCAGCATATGTTTACAAACAATTAGTAACACTATGACGTAAAATGCGTGACAGAAAGCGATTATTTTCACAAAAGAACAGACCTAAGCATTAAGTAAATAAAACGAAAGAGTGAAAAAACTACATTTTTCAAGATCAAATCTTAAATTCTTAAATCTTAAAGATTCTCCACTTTTCACTACTTATAAACTGTGGGCGTAACAAGGACGCAATGACGTCTTCTAATAGTATATGTTTTCAATGTTCTACTTTCAAGTCGGACTTTGCCTCCCACGATGCTTTTCCTAAATTGTGGGCGTCCATTATAGAACCACGCCCAATTTATATGTATAGATGGATGTAATGATTATAAAATTATGTAACGATTTCAGCATTATAGGTAAATTTTTTTGCCTTATAGACCGATTTAGTCGGTTACGGGCGTGGCACATTGCTGATGTCACCCAATTCATCACTTATATTCTGGTACATATATATACTAAACTGAAGCTTCTGTTAATTCTAACTTTTATAAACTTATAAACCCCTCTTGAGGAATTCGATGAAAGGCTTCAAGAAAAATTTATAAACCCAATTTTCACTATGAGCTACATGTGTAAATAGTGTGTGATCGATTTAATTAGTTCATATGGAAATCTGCATATCTCAAGTTTTAAATTCTCAAATTTCATTTTGGATCAAATCGGATTTTAATAATGAAAATATTTGAATATCATTAAATTACTATACTTGGAATTTGACCTTTGAACCTATATTAATGGCACACATACAATTTACACATATATGTGTACAGTATCCAAAATGAGGATTAAATAAAAGAACTTGATTTGTTTCTTAACGTAACGACATAAAGTATAATTTTCATTTTCAAAATTTTTAATATATTTTTCTTTTTTTTAGAACAACACCCATTAGAGAATGTGGTGGCTGAACTTCCTCAAACATTAAATCATGATAATCTAAAGTCTAAAAGCAATTGTTGTTGTAACAATAAAATCCCTACCACAACGATTACAACTCAGATTCGTAATAATCACAGTAATCCATGTGCAAGTAGTGGCGACTATGTTGGTAGGAGTCCTAATGACAGTATAACGAACGTCAGCACCATTAACATAAGTGCTCGGCCATCTGATCGTAACGACAATAATGACAGTGCTGTAAGAATATCGTTGCCTGAACGTTCTTCTGTAATTTGCATACAGAACGGTGATAACGGCAATCATCACGCGAACACTGCTAGCATATGTTCAACACCAACGTCAACGATTGCATCGTGTTTTTTACACTTTCGTCAGTGCTGCATAAAGTGTAAGTTATTACCGCGTCGGTGTGGCACGCACACGTATTAATTGTTTTCTTTATTTATTTGCAAAGATTGTAATTCTTTTATGTGCAGCGAGTTTAAGACGGTTTATGTGCTAAATAATATTCAATAATTGTATGAAATGTCATCAATAATATCCATTATAACAGTCAAAAAAATTTTTTTGAAATTACTTTGTACCATTCATTATGTACTACAATAGTTTGGCACATTCTGCGCAATATGTATCTAAATGTTATCTTTATCCTCAGGTTTTATTAAACTTTATCATAATTCATAAAGAGGCTTGAAAACAAATGTGCAAATGAAATTCACACCGTCTACTTGATATTGAAAAACTGTCAAATAAAATTGAAAAATAAAAATATTTGAATATCTTGCATGTATATGCAAAATACCGTAAATTATGTTCATAACCTCAAATTGTTAACGCATAGGCATGCATGCATCTAGGGCATACTCCTACCCTTCCCTGTTAGCTTAGTCAATAAAAAGAGTAGTCTTTGCTCCACTATCCCAGGCCGTCCTGCATGTAGTAAATCATTTTGGTCTTGACTAATAATAATTGTCTCAATGATAATGGATAGTCTCGAAATAATCGCTTCTCAAATCTCTGGCACCAGCTCGATGTTACTACAATCGGACCACCTTAGGTATTAATGAAAAAACTGCATAGAATCGATTCAAACTGATTTCCAAATTTCAATTTGAAATTTCTGAATTTCATTTGACGGTTTCAAAATTCGACTATCCGAATTTCACATGGCGATTTCAACAATTAAGTGGAAAATTTTTAAATTTAAGTTAACGGTTAAAAGCGAAGCATATTTTATCATTTCATATTTCAACAGTAATAGAAGAAAAAAGTCTCCCCTTAACTTAATTGAATTTTGTTTTTCTTTTCTTTTATAGTTTGCAATAAAATTATGGGCAGCAATACACCGAGTGAGGCAGATCGTTATGATTATTATGAATGTAAGTGTATAAGCTTTATGTCGTTATTAATATATTAATAATAATAATTTTATTTTAGTTCAAGGAAAACTTTTTTAAGAATTAAAACCTGACTATTTAATACATCACACCACTTAGCTCCTTAAATTATGGTACAATTATTTAGGCAAATTAAGGCTAAATAACTATAGGTGAAACCGATTCAGATTTTTATTTTGAATCGATCGGTATAAATTAAAAGTACGCACCTACCTTCAATTATCATTTAGGGGTTACAAACATCCGCACAAACTTAATATACCCTTTGCCACAAGTGGTGCAGGGTTAAATAATAATCGATGCGATAATAAAACAAACTCGTTTAAAACTAACTTTATAGAATTTAACATTTTAAGGACGTGCCAATATGTATTAAACCTCAATTGAGTTTTAATTATAATTATATCCAAAGGTTTATTCAATTCACTTCGAAGGTTGTACACTTTAGATAAATGTTTGGTTTACATTTTGAAGTATTATAATTTGTTTCTTCTTTTGGATGAGAATAGCCATTTCTTTTTCATATTGTACTTAGTTGGTATGGGCTTCTAAGAAATCAAGTTTCAGCGTATAGCAATAAAATAATAATAACTTTTAATGTATACATATCATTAAGTGCTGTAGAGTAGGTAGGTAGCGTAGTATTGTATGATATTGAAGTGTAGAATAACAAGAAAAAATGTTTTAAAAGCAAGCCTTTTTGCGAATCACACAGCAAACTTAACTCGATACAAAGAAAAGTTCAGGAGAAATAACAAAAGAAATATCATTTAGAAACTTTTTTTAAACCACTAACACTATACAATTTCCTTATAATCACGTTTATTTAAAACAGTTTTATTCAGCATTATACACAATATGAAAATCATTTTTCAATCTCGCTTTACATTACATTTTACATCCATAAGCAATAGCTTGGCAGATGTTAATGGATAATGACGCGTTTTCGTATGTGTGTGTATTTGCCTTAATGAAAATATTCAATAATGTTATATTAATAAGCATAATACTATGGAAATGTAAAGCTTACCCTAACTACCAAACAAATGTTGTTGAACGTTGTCAGACAAGAGGCAAGTGTTAGTGTAAAGGAGCAACAGGTAGGCATTCAAATGAAATCAAAGGGTCGCCACACAAGATTGTTTTTTTCGTCGTTTTTTCTGTTTAGACTCTTTTCCTGTTGTTTATAGTTATTACAAAGTGCACTGTTATGTAGCCGCACCGTTGTCATTGGTATGAAAAAGCTTACTTAATATAGGATTTTTTCAAATGTTAGGAAATTTTATTATATGAGAGAGTAGACAAAAAAGCTCTCATCAGTACTCCGTGGGTATGGATATTAATATTTTTTATGTAGATAAAAAAAAAACTAGAAAATTTAAATTTAAACATTAAAAACACGAGTTAATAAAATATCGATAAATAGGTCAGTTATACAGAAGAAACACTACATTGCTTCAATGTTTTTCTTATTAATTATCTTGAATGATTTTAGCTGGAGCCATATACCAAACTGAAACTTTCTAGCTGCAGTTCTATCCCAATTGACTCATATCTGGTTGCAAGTCAATATTATAAAGTCTGTGATGCCTTATTGGGGATGTAACAAATACAATGACCAATATCTTGTGCCACCCATCTTATATATATATATATAAAAAGTCTAGTATTTGCAATTTAAAGCATATTTCGTTAAGAAAACCGTCCCCGATATCACTGTTTCAAAAATATTCGTGCAATTTAATTTATTAGTCCATTTCTTCTTAGAATATATAAAACCCAGGAAGAATTCAAAATTATTTTTCAACAATTGAAATTATTCTAAAAATTATTAAAGGCAATCTTTTCTGCTTTTGCTTACAATAAAGTCCATATGTTTGCGAGAACGTAGTTTTGTTATAAAAATATCTCATGCTACAAAAAAGTTGTGTACTCTCTATAATGATATATGTGTACATAATTATGGTTACATACAAATGTTTACTTATTGAATTTATACAAAGACGAAAAAAAAATAGAAAAATAGCGAAAAAATTTCCCAGAAATTTACCGGAGACACATTTGCCGTATAAATTTAAATCTCTAACAAAAGCTTCATTTGGGATGAACAAACAACCACCACCACCAACACCACGACAACACAGCATACTGAACGAACGATACAAATATTTCTCAACAGTCTTCGTGTAGCTTTCTAAATGTTGTGATGTGTTACGGTTAAAGAATGTTTTGTTTTTATTAATAAAAAATATATATAAATAAATAAAATACATCTGTTGTTGTTAATCAAGAAGAAACGGTTTTAAATTTTAAGTCAACTTCATGGAATTTGTTAAATAAAATGTTATAAAAACTGTTTTAATTAAAAAAAGGAAAGTTTTTAATTCAAAAACATTCTTCAGGAAATTAAGGAATGGCAAAAAAATTGTACAAAAATTAACTTTTTACTAAATTAAATGTTAATGAAATGTATATGTATGAACTAACACTTAATTTATTATATATTGACAACGATATAGAAAAAGTAAAAATTCTCTTTAAATAATTCAACGCTTCTTTCTGTAGATCTTGCACTAAATGAAAACTCTGATATAATTTCACTTAATTTCATGCCTTGGTTTTAGAAAAGATATAATTTTGTCCTTTAATATAAATATTTTGCGCCACCTTTTAGAGACGGCATAAAATAAGTGAAACTTTTTTCTTTCATTTTCTAATGTATTTCTAACAAAAATGCATCACGACCACATGATGTTTATAACCGACTACTATGTGAGTCATTTGCTTACTCCCTTTTTGTTTGGTTCTCCGTGTAATACATATGTATGTATACATAAAAACTATACTTAGTTTCAGCTAATATTTAATTTCCTTGTGCATAAGGATCCCTCTAAAATGGGCATTGTACTCATGTGCGTACTCAAGCTTTAAACTTAATTGCTTTTCTTTTTGTTTAGAGATTAGTTGTGTACATTTGCGGAACTACATTAGGAAGTACGAATTATGCGTAGAGTTCTTATTTATTAATAACTTTAATGATATTGACTAAGATGAAATTTATATGCGTAAAAATTGTATATAAAAAAAATTTAATACGAATCATACAAAGAGGTGACGGTTAAAAATGCTCTAATATCCAGCAAGGGGGAGGGAACAAAATTTAATTTTCAAAATACCGAAATAGATACATTTGCCAACGGATAGACAGACATGGTTCAAACCATACAGAATTTAATCGCCTCTAAAGTGGATAAAATCTGAAGGTGGCGAATGCAATAATTAAGTAAAAAAACTTTCTTTATTAAGATTATTAATGATCTCGGGACCAAAATTCACCAAAAACATTTTCATTTTTTGTTTCTTACATTGACATTAACATGTTCATTAAATACATATGTTTTTGTGAGCGCAATATGATTTTTTCTAAACATTATAAAAATTTATTACGCGCGAGGAAATTAAATAAACATTCATCTTAATGTATGTGTCAAAACAATGCAGATACTCTGCTTGAATTTTAGTATACTGTGCGTAAAAACAACTGCTTTTCAATCTCATACATTTGTTAAAACTTTTTTCTTCACTTTTCAAACATTTCATATGTTCTCGTGTAGTGCATCATACAAGCAAAAAAGTTTTGATTTTATAGCAAAGCATTAAAATTTATGAGAAAATCTGAATTTTTACTGAAAAATATAAGACATTAGTAAAAACATAAATCATGTGAATAGCAAGAAATATAAAGGAAGATAATAGTAAAAAAATGAAATGAGATGCAGTATAAAAAACAAAATAACAAAATAACGTGCATACTTAACTTTTATATAACTCAAGTTAATATAAAAATTGTGGGACATTTTTGGAATCTACGAAAAGTCGTTAATCAACGCAAAGTCATAGTTTTTAATATTTTTCGACGTTTCCAATTTTTCGATTGAAATTTATATCTTCCAAATTTCAATATAAATAAATTTCAATATTGCAAAGGACGTCAAGAAAGGTCTATATATTTTTCATTTAAAATAAAATCCAATCCAATCAGTTATACATTATTATGTGTGCACTACCTATCAATTTATAAGTCGGATTCTCCGCCAAATATAATGCACGGGGTAATTGTAAATATGGTACCAAATTTTACCTTCATAGGTGTAGAAATCATCTAATCATCCTGAGCTTCACCGCTTTAATAAATATTTCCTTTAATTCCTAATAAAATAATAAATCTGTTTCCATTCGCTTTAAAGAACAATCTGCAAAATTTTGAATCAACTGAATTTTATACGTCTTCAAGTTCAAATCTTTGAAAAAATATTCTCTGTACAGCCATAAGAAGGTACAAATTCATCATCCAATTAATGGTTCTCCATTTGCATACACTCTTTAGTCTACAGTTTCGATATTTTTATACGTCAGTGTTTGGCATTCTCACGGTTGTACATATTGAGATATTGAGCTAAAATTTTATATAAATACTTTTAGTTTTTGCAAAATCCGTTAAAATCCACGCCCACAATAAAAAAAAATTTATTTATCTGTCACAAAAAACGTCCTATGAACTTAAAATTTAGTTTGTACATCTATAAATATTCCCTTCATCAGTATGCCGAAAATAGGCGTGGTCGGATAACAAACACGCCTACAATAAACAAAACAGATATGCCTACAATTGCCAAAAATGGACGCTCACAATTCATACATATATATATATTATCACCACTGTTGTGGGTGGTGGAGGGTATTTAATATTTAGCCCAAGCCAAAGTTAGTTTTCTTACTTTTTTAATTTAAATTAAGAAAAGTAAGATCTGTAACAGTAGGATTTGCAAATAATACTGAACACGAATATAAATTTTGGCGGGAATCAGAAAAATTGGCGTTTAATAAATATTTAGTACTGACTAAATCATCCATTACTGTATATACTATACTATACTATTGGAATTGGAATAGGAAATTTTATGAGCCACTATATTAGCAATTAGCGAAAGGGGACTAAAAGAATCTTTTAAAGGATATATATTTTGGTGACCTTCACATATTCGGCATCCTTAGGAGCGGAATGATATGCAATGCTTACAAATAATTTAACAAACTATAATGAACAAACTAGAATTGAGACGTTTTTTACTGACGCAACATAATATTTACGACCGTAATTAATAAAAGTCCTTTGCTGCTACATAAACTGTTATTATGTGTTCGAAAGTGAATTGTTGACTTCAAATCAAATATTATTGCATACCTGCCACCCTCCTTACAACATATTCCCTAGCGTATGACTTAAACTAAATGTAGCTTTTACTTGTTTAGGTTTCTTTTATCTTTCTTTATGGTCTGGTGTATTTACAATGAGAGCCCAAATTGAAATCAATAGTATCACCAATGTTATTTGCAGAAGCTATTTCCACACTATGCACTGCAGTTATGTTTATTTTTGTGCTATTTATACAAAAAATCGCAATATGTTGTTGAAAAATACACAAAGAGTCTGTCTTCCATGTGTTAACACCCAATTAACGAATTTATGATTATTACTTTCGCGAACAATTCAAACTTTTTCATTAACTGCTCTTTACGGCCACCTTCTATAGAGAGGTGGGAAAAGAATTCGCACATCTCAACGTCAAATTAAAACCAAAAACAAAACTCAATTAATTCCATTTCAATAAATATTTTTATTATATGTAAATTAATACAAAACAGAAAATTGTTGTACATGGTGTGTGAGTAAACAATTTGATAAAAATTCCATTACTTGTAGGTGTTTGATTATAATCTAAAACAATGTACATTTATTGATAACGATTATGTGGAAGGAAATATATGTAAAATTCTTGTAAAAACATTTTAAAACCAACAAATTTCAGAAAATCGTTAATTTCATATACGTAAAAAAGTGAAGCCGAAATGAATGGCAATTAATTCTTGTTACTTAGTGTTTAAATAGAAAAATACTATATATATTAGATCAATTGCATGTATATATATATATATATAGTCAAACAAAATTAAATAATAATTAACAGAAGAAATGAGAAAACTTCTATTGGAAAATTACCTTAACTCTATTTAGTCATTGTGTTTCGTAAAGGTGAGTTTTTCAATTCTAGGAAACAATGATGTACGTTTGGCTTGTGTGCTACATACACGTATATATTATTTTGATACCCTTATCATAAAATTTTAAGTTATTTTTATTATATCATAAAATTGAGTTGCCAGCAGAATATTCAATAAATTGCACTCATCACGATGCGGTAAAACTTATAAATTTCATATCAACATTTTATGCTTATGTTTGGTGAATAAAGAACTTTATATAATACACAATTCAGGTGAATAGAATGAATTGGGAAATATGTGTAAAATGTGGTAATATGACAAAAAAGTTTTATTATTAATTAAAGTGATAAAATGTAAAATAGCAAAATACAATATATTTGTATTTCATTTGGTAACTAAAGTTAATCAAAGCATTTGTAAATTGTTTTGTATATCTGTTGAGGCGATTCGATTCAGATCTAAAAACTCATCTATTCCGTTAAAATTTGTTGCATGGACCATTTTTAAAACCCCTCCCCAAACAAATTCGTATTTTAAAACAAGAAAGAAAATTAAATTTGGCTTGGGCTAAATTTTATATACGCTCCCTATAATAGTGTATATATAACGTATCCGCTTGTATTAGTTTTTATAAATTGTAGACGCGTCTATTATGCGACCCTATGCATTATTGGGCATCTACGGTTGGGACATTATAGATATCCATGTCAAATTTCAACTTAATATGTGTATCTCTATTTTTGTGACTAATAATACTTTTGTCGATTTTGGGCGTGGCTCTTAACCGATGTTACTCATTTAAAACAATGATCTGCACGCAAAAACTAAGAGTGCCTGCTCAAAAATTCAGCTCAATATCTCTTAATTTACGACCGTGAGAGTCCTAACAACAGGTAGATATATAGTCACACGGATATACATGTCTCGATCGACTCAGTTTTTGATGCTAACCAAAACTTTATTTACTTTGTGGGACCTCTGATGTCTTCTTCTGGGTTTAGCATCTTATGTGGAAAGTATAAAAAGTCTTTATGTGTAAAAAAATCGCAATTTTTATTATTTTTGTTTTACTGAGAAAATATGACGAAGAATACTTAATCAGCTTAATAATTGACTGTGCCAAATTTGGATCCGATTGGACCATTTTAGATATGGCAATGTCTCGCGTTTTCCTTTCACTTTTTAAAGATATAAACTCCCCGATTTGGCGAAAAATAGTTTAATTCAGGTGGGTCATATAATACATTTGTTTTAATATACGCCATTTGTTGTTTCTTATAACGGAAAGCAAACGAAAATGAAGCATTTTCCATAAAATCATTTATATACCCCTTGATATATCTATAAAGGTTCTACGAGAATACCAAGGGTATTTAAGGAATTTTTCTCTTTATCAATATGCGAACTTTTTGTATAAAATGCAAATCAGTTTCTGCTGTCTGTTTCTTTTGGGAAAGATATTCTTTTATTGTATATACCAGTTAATGGAATTTACTTTTTAACTGACAACAGAAACTGTAACAGACGTGAATGTAAACATGCACACATATACATATAAATTATAGGAATTCACATACGAGAGAGATGCATTCAACAGCGTTGTACGAATCTTTCAAAAGTTGACATAGAAAAAATCAACGAAATGACTTTTCCATTCACATGTACTCCTTGACAAAGCAAATGGTTTGAATTTAATTCAATTGGATTGGGTGGGCGGATAATCAAAATTGTGTTTGTTCTAAATTTTTTTTGGTGCTTACACACTTTATTCCATATGAATGAATATCGATTATCCTCTTCCCTCATTTTTTAATTTAAAACAATATTTATATAAAATGGGGGAAACATTTAAAAATTAATTGGATTTTCTTTCACTCTGTTCTTCTTTTATTTAAATCGAGTGATTTATTACTTTGATAAGATAAAATTGACTTTTTGCAAGAAAAAAATAAAAAAAAGCATTAAATGAAACCCAGTAAAATAGCTTTATTTAGCTTGGGAAAAATCTTATATGCCCTACACATGAATGCGTGGACTACGGGCGTAGCAGGTGACCGATTACGTCCTTTACGATGCGTAAACTCACATGTCGGATTATAATTGTCTTCTTTGGTACATTGTGTTATCCAATCCTGCCCATTTTTCGACACATCGATGAATGGTGGCTCCAAAATTCAATTTTTTTTTCTCCATTTTCACCCAATTGAAATATAATCCTGCGAATGAAAACTCCACATGTACAAATAAAATGTCAGCTCAGTATGTTTAATTTTTCGGCCGTAAACTTTCCCATAATAGAAGGATACTTTGAAATATTAACACTGATCTAGATTATACAATACATACTTTGTTGAAATGTCACACTTAGTATTCCACCTAGCTTGTGTGAGGGGTACAAAAACAACCTTCTATTATACAAGAACAAAAACAATAATACAACTTTTTATTAAGTAGTGATATCGTCAACATGTTGTACGGTCTCGTGCGTTTTTATTATATAGCACTGAAGTGCTCAAGTTATACTCTATAAATAAATATTATTCACAAGTTAAGTCAGGGCCAAGAGGAGTCCAAAGGATATATAATTTACTTTGTTTTAATTAATGTATATTTTTCCGACAGTCTATTAAAGAGTTACGCATATAAGCCGATATGTAGCCATTTTACACAATAGGGTTTTCTTACGTACATATATTGTGTGGTAGATATTACATCGTAATCTAATAGTAAATGTGGTTCAACATACAAATAATACTCTGTGAAGGGGAATTGCAAAAAAGGATTATACAGAGTAGAGTATTTTCCTTTTCAGTTAATATTTGCTTTATATTGCATCATGAGGGAGTGCAGTGCATTTACGTTACAATATATACAGAAGAACTTAGGAAATAAACTAGAGTATAAAAGAACTTCAGTAAATAAAAGTCTTTTCTCAAGCATTTTTTTAAAGTGGCCAATGTACAGGAAAAAGAGGAGATAGTTCTGCCCCATGTTTTATAGTCTTCTACTGAACTTTGACAATAATAAGGCTAAAAACGATGCGGAAATAGAAACACCTTCCTCAGAATGGAATGTTACGTATACCTAACCAAGTTTTTCTGTTCGCAGTATTTTTCAAGTACTTTTGAAAATAGTGAAGACACTGATTTTAATGCCTTGGAATTACAAAACGTAAAAAACAAGTAAATGTGCTACTTAGTAAAAATAATTTAAATGATTTCATTTTATGCAGAAAACTTTTTAAAGCAAGAAGGACGGTACGCACATACATTTCAAATTATGAAAAACAACACAAATACAACTTGTTATGAAATTATTAATTTCTTTCAAAAAAAGTTGTAAAAAAGTTGAGAAAATAAGTTTTTATCCAAATATATTCACAAAAACTCCTCCTACCCACTTCTGCAAATTGTTTTATTTTTGTTGAGCAGCAAACATTATTTATAAATTTTTTAGTACACAATTATATATATTGCAGAACAGACGGTAATGGCGTGTGTTTTAAAAGTTGGATGTCAAAAGTGAATACAATTTGTTTGAAGGTAAATCGATGAAAAAATTAAATAACATTTCAAACAACCTTTAGACCTGGTTCGGTTATAGTGTTAAGAGGATATTTGCCATACTTTGCACTCTGAAAATTATACAAAATAGATAAAAAGCATTTCACCCACATGTGATAATATTTAGAAGGGATAATATTTGACATTTGAAAGATTCCAGAAAAAATAAAAAAAGCGCAGTACATAAATAAATTTGATGATACCTAATATTAAATAATTACACACACAATGAAACATTTTTGGCTTTAAATAGCTCAGAACAGAATATATACTTAATACTAAATGCGGGCTTAGATTATTTGATTAATAAAGAACACGAATACTTAATTGCGTTGGAAATTAAGTGATCTACTATAGAGATGTTTTCCATTGCAATTCTTAATATTACACAAATCGAGTCTGAAACACTTCTTGTAACTATTTTTATAGAAATGTTTTATTTTGAAAAAGTAAACGAACTCACAGTTTTATACGGTTGCGAAAAAGACAAATAATAAATAATACGCCCCCGTTTTCATTCAATAAATATTGTCATGCAATTGCACACAATTCACCGGCAAGAAACTTATAAAGTCTACAAATAATATAACTGAAATCTTTAACAACGGTAAACAACTTGTGCACTGTGGAAAAATATTAAGAATTGTGACTTTTTGCCGCATAAATACTTCCATTATGGCAGAACCTTATATGGGAAGAGGGTTCAAAAAAGGATTCGATCTTATACATTTTCAATAGGGTTCCTTTTATGTCCTTGTACCAAATATCATTGAAATATCTCCAAAAATGCGGGTAGCTTGCGCACAAATTTACATGGAAAGATTAAATCGATTCAGATTTTGATTCTGTATCGATCGATATGTTTAAAGGGTGTGGCATTTGCCGTATAGGTGTTACAAACATCCAAGCAAACTTAATATACGCTTTGCCACAAGTAGTGCAGGGTTTAAAAAACAAAAAAATTTATAATGACAGTTTAATCATTTTCAAATCTTTAATACAAGTAAGTAAAAAAATAAAAATTTTCATTTTCTCAAAGAAAAAAATTAAATTGAATAATACAGTGGTGTAGGGTATTTATTGATCGGGCTTGACCAACTATAATAATTTCACTTGTTTACTTGTTTTAATTGTTTTTATAACAATTGAAGTTTATTGTATAATATATAAGATAAGTGAAGATAAAGAAACTAAAAACATTTGGCAAATTTTTCGGTTGTTTAGTTAACATAGATTCCTTTTTTCCTCCTTTCATTCTTTACATATGAATTGTTTAACCCTTTATGAAATTGTTCGTATTTCCTTTTTAAATATTTTTGAAGGAAACAATTTACAAAAATTAAGTGAAATTTAACCAAAACAATAATGTAACATAAATATTTTCCTTGAAACAATGGAAAAATAATTGTTGTGATTTAATGTGCCAAGGAAGTAATTTCCTACTAATTAAACTACACTTAAAAGTTGAAAATGTCACAGAGGTGCTAAAAGTGTCAACATTCTTGAAAATGTAATATAGTACCAGCGAACTTACCCACACGTGCCTACATCTCTCATACCTGTACAAGTGTATCGTGTGGGTTTATGTGTTGGGCTGTGTAATTATCTTGATGCCTCCACGAATAGAGATGTACTTTAAGGTACTGTTCTGTGTTCCCGTCCTGATATGCTATTCTCCATTTACATTGTATATAATAAGCTATTAAAAAGAGTAAGATACTGAATAAACAAGCAAACAAACTAACAAACAAACTATGTGAAAAAGAATAGGACATGGTTGCTTGGGACAGCCCCACCACACAGCACCAAAGCGCCAAAGCACCATGTAGTAGGTACAACTAAATGTATTTATCATCATGCATACATACGTGGGTAATATAGTTCCTGAGAAGTGTACAAGTGTATACTAGAGAAGTGTGTACATTGTACAAATAAGTGAAAGTGCGTTGTGCTGCTTGTTATGGATATTTTTACGATTACTATTGCACATCTTAAAGCTGCTCTCTGCATAATACTGGAAAACATCACCAGATCTAGTAGGCTCACCTATGTGTGTTTTTCATCACTTATTTATATTTTAGTTGATTTTTGAATTCATGTACACACACATTGCAACGAAGCTCTAAGACACTCATGTTTAAAAAAATTTATTGTACAATTTGTTCATGCCTTTTGAGCGAGAAGCGAGAAGTTATTTTATATACAACGCACATGGAATATATATATACGAAGAAAGTCCCACAAATCAGCGGCGAATGTTGTTTTATTTTATTTTATATTATTAGGATCAAAAACGTTGCCACATTCATATAAACAACTCTTATCACCTTCAAAATAAAAGCGCTTTCAGCTGTACTTACATATTTCCTTACATCAACTCATATTATTACTATAATTTGTAAAATGGAATAAATAATGCCTCAGACCCTTACGTGAATGTAAAAGTTAATTATTATGTATAAGCCAAAGTAAAACTATGTAAAACAAATGCAAGAAAAAATGTAAGATTAAAAGCAATGTCGGCTCCCGCAAACAGGCCGCAGCATTTCACTTACAAATCCAAACCACGTACATGTCGGGGATACTTACTTGGATGTAACAACATAGATTTGAGAACGGGTTCAAGCAACCCATGTAACCAAGCATATTAATATTCAGTGAAGAGAGAGGATACGTAAAAGAAGAAAAATAATACTTTTCATGATGAGTGTTATGAATTACATAAAGGAAAAGAAAGAGCGCGAGTAAGGCTAAAGGGTGGAGGTTTCATAAAGAAAAGGTCTGATGTAAATATAAAACTAGCAAGAGTCTGCCATTGATAAGAAACTACAACTACCAATGAAAAAACTAGTGCATATATATATAAACCACATATATGTATATGTGGCACCAAGTATAATTATTTATAAACCAAATAAAATATTAGAACCTCTAATCCTACAGGACAGTACAGTGCACGTATATAATCCTTTTAACAAGAGGTTGGTAATTAGAAGACGGTTTCACAGTTCCCACAAATAATATATGTGTGTACTCTTGATTTGCGTTTAACCCCGAATCTTTTCAACTATGTCTGTGTGTTCACATTTACTCAATTGAAAGTAGTGAATAATGGCCTACATCATTCAGTCAACAATGGCCACTAATAACAAACAAAGCAAGGCATTTTCGGGTTTTCTCTTTTAAAATAGAAAAGCACAAGAAAAGAAGGAAATTTCGCTTAGCCCAAATCTTAATTAACCTCCACGTCTATATACAAATGGTGGGCGCGGCAGGTACATAATTACAACCTCTAATAGTGCGCATCAGCTTGATACCCGATATTTATGTTGAGTACGGTTCTTTGTAAATTGTGGGCGTGTCTCTTCCCCAACCATGCTCATTTTTGACACATCAATAAAAGCCTAGGATCTCTGACACCTCCTTCTTTTATCGTATTTGGATACATGGATACTTTCGTAACACCACAAAAAACCATGGAATCCTTATTCAAAAAAGTCGACTAAACTCAACTCAAAGAGAACGAGTTGATTTAGTTCATTTCATGATTTACTGTGGCTTTGTTTCTTGGCGTTTTTAGCAAGTATCATCTTACGCTTCTAAGAAAAAATTATCATCTCTTGCTTAGACAATCGTTTGTAACTTTTTTCTACATACCCATGCAGGCAACTTTAAAGTAACTTATTTCCCTTATCTTCCGAGCGGCATACTTGTTTTTTTTAAACGAATTAAAATCATTTTTAGAGAGGAAAGAAAAAAGTGCATCACATGTTTTTAATAAACACTCTTTTTATAAGTTATGTGATTTTTAATGGCGAACACTATCTTTAATTCCAGCTGAGGAATAAACTGAAGCGTTAACAGCGCTGAATATTAAGATATTTTTATAAAGGTATGTGTTTTTATTATCCTCATTTTATTTTGCCATTTCATCGATTCTACGTTATTATGGCCTGTTAAGTGCGTCTGTACAATGGCAGTGTACACTTGTTTTCATAAATTATTCAAGCATTCTTTATAAATTTCATATCGATTAAAACCTCTCCTGCGATGATAAAGTGCTATAATTACATTCATAAAGGCAGCTATAAAAAATGAGAGTGCATGTACGTATCCATAAAAGTATGATGAAGTTGTATACTGAACACTCATCCAAACAACTTTCATGAATAATTTATCAGTGAAAAGTTTAATGAAATTCAACTGCATTCAATTTTTTAATTTCAATGCAGACCTTAGGACAAGTACGATTCATTAGGAAAAATTATAAATGTACATATCAACTGTGGGACTTAGTAAAATAAAAAAAGTTATCTATATCATGTAAACCTCCAATGTACTACGTGTTACGAGCTCTGTGTGATAGCGCGAAAGAGGAAAAGGCCACAGATGTGCAATTCAAGTTGATATTTTCAAAAACATTTGCAATATAACTTTTTTTAATTAGCCCCAATAAAAACTGAATTCAATTTAACTTCACATTTTTATCGTTTCTTTGGCGTTACTCTACTTTAATGAGAGCTTGAATGAAAATCAAAAAAGCCCATTCATCTTCTTTCCAATTTTTCAACGTAGTGTAATGAATGGGAAAATCATTGCGGAAATAGATGTTTAGTCAATTTTTTACTCCTTTTCTTTTTTGGGGATTTCGTAAGTAGAATTTCGACAGAAAAACACTAAAACAAAGTAGTCACACAGTGAAAATAATAAAACATTATTGCCCCAGAGGAAGATATCTTACATAAAAGGTAAAAAAGAGGGCATGATAAATGTGTAGAATGAAATATTGAAACACATTCGTAAAAAATAACATAAAGAAATCTTTTTAATTCATATATTAAAACTCTATACCTGGGAATATCAAATATGCGAAAGTTTTTTCCACAATTTTTTTAAAAAGTACCAAGTTTTTAACTAGTTCATAGACAAACTTCACGGAATTTACATTCTCTTATCCATCTACCTAGTTTGTCTTGTTGTTATTGCCTTATTGAAATGCTCATGGTCGCTAAATTTGAGACATTGAGATGAAATTTTGTACAAAATTCTGCAAAATTGTTATTTGCTAAGTTTAAGTTCTAAGAAACAATTCAGAAGGAAAAGCCTTTTTGACTGGTGAGAGTGAAAACAAGATTTTGGAAGAAAAGCTAAACAGCTGAAGAGTACAGTCCACCTGGAAGGTTAACGAACCGGTACTTTGGAAATATCATCATTCAGGGGTATTTCAAAAAATAGTGGACAAACCTCCTTGCCATAAAAACTCCTGTACAGCACAACACAGCCCCCCTGCTCAAGAGAGCCCAGATATTTAGGTGCACTTAAATTAAAATTAAAATTTGCATCGAAATAAACTTTAAACAATTTTTGCCTTATTTGTGCGTGAACATTTCCTCAATTATGCGTGCATGTGTGTGTCATTTCACAATTATTCTTGTATGCTGTGTGAATTATTCATTACATGCACAAGTGTAAATTTCTTGATTGCTATATACTTTACTACACTTTATCCTGTTTCTTCTTTAATTATTTTCTTCTTT
Source organism: Ornithomya fringillina (assembly GCA_963978525.1). Lineage (NCBI taxonomy): Eukaryota > Metazoa > Arthropoda > Insecta > Diptera > Hippoboscidae > Ornithomya > Ornithomya fringillina. The sequence goes on from OZ021693.1 coordinate 13,383,880, forward strand.
TTTTTTTTAATAAAATGAAGGCATGCAAATATAATTGATATCATAATTTAATGTGTAATCGATTTAATTTAAACAAGTAAAACAAGTAAAAAATTAAATTTGGTTTGGAGCAAATGGTGGGCACGATGGGTACGTGACTGGACTCTCTAATAGTATTAGGTATACACTCAGAATGGAGCTACGTAAATTGTGGGTGTGTCCGTTATCCGACCATGTATTACAGACACACGGACAAACATGTCTAGATCAACTCAGTTTATGGTGCTGATCGAAAATATATACATATATTGTACTTTGTGTGGCCTCTGGTGCTTCCTTCCGAGTGTTGGAAATGGAATGACAAACTTGATGAGGATTGTTTTTATACTCTCTACATAAGATGGGGATTATAAAATAATATAATTTATCTTCTTAATGATGATTTGATATATTTTGTAAGTATAATTATTTGACCTCAATGATCATTTACTAAATTTACAAAATTTATAATTTAAAAAAAAAAATTATAAATTTACAAAATTTAGTAAATGCTATGTTTTTTTTAAGTAAGAAATTATTTTATTAAATTAAATAGTGATAAAAAATTATACGATGACCATTGTAGAGTAAAACTTTTAGTTTCTTCATGCAGATCGCTATTGGGTCCAAATCAGTCAAGACGCCCACACAATCAACAATACATATATATATATAATTACCCCATTCATCGATGTGCAATGGTTAAAATGGGCACGGTCGTATAACAGACGTATAATTTACAAAAAACCGTAGTCAGCGAAAATCTTAATATGCAAATTGATGCGTAATACATACTCTATTAGAAAGCGTAATAATATATTTGCCACGCCCACCGCTTCTATGTGAATAAACATGATATTTAAGAACTAAATGCAGCAATTTTTTACTTCTTTTAACTCATACGTGGATTGTTTAGTCAATTGTGGGCATTGCCTTGAACTATTTCACCAAATTTAAAAAGTAAATATGTTTGTAAAAAATTTCATTTATATCAAAAGAAAGGACCGAGAGCATTCCAAACGGAACTAACTAGATCGACTCAGATTTTTATTCTGATCAAAAATACATTCACTTTATAGAGTGTCTGGTTTGTTATAAGCGAATGAACAAACTCAGTATATCTCCATCTTATGTAGATGGTACAAAAATATTCAATTTTGTATGAAATTCATTGTACGGTATATATTGTATATGTATAAGTACGGTGTTTATATTTTGGATTAAAATCATGCAGTTTCTGCTTCGTTGACCCATAAAATATATGAAATTTTAATGTGATGACATTTAATTTACATAAATAGCTTGAAAAAGATGCTAAAGGTACCGTAATAAAACTTCGTAATGAAAGTTTATTAATCATAATTACAACGTACAGCCTCAAAAACGTAACGTAAACGGATATATGAAATAAAATAATAATTTGCCTTAGGTCTCCACTTAAAACCACGATTTACTACCAAGTGTGTATTGAAGTATCTCTGGTGTACTACAATAACTTAAGTAGACACTACAATTTTATTAAACAGACTTAATGTTATATATAAAAGTTATGCAATATTCTACTCATCTTCTCACTTGATTGAAAGAAAAATATAATTTGTTATAATTATAATTGTCTAGTGTTTTGAAGTTTGAAATATACAGGAATTTTTTGTTGGTTGTCCGTACGTCCGCTTTTCTCTTATTTCCAAAATTAATCATAAACGAACAAGATGTGATGAATTCGAAAAGTTTATTTTATGAAATAAATATCACGGTGGTGCTTAAATCAGGGACACTTTTCTTTCTAATATTTTTGACACATAACGATTAATTGTAATTTTGCACGTTGGTGTTACGTGAAACCCCTACAGAGGTGCGGTTTTGAAATATCCGAATATGAAGTGCAAAATTTATGTCAATAATTGCTAAAATTTAAAACATACAACCCCACACCATTTTTATTGCACTTATATAAGTAAATTTTCATTTCAGAACATATACATGTACTTTATGGAAATGTTGCGCGGAGAATTTCAAAGAAAACTTTGCAAATTTTACTTTACAAATTTTATATATTCCTGATTAGCATCAAAAACTGAGGCGATTTAGACATGTATGTCCATTTGTTGTTGGCACTCCCACGGTTGTAAAATTGGAGATATTGAGCTGAACTTTAGTATAAATTCTTTTAGTTTACTATTTAAAATAGGCAAAAACGTTTAAGAGCCACTCCCACAATCGACCAAAGTATATTTATCTGCTAAAAAAGTTTGGCTATGAAGTTGAAACTTCGTAGACTTACTTATAATTACACTATTCATCAATGTGTGAAAAAAGGACGTGTTTCCACTATTAACAAAATCTGTGATCAGCGTAAAGTCGACTTGCAAGTTAATTACTCACTATTAGAGGGCGTAATTATGTTCCTGCCACTTCCATTATTTATATGTAGATGTGGAGGCTATTTCAAATTTGGTCTAAGCCAAATTTTCAAACTTTCTTATTTGTTTTCATTTTATTTTTTCACAATTTCAACTTTCAAAAGATTTAAAACAGTATAAACTAGTTCTAACAAAAATCAGTTGACAATTAAAAACAAAGATTTAACACTTTTGTAAAATATTTATTTATCAAAATTTGAATTATATCATTTTTAACCTTTAAACCTTCATGGTAATAATGTTTATTCGTTTTATTGTTATTATTATATTTTATCATGTGAAAAAACTCCATCAAGAATTTTACGGTTCAACTTTCAATGTTCTGGGGCTAAATATTTTCATTTCCATTATTTTCATTTTTTTTAATGAACGCAAATCTCTTCTATGATGCATTATAGTTTCTATTTTTTCATATTTTCATTTCATTTATGTATTTGTAACTGCACCACATATTACAAGGAAACTTGTATAAAAATCTTTTTAAACAACAACACACGTCCTTTTTTTCAGTAATGTAGTAAGAAGCGTTTTACATTAATAACGTAGAGAACAAAAAAATGATATTGAAGTAATTTATTATGAATGCTTGACGGAACTTTTTGGAGCATGCTCCTTAGCGTCAACTCAGTATGAGGTAAAATAAAAGAAAAAATATTAAGAAGATTACATTCTTCCTTAAATACTACAATTTATATTAAAACTTTTAATACTTTATTTGAAAATAAGTAAAACAAGTACGAAAATGAATTTGGCTTAGGCCAAACCTTGAATACCCTCCACATCTGCAAACAAACAGTAGGAGTGGCAGGTAGATGATTAGGTCCTCTAATAGCCTATGCGTTATCATGTAACATATAAGTTGAGATTTACGCTAAGTATGGTTTTTTTGTAAATTGTGATGATGTCCGCTATGCAACCACATCCATTATTGGTACATCGAAATAATTATAAATATTTCTACTAAATTAGCTCAATTTTTGTGGCAGAAATAGACTTTTACCTATTGTGAGCGTGGCTCTTGACCAATTGTTTTTTTAAAATAGAGATCTGTGTACAAAATTTTAAAAATTTTCAGCTCAATATCTCAAATTTTACAACGTGGGAGTGCCAAAAACAGACGGACGTACGGAGACGTGGTCATTCATGTCTAGATCGATTCATATCCCCTATACCCCCATCTTACATGTAGGTTATAAAAACTAAATTTAGCTTAGGCAAAACAAAAAAATACAATCACTATCTATATACAAACATTATGCATAGTAGGTACCTGAGTGCGGCCTCTAAATAATTTCATCTCAATATCTGAAAATTTACGACCGTGTTGCAATTGAAATGAAAAACTTAGTAGAACCCCATCTTATGCGGAGGTAATAAAGACTACTTTAAAGTTTTTTAAAAAACATTTCTAAAAAAATCATTTAACTTATCTCGCGTAATAGTTTTAAATTTATATTATTGTGTATAGAAGTTTTCTTTGGGCCAATACAAGTCCTTGTCCCAAATCTCATCAGAATATCTCAAAAAATGCGATGTGTAGCTTGCGCTAAATACAAACGGACGTTAATAATCGATTCAGATTTCTGATTTTGATTCTGAATCGATCGGTAAAATTGAAGATGGATGTAACATAATGCAAACAAACGCATAAACGTGAAATGCCCTTTGTCAGAAGTTCTGCAGGGAATAACACTGACAAATTAATTCAATTTTGTAATTTATAAATTCTTACGCTGCCGGTAAGCTTTCTCTTTAGAGAGTGTAGAAGAAATCATTCTTAACTGAAATTATTATTATATTTTTTTTCGTTCCGAAAATTCTATAGAAATTGTTTCGTACATGATGGCGTATGAGTAACATTACTACTGCAATAACGCACACACAACAAGGAAAATTTTCCCCAAAGTAAATATATGTGTACATATTAAAACTTGCATAAATTCATAAGATAAGCTGTTTTTTAATAAAAAGCATGTCTGTTTACTTTGATATATTGATGGCATGGTACTAATGCTTTTGGCATTAGCTTAACATTTAGTTTTTTTTTTTCTTTGTTAAACTATAGTGGCATTGACAAAAAATTTTATTACATTTTTTTATAAAATTGTAGTAGTGGTGGCATTTCCAACTCAACAAAAGGTTTTTAGATATCATAGCATAATATACACACTAACAAAAAACAATAACAGAAGTTAAAAGTTTTAGAGAATCTTTCAGTTCTTCGTATACATTAGTAGTGGTGGTAGCATTCAGAAAATGACTTTTCCTTTTATCTTGCATTTAATGATAGTGCTTAACCAAATGTTTTGTGATTGCCAGAGAGAAAAAGGACAATTTGGGTGCGTTTTTTTATTTTATTTTTTTGGTAATTATATTGAAAGCTATTTTAAGTTTGCGTACTTAAGAGTTTTTAAAATTAGTATTTGATATATTGCTAACCCCCACAGGTAGAGAGGGTATATTACTTTGGAAAGCGAATTCCTTAGAAATAGTCGGGATTTAAAATAGTCCAATCGAATCCATATTGGGCACAACTAATTATTATGCTCATTAACTATTCTGCAACACTTTCATTAAAATATTTCAAACAAAAAAAAGCTATGTTAGCCGAAAGAATTTCTTAAAGATATTCTCCTTTCTCAGTTTTGATTGCACATTTTCAAAATCAACTTGAGCGTCTGCATCAAAACACAAGTTTGAAATCGACGTATTAATTTTTATGGCCAAGAGGATGAATACCACAGAACACACACATCGGACAGACGAACCAACACTGTAGGATCTCCGACGCCTCCTTCTAGGCGTTGAAAATGAGCCAATAAAGTGATATATACCCCCATCCGATAGTTGGTAAAAAGATAGACATTTTTTTTTTTTAATTTTTAAAATTTGGCTTTATGTGAAAATGTTTGTAAAAACTTTGACGTAGTAAGCATTTTCACAAAAATTTAATATATCTTGTACGCATGCAGTGTATAGTGAAGAGAAACAGATCTAGAAGGATTTAGAAGGTTCCAATGTTGTAGACAAGAATTAATTGATCCAAAGTAATTAAACATGGATTAAAAGTATTTTATTCTTATGGAGTATTTGACAAATAGTAAATAATTTTACATCACTTAAAATGTTATTAAGCAACTAATTGTTAAAGCTCTGAGGCCTATTATACCGCATTAAAGAGCAACTTCCACAGAATGTGCATAAAATTTAACTGCAAGGCTCCCATTTTTGTCGACCCTTAAATTGTGTCCTCGTTACACGAACACAAAATAAAAAATTGAATTTTCCCTGTCTTTTCTTTATTGTCAGCCGTCCAGTATTTTTATTGCCTTTTGCATTAACATGTTTCGTTGCGTTGCTTGCAATTACATATTTTTTTATTTGCTGTGAAATAATGGCTTTGGTGGTGTAGTGGTCGTTGCGTAAAACCAAAGCTTTTTGTCCTTCTCACACTTATCCACTGCATTGAATAATTCTTGCTCACTTGTCAACACACAAACACACTTAGGAACACTTAAGTGTATGATTACCTCACACGATGATTCTGAAAGGATCAGGTTGCACCGATATCACCAATCCAAAGAGAAATGCAGCCTTTTCATACAACGTGTTACGCTGCAATTGTAAATGTTGTATTTTGAAATTGATTGAAATTTAATGATGAGCACAATAGACGTGCTTGTGCCCTGAACATTTAATAGCGCATGTTTACCTTTGCTTGCAAATTGTTGTAATAATGCACATAAATAATGACTTTTATTTGGAATTTATTATTGTTATTATATCATTTAATGTGTGAGTGAACCTACCTACTAAACCAAATCAATGGGTGCTGTATAATGTAGTCTACCTTACCAGCACATCTACGCTTTAACTTTTTGAATTGCTACGAACTGTCTATCGTTGAGCAGAGAAACTAAATGAAGTGTAATTTTATACACACATGTGCACCTTATCTGTATGTTTAGTAAATTAGCAGTAATAACAAATACATATAATGAAAATGAATATTACTTATGACAAACGACATATAGATTATCGAAGAGTTGGAGACATTTCCTTTAATTCAATTACAATTACAAAATTACACAAATTATTTAAATAATTATTACAATATAAAAATCTATTAGTCGTTTGCTAACCAAACTTCTTTTGCTGAATCTTTTAAGTACAACATGAATTGTTTAGTTTTCACTAGCTAGTTTTTTCGTTAGCTCTTAGTTAAACTGTTGTGATTGGAATTTTTCATTTATCGTGGATTTATCGTAGATTACTAACAGGCTGCTAGAATATTGGTTAATTTGAGTGAAAATCACTTTAGAAGTATGAGGCTTAGAGAACATATATTTATTAATTGTTGGAAAAATAGGTAGATACGGAATGGAAATGATACATAAATATCTAAATATCATGAATTATATCATTTTGAAAGTTTAAAGGAAAGTTTTGATTACTTAATGTAAGGCAACGCCCCTTCTCGATCAAAAAACTTACAGAAAAAAGTTCTTTGTAAGGTTTTGAGCCCTGAAAATGATTCGTGGGCTTTATAAGCTCTACACCAACATTAATTATTTCATCAAAAATTTTTGGCGGTCGTATAAATGAAAATGCTCCATAGACGCTAGTATTCAAACATTGTAGCAGACATTGTACAATAGTGAACTGAAACTCCCTTAGAGAGACTAAGTGTTTGATGCCCTGCATTACATTTTAGTAGTGCTTCTAATAGAGTTCAAATACCGCTGCACGTAAAACTGCAGAAGTTGAGGCAGTGAAAAAATGAATGTTGAGATAAGAGATGGTTAGGAAGCTTTCAGTTATGGGAATACATAGACCTAATAATACTGTATTTGGCTTGATGAAATAGATGCAATATCTTTACAACCATTTATATATTTTTTTAAATTTCGATTTTGATTGATTAAAGTTTTTACTTGAAACTTCAAAATGATCTCTCGTTTAATGATAACTTTCTATATGGTACCCTAAGTATTGCCTCTAAATTATATTTAAACCTTTAACCTTTATGAATTGTTCTCGTTATTGTTTAAAAGTTCATTATACCCTGCCCCACTTGTGGTAAAGGGTATATTAAGTTCGTGCGGTTGTTTGTAATTCCTAAGCGGCATATGCCACACCCACCTTTAATTATACCGATCGATTCAGAATCAGGTCGCATTTTTTGAGATATTTCGGTGAAATTTAGTACAAGTGGATGTATTGGCCCAAAGAGGAACTATGTTGAAAACAGATAGGATCGGACCATTCTTAGAACTCCGCCCCATGTAAGATGTGGTGTAGGGTATTTGATTGTCGGATTTGACCGACAATAATATTTTCACTTGTTTTAAATAATAACCTCATATGAATCATTCGATTGTCTTAAAGATAACTCCTGTTTTATTACAGTGTATAGAAATGAGTAAAAGGCCAAATTATTGCATGAGTTGTTTTGCATGCCATGCAAAAAATTAATAGAAATTGTACCGAATGAATATGTCAAAGTGAAATATATGGAAACGGTATGAAAACGTGACAATATACCTACACAATGACGCTCTTGTAATGAAGGCTTGCATTTTAATACATTTTTCCTTACATTCAGTTCTTAAAACGTGCAGTGTATGTATTTTTAAAGAAAAGGAACAATCTTGATACTTTTTTATGATCAATACAAACATAGACTTGTTAAAATGACGCTTGAATGAATGCTTTATCAAAGAAATGTCAACGGAAAACTCTATTGTAAGTAACACAAACTTATTTGCATAAGTAAGTCTCAGTCCAAAGTATCAGTGTAAAAGTATACACTTATCATAACGCATTGGCACAAACTTAACTACGCCACTGACGAGGAATGAACGGTGAAGTGAAATTTTTGAAAAACTTCTCTAAGTGAAATTTTATTAAATGATTCAAATGAGTTCACTAAAAACTAGGAAGAGTGTACTCAGAATTATGGATTAAACATATGTGTTGCACAGAAGTTTCACACATATACGAGTATGTAGAGATGATGAACTCATGGGAAGTGGCGCAATTTTACAAAGTTTACAAGTTGAAACTTTGTGTTTGAATTGTTGTTTATTACTTAACTTCCGCCTATTAACACGTTTCTGTTTGACTGGTTTATGATGAACTGTGCGTGTCTGTGCCTTGATAAGGACAATTTATTACATAAATCATTCACCATTTATGTACATGAAATTTTGTTTCGTACTTTATTTACAATCATATGGGATATGGCTTAATAGATAATCTTTGAAATGCACACGAGAGAGCTACTTATGCAGCCACACGTACAAACGTAGCAGACATGCTTGTAACATGTTATATGCAATGATTAAAATTGGTTTTATTTTAATGACAACTTTGAAAATTTACAACACAATGTCGTATCGCAATTTAATTCATCACTCACTTTGATAGAGTGAAATATTAGTGAAATTGAATTGTTGACATATTTAGTAATCAATGATTATTTTATAGTAATTTTGTTTGTGTATGGGAATGGATTATATTTTGTTCAAGCATAGAAAAGGATGGACTTGACTTATTAGCAGATATTGTTGCAATTGCAAAATATTATCTTTACAATTCAACTGAAAGAATATAAAACTTCTTAGTAAATCAAGAATTTCATAATTTTGTTTAAGTTATATGTTTAAGTTTAAGATCCCAGAAAAGTTGAACAAAGCAAATATTTTACTTAACAACATAGTTGAAATTTCCTTTGGTGGCCGAGTTGCTCAAGACTTTGTCTTAGTAAACTCTGCATGCTGTATGATATATCTTAAAATCCGCTTGAGCAACAGAGTAAAAAAGTTTTTTTCAGCTGTTTTATTAAACAGAGCGTCATGTTGGATTGGTATCCAACACTACCACGAAAGTCGAGGTTGGTCGGACAAACGTATAAACTCTAAAAATCTTATTTTTTATTTTTAGGATTTTCATATATCCGTTAATATATAAGTCTCTGTAAAATGAATAACACTTTGTTCTAGTATTAAACAACAAGTAAAAAAGTCGGAATTTAATTAAAACAAAGAAAAAATTTAAATCTAAAGTACCCTCCCTTAGGTTCAACTTCCAAACCGAATTTTACGCTGAGTACAGCTTTTTGTTAATTGTGGGACCACGTCCATCTTTGGCACATCGATAGATGGAATAACTATAATGAGTATGTGTACGTATGTGTACAAAATTCAAAAATCAACTTCCTAGCTCAACTTTTGAGGCAGATAAATAGATTCGTCTCTTTAGAGGGCGTGGCTTATAAAAGGTTTTCGCAATTTTAATGGCAATAAGATATCCATTATCTTTACCCTCTTAAATTTTAGAAATACAATCTCAACTTTGTATGCAAGTAAAACGTAAGTGCGTTAACCGATCAGGCCCACTTTCTCAAATTTGTTCCGGACTTAAAAAAGAAAGAATATCAAATATTCTAAATAAACCAATGAAAGGTTTAACTCGTATAATACGTTAATTAGAAATAAGCTAAATTGATTTTTATAATATATGAGAAAGTCTTCGTAAATGTTCCGGCAAAACTTCATTTTTTATATATTTTTTGGTTTAACTGTAGTAAAGGAAGAAACTTAATAACTACACGTTTTGTACAATTATAGGAAGGTTCCTGGTCCAATTTAGCCCATTTTATAGGGTCTCTAATGCTTTTCTCTGGGTCTTGCAAATGGAGAAAAAACTAAATTATCCTATATATGTATATTATTATAAATATATATAACCGTTACTAAAAACTTAGTCCACTATTCCATAAAATTAAATCACTTGTCATTATTACGTTGAATTTACGAAATGATATTTTTCGTAACTGTTACTAAAAATAATTTTTATTATACCAAACATCATGAGCTTCATGTGTATGTTTATACCAATTCAACTTCATGTTAAATTACAATAATTGTTGCCATTGTGTGCCATTGGCCACATTCGTAATTTGTAAACATTTATAATCCGTGAGTGACGACCACAACTAATATCCACAATTGCACAAGAGCTTTACGTTTGTGTTGCTATGCGGAATTTCAATGACAAATTATTTAAAGCGCAAATCTAGCGTATGATGGATTAGCTGTCTCCGATATTCAATTGTGTAAAAAAACAAATAAAGAACGAATCTTTGTAGAAAAAAGTGCGAGAGTAAAAAATTGCAATAGAACACATTTTAGTGAAAGCATTACATATGAAATAAGGACAAATTTTAGTGAATCATTAATTTCTTCAACAATCATTTAGGTTAAGTGGATTTTGTTGTATGTTTTTCCAAAAAAATATAAAATACAAATACTTATAACCGTATAAATGTTTACTCTTAAAGGTGCTTTATATATATGTACATAATATATTGAAAATAAATAGTTTCTTATCCCACTTTTAACTCTAAAAAATTTTACCCTACTACTCTGATGTAGAGTACATTGTAATGCAAAGGAAATTGTGTTAATTTTTGTTAAGGAGAAACCTCACTCCTTTGATTATTTTGTGCCCTTTCTAATCAACTTATTATCCTTCGTAAGGCACCTTGAAGAGAATTAAAACCCCCTCCCTGTCTGCAGTAAAATTATTGCATTAACAAGTTTAATGTTTTCTATTTGCTCTACATGAGAGTAAAGAAATAATAAATTGATTGCACCAAAAGAAAGCCTATGAGTATAAGATACATGTGGAAATAAGTTTTTAATTATGATCAAGTAGGTTTTTACTTAAAATAAGCAAAAAACATTAGAGAGACTCCCACAAATACCAAAAAACTCTTATATAATTCAGAATTATACCGAGAACTACCTGACAAAGGAACTAAAGAAGTAGCAGTTGCGTACGTCCAGACCCACAAATGAATGTAAAGTGTCCAGCATTTTAGCTTTAAAGTACTCTTTGATTGCCGCAAACTATTTTGTAAAGATATTTGGTTTTTTAATTTAACTGACGAGAATTTCTCCCGCAATTTCTCCATCAACGTTGATCACAACAATTTAACAGCTACCGTCTCAACATTCAGGAGTGTTTGCTTGCGGTTAAAAATGCGGTTAATGATGGTAAAGTTTAATTTTAACCAAGGAAATAACATGACAATTTTTAATTAGTTTATGAAATGCAATTTATTTAGATGTTCTTTAAAAATTGGATCATTAAAAGTTTAAAACAAGCGAAAGTTTTAGTAGGCTTGGCGCCCAACCACTTAATATCACCCTACTTACCCAACACTACTTAGTTCTGCAAAATGGTTGAGTTGCATCAATAAACGCGATGCATTGCTCTGAAGTCACTGCGTGTAATCTGATTATATGAAAAGTGGTTCTAAAATTCGTCCAAGAGGGTTCAAAGCTGGCACTCTTAATTAAATCAGTCGAGACATATCCGTGTGTCTGTCTATTGTTGGCACTCTCGCGGTCGTAATCTTTGAGATTTTGAAGTAAAATTTAATTTTAAATAGATCGCCACTTAAAATGGGTAAAATTAGTCAAGAGCCACGCCCACAATCGACAAAAATCTATACATATGCCACAAAAATTAACCTATGAACTTTAAATTTCTTATTTGCACCTATAATTATCTCATTCATTGATGTGTCAAAAATGGGCGTGGTTATATAACTAACACAGCCACAATTTACAAAAAGCGTATTCAGAATGAAACTTGACTTGGAACGACGCGTAACTTGATATATATAGAGTTAGAGGGTGTAAAAATGTACCTACCACGCCCATCCTTTATATGTAGAGTATTTAAGATTTGGTTTCGTTTAATAAAAACAATTTTATTTAACTATTCACACCTATCCACACTATGACCTTTCCAACCTCTTGATAATAACATTAATTATGAATCAATCAATAAAGTAACTTTATCTTATCTACGAGTAGATAAAACGAGAAAGCACCCATCAAACAGTTTGTAACATTTTAATCTTTTAACAAAGTCAGTGGACGACAAACTTCGCCAATTAAATGTTCAACCATATTGTTCCATTAAAATTCAAAGTATGTGTCTCTTTCTCTCTCTCTCTCTATCTCTGTTTGGAGTGTATGTTATAGCGTTTGACAGTTGAAGATAAAATCCATTTGGATGACAAATATTTTTCAAAATTTCTGACATACGCATAAATGTTTTTGTACAATAATGTATCCACACGCTATCATGTCATAAAAAATATACTTTGTCATCTAATGGACTGGATCACATAAAGAATATATTTTATAGAGATTAAAACAATGAAGTATGCGTAGCTATGTATGTTATGTATAAATGTAGTGAAATATATTTTTTTTTTATTGTAATATACTGCAGTGGCAACTTTGAACTTTAAACTTTTGTGTTTCGTTTACTGTTTTTTATTTCGTAGTTTGTTTTTCTACTTGAACGGACTCTCAAAGGATCCACCGCATATAAGTACATATTATATGTATACGTGTTTTCCTAATCATTCTTCCTTCTCTTACTCTTAGTTGCTTGTCCGCTATTTTATTAGGTATTAAAATTTAATGTTACAACGAAAAGTTAAGAAAATAAAACGAGAAACACTAATGAAGCACTCTTAACAATGTGTTGTTAAATTGTGGCCAAATGTATTAAATAAGTAATCAACGAAGCAAGGATACACGAAATACCTAAAAAACTATACTTGGCTTAGGCCAAAGCCTACCAATACCTTAGCAGATGAATAAACATAATATGTATAACGGATTCTTCAAAAAAAAAAAAGATTTTTTATACATTATGGTCGCGTCTGATATGCGATATGATCCCATTCTGATTAATATCTACGCGTAAGTTCCTATTATTACACCATAGTAAAAATCTGTCTACAAAAAGGGTGTTTTAAAGACTGAAATTCGTTGTACCTAATGGTGTGCGTCGGATAACTTTCTATCACAATTTTCAAAAACCTTGTTTGGTTAAGAGCCGCACCCAATATTTATACGTATATAAAGGATACTTAAGGTTTGACCTAAACAAAATTTGGTTTGTTTTCTAGTATTTTTTTTTCAATACACATGTACTAATTTGAAATGTACACACACACACATCAATATTTCCTTTTTTAGTTTTAATGCTTTCAGTTTTTATTTTGTTCCAAATGTTGGCAATGTGCATGCCTTGAATATTAATGAGAGAGAAAAACTGAGTATGTACAGCTGTAAAAATAGCCATTTCTAGGCACAACCACATTTTTCTTCTTTTATCAAATATTCTACTGTGCTTCCTTTGTGCATTTTCTTTCCAGTATTTCATCACTACACCACTGGTTAGTTATTATTTCTTATTTTAGGCCATTCATGCGAGACTTAAAAGACAACATTTTTATTTTCATTGTGTGTGTTTGTGGTATAATGATGTCCGCCAAAAAAGAATTGTAATGTGACAACATTCATTACTGCGAAACAAGGTCACACCTGATAATAATGCTTAAATGCTGTAATAGTTTGAATGCACATTTTATTAATATTGCATGCTTGGGTCTCTTTCCTTGATAATCTAATGATGAGAGTGTAATCGTTTATATTTCCACTGTATGAATACACAATGTGACGTAAATTAAATTCGAAGCATTGAAGCGTAGCAAAATGATAGCAGGACGCGTCACTTTAGTGTAAGACACCATTTACAATTCTCTAATGAAATTTAAGGACATTACACGGAATTACAAAATCTCTCAAAATGATTTTACAACCAGTTGAAAGATTTAATAAGCGTACAAGTGGGGAAAGTATAAATTTTATAGTTTGCATCATGAGCGGTACGCGCGGATAGAGTAATTTTGTATCGTCGATTATAACAATCAGAGGCAAACGCATCTCTGATCACACCGATTCATTCCAAATCACATTATTCTGCATTTTTACAATTTGTGGTAAAAAGTATACACAGTTTGTATATATGTTGTAGTTTTTTAAAACTCCTTTTTCATATTCTTTAAAAATAACTCAAAAGAACAGCTTCGTAAAGGTATTAATTATGTGCACAAGCGCTGTTCCCAGTTGACATGCATGCGGCACAAGCAACGGTGGTGTTTTCAACTTCACTTTTGCTTTATATTAGCTTTCAAAGTAAAGGATTCAATTGCGCATTAAACGGAAAGCAATGCTACATTTTGACACTGGGAATAATCAAATTTCTGCAGTTCTACAGTTGTGCAGTTGAAAAGAATCCACGTTCAATGTCAACTTTCATATACATATCCGAACGGCATATGAACATTTCAAACCTGTAACCAATCGTTGAGTAATGAATGATGCGGAATGACGAACAAATAAACGAAATTCTTGTTTACCTCTGTTTAGTTCATGAAGCAATTGCTACTGATAACGGAAAAAGTTTATAATTATTATTTGTATTAAAAACTAAATTTGTCTTAGGCCAAATCTTAAATACCCTCCACCTCCACAACGGTGGCCGTGGCAAATATTGTATATATATTGCGCCCTTTAATAGTGTATGTCTTACGTGTCAACTTGCAAGTGTACCTTTACTTTGTATATGGTTTTTTGTAAATTGTGGGCATGTCTATTATCCCGTAAGACCTGTAATGCTGACATTTGGTACAAATCATTCCTCTCCTTCGTATTTTTTTAGGAATACAATAGACAAACCCTGAATAAAATTTTACCAGAATATTATCGAATTATAAATTATTTATATATTTGGAAAAGTCAAAATAACCACGCTCACATGAAGTGGACTTATTAAGGATGTTTATACGTTGTAGGGGTTTATTTAGGTGACTCTTTCTCCTCAGATTGTTTATAAACCTGTCAAGAACTGTTTCCAAGGGACTTTTGGATATATTTTTGTACAAGACGTGGAAATGCCAATGCCATAATAGCTCATTTAATTCAAAGGAATTTAAGCTATATTTCCCTATTTTTTGAAGCAGTAATATAATGGCGGATATCCTAGGTTTGGCATACGCCTGCCCTTCTACGTGTTTCATATATTATTTTATTCCATTTTACTGAATTTATTGTAGACTAAGCTACAAGAAGTTTTTATATTATTTTAATTGCTTTTCTGGGTTGTTTACGTGCTTATGTGGAATGGAAAATTATGTATTTTTTTTTTATCATATAAATATAGAGTAGTGAGCAACTCAATCTAACATCTAAATGGAATTGTCAATGACTGTTAACTATACTCGTACGTAAGCTCTTCAAGTGCACTTCAAAGTTTATATATTTTATACATTTCATGTGCTGGATAATTCTTGTTCTCAAGAGGCAACTATATACAAGTATCATTAAATTGAAAATAACTTTATGTAAAATGATAGTTTGCAGGACAAATATCTATATATAAATAAATAGATGAAAAATTTATGAATTGAAAGATACTTTTGCACCTTTAGATGAATTGATCACTTATACCACTAGTATGACCTAGTTATCTCCAAAACTATTTTCACGTACCCTACTACTCCGCTTCGCTCATTACGTGTGTTTCTATTATATAAAATTTTACTCTTATATTAAATAAAGGAACGACTACGGGGTATTTAAATTTATAACTGTAGCAGTCTTTTTGTATAACCTTTAAGCCTGCCAATGTATAAACATTTTATGTATGAGTGCTTATTGAAATGAGTGCAGAATATGTATGCATGACTAAATTATTGATGATTATAACAACAATGTCAATGGTGGTGTGGATGATTATCACGATAGTGACGTTTGTTAATAGTTGTGGTTGCGTTCTCCATGTTGCACTTCACCTCGAATCCTCAAAAAATATCAAAAACACGAAATCGTAATAAACATAGAAAACCATCAAGCACTGGTCGATTTAATTACATGTAAGCAAAAATACAAAATGATTAAATGGAGAAGAAGAATGAAATATTACACTGCTCATATACATGTGTGTGCGTGGATGTGAATTTTCAAATCAGTGAGTAGAAAAATATTTTCAACCTAACCAGGTGGATCGACTCTACCACATTTCTCTTGCCCTTTGGCATCACAGCCAAACGATAACTGCATATGATAATTTGCTTAATGTACACACAAGTTGCACTCAATGGTTTTGCTCTTGTTACGTCTGCACAAGTACCTAGTATGGATACGTCGCCAGCATATATTTATGCGCTACGTTACTCAATCTCTGATTATGTATACATTTGCTCTTGTGCTGCTTGCCTTTTTATAGCTAGCAAGAGCAAATTATCATCTCGTTGCATAAGTAAATATTTCATGACTCTGACTATATTTTCAATTTCATCTCTTGTAATAACATTGTTCTTATTGGTAATTATACTTCTATTCATTTTGTATAAATTATTTGTGTACGACTTGTGTTCTTTTTTCCACATTACAACATACAGGCCGAATGGCAAGTATTTGCACAAGGTTCAAAAAGTTTTGCTTTCTTGAATCTTTCCTTGCATCATAGTTTAATAATAGTTATCTTAAGAAAACATTATATTGGTCTTCGAAAGTCTTCAGGTGTCAAATCACTCGAAAAGCCAAGAAAAAATAGACACCAATATTTCCAAAGTCAATTTTAAAGCTTTCCAGTCCTTTAAAAAATAATACCAGTAAAGAATATTTTAAATGCCCTCTAATAGTGCTTGCAAGTAAAAATTTAATTGGTTTTTTGTAAATTGTGTGCATTCTTGTTATCCAACCACGTTCATTTTTTGTCACATCGATGGATGGGGTAATTTGGGATAATTATGAAGTATCAAATTAATATCTCAATTTTAGTGGCAAATAAATATATTTTTGTCAATTGTGGACATGGCTTTTAACCAATTTTATTTACCTAAAAAACGATTTGCATGCAAAAACTGAGAGTGTTTATACAAATTTTCAGCCCAATATCGCTTAATTTACAACCGGGGGAGTCGTAACACAGACAGACAAATGGACATATGGACACACATGTATATGAGCAGTGTAATATAAGAAGAATATACTCGTGCATACTTTGAAAGGTCTCTGATGCCTCATTCTGGGTGTTGCATACTGAATGACAATGGGTGAATGACTTATGTGGTAAAAAAATAAATTAAATTTAAGGCAACGCAATGGTAGTTGGAACCCATAACCCATAACCCACTTAATGAGTGCATACAATTCGTATTAACTTCTACATTGGAATCTGTACAAAAAGGTGTAGTATACACACTATTTAACACCGTACGAACATACAACTGATGAATCAAATGAATGAATTTTATTTCAAAGATTTTTTTGCGTGTTATATTTTTAATGACTTCAATTCATACCCGTGTGGCGTACAAATTGAAATGGCGAGATTTGTAATATCGATTAAGTATATAGAAGCAATAAAGCATTCAATGGAAAGCAATTGTTATTGTTGACATAACAGAAATTTCGTTTATTGATGTTCTCTTTTTTATACACTTGACTTAGAGCTTGTATTTATTGTGAGTGACTTTTATGTAAATGCATGTATGCCCTAGAGTGATTATTTGTCAAAGGTCCTTGGATAAGAATAAAAAAGGCAAACAATGTTTTTTATAACAGTTAAGAAAAAGTACAAAAGTAGACATACGTGCTGTAAGAAATCCTTTTTTTTTTCTAAGAAGTAATCATTTAAGAAATATTACACGGCCACGCTTTTCACAAGACAAATTAAAGAAATTTTACAATAAAAGAAACAGAAGAATAAGAGAAGAAAAAAGTTTGAACATTCAAACTTTTGTATAAAAAGTTTTTCGAACTTATAAAAAATATTTAATATCATCATAAATCATTTAATATTTTGTTCCAAAAAAAGAAAACATTATAAACTCAGAAAATCCTTAAACACATTTCTTAACACATTTCTCTCTTAGAAGAATTTAATCTTATGAAACTCACTGTTATATATCACAAAAAAATTTATTACTTCTATTCATTAAACTTGAAACAATTATTATTCGAACAAAAGCCAAATTTATTGTGTGAACATATACTTTCCTTTCCCCTACTTCTGATACATACCACCCTTTGAAGAGGAGTACAAAAACTTTTTCAATTAGCAATTGAATCAACAACAATGAAGAATGGAACAACAACGAAAGTTGTTGCTAGCGTCAGCTAGCATAGAATATTGAATACATTACTTTCATTTTTATAACATTAGTTGCGGAACAGAAGGTTGTTATTGAAAAATTAATGAATGCTATAAGTGGATTAAAGGCAAATTCTAAAATACATTAATAATTATACATTAATGGCTTAGAAAATGTGTAATCACAATTAAAAAGTTTATGACTGCCTGCCCAACCCAGAGGTTTCTGAGATGTAATTCAACATTTTACTGTGGTTCGCCTTAACACTTTTTCGACTTGACCCCAAGAAAAGTTTTTAATTTTGCCACTTTTGCGTAAATAATTAGGATTTCACTCTTTAAAGAAAAATGAAATGAAAAAGAAATCTTTTAGTTGCGGCTAAAAAGTTAAACAGATAACCAGTGCCAAATTAAAGTACTTGAAGGCCCCTATGTAAGTTTTTAACACTTATTAGAAATAATTTATTAATTTAGTAATATTTTTAAACTAAACTGATATTCAAAAAACATTGTGTAGTAGATTATTAAAAAAATTACGTGACATCGTCTTTCAAAGAAGGTTTTTAAATGTATTCGTACAAATATTAAGGAGTTATGAGAAGAAAATGTTATAATAGAGTGTCGCGCCCTATAATTTCTTGGAGGAGTCAAAAGAAATCATGGCATTCGATAGGATATATTAAAGACACCATACTTCATCAAATCTTAGTCTGCCAAGACATCGTGTAAAGCCTGGAGAAGAATTAATTGACTCGCACTCTTAATAAATAGTAGTACGCTAAAATAAAACATACCATTACGTATTGGCATTGGTATTGAAGTTCCCGAAAAGAAGTTTTAAATATTTAACTTTAAGTTGTAGACACAGAACGATTAATTAAATCTTAATTAGTGCTAAAATAAGAAACTGTAGGCGCACCAAGTAGCCGATTAAATTATACTTTAAATATTTGTATAAAATTTCAGCTCGATATCTCAAAAGACCCGTGGGCGGACCTATGTAGATCTCATATATATTTTAGATTTTATTACTTATGAAAAATATATATAAAATATATGTAAGGGAGGGTAAAAAAGAACAATTACTCGATGCTCTTCACATTTATGCGCAAATTATGTCTTTCCATATGTGAAAAACGTTTCAAGTTAAGCATACAATACAGCCAAAACTTTTTTTTATTAAAACATATTAATCGAAATGAAAAATTGCTAATTTTATGTAACCAATAATAGGTACTTTTTAATTCAATTTTTTACAAAGAGTTCAATTGTTGAGTGCATGATTCAAGAAAGACCAATTCCAAAACAACAGAGCTCACCAACCATAGGCCCGCGAGTTTTGAGTGATAAATTTTTGGAAATATTTAAAAATTTACTCTCTTTTATTTTATTTAAAGCTTCTTAAAAGAAAATAAAATATAATTATTAACATTAATTATGACCTTCTTCTGGATGTTACGAAAAGGATGACAAACTTCGTGTAAAGATAGGTCATCGGTTTCAACAATAAGAAAAGAATGCTTGCTTCGTGTATATATTTTTTTCAAAACAAGAACGTCGGGAAATAATTATTATAACAATAAAAAGAAGAAGGAAGGGCACATTCAGAATAAAGAAGAAAGTCTCCTTAAGTAAAAAGGAAATTAATTGGTCGACCTTAACGAATGTGTAAATTTTCTATATTTATTTAAATTTGTCTTTTTGTCGTACACACCCTGATCATGAACCTATTATGAAGCTTAGTTATTATAAGAAGAGAAGAGAATGAGAGAGAAATTAATTTTCATGAATTGAAGTTCCTTCTTAGGAAATTCAATGATTGTGATTAATTTGTGACAACCTGGAAACATTTATTTTTAATTAATTACATATAACATATTGTACGTGTGCAATGCAAAAGAAAGTATACAAAGTGTTTGTAAAGGATTTCATAAAAGAAATCGTTCATGAACTTCTATAAAGTAACCCATTCACGTCAAGTTTTCGTTTTATGTTACACATTATTTTATTGGACTTAATATGTGCGGCTTATTATGATTTGTATTTGTTTAATATTCCTTTACATAAGATGGGCGGTATTACACGTTTGTTATTCCATTTCCAACACCTAGAAGTAGGAGTCAAAAACCCGGCAAAGTATAAACATATATTCTTCATCAGCACCACAATCTGAATCGATCTTGATATGTATGTCTGTGTATCCATGTGGCGCACTCTCACGATCATCAATTTTGAGATAGAATGCCGAAATTTTGTACGAATACTTCAAGTTTTGGTACGAATATCGCTTTTTAAGTTGGGCAAAATCGGTTGAGAGCAATCGAAAAAAATACATTTAAGAAAAATATTTGGCTGAAGCCAAATTGAGGTATTTTGCTTTTTTACATTTTATGTCTAAGTAAAGAAGAGATAAAATGATTTTCAATACTTAAAGGATTTATATGAAAAGTCATAAAAGCAACACCTAAAATATTAGAATCCTAATAATAGAAAGTACGGATACCGACAATCGCATTAATGCCAAAAATCCACAGATAAATGAAATAATTAAAAAGGATTTCCTTAGCCAAGTTTCAGACAACTACTAACGTTGTATACCAAAATAAAGGTTATAAGTAGTAATAATCCTGTTTCATTAAGAGCGTATTAAATTTTTAGTTCTGCGCATTCAAAACACTAACGTCTACTACTACTTGTAAAAAGGATGCTGCTAATAACTTAGTAAAGTGAATGTACTTACGAGTACATTTCAAAGAAATGCATGCTCATCGGTTCGGAAGTTGTTATGCACTCAATCGTTGCCTATTTAAGTCTGTGCTTAACCTCTGTCTAATTATGAAATTTCAAATGATAAGAGTAATCAATTTGCATATATCGACTAATTTACCATTGTGCCAATATTGAAATACCACTACTAATCACTAATCACTAATCACTAATTCACATGGAATTTACAGTTATATTTAAATAGTAGTAAATTTTATTTAAGATTTCACGTAAAGATTAAATTTTTATCCAAATATCTGTACATTAGCATCGCACTGGGTGCTGTTCGCTTTTAATTGTACCTCTTTTTTATGTTGATTAAATAATATATATATATATATATATATAAATATGTATACCACGAGACATTCGAAGATCTTTTTTTAGTTTTATACGGAAGCATTAAATTTAGTAACAAGTAGACTAATTTCCCTGCTGGGCGGCAGACAATGATAAACATATAATAAAATATGTTGCGTATAATTTTAGACCAAGAATGAGTGTATGCGTATGTTTTGTATTCATACGTTCTCTTGCATACGGTACATACAGTACGTCAGTTTAAACTAGAAACTTATTTAAGCGTTTAAAAATAAATAACACCATGAGACCAGCAAGCTTGTATGTTATTACTGCAAGAAAAGGCGTCAAAAAAGGTAATTTGGCTTAAGCCAACACCTAAATTCCCTCCTCATCTGTATTCAAAATGTGGGTGTGGTACTAGTTTGGTACTAAATGTATTATGTAACAGCTGAAAAGTGGGATTCTGCGCAAAATGGGTTTAAATGGGCGTATTTCCAAAAGCGCCCAATGTTAACATTTGGGCTGATAAGCACATAATAAATAAATGTGACTAATTAATAGATTTGCGTTTTTTGTGGGCATGGCTTTCAACCAATATCGCTGTGTAACATATAAAAAGTCCGCTCAACATACGGATTTAGGGACCGAGAGAACGTCGATTTACATTTTTATGCTCTATATATACTTTATGGGGTCTTTAGCGTCCCCTCCTTTATACTATGTATAGAATGACAAACTTAGTATACCCTCCCATTATAATGTGAAGGTTATGTAACACCAAACAAAAGAACGTATAATTAGAATTTTTTATTTTAATTAATATAATTACAGTAGTTGTTTATTATTTGTTTCGTTAACAATAAAAATTAAATCACTTGCTTTTTCGTCTATTCGTTTTTTATCTTGCAGATAACTTTCCAACTACCTAACAACTCTCATTAAACAATCATCTAGTAGAAATAATAATGATTTGAGATTTATAACAAAATGCGTGCTTGTTGCATATGTGTATGTATGTGTGTATACTGTACTAAATAAATGTCAAAGCAAGTGATGTGTGTACACTTTAACCTCCAACTCACATAACCAACTAACACAAGCACAACTGCAGCAACAGCAATTATGCAGCTGTCAAGCAATCATTATAATCGAAACAGCAGCTGCTATTATTATTATTGTTATTGTGACCCAGAACCGATTGCAATCGCTTAGAACGTTGCAGGCGTTCAACCAGAGAAATTAGAAGAAGAGTACGCTTCAAATCGAAATAGAATTTCTTTGCCACAATTATTATAACCTTAGTGCCAAAATTACAACGTTATGAAACCTGTACCTGAAAGACGTAAAACGGAACCACACACACAACAATTCAGTTTAATTAATACAAAGGCAACAAATGCAGATAAACAGATAATTGGAACAGTAACAGTAACAACAACAATAACAACAATGTCAACATGAATAGAAAGGCAGCCACAGTTGCGACAAATGCGTAAAAATTGTTTAAAAAAATCAATAAGTATAAATACAAAGGTGAGCCGGCCACGTAAGCGCACGTATTAAAGTTTGGATATTGACAGAGAGAATGGCGGGTCCCCAAATACAGAGACCAACTAGCGCCTATTATAGCGGCCAAAATGGAACCGATAGAGTTGGGGGTGGTGCTAATGGTGGTGGCAGTGGTCTTGTAACTAGCTTCAGCTCACATACAGGTCTGCATGCCATACGAACCATATCTCATGATAGTGAGCTCATATATCGTGGTAATGCCAGTCATACTATTATCACGGATATGCCAACACCGGGCACCAGCCAGACGCCGATACAACAATCCACACAACCAGCACCACCATCAACCACACAATCAGCTGCTCGAATGTGTAACATTGCTGGTACCGGGCACCCTTTGAGCGATGCTTTAATTATTCCTACAGTTAATTTACAGCCAACGCATTCCAGAACCAACGCCAATGTCACCACTACTACCAATAGCACAAAAATTGCAAAGTCTACGCAACTGCTTAAATCATCTACCAGAGACAAAGAACATAGCATCGAGCTTGTTGATGATGCTAGTCAGTGTACAAATGACCCACGGGCACAGGACAGCGATGATGTTGAACAGGGTAAAGCGCGACGTTCGTCACGGCACCGTCATCGACCATTACATCGACGTTTTCTTAACTATGTAAAGAATTTTTTTCAGCGCACCGTCACCCAAACTGGTAAGCTTAAGTCCAACATCCATAGTTTACTTGGTTGCCAACGGCAGATTATATCTTCTTTTTTTTTTTTTTTCTTTATCTTTTATTTTCTTTCTATATGAAATAAATTGGTTATTATAGTAATTATGTCTCATAATAATCGGCCATCTTTGGTCTTAAGTCTTAAACAATTGCTTCAGTTGTGTGTGAATACACGGCCAGGAAAGCTCAATACGAGGTGATAAAGTATCATTATTTGTGGTTAGTTTCTTTCCTTTTATGTATGCGACTGAATTTATGAATTCAATTTTAATTGCCTTTGCGTTGCGTACATATTACGCACACATTGATTATGAGAATTCACAACGCTATCGCGTCACTGTACTGTGCTTGTTCAATTTTTAAGTACACATACGGGTACATCCATGTACGTTTTCAGATAACTTGTATTTGTGTTTATGCTAAGTAGACCTTTGTGTGTTTGTAGCGCACCGAATATTGACTTAAAGTTGTACATATTATTAGTTGGATTTTTCAACAATGATAGGAATTCCCTAAACGTCCATTTATGGACTAGAAGCAATTGAAAATGTTATAGCCGGTAAATCCCAACTATATAATACCTTACACCGCTTAGCTATAAACGCGAAATATTGCCATATAAGGAACGTCATGAAATATCGTTAAATGAAAAGAGGTTCCAAAAACACTCCAGTCAGGTACAAATTGCAAACGAAGATAAAAAGATTTTATGTAAGGCGGTGTTCTAAAAAGTGTCCAATTCGTTTCTCTTTGGGGCAACATATGTTGTTGTTCCAAATTTCATGAAAAAATCTTAAAAAGTACGACCCGTAGCTTTCACACAAATTTTCGTGGACACACAGACGTACGTGGGTAAATCAACTCTGAAAATAATTCTGAATCAATAGGTATAATTGCCGTTTAGAAGTTACAAGCATCCGTACAAACTTAAAATACCCTCTGTCACTATGTGCTGGATGGTATTGTATAAAACTTGTAATTTTTTTAACAAAGTTATGAATGGAAAGTTTTAGATTATGGGTTGTGTACTGAATATGTTTGTAGACTGAGTCGCTTTTTCGACTGAGACGTTTATTTCAATTTCAAACAAATATTTGTAGATGAAATTGTGACTTTTGATACGTTCTTATGTTTATTGCGTAGAAATGTCTTCTACTGTACTTAAAAATAATGTGATGCACAGAATAATATACTATTCAATAGAAGCTCATATTCACTAAAGACGGAAGCTAAACTCAACAATTGGATATTGAAAGTATACACATGCATGCGTAATAGGCAAATCATATCTTTGATTACGCGTTGCGTGACTGATATAAAATGCAAGCAATAATTTTAAAACACATGCTTGTATGTACAAATGTACAAATCAACGACATATTTGGCAACGTACGTACGTACGTATTTGCATTGTAAATAAAACGTGAAAACGTATTTGTCAGAGTCAAACTCATTACAATGCAGTTTACATGCTAAACTGAGTCAACAAATGTACAAAATTTCCATAAAGTAGACGAATGCCAATGTTGTGTTATTGTTATGTTGCGTACACAAATGTATGCTTAATAGCTACGCATTCAAGGTATTTACTTCCGTTCGAAAATCTACAAGTTTAACATGTAACGCAGGCGACGTAATGCGCATATAATATGAGCTTATGATTTTACATGTCTTTCGTAAATGTTTCCTGCGTTTGGTGTACCTGGAATAAGCAGGTATCATAAAAGCAAACTTGGTTAAGGCAAACAATGCACGTCACACTTATGTTCACAAATGTATCCATATTTACGATTATTTACCACTCTGTTCTTTGTTTGCTTTTCATGCCTGCAAATATGTAATGTACTTGTGTGTGCTTATTTGCTTTGTTATTTTTGTATATGACATGCTTCATAACAATCGTAATTTAGGTTTCATTCGGTTCTCTTACATTTGCATCTGCGTGTGCATATGCATCTGAGGCGCGTGATTTTGCAAAAATATTAAAGAAATTGGATTTATTGAATTTTTGTCACGACCAGGAAAGTTCTTCCTAAACCCTACGCCTAAGGATGTAATAACAATAACAAATTATTATATGTGCGTATGTGTATTTTGTTCTTCAAATTATTGTACAAAGTCCTTGCTTAACTGTTAATGTGTGCACACAGTAGTCATAATTTTTTTGTTGCTATTTAACATATTAACGCAACAATACAACATATTGTGCGGCATAGCATGCTTGAATGCATATTTTACACGCAGAGGGCATGTTTTCCTTTTCAAGAGTCTGTACCAATTATGCCGCTCACAACAGTCGCTATCAAATGTACATAAGTTTTATTGGATTCGCATGAGTGTGTTTTGTATGTACACTGTGCACACATTACTTGCATTTTGTATAATTTGCGTTTGCATAATAATTATGCAAAAAAGTGCTTATCTTCACTTTCAATACTTGGCAAACGCATGAATACTATTCAACACCATTTATACTCAACAGAAAGTGGGCACATATGAAACCACGCAAACAAGTATTTTTATTTGTGTTTTCTGACTTAAGAGTAGTAAGTAATACAACGTATTATGAAAAACGCTGAGAGGTTTTATTCCTTAATTCAAATATATGCAGGGTGTTTTGAAACTTAATGGCAAGTGACAAAGGGCGAGACGTTTGGTTATAGGAGTAAAAGCCAAATTAAGAAAATTGTTCCCCTTACTAAGTGATACTTAAGTGATAATAGGTATTTTTTTAAAAGTAAAAAATCAGCAACTCAGCTCAATTCAAAGTTTGTTGTTCCGTTTGCGATATTAAGAATAAAACGTTAAAATACAACAAAGTTTATAATTCTCGATCAGCATGAAAATCTGCGTTAATGTCCGTCCGTGAATAGGGATTCACTGTATGAATATTTGCCCAGATTAAACTAAGCAAAATAGATTTAGGACCACGCCCAAAATTGACAAAAATCACTCACAACCACAACTACAGACATTACTCATCCACGTGCAGATCTTTAACAAAGGCGACCATAGATTTTTTTATTTCAGCAAGTTGCACTCATTTTAAACATCCAACATTTATTTTTAGTCCACACAATTAAAAAATAAACCAAGTCTGCTTTTTAAAAAGTAGCACTTGCTGCACATAGTGCGTTTGACTTGCAATTCACTTTTTGTTCCATATACAACGTAAGTACAATAGTAAATACTACTACAAATGCATTCGTTAGCGTTATTGTGCGAGATTTATTCACATAACGTTACAGTAATTTACAAATTACTACAAAAACAACACGTAAATGTGCGCTTGCCTATATATGATGATTGTTCTGGTAGAAAACAAGTAATGGGAAAGAGTTAGAGAATAAGAGAACTTTGTCAATTGCTAAACGTTTAGCTGGGCGTATGAGTAATGACACAATAATACATAACACTCGCTCACTAAATTGTCCATGAAACCAAATGATCATCAAAACCATCATCAACAGTAACACTATAGCATAGAGCAACAAATTAACAAGATTGGGCATGAAATTGTGCGACATTGATGTTGCTGTAAAGAGAATTGTAAAGATTGGAAGAAAAAGTTAATTACTCTTAACTGAAATTACAATAATTTCTTCTGCTATTTAACTTGACTTTGACTCATATAATAACGTATTAAAAATAGCCCATTCACCCGAGCAACGTTATGAAATATGCAGAGAACCTGATAAAGTTTTGGTTAAAATACTTACTCTGATTATTAAATACATATGCTTACATATCTGCATAAGTAACGTAAAAAGAGTTCCCCTGTACCTTACATTTTTTAAGTTGCTGGCTCATGTTCCTACTTCTTAATTTGTTGCTATATGACAGCAACAGCTTCGGCAGGAAGAGAACTAGTAAAATCACCATCGTCATCAAACGAATACATTCGTTGCTTTTTTTAAAAGCCTCACAGCTTTGAAACTATGTGAGGAACCAAAAAAAAAGAAAAAAAGCAAGAACAAACTTGACTAGAGAACAGTTGTTAGGTTTGTAGGACATGTTTCGCCCATATATACATATTTTGCATATCTTGGCAAAGAAGGTAAACCAAGAAAAGTTTTTGTGTGCGTAATAAGTACACTTTTTAGTGACGCCTGCAGATACACAGCGCGGTTTAGTGTTTTCTCTTTTATAATCTCCACGTAAGATAGGGTATAAAAAAATTGTTATTTTATAAAATAGAAGAAGGCATTCCATGGAGTATATATATTCTAGAGCAGCATCAATTCTAAGTTAATCTAGCTGTGTTTTTATGTGTGTCTGTCTGTTGATAGTACTACCACGATCGTATATTTTATTTATATATTTTAAATTTCGGTGTGAAGGTTCTAGTGCAACGCCCACAAAATGCAAAACCTCTCCCAGCCACTAAAGTTTGCTTATGATATGTTATCGGAAACATACACGCCCACAATTTGTAAAAAAAACTCTTTTGCCGTAGCATCTGACTTGCAAGTTTATTCATAGTCCATACATAATTCATGGAACGCCCACTGTGTAATAATGGAGGGTATTTAAGATTTAGCTTAAGCCAAATTTAGTTTTTTGCTTGTTTTTAATTTGTTCTTTATAGTCACCATAAAACATAAAAGCTTATGTTATATATATATGAAAACTTTTACATTCAAAAAATCTGCCAAGTTTGGTTCAAAAAGTTTGCAAACAAATTTAACGGAAAATGGAACGAATTTACCTAAAGGATTTATTTTTGACAATCAATCCTCATCAGGTTTGTGATTTAAGCAATTAAAAACATATTTTTTATTCATTCTAAAAGATTTATCTCGAATACAATACTTGAAATATGTCACTTTAATAATAATTATATAAGATGAAAAAAAATGAAAATATAAGATAATAAAAAATATTAAAGTTAATTTCTACACTTGAGATAGTTTGGAAAAATTACTTCGTCTGCTTATCTGCAAACAAGATAAGTACACTTTTTGTCCTTTCGGAGTTAAATAAACCATTAAGTTTAAAATTGTTCGAATAAAACTCAAAGCACACTTCAAATGAATTGCTTTAGCGGAAAATGGTGCGGATGAAGTAAGGGAAATCTATTTTTATAATTCTTAATGTGCTAAAATTATTATTTCTGCTGTGTGAACTTCATTAATTTGAGATTCTGTACTAAGCATAAGGTAAACTATCTGTCAGATATGTGATTGTCGCCCTACTCTTTTCGAATAAATACTACATCTTTTTCGTGTGGCAGTCATGTATTGTATTAAGGCAAAAACTGTATTTATCTTGTTTTGGCAAAAAACCGAAAATGTGCAAAATAACCTACTACACGTCTATTTTCACCAATACCATTTAGGAGAGGAATGTATTTATTTCTTCGGGAGAGACTGGAGATCCTAAAAATATTGATGATCCTGTCGTGTCATGTCCTTCTATGGACCCATTTGCATGGGCGAAAAAATTACCAGTAGTTCTCTAAAACAATTTTTTATTTCAAATTAGGAAGAATCGGCTGGAAGTTCAATCATTATATTATGATGACAAATATTGGAAGTTTTTATTCAAAACTTCCACCAACACTCAGTTACTTTATCATCATTTTTATACCCTGCAGCACGTGTGGCAAAGGATATATTAAGTTTATGCGTATGTTTGTAATCAAATAAACTTCAAATTCCACACCTTTATTTATACAAAGCACTTACGTAAATTTGTGCTGAAACTACAGTTCGCATTTTAGGGATATTTCAACGAAATTTGGTACACGGCCATCTATTGGCCTCAAAGACTACTTTTAGACCTCCTTCTCATACAAGGTCCTATTAAAATTGAAATCTCTAAATGGCAAAAAATCCCAATTTTTACCATTTGGGACCAAAATGGGTGAAGAATACTTAATTGGCTTAATATTTTTCTGTGCCAAATATGGATTCGATCGGACCATTTCTAGAACGAAGTAACTTACATATGTCTCCCATATACTAATTGTAGCATACTTTATGGAGCTAAGTGGTGTAGAGCAATAAAGAGGCAGGCTTGACCGACTTTTCACTTGTTCTTTTTTACTTATTCTTCAGTTTTATATGCAAGTTATAAAAAATCTTATTCATGGATTTAAAAAAAAAACATATGTTGCTGATAGGTGTGTCTTTAGGTGTTTAGTTTTGTATCTTTGTTGTTTTTGTTCTATTATATACGTGTTTTACGCTTGGTTTTCATCCACCACTCACGTTTAACACATGAGTGCGTTCTCTTTGTTACGCTTGGAGGTAAAACAAGTATTGTAAGAAAAGTCTTTTTAAAAAGTTGACTTTTTTATATCCAAAACAAAAAAAAACGTAATAAAATGCAGCCCCAGTTATGCATCCCATTACACATTAAATATATTACATAGACTTCTAAAGAAAAACGAATAAAAAGGACTATATTAGGAGTATGCCAAATCTAGGATACCCACCATCATTACCCACACAGCAAAATAGGGCGCCATTATAATATTTCTCCAAATACCCAAAGACACATTCAAGAGAGCAAACTGGTTGAAAACGGCTTTTCAAAGGTTAATCATATCGAAACAACGCAAGTAAAACGTCATTTAAGTTTTTATTTACTGTGTGCAACGTACGTGCGTACATGCGACCAATGGGTATATTTCTACAAGTCTATTCCAGACATTAAGGAGGAATGCTCAACTAAAATTTCAGATCTTTCTGAGGTTACTCTTCTAAAACACAGTAACATCAATAATAATTCCATTATAGATGGGCAGGGTTAGTTTAAATTTTTGAAACGTATATGTAAAGAAGGACATAAAAGAGCCTATCGAAAATTGAATTGAATGCATTTCTCCATTCAGCGTTTTACTACAAGAAAGGCTTTATGAAGCGTATTCAAAATCCAGGACACCTTCCAAATAGTAAGAAAATAATATCTCAATCTTTTTTGAATAAACACACCATTGATATTATCACACCCCTCTTAAAAGCAGTTCTTCACAAGTTTAAGTTTGTTCTGGACATAAAATGAAAATGCTAAATTTAAATTTCAGATATTCAGAATTTCAGAATTTCTTAATAAATATCTAAAAAATTTATAATGTCTATAAAGTCCATTATGAGTGGGCGGTTCACATTTAACAGAAGTAAAATTTAAGGAACTCAGAGGAGGCGCGGTGAATCCTAAGAAAATTAAATTAAAAAGGTAATAATTTGGACAGATCTGCAAACGTTCAGAACATTCGGCTTAGTAGTTCAGGTTTATTTAGAAATTTCAAAAAGTATCCAAATTTGGACAAAAGCATACATGCACATAATATGTATAGCCTAGCTTTGAACAAACGCAAAGTACCCCCATTTCTCTAAGATGGCGAGCATAACTAGAAACCATTAAAAAGTTTGTTCACTTAAGAAAAGTTCCACATTGCAAATTAAATTTTCACTAATTTTTATTTATTCCTTCTACTTCAATGTTGTTGAATAATTTCCGTAAACTTTGTTAACAATAAATATTTGTTTATGTCAGTTCGTGCGTCCAAGTTCTTTCAATATTTGTATTTGAAGTCTTTTACAACTGGCAATATAAGTGTGCACGATAGTATAATAGAAACACTTTCACAACTCTGCACATACTCTTAACATACAAATAGTGTAATATGTTTTTTATACCCATCACCATATTGATGTGAGGGTATATTGCTTTTGTGCAAACGTTTATAATACCTAGAAGGAGACGTGCCACACCCCATAAATAATATATATTCTTGAGCATGAGTATGCGTTAAATTCTTTTGAAATATTGAACTGAAATTTCTATAAGAGTGAAAACTTGAATTTTGAATGCACAATATCCATCTAAGGACACGCTCACCATAGTAATAAAACACTTATAAATTCACTAAGGGCCAAATAGATTGAGATATTGTTCCGAAATTTAGTATAAATAATTTTTATATATGCAGGCAGTTTGGTATTGAAAATGGATTCAATCCACCTACAATGCTAAATAACAATACAATAGTTTTTGAAAAAAAGAAAAAATTACAGACCACCCATAGAAGAGGAAGAAGTTAAAAACGAAGGAGGACTTTGTACGTATTTGGAAAAATTATTTTAACTTCACTCACTTTTAGTAAACATGTTATATATGTTTTACGGGTTTATTTTTTTTTTAAATACTTTATATGGGCGGCCTTGAATTGATCTGAAAGTTGGAAAGATTACTCCTCCTTAATGTCCGGAACGAATTTGTAACAATGGACGCAGTCGGCTAACGTACGAGCAATTAGCCGTTAGTTGAAAACTTTACTTAATCGTTACTTGAGTTATTAGAACATCCTTTTTACATGTGAACATTTACCTTTTTTCGTTGTTTGGAGATGTAGTATAGTGGTGCCCTATTTTGCAAGTTGGTAATGATGGTTGGTATCCTAGACTTGGGGTGCGCCTAATATAGCCTTTTTACTTGCTACAGCCTTTAACTAAACAGAAAAGTTCATTTTTTAATTATTTTTTGCTTCGATTCATTTAACAAACTCACTCTAAAATCTCTCTATTTTGTGATATGTAACCTGGCCCATCTACTATTTAAAATGGGTTGTAAAGTGCTGGGAAGATAGAGTTGTGGTTGTAGACTTATATGCGTTACTGCTATTGTCAAGTAGAAAAGTTTCGAGGGTTATAAAAGTAGCCAAATGGTAAGCTATGGTTGACTGCCTTTCTGCCATATTTAATTTAACAAAGTGTTACATTTCATAATAAAAATGTTATGAGGAAAGAATGAAATAAAATGTAGTTGAGAGAAATTTCGCGTGTGCTCTGTCCTTACAAGTTTTACGACACGATTTTATATTCTTGCCAGTAGAAATTTAAAATTTTACTGAACTTGAAGATTAAACATGAGAAAATGGCAAAGTTAGTTAAACACAAATGTATAAGATTCCCTACTACTGTCGTAGACATCGCACGGGTACTCAAAGTAAAAGAAATCGAAGACATTCTTCCTTATCATAAATTCAATATCATAAATTAAATGGAAATCATGACTGATTATTTATTCTCTATAAACATAGTGTACAATCATTATAATTTGTTTATAAGTGGGAAGAAAGCCTCAGAGACCCTTTGAAATGTTAATATTTATGATCATAATTAAAATTTTCTTTCGTTCATGTGCCTGTCCGCTGATCACCATTTATATTCGAATACATATTTTTAATTAGAAATTCTATCGATATGTGTAAAGGGGGCGGTATAGTATAAGAGACTTGCCCACCGATTACTAAAAACCTTTTGAATGGAATTCTTCACTGGAAGTTTTTTAGTTTTTTTTAATGTATTACAAACACTTTAAAAGTACCTGTCACGCCCACAGTTGGAATATTTGTGCTGATAAGAATTATCCTAAGCCAAATGTGTTTTTTTTTCTTGCTTCATTTTTCGGTGCATGGGATTTTTGGCATAAAGTCAATATGTAAATTTACGTCAGAAACAGATATTAAATTATGCTTTACATTGAAGACGTTATAGCAAAGAACTATTCTTTGGAATGAATCAATTGAGTTTAATAAAAAATTATGTAAAAATTAATATCAACTACGAACAAATTTCATAAAGAATGCAATTCAAGTGAGAATGGGAGGGAAGAAACTAAGTTAAACATTTTTTACCTTCAACACTTGGTAATACGTACATACGTACTCAATTCAACTCAATCAAAAATAAATTATCATCAAACTGTTTCATAGAAGAATAAATAGCAAATGATGTGCAATGTAAATCACAATTAAATTTGTGGAAAATAAAAAATACATAATGAAGAAGAAACAATTTAAATGAAGTAGTAAAACATATATAGTTTTTTTTTAAGCCTTTATATAATAAATAATTACTTCTTTTGCAACATTTTATGTTACAAATAATTAATTTATATAAAAATTATTATCTAAAAATTGATTTTATTTCCTTCAGACTCTGAACTGGAAGAATTTGACACGCCAGCCCGTTATCGGCCCGATTCTTTAGGTGCATTAAGCCGCGCCACCCGGTTCACTGAAGATGAAATCAAGCGCATATATCGTGGCTTTAAGGCTGAATGCCCCACGGGTGTTATTAAGGAGGAAACCTTCAAAGTAATATATTCACAATTTTTTCCACAGGGAGGTTCGTGCGGTACAGTATACATTGCATTTTTATTAACATTTTGACTTGACATTCGAATTACTAATGCTTGCTTTTTTATCTAGTCTCTTTTTTTTGGTGTGAGTGTGTGTGGTTGTGTAACTATTCATATATGCTCAATATTGTAACCATTCTTAATGCATCATATTAAATATTCATTAAAAGAACATTTCTAGTGCTCTCTATAATCAATCATAAAAATATAAGTGAAAGAAAAGGGATAGCGAACTGTTATCACACTATTATCATTTATTATACGCAGGCACGTGGTTGGCTATAAAGATTTTGAGGGGGCAAAAAAACGACGAATATCACATTTTGTTAAATGTTTATATATATAATACCTGGGGGAAAATTGCCGCCTTCTATATCCCCCCAACTACCCGCCTGATTATACGAAATGAAAGAAAGTAAAGAGAAAAATGGTTACATTGAAGATACAACTTTCGCAACATTATCACCATATTGTTCTAGGAAAGAATAACTGTATCACTCATTAGAATCAACACCCCAAAATACTTGATACAAATTAAATAATCAGGTGATCAAAAGAACTTAAGCAAGAAAAGCGAAAAAGGATTTTTGATATCTAACAATTAAACTTAAAATAAAACAAGCTAGAAAAGTTCGGTTAAGACCAAAGCTTAAATACCCTCCACCTTTAATGGTCCTCTAAAAAATAAGTTCCTATTGCCATATTTATGTATATGACTATATCATGTACTTAGGCAAATAGGGTTTTTTTAAAATTATAGGCGTTTGCGTTACTCAATCACGCCCATTTTTGTCACAGTGTTGGATAACGGTACCCTTTATATATATACCAAATTTTAACTTGATTGGCATAGTATTGTGCGATATATAATTTTTTTAAGATACAATTTTTTCGAGGTATGATGAGATTTTCGTTTATTGTTGGCGTGTCTCTTTACCGATTTTGCCCAATTTCAATACGGAACAGCGAAATTGAACTAAGAATACGTATGAAAAGTTTCAATTTGATATCTCAAAAATTACGACCGTGAGAGTGCCAACAACAGACGGACACACGGACACACGGACGGACATGTCTCAAACGATTTCTCTTTTCATGCTGATTAAGAATATATATGGTTTGTGGGGTCTCCGACGCTTCCTTCGATGTGTTGTAAACGGATGATCAAAGTGAATATACCCTCTTCCCTAAGGTGGAGGGTATAAAAATGGTTACATTGAAGATACAACTTTCGCAACATTATCACCATATTGTTCTAGGAAAGAATAACTGTATCACTCATTAGAATCAACACCCCAAAATACTTGATACATATTAAATAATCAGGTGATCAAAAGAACTTAAGCAAGAAAAGCGAAAAAGGATTTTTGATATCTAACAATTAAACTTAAAATAAAACAAGCTAGAAAAGTTCGGTTAAGACCAAAGCTTAAATACCCTCCACCTTTAATGGTCCTCTAAAAAATAAGTTCCTATTGCCATATTTATGTATATGACTATATCATGTACTTAGGCAAATAGGGTTTTTTTAAAATTATAGGCGTTTGCGTTACTCAATCACGCCCATTTTTGGCACAGTGTTGAATAACGGTACCACTTATATTTATACCAAATTTCAACTTGATAGGCATAGTATTGTTTATTCCACTCAAATTTTTTAAAGATACAATTTTTTCGAGGTATGATGAGATTTTCGTTTATTGTGGGCGTGTCTATTTACCGATTTTGCCCAGTTTCAATACGAAACAGCAAAATTGAACTAAGAATAAGTGTGCCAAGTTTTAATTTGATATCTCAAAAATTACGACCGTGAGATTGCCAACAACAGACGGACACACGGACACACGGACAGACATGTCTCAAACGATTTCTCTTTTCATGCTGATTAAGAATATATATGGTTTGTGGAGTCCCCCGCGCTTCCTTCAATGTGTTGTAAACGGATGATCAAAGTGAATATACCCTCTTCCCTAAGGTGGAGGGTATAAAAAACGATACAGATTAAGAATAGTAGAAAACAATGTATTAGAATATAAAAATTTCATTGAATATCAGTCCTTAAAGCCTCGAAAATATTGAATAGCTCGGCTGATTTCGAAGATTCCGAATTTTCATATCACATAGCGGAAGGAAAAACTAACTGCATTGAAAATAAATTTTAACATATGTTATCGCAGTGTTCACATAAAAAATCCAAAAAATAAATGCATTCCATAAAATCAAAATTATTATCATTATCATCTTTAAGAAGCTGGATTTTGTAATTCAGGTTTTTTACAGACGCACAGACAAAAAACCCCGCATCGTATATTTAACATGAAAAATGTTGTTCTTAAAGAATACATCCGTCAAATAGAAAAATCGATGGAATCTAATGAAAAACAACGCTTTTCACTCTACCTCAATGCCGCAACGTTACGTTCTGTGGTAATCGAACCTACAATGATCGAATGATTAAAGTCTCGAATGTCATGCCTTCGGCTAATCCGCCCCAATATGACAATTTAACGTTATGTGTCCACTGTACACAGTAGAAAACCACGTTCATAAACCAGCCATCAAAACTTTTTTACAATTCTTACCACAAAAAGTTTTCATATTATTGCCTACGTCAAATACATTTGTAGTTTTCATATATGACAACCCGTCACTCAAACATTGATACACATATAAATATTCCACTCAAATATAAACTTATCTCACAACAGCCTTTCTACACATTGCTGCTTGTCAGAGAGTGCGATTATTTATAGCACACATTGTATATAGAGTTCATATTAAGAAATTTTTTACGATGCTATTTATCATAAACTTTTTATTATACTCGTTATTGTGGCAGTTAATTTTCGTTTCTAAAAATCATATACATTGTTGAATTACATAAGACAATACAGAATAAAAGCATTTACAAGTACTTGTCATCAAGCGAGCAACGAAAAGAGAAATTGACATCTGCCTATGTTCTTAACCTTATCACCCTCTTAAGTGGTTGTAACCGCACCAACACCAACATAACATAACCTTCTATTCGTTTAATATTCTACTTGGAATTATATTCTTATACAGTTTATATGTATATGTTAACACAATTAACATTTGACTGAGCTCTTCACTCTGAAAATAAGTCTAATTTTTTTTTTTTAATTCGAAAGATAATGTTAGCTAATAATTTGTGGGTCCCTTTCTGCTAGTTGCTATGAACTGCACACCTCATCTCTTCACTTAAACTATTATTGATTGACTTTAATCCATAATCATTGCTGCTTTTAGTCTCAACCTGTGACTTTTACCTTAGGTGAGCTATCTTTGCTTTCAAACCTCAACTACCTTAAAGATTTCAACATTCAATGTTTCTTGAAAGAGCATGATCATGCTTTATTACCATTATTATCAATATCATGTCATTACGTCAATGTTCTTGAATTTGTTTTTTATGCATTAGTTTTATGGGAATGGTTGCTTAACGTTGTTTTGTGGCTCTTTAAATTGACGATATACCTATAATTTTTTTTGACTAATTATAAAATAATTTGTGTGCTTGAGAAATATTGAAAAAGAGAGTCTCAAACAAATTAATAAGAATTACTAATTTTTCTGTTTTTTATAAACAATACAGCGAACCCCACTTTATATGCCCACTACATATTTAACACTTTGGATCAAGATCGTAGTGGGATTGTAAGTTTTGAGGTAAGTACTCCTTATATTATCAAATATTCTTCTCGACTATTAAATGCCATACACCACTTGTTTACACAATTATGTTATAATTAGTTGAGTTGGATCAATACAGAAAAGTTATTGTCATATACAATAGAAGGCGCTTGGTGAAAAAATATATATGTAAAAAGGTTCTAAAAGAGGACCAATTGAGTCCACATTTGCACCACGCTTTGTTAAGCTAATTAATATTCATCACCAATTTTTTTAATGAACTAAAGAGTGTTTTTGTTTTATAAAGTCTTATTAATAAAGCGTTTTATGGGAGAAGGCTTTAAAAATAAACCAATCAGGTCTATTTTTAATCGTGACCCAGTTATGACTGGGCCAAAATTCATCTCCTAATATCATTAATAAATATGAAAAAAGTCGGCATATAGAAGAAATATATAGACGAACAGACGGACATGGTTGATTCGATTTTGGGGTTTTACTCTTATCCAATCGGTACAATTAAAGATGGGTGCGGTATTTTTCATAAATAATAGGAAAAGTAGGAGAGAAATGTTTACATATTTCTTTCAAATATTGCCTCATTATAAGTACAGTGTCTTTGTGTTTTTATGCGCAACTATGACATTAATTTAATGTCACACCAAATTATTTGAAGAATAAAGCTGAGCATCCACTTTTTTTTGTACATTTTGTTATACAGTCACGCAAAAAACAGCGTTGATAGCTAACGACCATTAAGAAAATAACTTTAAAATAACAGTCATCATGAGTTGTTTATTTGTATTTTCTTTTCACCTCGACATCCGCTTCATATAAAGGTGCAAACAGACCAAACCAAATTGTATGCATTTCACTTCTGTGTACGTGCAATAAACAACTGAAAAAACAAAAATATAATCGTGTATACTCAACCATTACAATGGCGAAATTTTTTCATTTAACGTTTATATGTATACTGTACGATTTTTTATTACACCCTCCATACATGATATGGGGTGTGCTGAGTTTGTCATTGCATTTAAAACGCCCAAAAGGAGACTTCAGTATATATAAAGTATATATTCTTGCATATAAGAACTGAATCGATTTAGACATGTACGCCCGGGCGTTCGTTTTTCGTCTCACAATCGTGAATTTTGAGATATTGGGCTGAAATTTTGAACAGACACTTCAAGATTCTGCACCCAAATCGCTATTGCTAATTGGGCAAAACCGATTATGATCCGTAATCGATAAAAATTGATTTATCTTAGAAAATTGACTTCTTAAAATGGAATATAATACACATAAAATTTATAATTATCCCTTTCATCGATTTACCAAAAATGAGCGCAATAGGATAACGAATACGCCTACAATCAACAAAGTGTACTTATCTTCTACAAAAATTTACTTGAATTGAGAATTTCAACAATTTTGAATGCATAATTACCCCAAAAATAGGCGTGGTTGGATTACAGACTTGCGCACAATGTACAAGAAAACGTACTTGTAGTAAAATTCAACTTGCCGTGTATGTAATACAATCATGGGTCGAAATCATGTACCTGCTGCTCCTCTAAAATTTTTCATCAAATGTGGAATAATTGATATATATTCAAATTCCAAATTATGGCATAGAGATGAACAAACAGGTGACATATGTATACTAACAAACACCACATCCTTAATTTATCACAGATAGAAAAGCTATATATGGCTGAGGCTGGAGAACACACGATCTAATTTTCTCTCACACATTTTTATACTTTGGGCGTGTCGCTTGACCGATTTAGCCCAAATTCAATAGCAACCTGTGTACGAAAAGATTGATTCAGTATCCTGTGCTGATTCAGAATATATATACTTCTTGCAGCAGTTTTAAAAGTTTTGAATACGATGGTAGTGGGTAGAAAAAAAATATATACATATTTACGTATAGGAAAAGCCTTTAAGTTTTCGTAATCACAGTGCTAGAGAGGCACTAACGTCTTCAGCGTACTTTAAATAAAACTTTAATATAAAAAATTAAACGAATTCCACGTGGTTTTTGTTATTTGTAATTGTGTAAAATTTATTTGTCACATGCTGAACCGACACCAGGCTCTTACAGGACTTAAAAAGTACAAATGAATGAACAGCTTTCCTTCCGCTGCTATGTCGAAAACACTTTCCTAAGGAAGAGAAGCATATAAAATGTATACACAAATAAAATAGATAGTGAAAGAGGGTTTCTATACTTCATATAAATGTTTATATAAAAAGTTTGTCTAATAGAAAAACTATTTAAATAAGTACCTGCCTAATATATATTCTCAACCAATAGTAATATTTTTTAATAATAATTAATACAAATTGCAAAGTATTGTAAAAACGAATTTATTAAAAACACTCAAATTTTTTATTTCCACTTTGTCTTCTTCTTCTTTAAAACTATAAATCTTTTTGCGGACACACTGTTTAACTTTAGCGACGTAACTATAAAATATGTCTTCCAAATATTCAACTTATGTGCTTGTAGAGTAAAAACACGAAAGAATTTATTGTTAAAAAGTTCACACAAAAAAACAGTCCTTTCTCTCACTGAATATATACATTTCCTCTCTTGTTTTTATATCACATAAATTTTTTATCCAAGCAATGATTAAGAAGAAAGTTTTTACCCTATTTTTCACAAAATGTTTCGTCGAATATCATACTGACACATTTTACGGTACTTATATCACATACGAGTACAAAAAATATTGTTTATATTTTTTATCTATTATTATTACAGGATTTTGTTCAAGGGCTTTCGATTTTATCGCGCGGCTCAGTAGAAGAAAAATTACGTTGGACATTTTCATTATATGATATTAACGGTGATGGTTTTATAACTAGGGAGGAAATGACTGATATTGTTACTGCCATTTATGAATTGATGGGTCGTTTACCAGATGAACTACCTGAAGAGGAGAAAATTAAAGTCAAAGTTGAACAACTATTTCAGGTAAGCCTTTCATGTTTTCTTTACATCATTTTTAAATATCTGGTGCAACTGTACAAAAAATAAACAAGAAACATAATCACTGTGTGAACGTACGTTAACTCATCACGCCCATTTTCAGCAGTTTGTTTTGAAGAAGTAAGGGTCACTTCAAATTTAAATCTTCATAAGGTCACCTACGCTAAATATTCTAAATAAACTTCTAAAACATTCTAACATCCATAATAAGTAATGATAATAAAGGGGATGTGTTTAATTTTTTTAATTAATATTTTGGAAAAATTTTATTTTTATACCAACTACATAAGATGGGGTATACTAAATATGTTATTATATTTCCAACATTAAAAACTGAGTCGATTTAGACATATACGCCCGGGGGTCCTTCGGTTGTTGGCATTCGGTACGTCTGTTGCTCCGCCTGTTCACGGTATGTGTTCTGAAGTAATCACCCTCCTTGTCGTAAAAATTGAAATATTAATTTTAAACTTTGCAGAAGTATTGGAAGAGTTCATAAGTTCACAATAGAAACTGAAATAGGAGCAATTTTTTAAGTAAATTTTCCACATTATTAAAAACTTTAGTCGATACATGGACATATATACTCCTCGAAAAGCTTTGGTGGATTTTAAAGATTTGGCCCCAACCAAATTTAATTTCTTTTACTCGTTCATTTATATTTTCAGAAAATGGATATAAATCGTGATGGCGTTGTAACATTGGATGAATTTCTAGAAGCTTGTCGCACTGACGAGGCAATTTCTAGATCAATGTCAGTATTCGATAGTGCATTCTGACCAAGCCCGGGCGAACATGGACACCAAACGTGCGAATATAACTTAAAGCCGTTTGAAAAGGAGGGTAAAGAGAATATACATCCAAAGCAACCAGATAAATATTCCAAACAAACGAAACAGCAACAACGAGACCATAGTATTAGTATTAAAACCCATAAAGGACAGGAGAAATGTAAGTCTAAAAAAAACTTAGCACTAAATGGTAGTAGTAGTAGCTATAGGAAATCATCCGCAAGATTAGAAAACGCAACGAGAAGAGCACTACAAATGGAAGAAGCTGTGTCCATACTAAGCAGTAACAGTAACACCTCAATTTCAACTACTGCAACGTACCATGAGGACGTGGAAGCTGTTGATAGTTTCATATGTCGTCATTGTTTGAGACCACAAATGGAATTGCAATTACACTATTTACGTCCCCACCAGCGCAATAAAGTACGTCAACAGTTGACACGTCATGAAAGAAACAAACAGCAGTACCAGCTGCACGAAACCACTAATCAGAGGACATCCAAAAAATGTTCTAAAAGTCAGAGTAAACATAGAGGTAAACATAACA
The DNA here is from genome assembly GCA_963978525.1 of Ornithomya fringillina. Lineage (NCBI taxonomy): Eukaryota > Metazoa > Arthropoda > Insecta > Diptera > Hippoboscidae > Ornithomya > Ornithomya fringillina. Next base: position 13,425,822 of record OZ021693.1, read on the forward strand.
ATAAAAAAGACCAACAACAGCAACAACAACAACTAAAACTGCCAACACCACAAGTAATACGAAATTTGAACGCCGCCAATGAGCAAGCCATCCGTTTCCGTTGCCCTCAGGTGGGACCACAAGTGGGTCGCGACAGGCAAGTAATGATATGGCCGCACTTTCATCACCCTCAGCATTTACAGAAACAACCTAGTGCATATCAACTACAATACATACAAACCTATGCACATCCTTGTGATAACCGTACATCATCGCACTCACTTATCCAACAGCAACCATCTTACAAGTCACTAAGTCCCAAACAAGCACAAATCCCTAAAACACAAACGCAAACTATCCTAACTTTTGAAAGTGAACTACAACAACAACAAACGTCGACATGTTATCAACAATGCCAGCACCAACAACAACTATTGAATCACTGTCATCTTTGTGTAACAAAATTAGCAGCAACAACAACAACAATGCAAAAATGTACTGACATTAACAACACAAGCAACTATATAAAAGATTGCTACTGTTGGCCTATGAGTAGCAATCAGGAGAGTACAATAGCTGCAACCACAACAGCTTGCCATACGTGTGATATGATTTATCAGCAGTATCCAACCCACCACCACCATCAACATCAGCACATGTTATCACAACTACCATTAACACAGTCAGAAATCCCATCAAGTGTCGTTCTTCCACCAACGTCAACTGCGCCTGAGCCCTTACAAAATGAGGAAGAAGAAGAAGAAGAAGATGGAACTGCTACAATACCCCATTCCGCCTCGTTGGTGAAAGTTCGTACTTGGTATACCGTAGCCAAACAAGAAGTTCCCTGCTAATATTTCCCCAATAATTGACCCAGCACGTTTAAACTATTAAAACGCGACTTTTACCTTAACTCTTTTCCTCTCTCCAATTCTATTATTGCATGCGTCGTTAAGTTTTTTAACTAAATTAAAATATACACAAGTTAAATGCATTACACCGAAATCCGAGAAATACAATGTTTACTTAAAACTCTTTCAACAATATTTCATCAGATGTTGTTTGGTTAACAATTCTTATTTGCATTATTATGCAAATGCAAATTTTCAAATTGTTATTCAACTTGTAGTTAATAATTTGTATTGAAAATACAAATTACCTGAAGATATTTAATTAGTTTAAGTAAATCATTAATTAAATCAGTCACTCTAAGGTTCCTCTTTACAAAAACCATCTGCACATAATAATTATATTAACGTGTAATTTTATAATTTGGTGCTCTTTAATAAAACTTTAAATAGCATTATGTGGTACGTATTCCATTTCAGTTCATACGATATCTTTTGAAAAATTCTATAAATAAGTTCACCAGCGCTTAACGTAAAATTCCTAAAATTCTATATTCAACATGAATTGTTTTCATTTAGCGCGAGCAAAATGTGGAAGCTCTTGATTTCAAAAAGACAATAAAATTGACTTAGCTATTCACTTTCAGAGCAATTACGTCTTCTTCACTATAATTGAATACCTTACTCGACACGAACAACCTCTTAATTAGATCAAACCTAAAAAGTTTTAATGTACAATATATATTTAGCAAAAGGACCTTTTTTAAATATGCTATAATCACTATTAATTAATTAACAAAATCATGAATTAGAATGAATATAAAAATTAAACGCTATCAATTACATCGATCGTTATTACAATTACAAGTGAAAAATAAGTGAAATTGTTATAGTCGGTCATTGCCCGACCATTTAATTCCCTTCAGTTCCACAAATTATGCTACAATAAGTTTAGGTTGTGTCAGTACGAGGCATTGCCTTTTCGTGAAATATTATTATTCTAAAATTGGACAGATCAGGTCTAGTACAGCCAATTATTAAACTAATTAACAAAATTTTGTGAAAAAATATTATAAGTTACACTATATAAAGACTTCCATTATAAAAGGGCCTTGGGGAGGGGTACAGTACATTCCATTTTTAATGGGATTTTTTTTGAGCCAATACATATTCTTGTACCAAATTTATCACTTTATTTCGGAATGTCTCAAAAAATGCGACCTGTACAAACAAATTACATTGACAGAAAGACGGACAAAGGGACATGCTGAAATCGATTCAGATTTTGATTCTCAATCGATCGCTATAATTAAAGGTGGGTGTGTCATTTGCCGTTAAGGCGCTATTAACATTCGCACAAACTTAATGTACTCTTTTCCACGAGTGATCCAGGGTATAATTAGAACTTTACCTACTGAAAGCAAAAAAAAACAAGATAGAAAAGTTCGGTTAAGACCGAAGCTTAAATACCCTCCACCTTTTGTAATTCTCTAAAAAATAAGCTCCTATATCCATATTTATGTATATGACTGTTTCATGTACTTACGCAAATAGTGTTTTTTTTAAATTATAGGCGTTTGCGTTATTCAATCACGCCCATTTTTGGCACAGTGTTGGATAACGGTACCCTTTATATATATACCAAATTTCAACTTGATAGACATAGTATTGTGCGATATATAATTTTTTAAAGATAAATTTTTTTCGAGGTATGATGAGATTTTCGTTTATTGTGGGCGTATCTCTTTACCGATTTTGCCCAATTTCAATACGGAACAGCGAAATTGAACTAAGAATACGTATGCAAAGTTTCAATTTGATATCTCAAAAATTACGACCGTGAGAGTGCCAACAACAGACGGACACACGGACACACGGACGGACATGTCTCAACCGATTTCTCTTTTCATGCTGATTAAGAATATATATGGTTTGTGGGGTCTCCGACGCTTCCTTCGATGTGTTGTAAACGGATGATCAAAATGAATATACCCTCTTCCCTAAGGTGGAGGGTATAAAAAAGTTTAATTTCCTTAATGTTATATCGATATCAAAAAGCATGTTAGCAACAACGAAAATACGTAAAAAAATATTGAACCCAACAACGTACAGTCGCATAGCTTTAAGAGAGTAACCCAAAGCGTTTAAACATAAACTAAACGACTGAAAGAACTACATTTGTTTAAAGCCAAACCTTAAATATACCGCACATCTATAGTTTATATATTGCGAAATCTTCTGCGCCAAATAGAGTTTTTTGTAAGTTGTGGATCCGATCTCACCCATTTTTGTCATTTTTGATGATTGTGCTAATGGTAAATTTTAACGTCATAGCTCGATTTTTGTAGCTGAAGGGTATATACATATATGACTCGACTTGATCAATAAGAAATTGCATACAGAAACTTTTCAACATTCAATACGGAAGAACGTTTGTGGTATAATTGACTTAAATTTTGGTACTTTGTGGTAAATGATAAAGCAGTAAAAACAATGGAATAGATGGACATTTTAATTTAATTAAATACAAAACCAATATAACTATTATAAAATTAACATAACGGACCATTCTAAAATAAAGTATTTACAAAAAAATCTGAAACAAAAACAACAAATACGAACATATTTAATATTTAGTTATTTCTTTTTTAACCAACGTTTTTATTGAATTTTATATTTTTTTATTCATTAATTTTTTCCAATCTATAATAAAATCGACGTTCAGGCTCTCATATGTAACAGAGTGATTAAATTATCACAAATTAATTGATGTACATCACACATAAACAAATACCGTCTTCCGATTTAATTGATTAATTGAATTCCTGTATGAAAATTCCCACGACATAAAAAATTAAAATTTCAATTAAATTATTATACATTTGTATTTCATTGATTAATTATATAATATATGTGTATGTATTAATGTTGTAGATAGAACTAATTAACTGTGTAGTAAACTATAGTACCTTAGACTACGAAAACCCCGATAGCTTTTCAATTGTTACAAAAACCTAAATAAGAAATTTAAAAAAAATAGAAAGCGAACATTAAAATAAATTTGGCTTAAGCAAAATTTTAAATACCCTCCACATTTATATGTAAGAATCAGCTTACAAGTCAAGTTTTACGCTGAGTTCTGTTTTTTGTAAATGTCACATTTTTTGACCGATGGATGAGATATCTATATTTATACATAACAACCTCATAGCAGAAATAGATAAATAGACACTGTCGGTGTGAAGAAGTATCGGTGCAAAAGTTCAGCTCAAAGTTTACGATCGTGAGAATGCCAACAACATATATATGAAAATCCACTCACTTTGTGATGCCGATCAAATATATATATTCTTTGTGGGATCTCCAACGCCTTCTTCTGGGTGTTACAAATGGAATATAAACCCCATCTTATGTGGAGGGTATACTAAGCAAACACAAATCATAATAAGTCGTACACATTAAGTCCAATATAGAAACAATAAAATAATGTGTAACATTAAATAAAGCCTTGACGTGAATGGGTCGTTATGTTAAGGAAGTTGTTAAACAATTTCTCCAATGAAATCCTTTACAAACACTTTGTTTACTTTCTTTTGTATTACGTACCATATGTTGTAAAAATTAAAAATAAATGTTTCCAGGTTGTCACAAATTAATCACAATCGTTGAATTTCCTAAGAAGAAACTTCAATTCATTAAAATTCATTTCTCTCTGCTGCGGCTCTCTCACTCTCTCTTACTCATTCTTATAATAACTGAGCTTCATAATAGGTTCATGGTCAGGGTGTGTACGACAAGAACACAAATTTAAATAAATTAAAAAAATTGACACATTCGTCAAGGTCGACCAATTAATTTTCCTTTTTACTTAAGGAGACTTTCTAAATATATTCTGGGCATGTGCCTTTCTCTTCTTCTTTTTATTGTTTATAACAATTTCTTCTTTTCTTCTTTCTTCTTCTTCTTCTTTTAAAAGAAATTTATATAGGAAGCAGGACTTCTATAAATGGTCCTTATTACGACAAAGAACTATTCTTTAATTATTGTTACGATAGACGCACTATTTTTTCCTTCAAATTATTTGGGATTCAAAAAAATTCAAAATTCGTATATGTATGTATATATAATATTTGTACTGAAAATGTTATACTTCAAGAAAATCTGCTACTAGGACACTTAAACTTTAGATTGAGTAATTATATTCTTACAAATATTAATAAAACTACGGAAGGGTTTCGATTGACTTCATATTACTATGCTAATATTTATATTATAAGAAATTTTGTTAAATAGCACTACAATAATCGGAGATATAAATCCTAATGAATTCTACATTGACTCTAAATTTACTTAAAATTTAGTCAAGGTGGCAGATTGACAGCATTAGTTATGGATTTTCTTTTGTTCCAAATCTTTTTCGAAGTGGGTGAAAATGGTCTCTGACATCAATTACTGCGAATCTACTTCGAAATTGAACTTAACCATAATTGACAAATTCATTTCGAATCTGGTCTGCAGACGCCGTCGTTGTTTCTAACTTACTCTGGATTAATAGATAAAATTAATTTACTCTCTTTCAACTCCGAGCAATTTTCCGAAATTCACCAAGTGGGGTTAATTAACTTCAAGTATGTATGTATACTCGAATGTTGATTTATTTGAAAAAATTTGAACTTAGCGAACAAAAGTTAAAGAAAATTAAAAGAAAAGGAAATAATATCTCAATTTCTTGATATATAAATTTTATATTATATAAATAAGTACTAAGTAATTGATTTGAAAAAGGTGCGTGGTGCAGTTGTAGAGTGAGGGATTTAAAAATGGTATATTGTAGCTTTGATTCCTGTCGCAGTTTCTTGATTTTCTGTCAAGTTGATTTTTATTAAGTCAATGGACCGATTTAACCATTTTCAACAGGATACTTTTAATATTGAAGAAGGATATGTATACAAAATTTCAGCTTGATACCTCCAAACTGGTTTCTGTGAGAGTTCTATAAGCTCCGGGTGCTAGGTTTAGAACGACATTGTCGGCATATCCTTTGTCCGATTGTGCCGAATTGTAATAGGGAATCGAATTGCAATTTACATCTGAGAGATTTCCGACAATAAAGTATATTATTCACATGGACACGCAAACGGACAGATTGGCTAAATCAACGTTTCTATTGATGCTGATCAAGATTATATAAATTTTTGGGGTGCGACTCGCCCCCTTATAGTACTTACAATATCAACAAAAACAATATACCCACATATCATTATGATGGTGGGTATAAAAATAATTATTAGAAAAATGTAAATAGAAACAAAAACCCTCGTCTACCCCACTTTATAGGTAATAGTTTATGCTGTTGTTGGGGTTGTGTCTTTTAATCGATTCTGTTCATTTTCAATACCAATCTTCACTTACTATTTGTTCTTCTCTCAATTAAGTCGGATACTGATTCAGAATATATTGTACTTCTGCGTAGTGGCGTCTTCGTGGCCACCACCAAGACTCTGAGTGGCGGGCACATTCGAATATAAGAAAATTCAAGAAAGATCAAATGTATTTATATATTAAAGTATTAGTATAATGAAATCTCTTTATATGTAAATGAAAAATAATCCATTTAGGATGCAAATAATAATAATTCGTGTAAAAATAAAGAATATCTCGTTTTAGAGGATTTTAAGCCTTTAATAAATCACAAAATTATTTTTATTTGTGTAAGAAAAACAAAAATAGAACAATAAAAAATTTTTAGACCAAGCTAAATAAAACAACTACTACAATATATAGTATACTTATATAAATGTCCCTAAGGCCAATATAATTGTAAATCGTCAAACGGTTTTCATAAAACTATGTTATCAAATAAAATTATCTACTTGTGAATAAGCTGGGCGATCAAGCCTGTAAGTATTCATTAAGGAAACTTTTATCATTTCACACGTTACACAAAATAACAATTTATCATATAAAATTAACAATAACAAACCTTTATAGTACTATAACTACAATTTCCTACAACTACTGTACGTGTACAAATATGTGTATTAAAGAGATTTAACGTTTAAGCCCGAAAGATCAAACGACAAACAACAACCAAATAAACAAATCAATACGTATGCATGTGTAGATATGCAACTAATATTAACCACAGGATAGAACAGGACAACAAACCGATAATATTTTTGCTGTTATGAATTAGTAATAAAAACATTTCAAAAATTAGAAAATATAAGTGGATACAAATTAAGCGCATATAGTGTATGTGTGTCATATATCAATTTGAAACAAAAAAGCCAATTTTTATTCAAAAAATTCTCCAAGCAACTATGAAACATAAAAATATCTCTTTGTGAATTATTAGTTTAATGTACAATAAATAAAATTATAGATAAAAAATTATGTATATATTCATGATACATGACCTTAAACAACTATTAAATTTCTGTGTAAAATAGTAAATGTGTTACGTATGTGTGTAAGTTGAAGTAAAGATAGAAAACTGAAAATACCAAAAAGACCAAATAAATTTTAAATCGAAACACACAAAGAAACCCCAAAAAAAAGAACCAAACCAAAGCATACACATATAAAGCAAGGAAGAAATGAGCCGAGAGAAAACATATTAATTGAATCATAATCACACAATAACAGTGTTTTGTCTCGGTGAATACAAATCATGTAAATTTTTTACAAATTCTTATTTTTCGTTTTTCATTGAAATCCTTCGAGTATTGAGCAAGAAGAGAGACCAAAAAGAGATACAAACTAATAATTTAAAAGAAAAGAAAAGGAAAGAATTCAAATTTTAATCAACTCCTCTCGTTACGGAATTTAATGGAATTTACTTATTACTTATGGAGAGTATCAAACAAGAAAACTGCACAGACATTACTTGTTCCATATTATATTGTATGTATTTACTGTAAATTGTATTGTAAATGCTGATTTCTCTGTCGTTGTGTGTGAGTACATTACATTGATTGTAATGATACCTAAAAGGAAAAAACTTTAAAGCAAATATTTTGCATTTGTACCGTGTGCAGCAACTTTAATATATGTGTAAAAAGATGGGTTATACATATATTTATATATAACATACATAAGTGAAATATCATATGAAAGAAATATAAATATGTAATTAATATTTTAAACAAACATACAAAAAATTGTTTCATTTGGAAGTCAAGGTATTCAATTCCTCATTGGTAAATAGAAAATAAAATGGAGGATGTTTTGTACGAGATAAAAACTACTTTGTAGGAGTAAATCAAAAAATGACATTTTATAACATTTTACATTTATTACTAGATCCTGCCCATATTATAATCTACACCACAAAAAATTCTACATATATGGTATTTATGCATTTGTTTTGTAACTTCAATACGACAAATGCCATATCCAACTTAAATATCGATCGGTACAGAATCCAAATCTCTGATTTGATCGATGTGACCCTGTCCGTCTCTCTATTCATGCATTTCTTGTAATCAAGCTAAACGTCGAAAATATTTGATATATTTTTTTGGGCACAGGTCCATTCCTGTTGAAATGGACCTCCTCTCTATTTTAAAATACGTCTGCACATAGCGACAATTTCCGTTTCTTATAATTTCTTAATAAAATTTGTTGAAGATTAACTTACTAGATAACTGTGGACCCGATCGAACCATTTTCAGAACGCTTTTCTATATAAGTGACCCTAAAAAATATATATTTTGTATTATTATTATTGTTATGTTAAGTATGAAATTTAATTTTATACAATGTACCTGCTACGCGCTGAACGTATGGGATTACGCTTCCATTTTTTCCCTAAATTTTCATTAAAATTTGTCGTATTTATTACACCATAAATCACACTAAATGTGTACAAAATTTAAATCTTATTTTATGGTTTATCAATTGTGGGCGTGGCTCTTAATCGTTTATATGTATTTAATTTTAAATAGAAAACTGGCAGCTATGTCGCTTCAAATTTTAAAGCTAATCAAGCATTTAAATTTTATGTATGATCCCTGCAGCATTAGTGTGCGTTTTGCAAACGTAATGACATAATTATTAAACTACCTAATAATGTGAAAGATTTAAAAATAATTAGCCTCATATATGTGTAGGTACAACATTTACCCATTCTGCGTATTGCCCTACAAATATTTGTTATATATAGAAATTCACATTAATGTGGTATGACGTTGGTTTATCATAACCCTCTGCATGCCTAAATATCCACTTGTCTATACGTGTGTATAAAACCCAATGCATGTAGAGGTCGCCATGGCAATAAAGTACGCATACGTGTTAAATGTACAACGCCGGAGATAACGCTGTACCACATTACCACATGTATGCTTTCAATGCATAACCAACGTAAAGAGCCTTAGAGACAGCACACTCTACGTACGTACCTACACGAACTCTTTTAAACAGTTAAACTTTATATTCAGGCTTTGTTTAACAAACATTTATACAAACATATTAATAATATTTGGAATTGGGTGAGATTTATTATACATTTAGGGGGGAAGTCCAAATTTTGAATAGCTTAAGTTCTATACCAACAACAAGAGCAACATTTGCTCAAGCCAGCAGCCAACATTTCAACAACGTTGAGATACGTTTTAAAAGGCAAAAGTTTCCTTTTTTTTTATAAAAATAAAAAAAATTAAGTAGAGTAAATGTGAGAAAATTATTTTAACATTTATTTTTAATATTATGCATAACAAAGATTCAATTAGTGTTCGTTAGTAAAGGATTTTACATTAGTTTATATATTTTTTAATTGAATTATTGTCACTAGCATAACTTTTTCTCAAAGACTGCTTTAAAAATGTAAATCATGGATAACGACTGTATTTGTTTGTAAATGTTAACAAATTAGAGAAAACCTTCTTTGATTTTTAAAGTTTATGAATTACAAAATCAAGAACAACTATATGAAATTTCGAAAAATTTTAGTTTCATTTAAAATTATATCAATCGTGTCTAAATTAGACATGTCCACTGCAATGTTGACCCGCCCATGTATGGTACACCCATAATCCTCAATACAAAGTAAGTGTCGGTTCACGTCTCTGCGCGAAATTTTGCATTGAAATATATTTCAAAATTATGGCAGGGTATTCGATTCAATGAAGATAAATGTCCTTTAAGCTTAAGATTATGTGTAAAAAATTTTGAGCTGAATTTTAGCTGCCAAATACAAATTATAGTAAAACAAGTAAGAAAACTAAATTTGGCTTAGGCCAAATCTTAAATATTCTCCACATCCATAACGGTGGGCGTGGCAAATATTGCTCCCTTTCAGAGTGTATGTCCTACGTTTCAGGACGCGAGTCTAGTTTTACGTTTAATATAGTTTTTTTTTGTAAATTGTGGACGTGTACGTTATCGGACCATGCCCATTTTTGGCACATCAGTAGATGAGGTAACTATGTATACGCATATTAAATCTTAATCTTAAATCTTAATCAACTTTTATAGTAGATATAAATATTTTTATTTATTGTGGTCGATTGTGGGCGTGGCTCTTTAAAGATTTTGCCTATTTTGAATAGCGTTATGAATGTAAAAACTAAAAGTGCCTGTACAAAATATCAGCTCAATATCTCAAAATTTACGCCCGTGAGAATGCCAACAACAGCCAGACACACGGACGTACATGATAAATTGACTCAGTTTTTGACGCTTGATCAAGAATATATATTTGTAAGGTCTCTGACATCTCTTTTATGGAGTTTGCAAACGGAAGAACAAACTTAGTATGCCCTCATAACTAATGTGGAGGGTATAATGACACATTACGGCCACTGACAAATGGATGTGCCAAGTGTGCATGAGAAAGCAACTAATTTCAATTTGATAGATATAAATTTATGGATTTTCAGTTTTTTTTTGTATTTTTAAATCGTTATTTTAGAATTTTATTTTCAATTTTTAATCTTTAGTTGTGGTCTCTGTTTTGGGTAAAAATGTATCTCGTTAATTGAATTAAAATCTTAATTTTAAACTTAAAGCCATTTTCCGATTAACTCGTAATACGTAGAATGATAGAAACAGAACACTTAAGTCTCTAATTATAAATGTAATGAATGCTGCGTTCTCGGCTGAAATTGTTGTAATATTGCAACTACCTCATCACATGACTTTCATAAATTTTTTTTTTATTATGTCAAAATCTCTTTGTAATCAACCGTGAATTAATTTTTTATAGTTTTAATCTATAGTGTTACGAAAACGTTGTAACACGAGTATACATACATACATATAAATGACCGCTCGCAATTGCCTCTTAATCCTCACTAATGCCCATTTTAACTGCATGACTATCTGCTGGCTTACAGACACATTGTGCCTTTGGCATTGTTTTTACACCCTCCACATAAAATGGAGGGTATACTAAGTTTTTCCTTCCATTGACAACGCTCTACAAAATTAAAATATTCAAACAAAATATCAAAATATGACTTGATCTACCCATGTGTGCGTGTGTCTGTATATTGTTGCCACTCTCACAGTCGCAAACTTTGAGGTATTGAGCTGATATTTTGTACAGACCCTTCTAGTTTCTGAACGCAGTTCACTTTTTAAATCATACAAAATCGGTCAAGAGTCCCGCCCAACTGTCGCCAGTCGATAAAAATATACTTATCTGCACAAATATTTACCTACAGTTTGAAATTATATTTATAATTACCCCGGCCATCGATATGCAAAAAATGCACATGGTCAGATATCAAACACGCCCACAATATACGAAAAACCCTCGGCTTGCAAGTGGATACGTTATACATACACTATTACGCACACTGTTTGCATGCACTTGTGAAAGGTATTTAAGATTTGCCCTAAACCAAATTTGGTTTTTTACTTGTTTCATTTTAATTTTTTCGAAGTTTTCCATTTTACAAAAAAGAATGCTTTTCAATTAATTTGATTGTTGGGAAGCTATTATTGGAATTTTAATCAAGGATATTGGCTTCGACTGAATTGTACTACATACCAACCTAATACTGTATTGTATAACATCATGATTATTGAACTGCGCCGTATGAGTATTTGTGTAAAGTTTCTTAAATATTAAATTGCCGTTAAAATTACGTACAGAACCTCGAACTTGTGTTTTCCTTTCAGCTTATTTCTGGATGACCTTTCATTGTAAAAACTGAAAATATGATTTCCACAATTATTTGTTGTTAGTATGTACAGCAGAGATTCAGAGGCTTCGCAGAATCCTGAAGTTCTGCGAACGTGTGAAAGCCAAAATGTTAATTAAAACGAACATGTTAACTAAAACACACATTAAATCGTCTTTGCTAAGAAAATCACACACACCACCTCTATTAAATGTTTTGGTTTTATTGTTTTTTATATCACACACTCTTGTCATGTGTGCCCTTTGTTTACATTTGTTATTGTTTTGAAATATATAACATTTTTAAGATATGAACTTTTCGTTTCGTCCATGTTATAATTGGCAACCTAAAAAAATTTAGAAGAGAGAAAGAATATTGATGATATGGGTTAAAGTGTAAGCAGTTGTTGTAATGCTTTCTTTATATGTACAAAGAAAAGTGAGAAAGTATATTGCCGAGTCAAGAAGGAAGGGTATCACATTCTACAATGGGTGAATAAAAATTAAGCAATAGCGCGCTGGGTCCAGCGAAGTAAACACACCAGTTTCCTGCAATGCTAGCAAGCTTACCACAAAACTATTTTAAACGGTTGTTGGATATACAAGCTAAATAAGTAAAACACAATAAAAAAATGTAACCATTTTTGAAAAGGCTCAACAGGCGCCATATAAGGTTGCGCAATTGGTTGCTGTACAAATAAAAGCGAACACTATAGCGGTCTCTTATTATATCCGGGTGTTGTGAAATAGTTTACAGTTAGGAAAGAAGCCGCAAAGAAAGTACTAAATATTTCTCGTTCATATGACACAATAAGAAATAGAATTAACAAATAAGGCCAAACAGTGGGCATGGCAAATATATATATTTCTCTAATAGTGTACGTATTACGTATCAGCTTGCAAGTGGAGTTTTACGCTGAGAATGAGTTTTTTGTAAATTGTGGGCGTGTCTGATACTCGACTACGCCTTTTTCTGGCATCGATGGATAAAATAACCATAAATAGGTGCACCAAATTTCAAGTGTATGTATTAATTTTTGTTGCAGATGTAAAGATTTTTGTCAATTGTGGGCGTGTCTGTTATCCCATCTCGACCACTTTTTGGCTTATTAATGAATGGAAATGCGTACCAAATTCCAACTTCCCAGCTCCATGGTTTGGGCATATAAATAGATTTTTGTTAATTATGGGCGTGGCTATTGACCTATCTTGTATGATGTATGTAGTGAACTGCGTTCAGAAACTAGAAATGTCTGTACAAAATATCCGCTCAATACCTCAAAGTTTACGATCGTGAGAATGCCAACAGACAGACAGACGGACATACGGACTCGTATGTTTTTACATACATGTTTTAAATGCTAGTCAAGAATATATATACTTTGTAAGGTCTCTGACGCCTCCTTCTGGGTGTTGCAAATGGAAGAACAAACTTGGTATACTTTCATCACTAAGGTGGAGGGTATAAATATATGTCAGAAGACACCGAGAAGGCATTCACCAACAAGCTTACAAGTTGTTATTTTTTTTAAATCTTCAAATTCATATTCATATTCATTTTTATTTAAATTTTAGTTTTACGTACGTTTATTGCAATTGCGTTGCAATATTTACAACAATTTGGCACCTCTTGGGAGTTATGCGTAAGAATTTGTACGAATGGTGCCCCATCAATGGTAGACTCATTCAAAATGTTTGCAACCATTACCAAAAAAAACGGAAATATAATATTATATGGACTCACTGTTTTATGCACAGAGTGCGACCCTTCAAGACGCTCGTTTTTAAGTAATTCTGCATAGCAATGGAAGCCCATGGAATAGAAATATGGTGGTTTACTTTTTACACTGAAGTGAGATGGTTGTCTAGGGCAAAAGTTTCCGCCGATTTTTGGAATTTAAAAATGCATTGTTAATACATGTGCAGTGTGTTCTAGATAAGAGTTGAAGTGCCAAATTATATTTTAGCATAATTAACTGAAATTTATAATTACTTAATAAGCGTTAGAACCAGCATCCAAAGAAACGAAGAAAACTTTCTGATATTAATCGACAAGTTAACAGCTTTTCTAACAAAAGTAATTCTGCGCTAAAAGCTTGTAACTCTGTGATAGAAAAAAATATTGATATCTTTTCTCCGCTTGGTAAAATCATATAGTTTACAGTCAATTACTTTACCTATAGTAGAAATTTGAACTTTATTGAAATAGAATTTTTCTATAATATATAAAGAAAATTATGATTGCATACGAAATTCTTTGCCGCGATTGACCTGTCAGACTGTGAATTTTCGTTCTAGAAGGAGAGTGGTTGATTAGCTTGTCAAAGGATAGAACTCCGAGAATGAAATTTTTCGAAATAAGCTTTAGAATTTTTGGATTTACATCGAAAACAAATCCACTGCTCTCTTCATAAAAGCGCTTGAAATTGTTTAAAGAATTACGCTTTGGGTTGAACACAAATTTGATTAAACTTCAAAAGACACGCCCATGGTTTTGCACTAAATATCACTTTTTAAATTGTTTCTAGGCTGCTTTTCGCCTTATCTTTTTCCTTTCTTCCTTGTTCCTTCAAACATATCACTTACTTGTGCACCCATATTAAACCCTTATATTTACACAAACCGTATATTGTCAAGTACCCATTGTACGATGTACGTGTTAGTTCATTTGCCCTTTCACACGTTTTCTACATGCCAGAGTAATTATTATTGATTCAAGTTCGCCATGGTTATTGAGCGCCAGCCCTACCACCAACCATTCAGCTCAACCCATACAAAATAATTTCTTTACACACGTTGATGTACGTACATATATAGGATCATCAGCATACCATTGTATAATAGTATGCATACATTTAGGCATTAATTGTTTCAATACAACAATATGTTTGTCCGAGTATGTGACTATGCGGTTGACAATGTAAATTTTTCCCCTGCGTCGGTGGTATATTCACCCTTCTTTATGCTGTTATCTACCGCAAATATTATTTGTGACATCAGTTATTTATGCATTTTCAATAAAAATTTATTAAATATATTCTATGTTCTCTTTTTTGTGCAAATTTAAAATCAAATCAATTTTAAACAAACAATTATTGAAATAAGCAAAATATTGTATTATTGGAAAATTTTCTTGTTTGAGGTTGGAATTTAAAATTGAATTAAAACCAAATTAAAAAAGCTACCTTGAGCTTAGCACAAATCTTTAATACCCTCCTCATCTAAAAATAAATTATACACGTGGCAAGAAGCTGATTATTTAGCAACACATATCAACTTGCGCATCGGATTCCGCATCAAAAAGGATTTTTTATAAAATTGGGAGCTTTTTATAAACGTTTTATTTACAAATTTTTTATAAATAATGGCGTAAAATTTAAATGTGGCAAACGAAGCAGTCCCTCATCTAGGTATAATAAAGTTTTTAAGTTCTTATTCAATTGTAAACCAAGTGGTGTAGGGTTATCAAAAGTCGGATACTAGTCCGCATTATTTATCAAATTGCTTTTTATGGCTAATGTTTTTCATTAGTCACATATATATACACGCTCACTTACAATAAACAATTGTATTGCTTGAAAAAATATTTTTGTACGAAAAATAAAAGTATGTTATGATAATAATCACGGAAATATTGTTAAATGCCATTTCTTTCGCTGAACAATTGAAATGGAAAGTTGCACAAAAAAGTTGGAAAAAAGTGAATACCATGACTTAATATCTACTTCCTTTTTGTATTCTCCACCTTAGTGATGGGAGTAAACTTAGTTTGCTATTCCGTTGGCAACTGCTGGAGGGAGGCGCGTGAGATCCTACAAAGTACTTGTTCGACATTCTAGTTATGCGCACAATTGACAAAAATGAAGGTGAAATTTTATTATTACCTCATCCATCGAGAGATAGCATATTCGGCCACGCGTAACAAAAAACCTTATTTGCGTAAAACTCGACTAGTGTGTTAACGACCATTATTATGTATATGGCACGCCCACCATGAAAGAAATGGTGTAGCGTATTTAAGTTTTGGACAAATTTAATTTTTTTACTTGTTAGTACATAAAGGCACATCGTACAATTGTTACTGGGTGAAAAAACCTTTCTCTTTTTTCAATTGTGTGTACATTTCCCATTGGAATGCAGTTCAACAATGAATAGACAGGTTGTACTTTTGTTATGCGCCATTTATTGTTAACACGAATAGTTGAGCAATTGGAAACAAGTGCAAAGGTAAGCTTAATACAATTGTCCATGGGTGTGGTAATATTTTCTGTAATTAAGTTGGTTTTGTGTAACTTCACACACCTGCAATCTAAGTTAATTGTGAAAAAACAGGTGCGATATCCGCCCTGGGTAGCACTCTCAATGATATTCCAAACCTTAAGACCGGGGATTTGTGTTACATTTCGAAACATTACGATATGATACATTTCGATAAGTTGCGTTAAGTATCATTAAGTTACGTTACATTGTTTTGTGTTATCTTATATTTGTTATATTACGTTGCGGTTAAAGTACGCTTGGGAACGTTAAGTTTACAGTTACATTTCGCGGGCGCATTACATATATATATGTTATTATATGTTTCTTTATGCAGTATTACGTATAACGTGGAACGTTAACGTCCAACGAAAAGTAACACAACCAAAGAAACGAGGCGTTATCTAACATAACATAACGTATATTAATGAGCAATTATAGGGGTCTTCCCGATTTGGTGTATGCTTAATACTTGTTAAATATTTAAATTTTGAAGACCTGACTTTAATTTTTAATGCTGTATCATGTCGTGATTGTGGTATAAAAATCTCTTTCATAAAAAACGTATAATTCTCATACAATTTTATACTAAATATGTTGTACTGTACAATGCATATAACCTTCAAGTGGAGCAATCAATCAGAGACCACTTGCCAATAACAATCAACGTAATGCTAGTAAATTGCTTTTTTGTACGTTTCTCATTTTTTTTTTTTTAATATTATTTTTTCATGGAAATATTTTCTCTAAACAACTACGTGCCATTCTCCTCTTAACGGACCTGCATTGAATTTAAAATATTAATTTATATAATATTATATTTTATTAAGTACATGGTGTACTATACACGGCTGCTAACGCAAGTGCCACTACAACTTAACTTTCAATAACTATAATGCAACCAACACAGAAAGGATTCTATTATATAGTTTTTTTCTGTAGAAGTACTTGGGCCCCGCCCTGAAACGGAGTACCGGCATAGGTGCTTCGTCCAAGGATCACGGGGCAACAGTAATAAGGACGCTTAATTCCCTATAAAACGTCTAATTGTGTCTCATTCGACGGGTATAGACGATAAACACACTCTTTGTGTAGAAGTACTTGTCTTTATTTCCACCATCATAATGATAAAGGGGTATATTGATTTTGTTCAATTAAATATGACAAAACTTAAGGTATTTTAATCTTAAAACAAACGAACATTTTTAGTCGGTCAAGGCCAACGTTTAATCCCCTACACCACTTACATTCACAAACAATGCTACAATTAATTTAGTTTATCAATATAATTAAATAGTCAGTCATTTTCAATTTCAGTTCATTTTTATTATTAAAAGATAGCCAAATCTTACTTTTTCACTTGTTATTGAACATAAACAGTATAATTTTGAATCAATCCGTTGTCTGTCTGTATGTGGTAATCGTAGGGTAATGTAAGTAACGTGGCGTTTGCATTCTATTTGCAACATCCAGAAGAAGGTGTCAGAGACATATATGAATATATATTCTTGATCAGCATCAAAATCTGGATAGATCTAAGAATGTAGGATCGTTTGTCTGTCTACTGTTAGCATTCTCACGTTCGTAACTTTTAAGATATTGATATTTTTTTGTCATAAAAATATAATATAAAATATAAAATTAAAAATTGGTACACTAGATACATATGTGTACTAATTACCACCGGTGTGCCAAAAATGGTCGAATAACGGCGCGTACCCAATGTGCAAAGAACCTTACAAAGCTTAAAACTCGACTTGCAAGTTGAGGCATTATGCAACTGCAACTCTGTTTATATGTAGATTTGATTTTATTACTTGTTTATTTTCTTTTTACGGAACACACTAACTTTTTGGACAAGTCTTCAACACCTCTGTTCTTTATAAGCATAAAATTTTGAATTAATCTAATTCAGGTTTTTTTATGTAGGCGTTTATGACGTAACATCCTTGTTGGAAAAAATTGACTAAAAGATGATTCCTAAATCAATAATAAGCATTTGTTTTAATAACAAATATTTTAAATAAGATTTATAAAATGTTTTTAAATACTTTCCATTTGACTTTTAAAACTTTCTTCATTACTACTAAGGACAAGACAAAAAACTTATTATCATCCTAGAGTAATATTTGCTATAAAATAATTCCAGCAAGAGAGACAAAAGAAATTTCACCAAAGAATGTTATTGTCAAGTTTATTCAAAACTGTAATTTTTCTTTTGTTATCTGATTCTTTAATATGTTCTGCTTTACCCTTAATGGATGAATGGGTATAATTTACTCATGACGTTTGCGCCAACACTTCCATTACTCAATGAAGTACCAAGTGTATTTGCATGTCTCTGATACTTATATATTAAAGCCACATATGGACTATTAAAAATCTTGTAATTCATGTAGCACGAATAAATAATATTAAATATTCAATGATAAGTATTCATGCCCAATTGAAGTGTACTTAATTTTCACCTTAACTGCTTTTTGGTTTACTTCTCTTGAAAGAAACTATTTCTATAAGAAAGTATTTCAACAATGTAGTCGATTCAAAAACTTCATTATAGGCAAAAAGTGATATAATTATTTACTAATCTCAGTTGTTTTAAATCTCTGCACATTCTTAAAACATCGTCTAACTGGTCACCTAGGTTCCACCAAAGATTAAAATATGTTTCGCAAAGATCTTCCAGGTGTACGGAAGTATATTTGACTCAAAACTTTTGTATAGATTTTACCATGTCCGTCTCTCTGTTCATGTATATTTGAGCTCAAGCCATAAAATAGTTTTTTAAGATATTTGAATAAAGTAACATTTGCTATAAATGAGGCGAAGCAAACATTGCTTAAAATTCTTCCCTAAACAAGGTCCCATTTTGAAAAAATTGTTAACAAAAGTTGGTAGGAATTAGTTGTATGTTTCGATGGAACCAATTTCCATTCCCATAAAATTGCTTTGTTCCTTCTGTTTCTAATTTTATATTTCTAAAGAATTCTATTTATTACATTTCATAATGCTGCGTGACTTAACATCTCTTTATGTAATGTCCTTGAATTGCACCGACCAACATTGCACACAATACTGCGTGTACTTTACTTCAACATACGACTTTAAATCTAGTTTTGCTTTAAAATAAACCCGAAATCTCTACTTATTCATTCGATTCACTCACTTGCAGACACATATGAAATATTATCCTCTGTGGCGAAAACTGGCAGTTGTGCATTGAATTATAAAGCAGTTAAAACAACAAAAATTATGCGGTTATATGTGTATAAGGTCGTTCATCTACGGTACACCTACACCCCTCCTCGACCACATATTATAGAATAAGTTTAAATCAAACAGATTTTGTGCACCAAGACTTTATACTTGTGTGTGATCTTACAACACTCTTTTTCGGCAACACCAAAATTTCTGTGGCCCTTGTTCGCACATTGCATTTTTTTATACAAATTTTATAGACCTTCTTTTCCGGACGTTTGTACATTTCAACTTTGATCAAATAAGTGTATGCTACTTAGCTAAAGTTGACTGAGTGCATAAACCAATTTTGAATGAGTTTTACTACAATGCATCGGATGCCACTGTCATTTACCAATGCGTATGAAATTTACAAGTTATTTTCAATATAATAAATTGACAGAGGTGATTGACATATACAATACACACGCACAATCAGTAAATAGTCACTTTGAGTCATAATTGTTTAAAGCATCTGCAGTGGTAGGCAACATTCCTTATGAATTTAATTCACTGCTTTTGCTTTACATGACGTTTGACGATACATGCATAGCTTTATAAAACTATAGCCACTAAAAAAGAGGCGTCTGAGACCTTACAAATTTTATATATTCTTTATCAACAATCAAATCTGAGTCGAGCACGACAGTAAATTTTCATTTTCTGCACCCAGGCTAAGGTACACGCCCCATATCGATAAATCGATGTTTAAAAATAGAAGGGATGCACCAAACAGATTCGGACATGAAATTATATGGTAGGTATTAAATTATTAAGTAATCATTAGCTACCACTTTGTAAATTTGAGTGCATTTCAGATTTGATTTAAGCCAAATTTATTTCTTTCACTTGTTTTATACTCAAAAATATTCCATATTTTCAACAATTTACTAAACTTATTTTTACAGCTCCGACAATAACATATGTATCCATACAAAAATTATTAAAAAAGTGGTGTTACAAAGTTTTATAAAAACATCACATAATAGTTAAATGTGTAACGCACAGTGGGTATAAATCATCCAATGTAACCTACATACATACAAAAGTAAATTAAGAAAACTTTTTCGTAAACGTAACACATACACATATGCAATTGGAAAAGTAGTTCCAGTGAAAGCTGAATATGTTTATATTTTTGTTAATACAAAAAATATCATTTGTCACAAGAAAGTTATAAACAAAATTTAAATTCAATTCAAATTCCTTTTGATTTAAATTTTTTTCACTTCAATTACTTGTAATGTGTAGTAAAAGGATGCTATTGTTATCATCATCCAATTTCACATTAAAGGTGACGTGAAGGCTAAAACGTTTAAGCATGGTTGATGTAATGTAATCCGCGTTACAACTGAACATTAAACATGTACATATTCATACATACGCATGGCAAATAAATGGCCACTTCATATCACAACAATGTAAAATGTTTAGTGAAAACTTGAATAGTCAATGGTTTTATTTGAAAAATCCCATGATACGAGTACCATACGATATCATATCGTAACTTGTGTACTTTTACATAAAACTTTTTAAATGATTTTGTTCTCCTCAATAGTTGGCCTTGAACTTTTTCTATTGCATCATACACACATATACGAATATGTGTGCTTTTGTGTTGTATTTATGGTTATATTGCTAACAATTTGTTAGTTTTTAACTTTAAAAATAACTATTAAATAACTATTTGTTCATCAACACACATAAATACAGGATGCGGTTGAGGACAAATTGACATTGAAACTAATTTGTTCATACATTTGCAAAATTTATTATAACTCCATGAAATTTTTACACGACGTTAATTAACTCCTAAGCTATACAATTATTCAATAAAATCCCCAATAATGGCAATAACGGACTTAATCCGGGGTCGGAAAAAGTTGCATACCCAAATCAAATGCTTTTCGTTCATTTTGATCATTGTTGCTGTTTATCCTTCAGTGATGAAATAGTTTTATGAGGATGTTTATTGGTCTTCGCTTAACTACGCCCCGTATGAAATAATTCGGAGGATTAAGGGTTAGTGACTGAGCTAGCTGGTCATTAGTTCGGGGTAATGCGGTCATAGAAATATTCGGTCATTCAATCTTTTGTCATCATGGCATTGTGTGAAGGAGCTGAGTCTTGCTGGAATATGTATAGTCTGCTTCCATGTACACTATCAATCCAGGGTTTCATAAATGTATCTAAAACCTATATCGTGTGCTCAACACAGGATGTGAGTATAACCATCTTTAATTTTTCCAATTGATTTGTTGGTCTTGGTCGAAATTTTTTTCCTCAGAGAAAAGCATAACATGTTAGAAACTCTAGGGTGCTTAAGCTTGTTCAAAAGACGTTTTTCTCCCTGTTTCCGAGTTTGCGTCGACTGCCCTCTGCGTATAATGTAGGACATATAGCGAAGGTCATCGTGGACAACTCGACGGATTGAGCTTGGAGAGACATTTACGTATCTTGCAATGGCCCTGTTGGACTTTGAAGAGCTTTCGTCAACGTTCCCTTGCACTTGTTAGACACATATGAAATATGATTGTCTTCAAATACCTGAAATGCCTATATATCACCTGATATATATTGAACAATTGATTTGTATAACTGTACTCTACATCACTTGAGTTAATTGGCTACACAGAGAGGGAAAGAGAGAGAGAGACAGATATATTTATATATCTGTCTGTTACTATCGGT
This sequence comes from Ornithomya fringillina, assembly GCA_963978525.1. Classification (NCBI taxonomy): domain Eukaryota; kingdom Metazoa; phylum Arthropoda; class Insecta; order Diptera; family Hippoboscidae; genus Ornithomya; species Ornithomya fringillina. Next base: position 13,447,965 of record OZ021693.1, read on the forward strand.
GTAATTTATATAATATATGTTACACAGATAGTTTCAGAATCATATTCTAATCGATTTAACATCATTGTACTATTAGTGCTAATAATACTATTTGTTCGAAGTAGACCTTCGATGATAAATTTGGTTTTTCATTTGTCCCAAAGGCAAAAGATGATTTTTGAAATTCTGTAGGATCATATAAATTAAAAATGCCGCTTTTTTAAGTACACCTGGATATGCTAGAATTTTTGAAATATTATAAAGAAATTTAGCATAACGAAGTACTGATGAACAAGAGGACAGTTGTTTTGGTTTAGTCTTTATATAACCATTATACGAAATATAGCAAGTCTTTAAGACAAAATGGCAATTCTTAATGATTTTCAATGAAATTTGTTACACAATATACATACATCATATATGCAACATAAAACCGCCTGGATCTGTTGAATATAGTTAAAATCTGACTGCCCAATCTCTTTTGGGGCAATACAATTTTGAAGTATAAAAAATTCTACTTGAAAACCCCGCACCACTTGTGGCAAAGGGTTTATTAAGTTTGTATTGATTTAAATTATTATTATTGGGACTAAGGGTGGAATTTACAAATTCAGTAACAATTCGTTTGCGGAGTATTTTCCGAGCAATTTCAATAAATTAATGTGAAATGGAATTAATAATTTTTTGATCGAAATCCCAAGCATAGTTTACTATGATGTAGAAAAATGTTCCGTATAAAATTTATTTTTATATAAATTTATTTATTCATATTTAACTATAAAAACTTACGCTTTTATACCCTGCACCATTTGCGACAAAGAGTATATTATGTGTGTACGGATGTTTGTAGCTCCTAAACTACAAATGTCAACCCCACCTTCAAGTACACTGATCGATTCATAACTATAACCGTCGAATACCCATATAAATTTGTGCGCCCGATTACTAAATCTTGCAAGGAGTTATGAACCATAATCAAAGGTCTAGGTGTAAAAGGTAAAAAAGTAGATAATAAAACTGATTTAGATGTTGATGAGCTTATAACCAAAAATTCATAAAAATGTTGATGAGCTTATAACCAAAAAAAAAATTGCAACTTGTATAACGATAATAATGTCAGTTATGAAACCGATCAAAACGATCGAACAACTATTTTCCGTAAGTTTAGTGTTAGTCAAAAAGATGTACTTGTACATGCTTGAGCATTAAATCCAATGCTTTTGGTCTTGATGATATACACCCTAAATTTATCAAGATTTTATTATCAAAAATATTACCTTAAATCACGCATATTAATTTACCACAGGCACATTTCCAATGAAATGGAAACAGTTATCCCCGTGACCGTGATTATCGACCTATTACCATACTCCTAAGCTTCCAAAGTGTTTGAAAAATTACAATATCAACAAATTCACCATCATCTCATGCAACATAATTTGATAGATATACACCAGGTTTTTCCCCGAAAGCACAGTTGTAAATCTGGATTACTTAAGATCACTGAAGACATACGTACGAAGGTGGATGCAACTGTCCTAGTTCTTCTTGAACTCACTAAGGCGTTCGATAATGTGGATCATAATGTGCTTTACATGAAGCTGGGGCGTGACTTTAATTTTTGTAATACAGCTGTAAAAGTAATACATTCATATTTGGTAGGAAGATCGCAAGTTATTATATATGAAGAAAACAAATCGCAAAGTCTATATACCTTTAGGGGAGTTCCTCAAGGATCAATACTGCGGCTTCCTCTGTTCTTATTCTATATTAATGATATGCCACGCTGTACAGTGATATTCATATGTAATCTAATGATGTTCAGATGTATTGTTCCGGAAACTCTGGGAATATTAACGAATATTATAATATTATTAAAATTAACGAAACAGCTATAAACACTTGGGCTTCAAATAACTCCTTGGCATTAAATAGGAATAAATGTAAATTTTTGCATATAAACAAAAGAAGTTCATTTAAAATACAAAACTTGAATATTCTGTTAAATAACGAGGCTATCCAACGGGTTAATGTTTCAAAAAGCTTAGGTGTATTGATAGATGAAACGTTAAATTGGCAAAAGCATGTCTCCTATGCTACGTCAAAATTATACGCTAAATTTCGAGGTCTATGGCTGACTCAAGGTATAGTGCTTATACACATTACAGCCTTGCTGGCAAAAGCGCATCTTGTGCCAACACTATTATATGGAATGAGACGATGGGAACATGTTTCAGTGTATGTCCACCGTTTTCTAGACTTGAGTATTGATCACTTTTTGCAGCAAAAAGCACTAGTTTTTTTTACATAGAATAATATGTTCAGAGCAACCATCATATTTGTACAATATATTAAAATTGGCAAGCAGTAATAGAGGTGGAAAAGTTATTCAGATGCGATACTACACCTCGTGGTCAGAAAAACAGAATTTTATAAGCTGCTTTAAAATTGGGAATGCTTTGCCCAATCAAATACAGACTACAGATAGTGCGAAATTATTTAAAAAGGAACTAAATATGTTTTATAATTAATAACAACACTTTCCTAAAAGTCACTTAAGTTCATCTCAATCCTTCCTCGCTGTATATATTTGTGTTTCCTTTTGTTGCCTAAAATTGAATTGAAACAAATGGTTATGTACTCATATGCCAATGGTTAATTAATTGTTATATATTCGTAGGTTATATAGTCATGTAACCAACCGTTTAATTGTGCATAATATACACCTATACTATAATAATAAGGCATAAGCCTTGCTGTATAGGTGCTTGCAAATAATTTGAATAAATGAATAAATAAAAAATGCATGTCAACTTACAGGTACGTTTTTGGAGATCTGGATTGATTTGAACAAATTTATTTCATCTAATAATCATTCTTTTCGGTTAAATATAATATATTTAAATGAATCATTTATATGAATTTAGGGGCCGCTTATTTCTTTAATCAGCCACTGAACATAAATATTTTATTGCACTAGTAATATATAAGTGTAAAAATACAATATGTATGAGTTCCGTGTAGGAAACACAACAATTTGTGGATAAATTGTTATCCATTACCACGCAAATCGTATCACTTCATCCATATGTTTTATCAAATTATTATGCAAAAATAAAATTATGTACAAATATTTTTACAGGAATAAAAAAAATTGCTTGCATTAAAACGCATTAATTAAAATATAAAATAAAAGTACTCTAAACAATTGCATGATAAATCAGATCTTGAAGTGAATGTTTCTCTCTATTAAAATACTGCTATGTTAAAAACGTATACGAAATGGTCGCAGAGGTTGGGTCTTCACAATTCATTTTCATAAGCGGCTATTAATTCTTGTACCCCCAAGGTATTAATTATATGTTAATTAGATTTTTATGCAATATTTCTCTTACTTTTCAGCTATTATTTAATTATTAATATAGATCTTAAAATGGTTTATACTGATAAACTAATTCGTACCTCTATGATAAGGCTTTTAATGGCCTACCATTTTCGTAGGTAGAATGCAGAATTAAAATTCTATAATTGTATTGAGTATATACCCTTCATTATCGATGTATTCTTTAATGTGACAAAAATGTTCAAAATAAGTTAACATCTACATCTATGATTGCCAAAAAAAACCCTATTTGATGCAAAACGCGATATTTGAGATAAAATGTAATATGAACGTAACCATAAAAAGCAATAATTGTATATATGTCACACCCACATGTTACTTACAAATATGAAGAACATTTCGAATGTGATCTGTGAGTCATATATAAAAACACTCTCTGCTTCTTTTTGAGTGAATAGTTTAACAATTATGATGGAAGTAAATATTATTAAAATGTCATCAAACACTTCCAGTTATTTTGTTAAATTATTTATTTCAAAATTATTCCATCAATTGTTACACCATCCACGTATGCATGAGCATGTTAAGTTATCCAGTTATTTTTTTTTTTTTTTAGATGTGCGATATCGGTCAATTGCCGCGCCCACAATCAACCAAAAACTATATATTAACCACATAAATGTATCTATAAATTTGATATTATATACATATTTATAACCAGTGTATTTGTGTATAGGCATGGAGTGCTCAATCGAATAGCTGAATGCAAGACACAGAATCTGATTTAGAAGTTGATATTACATATTATGGATACACAGTTTGTAAATAGATGTGGGGGCATTTCAGATTAGACTTAAACCAAATTTAGTTTTTTCCCATGCTTTTTATTGATAACACATCGTGGTACTTATTTCTATTGTTATTTTCTTCTTTATATTTGCTTTTTATTGACTCATTTTAGATTTGATTACAAAATATTTACATTTTCATATGTATGTATTTAAAAATCTAATAAGTGTTCCTCTTCCATAATAAACGCTTGACAACGGGAGAGCGGCAACGATGGGGGTTGCATCCTTCAGCACACACAATAGAATACTTGCGGGATGGCTAGAACGGTGCAGTAAGCAGCGCTGTTCCCAAAAGAAAAAATCCGATGTTTAAACATAAATAACTTTTTTTTTCCCAGTTGCTTAAACCTAATCGGACACTCCGATCACACTAAATAAATTTCTACGTTTTGCTCGCGCTTTTATAGTGTGGCAAAGCTTTCATTTTTCTACAATAAGCTTAAAATTCTATAGAACAAAGCTTTAAGCTTTTCCATTCGCTTGCCTAACAATTCCTATTAAGTTTGTTTACTTTCTATATAGGTTTTACATGTGTATTAATATGAATATATAAAAAGAACAAAAAACAGATTTCATATATATATATATATATAATCGGTAGGTTTTTGCAAGCTTCGTGTGGTGCAAAACAAACGGCGTGGCTTTGTGCGCCATAGTTATATAAAACTTCCATTTCTTTTGCAATATAACCAAAAAAACCTTCAAAAATCCCACAACATGAATATTAAAGCTTCAGCAGATTTAAGCATGTGCATCTGTTCCACGCCCACTGTTAAAACATATTGTTTATACCCACAAAAATTAAGCAAATAAAAGAATTTTATTTTCTATTCATTTATATGCTGAAACTACTTTAGTTAGAACAACAACCACGCCAACAATTTATTAAAAAAATTGGAATTTTGTGAAGATTTCTTCCCTTGGAATATAAAACATACGTTAATAGTGTGTAAAAGAAGACGTCATGTATAATCATATAATTTCATAAATTCATATAATTTGCCTAAAACCAAATTTGGCTTTTCAACTTATTTTGGTTGAATTTTTTATTTCATCTATAAACATTGTCATGCTGTCACAATAAATTAATATGATAAGGTTCTTTTTTTGAAAATATTGTGTATACCTGTTACAATATATGTACAAAACCATTTTCGTTTCAATATCAAACAAAAACTGAAAAGGTGTCAACATTTAATATAAATTTATCGTATGTAACTGAACAATAAAATAAATCTATCAAAATAATTCATTGCACACTCACACACATCTGTTACATATATCATGTAATGCTATATGTGGGATTTTGATGTCTTTGTAATTTTTAGAAAAACAAGTGCACACTATTAGGTAGTTTCTTTTTGCATTTATAAAAACATACATATTTAAAAATCTGTCAGAGGAAACTGTAAACTCTACATATTACAAAATTGAAATTATATTTTATACATACGCTTTTTCATAGAATCGCGAACATTTCCTCTAACACTCGAATAATGTTTTTATTAAAACCCATAACGGAGTTTCACACATCCCTTAAGCGTACAGTATTTGTAATATGAAGCCATTTGCCATCGGGTCAATGCATAAGTGCACGTAAATTTTTATACCCTCCCACCTTAGTGATAAGGATATACTAAGTTTGTTCTTCCATTTGCAACATCCAGAAGGAGGCGACAGAGACCCTACAAAATATTCTGGATCAGCGTCAAAAACTGAGTCGATTTAGGCATGTATGTCCGTGTGTGCGTGCCTCTGTCTGTTGTTGGCATTCTCACAGGCGCAAATTTTGAGATATTAAACTGAAATTTTGTACAGGCATTTTTAGTTTTCGCACGCAGATCGCTATTTAAAATCGGCAGAGCCACGCTCACAATCGATAAAATTCTGTTCAACTGCCACAAAAAATAAGCTAAAAACTTGAAATTTGGTATATATATCTATAAATATTATCTTCATCGATATGCCAAAAATGGGCGTGTTCGGATAACAGACACGCACACAATTTACAAAAAAACATGTTCACCATAAAACTACACTAACAAGCTGATTCGTAAGATATACAACATGAGAGGGCGCAATATATATATATTTTCCACGCCCACTGTTATGGATGGTGGAGGGTATTTAAGATTTGGCCTAAGCTAAATTTGGTCTTCCTACTTGTTTATTACACACTCTATTACGCTAGGTGTCCATCTCTAGGCGCTTAAAATTGAAACTGAAATTGAAAATGTGTTGCAGCAAATATATACATACGTATGTACTTAAATTACTCGATAAATTTTATATGAATGTACTATTTTAAAAGTATTTTAAGTCCGAAATTACGAAGAAAAACATTTCAATGATTATTAAAATAGCGAAATCGTTGCGTTGAATTAATTGAATTAAGTACTTTTCCAAACAATCCATTCAAAAAACTGGATAAATCCTAAGTGGATTATATATATTTTGCTTTTTACTATTTGGCCTCTTTCTTTTCTCTAGGGATGACTTTGATGTTTCGTTTGATGTAATCGCCGCTTTTCTAAATATTGAAAACAAGTATAACAGTAAAAGTAAAAGCTTTAAAGTGTCGGTTGTAGGCGTGGCTCTTGAATGATTTTGCCCATTTTAAATAGCTATCTGCGTGCAAAACTCTAACTGTCTGTACATAATTTCAGCTCAATATCTCAAAATTTACGTCCTGAGAATACCAACAACAGACAGTTATGACAAAATTAAAAGTTAACATAGGAAAACAGAAGGAAGAAGGGGAAATATATAATATGTAAAGAGTTGCATGCAGCAAAATAGGTTCAAATCATTGACGAATTTACGTCACATGTACATAATTCAAAAACAGCAGCTGCTGCTAAATCCTTTGTTAATGATAGGTACACTTTTTGGGCATTTTCACCTTATTTACATAATGAGAAAACTTGGATTTTTCATTTGTTTTTATTTAATTTAAAAATGGTGACCAAGGCCTTTTTGCCTCACTTTTTTCTGTCTGTTGCATTTCGACACTCAGAGGCCTTCAAAATAAAGTTAAAAATACGTGTATTTGTTGATTTCTTTTTACAATCTACACTGCCATCCGTAGAGGAGGTTTTGTAGCATAGAGACTACGTGCTAACATTCTTTTAATTAAATGGAAATGCTGGCAAAGAAAAAGACGAAAGACACATACAGATAAAAGCAACTGCAAATACCGTCAAGTGAATAAAGGATTAGAATTTAGACAGGTAGGAATACGGCATAGATAAGGTTTTTATATAAAAATTTTGCTAAAGTTAAAAATTTTTATTCAAAATCAAGTGAAAATGTTATAATCGGCTAAGCCTAGCCGTTTAATACCCTACACCACTTATTTCCACAAATTATGCTACAATTAGTTTAGTTATGTCAGTAAACGCCAGGCAATGCTGTATAAGTCTTTTATAATAGATAGGAATTCCAATGCATTCCAAATTTCGCACAGCCAAATATGAAGCTTTACCACATGTTGTCAAAAAATATTAAGATTTGCGCTATTTCCATATAAAGACTTCCATTATAATATGAGTTGATCTGACCCTTTTGAGCCAATACATGTAGTTGTTACAAATTTTATTGAAATATGTCAAATAAAGTAAAAAGTTATGTTGTTTGCGCACAAACTGACGGACGTGGCTACGGCACAACTCACATATAATTGAAGACGAGTGTAATAACTGCCCTTTGTGGGTTACAAACATCTGCAAAAACCTAATATACCCTTAGCCACAAGTGGTGCAGGGAATGTCATGTATACGGAGACATTTCAGATTTCAATTTTGATAAAAATTTTCGTATGTTTCTTCAATACTTTTCTCAATTTTTATACAATATATAAAGCGGTAAGTATAACATGCATAAAGCAAAAAATATTTGTAAACCGCACCATACATAAAAGTTTATACATTTTTTAACCAAAAGCAAACAAAGGAAAAACATTTTTCAATTGTTATCCAGTGTGTATAACGTTCAATTTCAAAGCATACCGGAAATATGCCAAAAATATTTTAACTTAAATATTTAAATACTACAATATGTAGAGAGAATTTCATACACCTTCCGGGAGCCAATGCGGTTAAATCAATGTTTTTTTTATCTATTTATCTATAAAAATGAAGTGAACCAGTAAGAAAGGTATATATTAGGTATACGCCACCATAATTACCCTTTTCCAAACTTCAGCATAAGGTATGCGACACGATTTAACTAGGCGCTGTATGCACCTAAACAATCACACCTATTTTCACAAACTAGTTTCATACATAACGTTTTCGATTCCGTCCAAATTTCAGATCTATTCTTGATCGCCCACATTATATATTCTAAATAAACCCTTGAAACAAATTAATAACTCTAATATGTTCAAAATAAGCGGGCGTGGTACAAATGAATTTTCTAAAGACGTATCTTCTACGTTTGGTTTTAACAATGAAAACTTTCAAAACTATCCATCTACGATCCTTAGACCCATTTTTAATACTATTTTTCCTACATATAGAAGAAAAGAAATTATTGAGCATTTTATTAGCTTTGGGTTAATTTTGTCTGTTTAGAATACCTAAAATCCCACTCATATAAAAATACCAAAAACCAAATTTCACCTCAATATCTCAACTATTGCGTTAATATCTAATATATTTCCGTCAGCATGGAGATGAAAAGGAGAATTATGACTTCTAACAGATGCTACTATGAGCGAAGTAAGCAGTTCAACAGCAAAGCTCTCTCTCGTACAACAAAACTTACACTTTATAAGATCTTCATCGTCATCAATGATGAAGCTCTCTTCGGAGTGTTTGAAAAATTCTCCGAAAAGTTTTTGGCCCCATAAGCGTTGGCAATGAGTTTCGAAACCGAATGAACCTTGAGCTGTGTGAGCTTCACGCCGACAATGACGTAGTCCGTCGCATCTCCCTGAAAGAGGCCTCAGAGATCACAAAAGAATATTATTGATTATTATCCAAATATAAGGCGATACATGGTAGACATGTACTTCCACGTGTCAATCCCATAAATAACCATAATAAAAATGGAACAACAAAGTTAAATTTTAGTACTCATATTTATTCCATTCTTATAATGATATATTGAATCAACTTTTAGGCAATATTTAAAGTAATTCTTAGTCGCACACATTTCACGCCCACAAGCTACATGAAAATATTGACAATATCCAAGATTTGGTCCTTCCATATGGGACAATATGGAATATCGTGTTTTTGAGGATGTTTGTAAGTTCCAATGGCCTAAGAGCCACACCTACCTCTAATTATACCGATATGTTCAAAATAAAAATTCGGAATAATTTAACCAGGTCCGTGTGGCCGTGAAGGTAAACTTTTTTGATATTTACAATATTAATGAAATTCTTCAAATCAATCAAAGAATATCATAATTGAAAATCGACCACATAGAGACTATTATTAGATTTCTGCATAGCGTCATTTTCAAGACCCTTCCAAAAATCATGCCCTTCCTTTAAAAAGAAAAGTTTACTAAAAAACTTGCATAACATATCGCTGCTAGGTGTGGCCCAAAGCATTTATTTAATATAAAGGGTCGTTACTATTTAGTTGGTGCTGTTGACTATCTTAGAAAAAAGTGTGTACCATAGGAAATCTTACCTTTACCACAGTGGTGTACCAATTCCAATGTTTCCACATAGGATGAGAAACAAATACTCTTTATGTAAAGTAAAATTCAATTTTATAAAATACTATACATGGACTAAATTTTAAAAATTATGAATTTATTTCTTAATTGCTTTTTAACTACATCCCTATATAAAGAATACACATATAGTTCAAAAAGGCTTTTTCTATAAATTTTACCTAAAATTTGCTTTTATTTACGCTAACCAATACTAAAATTGATGCAATATATATTTTAGCTGCCTTCACTGATTGCTTTTCATTAGAGAAAAATTACTTTCAGAGATATTGAGTTTCCAAAGATCAGCACTGAATTTAATACACACACGCTTACGTATAGATTTTGTAGTAAACTTAACATGGACTAGAATAAGTCGTTTATTTTGAAGTTATACTTAAATCAAATATACCACCTTATAACCAACTTAGATGTCTTCTTATAATGTATTGAAATTCTTAATTCTTTGTGTATACCATCTGTTCTTTATGTAGTTGTTGCTATAGCATCTTATTCACTACAGTACTTTAAAAGCCATGATAAGCATTTATTTTATACTCTCCATGGCGTAATCTATTGCTAGACTCGTATAGTTTGTACCCATGAAAAGAAGCTTTTTTAGAGAAACATTTTTAATTAATATCCTTATAAATAAATGCGATTTTTAATTAACCTTTCAAATCATTCAACACTTCATCACTATGAACTTTTAAAATTTTTTCAGTACATTCAAGGAAGAGTAGTTACAAATCAGAATATATAATGGTGTTTTCTATTTATACCCTCCCCCGTAGTGATGAGGGTATACTAAGTTTAGTATTCCGTTTTCAATGCCTAAGAGAAGGCGTCAGAGACCCTACGAAACACATATATTCTTGATCAGTATCAAAATCTGAGTCGATCTAGACATGTCCACCCATGCGGCCTATACGTCTGTTGTTGGAACTCTCACAGTCGTACATTTTAAAATATCGAGGCATTGAAATTTTGTACAAATATATCTAATCTAATCGACAAAAATCTCTTATAGGCACAAAAATATTACTATTAAGTTGAAATTTGGTGCACGTTTTTATAATTAGGGCGACCACGACCAAAAATGACAGATAACGGACACACCCACAATTGGCAAAAACTCTTATTTTAGCCAATATCCGTTTTGTAAGTTGACTGCATACCACGCCTCCCGTTTCTATATGGAAGTGCAGGGCATTCAAGATTTGCTCTTTCTTGTTTCTTGTTACTTTGCGGTTTTCTAGCTGCATCATCATGAAACTGAAAAAAACTAAGACCACCTCTTCTTCTTCTTCTTCTTCTTTTAATCTCTGTCAAGTGCCACTACAGCACTAATGCCGCATTGTTCTTTTATTTGTATATTTGGGGAAAATTGATGACTAAACATATTGTAATGTTGTTGTTGCTGTTGTTGTTTTTATTCTTCTTTTTCTTCTTTTTATACAATTGGTTTGCACTCTATTACGGATTAGTTGCAGCAACTTAACAGTTTGCGGTTATGAAGCAAATAATTGGATTTTATAGTGTTGTTGTTACCTTAATACGTACACTCCTAAAAAATGCATTTTGCAATTTTTTTAATACCTAAACTGCACATACACATTAAATTTATTGTTTAAGTAAAATTTATGTGTGCGTTTGTTATTTTATTGTTATTAATTATTCCATTTCAGTTTTAGATCAAATATGTCCACGTGCTGGTGCTTGATGTACATATTTTCTAAATTCCATGCTATTTATAATCCTTAATTCATTATAAAATGTATTATTGTACATAAAAGCCTTTAGACAAATTGATTAAATTTAGAATTTTTCTCATTATGTTATAAATATAAATGAATTTATTAATTTTTCAAAGCCAGGATAACTTAGAAAAATATTGGGTTTTTATTTATTTATTTATTTATTTATTATAAGATCAACGAATAGTGACAAAAATCTAGATACCAGCCAAATATATAATTTTTGACTCGGCCCTTAACCGATTTTAAAGACAACTACATCCTATCGATATAAACGAAGAATGTCTAAAAATTTTTAATTCTGAGCATTTTAACGGAGACACACGCCCATACATGTCTAGATCACCTCAAATTTTGATACTTATTCAAAAGATATACTTTTTGTAGGGCCCCTGTAGCCTCCTTCTACATATGAGAAGGGTTTAGAAATAGTTTTGTTTAAACTATATAAAACATGAATATGTATTAAATGTAGAATCGATGTCAGTATATAGTGATATCAAACATTTGCGGCATGTATTGACATGTGTCACGTAAAAAACGAACTCATATCATAAATAGTTGATAGGCATTCTTTCTTTTTTCAGTCATTTGACAAACATTTTTTCCTATTGCAGATTTTCATACAAGTTTTGTATAAAACAAAAAGGATAACAAATCATTTTAATAAAATGAAAAACAACCGACTGTACTTTTAGATAATGTAATCCAGCCTGTGTATGCATGTTGTATGACTAACAACAATTGAGATTCATTTATAATGAATTTTCACTGTACGTGCGCACGTGACCTGAATGTTTCAAATACTATCACATTTTTCCGGTGGTCTACCATAGATTTACTTGATACACAAAACCACTTACATCATACACATCTACATACAACACTATAAATATTTGGAATTATCAGAGGGAGAGAGAGAGAGTATGAAAAAATTCTAATTTTTTTTAAAAAGCGCAATAATACAAGCGAGAGATTAAAGAGCCAATGGGCGGGACAGTTCCTACTTACTACTCACATACATAATAAAAAACAAGTAGAGAATAAAGTTTGACTTTGGCCAGAGTTTTAATTCCCTTTGCATTTACATACACACAGGGGGCGTGGCAGGCCCACTAATAGTGTATGTATAACGTATCAATTTGCAGGTTAAGTTTTTCACTTTATACGCTTTTTGTACATTATGGGCGTGTCTGTTATCCGGGAAGACGGGACAACCAAAAATTAATTTAAACTTTATGGTTCATTTTTTATGGCAGATAAATATATTTTTGTTGATTGTGGGCGTGACACAATTTAAGCAGTGGTCGGTGTTCAGCAACTAGAAATGTCTGCAAAAAACGTGCGCTTAAATTTCTCAAAATTGAGTGTGCCGAAAACAGACAGACATACGGACACACATGTCTATATCGCCTTATATATTAATGATGATCAATAATATATAAACGTTGCAAACGAAATGATGAACTTAGTATATAGTAGTATAAGGTGGCGGATACTCTAATTCACATCAAAATAAAGTTTTAAACACATAACTAAAAAATGTACAAGATTTAATTGATATGGATCCTAGGCCAAAAATGTACATTAAAGACCCTGTAAAAAAAGTGTAAAAAAGTTTCAAGTAATTCAAAAATTACCTTTTCCTTGAGCAATTATTCGGAAAGAATATCGCTGGATGAGGAATAAGTTAACGATATTTTAAAAAAAGTCACGTGAGAATAGCGAAAAATTCAAATTCAAATACACATAATAACGAATAACCTCATTCAGCGTAACTCGACGTACACCTTTATTCGGAGTGCATACTATGAGAGGTCGTAATCACATTCCTGCCACGCCCAATGTTTGTATGTAGATGTGGAAGGGATTTAAGAATTGACCGTGAGCCCAATTTACTATTTACTGTTTATCGCACTTCTCATCATATTTCACACACATTTAAATGTTCGTTAATACCCTCCTACCCACACTTTACATAATTTTATATTATGCGGTCAACTTCCACTTTTTGTCCTGTATATAGCACGTCTGCGCTTGCATAATTTAAGAGTTACATATATCCCGCATAGAATACCAGAAAAATACATATAAGTAAATCCCGTTTTTATGGTGCAAACGATAAAATAAAAAAATTAAATAAAATGCAATTAAAGTATAATTGCGACCACAATTATTGTAATTTGTGCACTAACTGTCACTTTTCAAATTTTAATATTACAGCTACAGTGCAAGAAAAAAGTTCGTCGAATAATCGTGTGAACTGTAGATGGGAAACAATAGTTATCAGTTAGATCTGAAGTTTCATTGAAGTTATTAGTCAGTTAAAAAGATTAATTTTTTATTTACGCACTTATGGAACTTTTTATTCACACTTTTATGTTCTTATTAACTAAAAAGAGAAACTGTTTATGAAACATTGGCGAATCTGTGCGTCTTTGCATTTAGAAATGATTCAGCGACACTTGTATTTCAACAATGAAAGCAACACGCCCACAATGTATGTACTTTACTTACTTTTTAAACTCACTATCCGTTTAATTTGTTTTGTAATTTATTGCACAGTCCTTGCACAACTAATAATGGTTTAATTAAACCGTCCATTCTTATAGCAAACACGGCATCAAAAGTTAATGATACGTAGCAATGATTTATAATTATTGCTTTTTGTTGTTGTTGTTTTATAACAACTCGATTATTTCCCTAAATGTTGTTGTGTTTTGCTATGGCCACATCCTTGCTACAACATACAGATGTATGTAATAAACAACAACAAATAACCCCCTAAAGTCCATATGGAAACATGTTCATATGAATGTATTTAAAAAATATATAAAAAAAATTGTACCGATTAAGCATTGATTGGAAATAAAATTTTTATCTGACACAAAAAAAAGTACGATAACAATTAACTTGAAAGCTACTCTAACTTTAACTATAATTTTACTGTTAACACACGGACATACGGACATACATGTCTAAATTGACTGTTTTTAATGCTGATCAAGAATGTATATTTGTAGGGTCTCTGACGCTTCTTTCTGGATGTTCGAAGAACAATCTTAATATACCCTCATCAATACATCAATTAGAGGGTACAAAAAAGGAACACAAGAGACGAAATACTATATCAATGTATTAACATTTTTAAAAATATGCTTTTTTATGTAAAAACTTCAGAAAATAATTGATAATTTTTACCTGAAAATAACTGAATTTCTTAACATTTCCGCCAACCCTATCAATTTATCAATGTCAGGTATTATCATAAATGTCTCTTAATAATTGCAGCGTTGGGAAATTCCCAAAACAAAACTCTAGCAGCGGAGAATGGTCTGCATGGTGTTATCATACAAACTATTTCGTTTCATTATGTGTTTCGTCATCACTTTATAATTCCCAATGAAGTTATTGATGTAAGGGAATACAAACACATTTATAAGAAAATGTGTGCATTTAGGTAAATAGAATATGCTCCCTGCTGATCAAAAATATGTAAATTGATTACTAACTAAATGTGTATGTATGTACATAAGAAATTGCAACTAATCATAAAGAAAACAACTATTGGGTCTATCACTATAAAATGCAAATACATCGATTATGAAAGCTGCAGTATTTTTCGTTAATTCCAACAATTAAGAACAATTTCTTCTCTGAAAACATTTAAATTTTTATATATATAACATTATCACCAAGATATAAATTTCGTTAATACAGTTAATTTATAAACAAAACCTACCAGCACTATACATCTAATCCATAGACGACACTCATCAAGAAAATGTCAAACAGTTTGCAAACATTTCATTGCCATCAGCACCTTAGCTCCAGAGACATTGATCAACTTGTCGCAATGGAGATGCAATGTTTCAAGCATGTATGCATGTCTGAGGAAGAACATTACATTACACAGAAGTTGAGAAATAATCCCATCGACGTTCCACAACGTCCATCAACTTTGAGTAACAATTCTGAAGTAGCTGTTGCGTTTAATCACCATAAAAAAATTGAGCTTCAAAAACGCGCCGAGGCATGTCGTCGTTCTCGGGTTAATAGAAAAGTCAAAATGATCAAAAGTATATATCGGCATAGTTTTATGGAAAATAAATTTAATCTTACAGCACAATATTTAGAATATATACAATCAATAATTGATAACATGGAAATGCAATTACTCCATCAGGGACTTGTCACCGCGAATTACCTGCACGATCTTAGAACTAATTTTAAGGTTCGTGATGTCCAAGTAAAAATTAATTAATACAAGCGCGCCTTTAGTTTCAAGTTGATACGTAATTTAATAAATAGAGTACTTTTTTATATTTACAAACACATTTAGCATGACATGTACGCGAATTATTGAAACAAAATAATCACATTTAATATTTGTAAATAAAAAAGTTTTAGATGAATGTAACATAAGTTGGAAGTGAGTTTAAGTAATAAATATTTTAAAAATTGTGCTTAATTTCTAAATTATTGTTTTCTCAATTTCGCCACAGCCAAATTCGTTCAATATTTCATTCGAATTGTAGTGAAAACACTTACGTGCTTAAAATACAATTAAAGGCGCTTTTCAAACTGTAAACAGCAGCAATATATCAATGCACAATATAAAACATCTTCAATATAAGAGAAGTATTTCATTTATTGTAGAAAATGTATAGCTAATTTCTAAATGCTACATGCAATCACTATATTATAGACGTAGACCTAAATTATGTAGAGTTAAGTATTAAAACCTTACGTTATTACACAATTTTAACCAGAACACCCTCGACAGCCACAATGAACACACTCCACCACACGACCTTCTTCTAATTTTGATTTAGGGACACGACATATGCAATTTGTCCCAAAATTGGTATCACGCGTTTGTATGCAACGAAGACAGCACAAGTTTTCATAACCGGATTTCTTCCATTTGGCAATCAAATTAGCGTCAGCTATTTTCTCTTTAAGACAATAGTCATATAATTCGCGGCTAATTGCCTTACGACGATAAAACAAATCATATATATAACGTGATTTTTGATGATGAATTTTAAATATTGGCCATAGAGATTCTGTGATGCGTTTACCCTCATGTGGTTCAGTTTCAGCTGAAAAGCAATAGAGAAGTTTACGGAAATGTATACTACATATGTGTATAAAGTTACCTTCACGCATTTTTTGCTCCAACTCTTCTAAAGTTGGTTCAATTAATTCCCAACCATCAGGTGGGGGTTTACGACTCCTTCGAACTTTAGGCATTTTAATTTACGTATTTCCTAACAATATATACGATTATTTTTTATAATTTTAGATTTCTATAAAATTGAATACCGTTTTAACAATCGCACTATGAGAATCAGCTGTTCAATGCTTAACATCGCAATACATATGAGGGTCCGTGAATTTAACATTTTAAAAAATACGAAAACATAATTTTTTTTTTTTTTCCTATTAAGTTGATATGGCCGAGTGACTAAGACTCATATAGCCAGAGTAATTCGCACTGACAAAGACGCCAACAGCCTTCACTGCCAGGATCACATCAGATTTAGATAAAACACAAGCACAAAATCGTGCAAAAGAGAGTCCCGTTATTTTATATAAAATGAGTGCGCGCAGTCCCGAGTCATAGGTCCGTCGAGTTCAGAAGTCCAGCGCGCACTCAGCCAGAGATGTTATAACCCCTTAGGTATACATACCAAAATTTTAAATATATTAAAGTTAACGAAATCTTTTGATAAAGATTTAAATAAAGAAAAATTTTACATTGAGTTCTAAAAAAAATAGTTAAAATTTCATAAATTGTCCAAATATGGAAACAATTCCATGTAAAATGTTCAACATATATATATATATATATATATATATATGTGTAAATATGTAAACACTTCCATGTAACAAATCCAAATTACATGTATGCACCTCATACTTAAAATCGATTACTATAATAAAAATTTGGTAGCATTTATCTAATTGGTTTAGTACTATCACTAGCATAATATTTTATAAGTATCCCTCGAGAAATAATAAGAAAGACGACAAGTATAAGAAAATATCAATTTTGCGGAATAAGGTGTATTTTTTAATAATAATTAATATCCTATTACAAAATATTTATAAAAACAATACATAAGCACGTGAAATAAATACAGAATAAGTAAAATTTGATTATTGCTTAAGATAAAAATATGAGTTTTGCAGTCATTGTGAAAATTTAGTTAATGAATTTCAAAAAAAAAAATTGGGAAACAAAATAAAATTTTGATCTGGAAGATTAGAATTACCTCTTTATCCACGATAAATGCAAAAGTATTCAAAAAATAAAACTTCTGCGAGGAAAAAAATTGAGTGCATAGAGAAAAATGTAGTTATTAATACTTTTTGTTTTTATTATTTCTTTCTCTCTATTGCAAACAATCAACCACTACGCAAATCGTTTCAACACATTTATCTTGATTTGATTTAATTTGTTTATTTGATTACAAATCAATTGCGTGTGTTTGTATTGTTTTCTTTGTTTTTTTTTTTCTAAAAAATGCGGTAATTAAGGGCTTCATTGAGAAGTGATATTTTCATATCATTGGGATTTTTTTCTGCAGGGGAGGGAACAAAATTCATTCAAATATTAATAAAATGAATGTCATCCGATGTTTAAAGTGGCGAATTATTTAACTGTTTTAAAATTTATGTATGTATAGTAATTAGAAACAACTACTTTTGACCACAGCAGCGGTCGCATTTGATTCCAATCCATGTGTTATAAGCAAGTTCGTTTGTAATAACACTTCCCAAATGCATCCATAAGCATATGGCTGCGTTTGTTTACATCGGTTCTTTTTTAGTGCGCTTGAAAGCGTCAATCGCACACTCTCGCATATAAAAGAAAAACAATTGTAAATATTCATCGATAAGTAATGTGCTATATTTTGGAGGCGTTTTAGTTAACCGCATTAATAGGCGCCTAAAGCACTTTGCATAAATATCTCCAATCTTAATATCAAGCTTGCATGTAAAAAGTAGAAATGTTAAATTCGACCGCCACTGAGAAAGTTAGTTTTTTCCGTGTTCGTCACAAAATATTGTACTTTAGAAATTTTGTGCACTATCGCGCGGCATGAAGAAATATTTTAATATTCTCTGTTACTTTTCTAGTGCATATTATGAGAAGAAATCTCTAAAAACTGATAAAAAGCAGTATTCACTGTATTAAGTAAAAAGTATGGAAACGAATACCGAAGGAAATCTCTTGGAGATTATGGATTTGGCGCGCACTTTGCGCCAAGAGCAATTATACATACAGCACGAACAAGCAGCATTTGCTCAACTAACGGAAGCTTTATCTGATAACTCAACATCCATAACAAAGGTAGTGATTGTTAACTTTTTGTACTTGAATAATTTTTTAATTATTTTAAATCGTTTTATATATGTTTAGCTGTGATTGGGTAATAGTTATAAATAATTTTTTTTTTTTTTAATAATCCTTAGTTATCCTTTATATGTGCACAGCAGAGAAAAAATCTAAATGATTTGATTGTATCACGTCCAGAATCAGGGCCAGCCATTTGCTGCCGACGAGCTCATCGCTATAATACCGCCGAATTTGTTGAGGCTAAAAGAGTTTTGGATTATGAGGTGAGGTCGGAAAGTAACTACTTAAATATTGCCTAGATGTACAATCTCTTTATTTTCCAGCATGTTCTTGTCTATGAAGATCTGTTCAATTTTTTATATCGTTCGCCCTATTTATTAGCCGCCTCATTGGCTACCGGCGATCGTTTGCCCGCCATTTCTCTGCATCACGTAAATTCTGTTATTCATACAATTACGGTGGGATTATACGGCAATGCTATTAATACCAAGGACGTAGAAATGATTTTAAAGCTGTTGCGCGAACTCATTGATGTACAAATAACTGTCAGTGAAGATAACCCCGTCAAACTTTTACGAGCAAATGCCTGCTCATTTGGCCGGCTGTATCATCGATTAAATGAATCGTTGTTTTCGGCTAAAATCTTCTTGACAGCAGCCCTGTATCAACCTATAATGTCCGTCCTAAGTGAAACTGATACTATGCTGGATATGGACTACGACAAAGTTGTACAAAGTTTCAGCACGAAAGAAAAAATCAAGAGGTATCGTGTGCAATATACATAATTCTCTAACAAATAAATCGATAAACAAATTAATTATTGTAGATTTGGCGATGAAAGTTCCGGCGATTATCGGGAGAATATCGAAAAATTTCATTTAGAAACAATTGAAAAATTACATCAAATCGCTGAAATGTTTATTGAAAATTTATATCGCAACTGGTCCCTGTTTCCGTCAACGCTGCGCTGGCTTATTCAGACTATGTGCCATCAACTGAAGCAAGCTCATCGCTTTTCTGATAAAATAATCACCGAAGTAATCACGGATCTTGTTTTCACACATTTCATCTGTCCGGCCATAATTAGCCCAGATGTTTTTGGCATTGTTGATGCTGCCGTGTCAGAAGCGGTCCGGTTCAATTTAATGCAAATCGCTCAAATTATACAAACAATGGCTTTGAACAAATTCCCTGAAGCGGACACCAAGTATGCTGAGGTGCAGGCCAAATTTGAATCCAACATGGTTGCAAAGCTTTTGGAATTGTTGTTGGAGAGTCAATTTGGTGAAGATGTTGTCGCCATTTCGGCTCAACAAAGTGAGTTTGAGCGCACTCACTGGCTAGCCACCCAGAGTGAATTGTTGAATTTTATAGAATTCTTCAAAATCCTACTAGCCAGTGACGATTTTGAGGTGTCTGAAGAGGAACGAAATAAATTGAAAAAAATAATGGCCAGCCTACCTGACAATGTTCTGGTAAATGGTCATGACGATAATGCTCGCAATGGCAGTTCTCGCGAGAATAGTCCAAAGGATAAATCGAAAACGGCCTTAATCCACTTGAGTAAGGCCACCAAAAACAAACTAGCGAAAACCATAAGTTTCAATAATCACCAGAATGTGAATGTGAATGTAACGGTTGAAAATGTAAGCGATAGCAACCGTAACGGTGCGGATCATTTGTCCCACAATTACAAAAGCTTTAATAATTCTCCCATTCACCAACACCACCACCACCACCATGTAGAAGCAGCGCATTCTAATGACAATGAGCCAGTTTTAGTATTCAACCTGTATACAGGCAGCGAAAATAAATTGCAACCTTTGTCGGAAGAAGAAGTTTTGAAAATGAACAGTATTGGTCAAGAGATGAACAATGAAGAATTGGTGGACGGTGGCAACTATCAGATCGAATCCACTGTTGACAAGTCATCCGTAGTGAATGGTTTCGACGGTATAGATGGCATGTCAGATGTGTTGAGGACTCAACACGATAAAAATTTGAGATTTTCGCTGTCGCATGATGATGCTTCTATTGGTAATTCTGATAATTTGGAGGTGGTTAGTGAGGTACCGTCCAATCACTCAGTTACCAGTTCCTTGGAATTGGAAGAAAACGATCAAAATGACAACCTATCGGATATGGTGTCAGCAAACGTGTCGGGGCGTGGCACGCCCAATATAAGCGGTCGCGATACACCATCATCGCAGGTAACAGACGCAGGCTCCCTGAATAATGCCCTGCCCACGCCGCAGATGCAAAAGTTAATTTCCAAGGCGCGCTCAGACATAGAGGATAAGTTTTGTAAATTTGAGATCAAAAAATTCGTAGGCGATGAAACAGTATCCATTATATCGGATACATGGTCCACGGATGTGTTGGCCAGTGATACGGAAACTGTGCCTGAGGATCGAGATAGGCTCGAGCGCAATTTTGTCCCACCGCTGGTACCCGCTCCTGCTGTACTACCAGGTAATAATAATTTTGATGTACTGACAGGCGGCAGTGGTAGTGGTGGTGGTGGTGGTGGAGTTCCAACGGGTTATCTGGATATCTCAGACCAGAGATCTGAGTCTAATTGGAGCACAGATGTCCTAGCCAGCGATTCAGAGAAATTAAATGAAGTTGATACCGATGACAATGTAAGCATTGCAGCAAGATCCGACACCACCGATGGAGGCGGAATACGCTTTGTTAACGAACGAGATCAGTTAGCAGCTGCAATATCGGCTCCTTGCGGCCGTCAACGATCATCGAACACACCCCATTATTCTATGGCCCGCAATAATCGTGCTCTTCGAATGGGCAACACCGCGTCCAGTGGGCACAAACCACCTATTCTAAGCAATCGCAACACTGACGATGTACTGGGCAGTGGTAGCAGCGGTGGGAATGCAAGTGATCGATCACAGGAGGACAGTGCCTTCTATGATGCAATTAATTCGTATGAAGACAATACCATGAGAGTTGGAAATAATCCTCTTCCCTATACAGGTGTGTCATCGTTGGCACGTAGTTGTATGCGCACCACTAATCAAATGGGCGGAGAAAACACATTTCAGCAGAATTACAAATCGATAGGAAACAGTGACGATAGGGATTCGTACTTGGCCTCCTCACAAAGCACCTTAATCCATAGTGCTGAAAAGATTGAAAAATCCAATCCCAGTGAGGGCAGTGTATCATCTAAAGATCTGATTGATTTTAGCGATTTCTGTGATGTCAAAGATTTGACACCGCCATCGGTACAAGCTCCCGCTCCTCCTCAATCCCCGACTCCAACTCCGACTGTACCCTTGGTGGAGTTACCCTGTACCAGTGAAGATGCCGTAGAACATCGCCGCCTGTCGAATGAACAACGATCCTCTGGCATTGATGGCCGTCGCAATGGCATAATGGCTTTGAAAAGCGGTGTGTGTGACGATGAATCTGTAGGTGGTGCCAGCAGTTTAACACCACCCCTAAGGAAGCATCAAAGTCTCAATTATGAAAATCATGAAATTATGATAAATGCCACTATTCCCAAGCGTGCGTCAGCCATTCCAAATCTGTCGCTCAACTCCATGGAAAAGGACGAGCAACGGATTAAACACGAAATCCAAGAACAAGACATACTTTGTGTCAAAACTGCTGAATTACACATCAACCACGTAATCGTCAACGGTGATCGCAGCGATGGCAATGACATCGGAACGTATAAAAATAATATTGGAAATACTATCTGTCCAAGCATTATGTCCACATCCTTTTCCCAAAAGCCGAGTAAATCAACCGGAGCCATACCGAAGAGTATAAGTTTTGATGCATCAGCGGACAAAACATCACTGACAGCTGACAACAACATGTGTCCACGAACGCGAAGTTCTCGTCATCAATGCAATGCTACGCCGTTAGGTGGGACTGCCAATTCGGGCATATTCAATAAATTGAAACAAGGTATTTTTAAGCATCGCCGCGGCCATAAGACCTCACGCCACCAGGCCAATGGTATTAACGAAGATGTTGCGCAATGTTCGCGCAGTGTGTCCTTCAGTAACAATACGTCAGAGGTTTCATTAGATTTAGTGGATACTAATGGACCACCAACAGAAGAGCGCAGCATCGACTATTACGATGTCAATGAGGATATATTGGCCAAATATCGTCGTAAAGTTAGTACATCAAGTGAGGCGACTAACTCATCGATTGGTAATGGTGTGGGAGCTGGAGCAACAGCGGTTACTGATGCGGCCACTAATCACAATCGTAACCAACAAAGGTAAATCAAGATAAGCGGTCAAAATTTCGCGCAACTCAAATTATAAGCAGATGTAGGTGGCAATGATGCGAATGAATCGTAGGAACTCTAATGCGTAAAAAAATGAAAATTGTTAACTGAGAAAAAATTTTCGTTTCACTGTGGGCGTGCCTTTCGACCGATTTTATCCCATTTTCATACCAATCCACTTGCAAAATCTTTTAATAGTTCTGTACTTATCGATTCTTAAAACTCTTAAGACTTAAGAAGCAAACCAACTTCATTAGATCGCTACCTTGATGGTCATTCAGAATATATTCCACGTACTAAAAAATATTTTTTACTTTTAGTGCCAATAAACAAAACTGCAGTGTTTCTGCCCACGACAAAGCTTTGGCATTCAATGTGGTGAAGAGGAAGATTCGGACCGTGCTGTCGAAGACGGATTTACATTCGGCTGATTTTCGACATACAACGGTAACTACTTTGCATAAACTTGTGTTCGTATGAAAGGCTTTATATTTATAGTGTGTTTGGTTGTTTATTGGTTTGAACAGCATAAAAATTCGTCACCTTTACTAACGTATCTACAGATACAGTTGGCTCAGGCTGTCAATCTGCAAAATTTCCAACAAATGTCGTACGTTTCAGAGGCCATACGTTGCATAGCGTCCCTGGAGAGCGGACAACATGCCCAGTTACTTGAAGAGCTGCAGAACGATTTACAAAAACGTCAAAGCTATCTACAATATTTGATGCGCTATCGTCAGCAGCTCTTGTTAATGATGGAGAATATGGAACAATACGAATCGCGTTTAAGGAGCGAAAGCAGCACATGCAGTCGCCATTTAATGGCCGTGTGTATACATTTGTTTGTCGAGAAAAGAGAAGAAAAAATTGAAATGTTCCAGGAGAACTTTGCTCAATTGACAGCTACAGACGACAAAATCGATTTCATTGAAGAATTCATTAGTAACCTAATGAATGAGTTGATTAGTCCCGGTGGCATACTAAACGGCATGCCGCAGTGGCAAACCGTAGAGGCTCGCACATGCTTAGAACGCATACTATTGCAGCGCGTATACCAGCAGGTGATGTTTCCAAATGATGATGCCGATTTGTCCAGGGATAAGTATGATCTTTAAAACATTTATAAAGTTTTAGGTATGTGTGTGTACCGATTTAATTGTTTAATTTAGAGTATTTTTCGAGCACATACGAAAATTACAAAAAGTTATAACGCCCTCACATTCGGCTTTGTGTATTCCGCCGGAGTATTTGTTTGAGGCCCCTTGGATTTACGCCCAAGAACAACTTTCGTATATATCCGCTTATAAAACACCGCGAGAAAAACTGCTTTGTGTTATGCGGTAAATAATTCATTTCAATAAAATAAACTTTCAATTACTTCACTGCCAGCTACTACTTTTAGGTGCATTTCCGGTATAATAAGTTTACTGCATGTGTCCACTGGTCGGACACCAGCCGCTGATGATATTTTACCCGTTCTAATTTATGTTGTTATAATGGTAAGAAGGTGTACTTAAGTATTTACATTCGATTCGATTTAAAGTTTTGAAAAAAATTTTACTCTTGTCAGGTTAATCCTCCTTATTTATTATCTACCGTGGGCTATATTACGTGTTTTATGAGCAAGAAAATGAGTGGGGAAGAGCAGTTCCATTGGACTTTATTTGGTTCTGTGGTGGATTTTATAAAAACCATGGACTAAGTGGACGTGGACTGCAACATGTTGTCTGTTGTGGGAAGCCCCATCAAATGCTAAAGACATCACATGGCCAAACTATTTTTTATCAATTTATTTATTTTTTATGTATTTATATGAAGACATTATTGCGCTGTAAAACATATATTCCCATGTTTGTTTGTTTGTGTTGTATATTGTTTCTAAAATCATCGATAAGGTATTTTATGGATTTGTTATCATATTGTTTCAACAATTTTATACTCTGCATATAGCAATATTTACAAGATATGTAAGATTAAAATATATATTCGTCTTACCTTAAAGGAAAATGCAGAAACGCGAAATGTTTTTTATTATTCTCACCAAAACAAAAACAAAAAAACAAATGTGGAAATACGAATTATTGGATGATGGGGGGATTGTCTCCGCCAAACCTTCACATTTACAAAATTGTTTACAATTTTTCAAAATTATAAGGCGAATATCTTAGACAGTCTGTAGACAATTTTTTATTTGAAATTGTTAAACAGGCACGCCCACAATTGCACAAAGAACTCTACGGTATAGGACTGTAATTTCAAGGACATCAAAAAGGGGCCCCCTACTAAATTGAACTGGAGGGTAATCCAGATATAGGTAATAATAATAATGCTAGAGTCGATCAATCCCGACCATTTTATACCCACACCACACCACTTAACCCATTAAATTGTGCCACAATTAGTTTAGTTGTATCTGTATACGTGGGGCACTGCCATATAAGTCTTTTTACGAACTGATCTTTATATCTAAAAATGGTCGATCTGATCCAATTTTGAAGGTAAGAATTGCGGTTTTCTTCCATATTATAGAAGGACCTTATATGCGGAGGTGTTCTAAAAATGACCTGATTCGCTCCATTTTCAAAAGCCATTACATGGCCTTGTTCTAAATTTCATCGAAATATCTCAGAAAGTGCAACGCGTAACTTGTGCACAAACTTACTTGGACAGACAGACGTACATGGTTAAATCGATCTAGATTTTGATTCTGAATCGATCGATATAATTGAAGGTAGGTGTGACATTTATCGTTTAAGAGTGACAAACATCCGCACACACCTAATACACCTTTTGCCACAAATGGTGCAAGGTATAACTATCTTGGACTCCCACCATTGTATCGCTAATTGAGTAACAGTGCGAAAACTCCAAAATATAGACAATCTTCTTAACTTTGCTTTTCTAAAGAATGGTCCCTTAGGGGTAAAAACACACACGTAATAATACGTACAAGGGATGGACAAAATAATATAAACACCTGACATACACCAGAGACTTCAAAATATAGAGACGGAGTGTCATGCTCTTAAATTTTGGTGGCAGAATCTCAAGGTTTGAGATGGGTACACTTACGTATTACGTCGTATACAATGCATACAAGCAAATTTATACACAAATATCAAATGTTCGTATACACAAATATGTTTCTTGTTTTGTTAGGCTGACTTGTGTTATCAAATATAGCTTGTGTTTACTACTTTTATATATTTTTTAAAGGATTTTTCAATACTTTTCTACCCCATAATAGAATGAAAAAATTGGAAAAAAAACATCTTTACAAAACATCAAGAAAACATGTATAAATAGTCGAAAAGTGGAAAGGTCGAATGAAGAAAAATAGAAGAAAGCCTTATTTTCACATATTAATTACAATATTTATTTATTCATTCATTCATTCATAATATATAAAATCACATACGAACAAATGTTTGCAATCAATGGTATTCCCTTTGGTTTGCTTATAAGAATAGAAAAAACAACAACAGTGCACATGCGCGTAAAAAACCACTGTCCAAAAGTCTCTAAGTCGCATGCGCCATAATGACAAACATTCGTTTGCATTGTATGTGTAATCTGTGGTATTCCCTTTGCTTTGCATTTGATTTTGAAGTCTCTGACAAAGGTTGATATGTTTAAAAAAAGTCTAATATTTTTATTTCGATTACACGTCTGGTACTACAAGTAAAGAAATAAACACATTTACGTAACACGAATAAACGCTTTGTGGAAATGATACGAATAAAAACAACTTGTTAGTTTTATTATGTAAGTAATTAGGGTATTAAACAAACCACAAACTCCTACAGGCATGAAATTCAGGTGCGGGCCGCATAAATGAAGTTTTCTTGCAATTGTATACTTTGATAAAACTTATATTTAAAAGTGTCTTATATGACATACTTAATATATTTAAACAATTTTGTATTTTAATATAAACGCAGCACCCTCGAAGGTTTCTTTTGATCTGTCAACGTTAAAACATCAGTCAAGGTTAACGGTTTTTTTACAAATGAGAAATGTTTGGAAATGATTAAGAATTACCACCACAATCCTGAGGCGGTGGGTGCAACTTTGAGGGAAAATATCTGATCGGATGGTCACCTTGTTAACTCTGTTTATTTCACTAAGTGCATGTTATGTGTGAAAGAGTGACGGAATATTGTTTCAAATTGATTTTTCTGCAAATACGCTCGCGGTGGTCATATGAACGAGATCGAATCCCGTAATTAAATGTAATGTGCGTACTGCACCTGGATTCTTCTTCTATTTCTTCTTAAAAATGATTTTCATAGAAAGGCTATAATTTTAAACGTTGCCTAGGACCCGCGGGCCTCGTGTTGATCATGCCTGCTTTAATACATAATTTAATATGCATTAATTAGTGTAAAAATATATGTATACGAAATTTATTATACCCATCACCTCAAGGGATACATTTGTATAACACTTTGTGAAAAAGTTTGCATCGCCTAAATGAATACGTCAGACACCGCACAAAGTTTATATATTTTGAATCAGTATCAAATACCGAGTCGATTAGGTCTGTATGTCCGGTCACAAAAATTGACATATCCATTCCAAGCTTGACAAATGTTGGTGAAGTTTGTACGCTGGTTAGTATTACAATTGGGCAAAATCGGTCAAGAGACACGCCGTTGCGTGCATGTGTCCAGCCACTTACTTGTTTTCTATTGACTCTTAATTTCATATTTAGATAATTCCACGTCTGGACCATTCATCAGATATGCATTTATGTACATTTGCGTTAATACCAAAACATGGTGACGCTTGAAATACTCCAAGTCATCTGGACCCAATGGTGATTTTTTCACATCCACAAAACAATGCGTAACGGTTTTCGTACACGAACTATATCTGTAGGGTGGTATAGCTTCAATCACCTCACCCTTGCCAGCCCTTATAACATTTTTTAAAGCATCAACATTACGACCCTTTAGATGTAAAATGGCCCGAAAACCAGTAAAGGCACCCACTTCACCATTCAACGAATTGGAGGATAAGTCTTTGCGCCATCTGTGGGCGGCCATAGCAATAAGCTGTTCTTCGGCTGTTAGATGCGGTAAATTCAGCGCCTTACAGTTACCCCACTCGTACAGTTCTTCGTCTATGAAAACGTTTTTGGCGAAACACTCCTCAATGTACTTAAGGCTGAGTATCCATTTACCGGAGGATATGCAACCTAGCATTTTCTCAGCGCGATTGGGACGTTCAATTAAAAAATGTGTACATTCCGGATCGTAATTAACTAGATTTTCGCAAATCTAAAAACCGTTCGGATACATTAAAATCATACGAGTTCGCTAATTTTTTTATGAATAATAACTCACCTCACCGCCCAGTTGAAGGATCTTTCCCATAATATCATCCCTAGTTTGCTCCTCGGAACAGGAGATACTAAAACAAGGAGTACCGCGATATTGCATGGTGGGCTCTGTTTGCTTCGAACGTCGTTGATTCGCAAATTCGGCCGGATCGCGCCACCCCACCATTTCGTCAGAGTGCAGTTGTTCCGACTCGAAAGGCTGCACATAGAGGGCTTCTGTTTCGCTTTCAAGCGTAGTCCTCTGGTTATTGGCTCGTGCACGCTTCAAACTTTGACGGCGTGATGCACAATTTCGCAAATAATCAGTGATTTGTTTAATTTCGGGTGTATCCTTCGCTGACCTTTGTTCACTTTTGGACGTAGAGGTGTTGCCGTCATCACTTAACGTAGATTCGTCGAAAGTTAATTTATCGAAATTTATGGTGGATTTGCCATTTAGAGAGGCTCGTTGACCCACACCATTTGGACTTTGTGTGTTGGGGATAATAATGGCAGATGGCCGAGGTGCACAACTGCTTGCACCATTTGTGTCAATATTTTGGCCAAATACGGAGCGTGGCTGCATGGTATGCTCGGTACTTGATTTGTGATGAAGTGGCGTATTGTTATTGGTGGCGGTGGGTGTCATATCTGGAGTTTCCTTGCGCCTGTCATTATCATCATAATTGAACGGTATACCCATAGCTTCGAAAGTAGCTTTCAAAACTCGCCTACGCACCACTTCAATCGGAGTATCGAGTTTAATTTTTTTTTGAGGCAAACGCCAACGCTTCTCAAACTCCGCAGCCATGCGTTTTTCGAATTCTGGCGTTGTACAAAAATCTGGAATGCCCTTTGGTGTAGGCTTTTGAATCGGGGTACAAGCTTGTCGCCTTATGCGTTCCAACTCTGGCGTCTGATTATTTCTCAATTCTTCCAGTACCTCCTTCAAACACTCACGCTTAGCATCGTCATCCAGTTCCGCTATAATTTTCTCCAAGTAGGGAAAATTATACGAAGGTCTATTTATAGGTGTATGAGGAGAATTGGAATTAGATCCCGTGGAAGGTCGTGGCGCATGTGTTTGACCGGCCAACTCTACAACGCGTTTATTTCGCAGGGGCGTACATGTGTCAGCAACAGTAGCTGCTGCCATTTGGCAATCCAAGTCATTCATGTCCCTTTCTACTTCATGACCACAAGATTTTGGTGTTGGTAAGTGGGGGGATGTGGGGAAGTCATCAGGACTTCCTTCAACCAAATAATCATGAAATGGAAGTTTTCTACCCTCCTCAGCACACCGCAGTAGCCATGCCGAGGTGACTACTGGATAATTCCATTTAATGGCTCCCTCGTATTTGGTGCCCTTTGCGCTGGGACACACCAACAACGGCTTCTCTTTCTTCACAAATGTCTTATTCACTGTGGCCCCCAACAATTGAGCAATGGAATCTATGAAGTCTCTCTCCAGATCAGAATACATGGAAACGACCACAGTCATGCCTATTAAAGGTTGTGATTCTGCCGTGTGTGGAATGTGCTTGTGATAGTATTCTATAGACACGAGCTTGTTCTCTTTCATACAACTCTCCTGAAACGAAATTGAAATAGTTCAACTATGTTCGCAACCTCAGTGCGATGATATAGTCACTAAACTTACCACATACAATTCAGTCACTATGTTTTTAGATTTAACGGGTAAACGTTTGGAATCCAAAGTGCGCTCAAATGATACGACAGTATAATCTACAGGATCCGTAAAACTGGCCGTCACAACATTGCCGCGCACTGCCTCGCATTCCGTTACCAAATTCATATAGAAATCGTCGGGGAAGTGATTTTTATAAACATACAACGACATGCCTTGAAAAAAATCTAAATTCTCGTAATCCACAGTTAGCTGGGAGATACTCGCCATATCCGAAGGATTAGGTACTACCGATTGCACTGGCGCCTGTATTGGTTCATTATTGATTTTTGTAGCGCTAAGCATTGGCACGGACGCAACAGGTTGATTTTCTTGAGAATATTGGGCAATGAGATTTTCTTCTTCCACATCATGTGGCAACTCAGTGGAGGAAGCCAGTGGTGTGAGTGCGTGCGCGTGTGAGTGTTCTTTTTCTCTTTCCAACGCAGTTTCTGGACTGAACAATTTCTTTTTGATCGGCTTTCCCGGCTGTTTGAAACTATGATTCATTGAACGCAATGTTTGCTTCGAAGATGGAGACGGAGCATCTGGTTCTCTAGCAGCAGGCAGTGAAACTCGATACATCGCTTCACTAGCGGGATGGTTTAGTTTTATGCTTTCCAATAGCCAATCCAAGCGTACAATATGAAGTGTGGTCAAGAATTTGTATTTTTTCCAAGCATTGAATTCATTATCAAGCAGTTGTCCCACAATGATGTGCGTAATCTTTTCATTTATTAGATCGTAGCGAGTTGCTCCTCCAACATTTAAAATGCGATTTAATTTCTCTTTCTCTTCTACATGGAATCCACTGAGGTAGATGCAACAGCCATCTAAAAAATTTCCCGCCTTTTTCGCTTCCTTGTGACATATTTTCTCGTATATTTTGCGATAATGCATTCCGGGTGTGTTTTTCTTTAAATTCCTACTTAAGGAAGAAGGAGCTGCAAAGTTTGGAACGGACTTTTGCGTATCATTTATGGAGGAGCAGGCGGTGTCATTCACAGTGGTAGCCATCACGCTAGAAGCACGATTTGAACCCAAAACACTGATACGTGAAATATCTGAAAGTTGAGTATTCTCAGTCATTGTAAAGTCGGGCACACCTTGGTCGGCCTTGGTTGGAGTAGACACCTTCAGACATTTCACTTGATACTGTTTGGTTGGCAAAGCAAAACCTCTCTGAACACTATCAACGATCCATTCCGGTGTCAAGATGTCCTTTTTGAAGCGAACAGCTGCTTGATATTTGTCGGAATTACATTTGTCCTTTTCCGTAATGACAATATCCACCAATTGAGAACGGAAAGCACCATGGTAGGTGCCGCCATTTTGATTTACCAAATGCATAATTTCATTTTTTTTGTCCGCCTTGAGGCCGGTGCATGTAATGTTGATGCCAAAGAACACTGGCAATATATACTTGTCAAATTGCCCATCTGTTGCTTTGATGTTATATTCTGTCGAACTCCTCTCCCATACACATTGCACCCAATTGGCATGCATAACCGGAATGCCATTCAACGTGGCATATTCATACTTTGACGACTTGATTGTATTGGATATCAAATGTGTTATGGATCTCCCCAAATTCTGGAAGTAGTGACCGCCCATCCATTCTATTAACAGTTTTACGCGTTCCTTTTCTGCTGGAGTTATACCTGAGGCGGAAACATTTACATTTTGCATGGCATTGGTATAAACCGGACTGGTGCCCAATGGTATAGGTTCAGCATTTTGTAAACAAGTTATAAGACAAGATGGACCCACAATTAAGCTTTTTGTCTGTTGTAATTGCTGAAAAAAGTCGCCCTCAAAGCGATCGAATACAAATACATCTTTCTTTGAAAGTTTTCCGGATGCTATTAGCGGAAAGCCCTCACTGGCCTTAATTTGTCTGATATTTTCTTCCGCTATATGTTCTTTCAAACAATTTATAGCATTTTGCATATCCTTAGAAGCTTTATGTGCTTGATCGCCGCCAATATCGGCGATGGATGACGTAGTAACAAAATATGCATTTATTGTATTATCTAAACTCATTTGGATAAATAAGATGTTTGCTTATTAATGAAAATTAAAAATTTATCTTCTTTTTCAAATATACTATGTATGAATAATGCGCCAAAAACTACAGGAGGTGCTAATAAAATGATAACTAACGATATTATTTATCGTTCTTGATTCAAATAAGTGACATTATGTTAAAACATATAATTTTTAGGCTACATAAGTTACATCTACCAATTTTTGATTTTGAGAATATTAAGTCATAATAAAAAGACAAATTGTTGTATTTCTACATGCTACAGATAAACCACAACTATTCAGCATATAGAAAGTTTATTGGGAAGCATTCCCAATGAGAGAGATGAAATAAATGTACAGATAATTATTTAATTAAATAAATAAATCTTATATTACTATATGATATTTTAAAATAAATGAGAACAATGAAAAATAAATAAATTGCCTTTAATACTAAAACCACAATGCGCTGACTTGTAAGTGTATTTGCTAACTTCACGCTTCTTCAGATAAACTAGTTCAAATAATACCACTTGAGGTCTTGTTGTGTTCAACATTTGTGCTAAACAGTTGAGTACATATTATTTATATACTTTTTGTCTCACCCGATTTCTTTCGCTTATATTGAATATTATTGTAATAAAATAAAAATTATTGTAAATAAAAGAAATGTTTGCATAAATTGGCTTCTTAGGAAGAGGAAAATAAAAAAGGCAACAATTATTTGAGCTAGAACACATTGCAGAAAGCGTTCTTAGTTAATTGGGGTAAATATTGAAAGTAAAGAATTCTTTCTCTTGTTTTCTTGATTACATGGGTATGTGTTGTGTGTGCAAAAGATAAATATTCTTATAACTTTTTATATAGGTATTAGGCTGAAAACAAAAACAATGATGGATAATAGAAAGTGTAGCTAATTCCCTAAAAAAACAATGTCTATAATATTAAAAATTTCATATAGCATCAATAATACCAATAATCAAATGTGGTGTGTCGTTCTTTGTTACATTTTTTTACATTGGTTGTTATGTGTCACTCAGAATGCACCATTAATTATTACTTAAATTTGTCTAATAATGGTAGTGTTTAGAGAGGTGTTAACGATGTGGTACTAGTTTGATCCGTGCCGCATATATTGAGATTCGATTAAGTAAAATAAGTATCGTTTATGACGCAATAGAAAATGTTAAAAAATAAAAATAAGCCAAAATGTATCAATCAGTCGTAACAACAATAAGGGTGGGTTTTAATAAGAAAAACAACTATTGTACACACATTATTTTTTAATATAAGTTTAGGATAATTTCTAAAAAATTCATGTCCTTTACTCTAATAGATTATTCGTTCTTCGTCCTCTTTGTGTAATTTGTGTAACTTTCGTTTTACATATAAATTGAATAATACAAATGGAACCTGATGATGTAGAAACTACGTCGGGCAGTGCAATGTCAAAAATTGGAGCACTTTTCACTTTTACATCTCCAGCTGTAAAGAAACTGTTGGGCTGGAAACAAGGTGATGAGGAGGAAAAATGGGCAGAAAAGGCAGTTGATAGTCTGGTGAAGAAATTAAAGAAACGACCAGGAGCTATAGAAGAATTAGAACGCGCTTTATCATGTCCCGGCCAACCATCTAAATGCGTCACCATTCAACGCTCTTTAGATGGCCGCTTACAGGTGCGATTATAAAAAAATTTTATTATCAACTAATGAACCAGTATGGACACTATCCAGTTAAAATTCTATTTTTTTATATGTCCAAACAATTATTAATCCCAGTCTACCAATTTATATATTTTAGGTTTCCCATCGTAAAGGTCTTCCGCATGTAATCTATTGTAGGGTATGGCGTTGGCCAGATCTACAATCACATCATGAGCTAAAGCCGCTGGAAATATGCCAATACCCCTTTGGCGCCAAACAAAAGGAAGTCTGCATTAATCCGTATCATTATAAACGGGTAGAAAGTCCAGTGTTGCCGCCAGTTTTGGTGCCGCGCCATTCTGAATACGCTCCCGGCCATTCAATGTTGTCATTTAATCAAATGCCAGATTCAAGCTCTATGCCACACAATATTAGTTACACTACGGCTGGATTTAATTCTCATCTTACTCATAACAGTCAGCGATTGGGTTCGATCGGTAGTCCAAATTCGTTGAATTCCAATCCGAATTCACCATACGGCAGCATGGCTGAAACACCACCGCCAGCTTATAGTCCAACAGACGATGGTAGTTCAAATAATCCAAATGAAAGTGTCCAAGTCTTGGGTGCACCTACGGATAATGCAGCTCCCGTCAGTTATCAAGAGCCATCTTATTGGGCCTCCATTGGTTACTACGAGTTGAATTGTCGTGTGGGTGAATTATTTCAGTGTAAGACCAATTCGGTAATCGTAGATGGCTTCACCAACCCATCTAATAATTCGGACCGCTTCTGCCTAGGCCAATTAAGTAACGTTAATCGGAATAATACAATAGAAAACACACGTCGCAACATAGGTGAGTATATCGAATTAAAAAAAGCTTGACTGCTTAATTTTAGTCAGAGTCAGAGCTGATTCACTTATGAAATATGAGTATTTTTTAATCTCATCGATAAAAATTTTTAGGCAAAGGTGTTCACCTTTATTATGTGGCTGGCGAAGTTTATGCCGAATGTCTGTCGGATGCGGCAATTTTCGTGCAATCACGCAACTGCAATTATCACCATAACTTCCATCTCAGCACTGTATGCAAAATACCACCCGGATGTTCATTGAAAATCTTCAATAATCAAGAGTTTGCTCAACTCTTATCCCAATCGGTTAACAATGGATTTGAAGCTGTATACGCTCTAACTAAAATGTGCACGATACGCATGAGCTTTGTAAAGGGCTGGGGTGCTGAATATCATCGTCAAGATGTTACATCTACACCTTGTTGGATTGAAATCCATTTGCACGGTCCATTACAATGGTTGGATAAAGTGCTCACGCAAATGGGGACGCCACACAATGCCATTAGTTCAGTGTCTTAAGAAAGCTTCTACTAGCAAAGTGTTAACTTTTGTTTGCATCAAAGCATATTCATCACTATACGATATTTTTCAATAATCATTAAATAATAAGCGATCTTCCTTTAGTTTTTAGATTTTCATTTAAAAATCTTTCTTTACAGATTAATTTTTTCTCATTTTTGTAAATTAGTGCCTATATGCCGCAAATGTACTTCTTACCTTCGATAAATACTATTTACGATTACGATTAATTTTTCGCAATACATTACAAAATACAAAAACAAAAATGATATTTTCTTTGTGCGTTAAAATGTACTCTAGCACGTATTATTCTGTGGTTAAAGGGGTCCTTTGTAAAAGTTTGATTTGGTTGCATAAAATGTTAGAACATTAAAAAAAGGGCAAATCTCCGCTCTATATAAAATAAGGGTATGTCAAATTAAAAACAAAGTCCGAAAAATGACATTTAATCGATATAAATTTCTTCGATCAAAACACCGATTATTCGATTTAAATCGTATTTTAACCATATTAGTGTAAACGCGCTATACGTATTTTCGTTGTTATATTAGCTCCGACTTTTTTCTAGGGTTACCAAGTTGCTTCCTATGGCATAAGTATTTTTATTGTAAAAATAAATGTCGAACACGTCACCTAGAAAATAAAGGATTTTATCCAAAAAAATTAGCAAAGAACTCTGAATTAATATTTCCATCACTCAGAAAAAGAAAAAGTAATTGTTGGTAAAGTGTTAATAATGGTAAATAAGAATATCGTTCCCTAGATAGATTGCCTTGTTTATAATGCTGAAATTTTATTGGTATAGGTTTTGGTCGCAGCGGCGATATGCACGAAAAATGGCAAAGGTAACAATTGCATATTTGACTCGTGATTTAGTATTTGCGAAACCAATCCAATCAAATTTTTATATCTTAGTGGTCATATCGAGACAATTTGTGGAAATGACCAAAGCACGCATAGAGGGCTTGCTGGCAGCTTTTCCCAAGTTAATGACGTCTGGTAAGCAGCACACGTACGTTGAAACAGATTCTGTACGTTATGTGTACCAACCCATGGAAAAGTTATACATGCTGTTAATAACCACCAAGGCCAGCAATATATTAGAAGATTTGGAAACTTTACGTCTGTTTTCGAAAGTGGTCAGTACGACATGTTATGTTTTCTCAAAAATTGTACGAAAAAAATATTCTTTAGATACCCGAATATTGCCACACTTTGGAGGAAAAAGATATCCTAGATAATGCTTTCAATTTAATTTTTGCCTTTGATGAAATTGTCGCTTTGGGTTATAGAGAGAGCGTTAACTTGGCGCAAATAAAAACTTTTGTCGAGATGGATTCTCATGAAGAGAAGGTTTATCAAGCGGTGCGGCAAACGCAAGAGCGTGAAGCCAGGCAGAAAATGCGAGAAAAAGCAAAAGAGTTGCAGAGGCAACGCATGGAAAGTGCCAAACGTGGCGGAACATCCAGCGGGGTGGCCCGATCAAGTGGTGGTTTCAGTTCGGAAGGTTTCGGTTCCAGTGGCAGTGGTATGGTTATGTCTGGTATCAATAGTACAGCTTCCATAGAAATGGATAACAAACCCTTAGTACCAAAACCACAGTGAGTTGAATAACAATTTCCTCTCTCACGTTATTTTATGAAATGTTTGCAATTTTCACAGAAAGCCTATATCGCGAAACGCTTTGAAACTGGGCGGTAAATCTAAAGATGTAGACAGTTTTGTAGATCAATTAAAGAGTGAAGGTGAAAATATTTCGTCATTAACTCCGGTACCGGTGGGCAGTAGTCTTGCGGCGATCAACGCAAAAGCTAAAATTATTTCCGACATACATACCGAGAGGTGAGTGGTTGTTAGCTTTTTGGGTTATTACGAATTTTGGGTCAATTTTAACTCAATTTCACGTGTATTTACATATAAAGTGTGCACCTAAAATTAGAAGATAAGTTGATGGTTCGCGTTGGACGGGACGGAGGCCTTCAGCAATTTGAGTTAACAGGTCTTTTGACGCTTCGCATAACGGATGAACACCTAGGACGCATTAAGGTTCATTTGCAAAATAACGATACGCATGGCATACAATTGCAAACGCATCCCAATGTTGATAAAGAATTATTTAAGAGCCGGTCAATAATTGGTTTGAAAAACCCCACCAAACCGTTCCCCTTAAATACGGATGTTGGCGTCTTGAAGTGGCGATTTGTAACCCAAGATGATTCCGCAATACCACTGACAAGTAAAAAACATTTATTTACATGCTAATCCTCAGGGCCCCTAAAAATAATTTGATTCATTCATTAGTCAATTGCTGGCCTTCAGAGAATGGCGAAGGCGGTTGCGATGTTAGTATTGAGTATGAACTGGAAGCACAGCACTTGGAATTACAAGATGTAACCATTGACATACCATTGCCGTGAGTTAAATGATAAAAAGAATAGAATTTTATGTTATAAATATTTTCGCGATGCGTTTTAGTATGAATGTCCAACCAAATGTGATTGAATATGATGGCACCTATAATTATGAAGCACGTAAACATATATTACAATGGAATATACCAATAATAGACGCTACTAACAAGATGGGTTCCATGGAGTTCAGTTGCAATTCCTCCATACCCGGCGATTTCTTTCCAGTTCAAGTAAGAATCGATATCACTGCAAATTTTTAATTTATACAAGATTGAATGTGGAATCCGTTGCAGGCTAATTTTGTGTCGAAGACACCATATGCAGCTTTAAGTGCTAAAGATGTAAACTTAGTGGATGATGAGACTTCGGTTAAATTTTCAGCAGAAACCCTACTCCTTGTTGATAAATATGAAATTGTTTAAACGATTCACTCCAAACTTTATTCCACTATGTATTTATCATTATATCAGATATATGTATACACTCATGCAAATGCATTGTTAAAAACGTACGCATTACACATATACATATAATAAAATATGATTTTGAATTTTTCTTAATTACTCGTTATTTTATATGACTTTGGATTAAACGTAAACGCTTGAATATGCCAGATGTCTAGATCGCAGAAAGTGGTAGAATGGGAAAATTAAAAATTGTAAATATCAGAAGTACAACAAAATAATTGACTAAATAGAACTCAGCTTTCGTGTCGAAGATCCTTTGGTATATGGTTTAAATAATGGTCAAAACAATATTAAGACGATTGTAAAACTGCTGGGTTTTCTGCAAATTATTCAAAACTATCTATTGGACAAGTAATATTGTACAACGTGCAAAGTTTTTTCAGAATTTTGATGAAAACATTTTCCTTAATTATTAATTAACTTTCTATTAAACTAGACCACCTAACTAGTTCATTTAGTAGGGTCACATCTCCAAAAAAATACAGCTGATATTGTTTTTATTACATTGTAGTAATTTTATGACTACGCCTGCAGGCAGAATTTTAAAACAAATATAGAAAAATGGAACAGCATTTGGATAAGGCGCTCTACGAAATGTAATATTCTGCGTGATTAATAAATAATTTCTCAAGTACATAGTGTTTCTCTTTCCCAGAGTGTCACAGCCAAATACAATAGGATGTTTAATATCTAATCGGCAAGGACTCTGTCTAGGATGTAAATGAAGTTTTAGAGTATGCACAAAAAGTTCTTAATGCATTGTTTTTGTTTCTGTTATCTATTCCAGATAAGGGTAAAATAAATCCTAATATGTCCGGCATTGCTGTGGCCATTTCAGAGAAGGCGTGCAAATTAGAACCAAATCAAAATCCACCCAAGATTATTTTACACAGTGGCAATAAGTACATATTTATAAATTATATTTAATACAAACTGATGAGAAATTTATTGTGCGTAATTTGCAGACGGTGCATTATTCAAAAGGATGGCGACATAACTGGCGTCATTTATAAGCAAAGCAACACTTAAATTATTGAAAGTTTAATAGTTATTAAAAATCTTTAGGAATATGCAAGATTATCAGCTATCTTCAACAATTAACCATGCACCTGCTGCTTCCACGTGTGATCAAATGTTAATTATTCTATTGAAGAGTCCTTTTAGGCCGTAAGCTATTGAGTTGGGGGCCAACTACTACTTTTTTTGCAGTTTTATGATTACGTAGCCTATTCTTCCAAAGCGAATAATAAAAGTATATACATTTTATACATCAAAATATTTTATTTGCTTCAATTTAATTCTCTAACGAAGAAACCTGAATTTTGCCGATGCCGTGACTGTTATCTCTTTACGCCCCCTAATGATGTATGTATTACCTATCAATTTACAAGTTAAATAGAAACTTGTCTGCGGATACTGAAAATGTTTCTATGATATGTCAGCTCAATATTACGTCCCATCTACGCATTTATATATATGAGCATACCTGCCAGTGCATCCACTACAAAGGCTATTCCATATACATTGTCATTATGCATATGCGTAGGTGTGAGTATGCTCATGTGGTCCAATCGCTACAAAATACACTAATTGACATCAGTTGGAAAGACGTGCTTAATGTTCAAATTTGCATTACTAATGTGTATATAAGTGTATTCGCCACATTGATTATTAAGTATGCATGTGCTTCTTACCACTCCTACTCTTTAAGGCTTTTTGGAAGCGAACAACTACTTGCTGCCGCAATGGTGAAACAAATCTACAATAACAGTAAGAGTTAATGACTGCTACTAATTAATTTAAATAGTTTCAATAATTTCTCAATAATTTTTTTGGTAATATTTTTACCCTACCTGAAGCAATTCAAATATTCACCTTTGGTGTACACACATTATAACGACATGTGTGCACTTAAAAATTACACCAAACTACATTAACACCTTGTCTGGGGAATATGTACTTACTTCAATAAAAGTTAGTTGACATGTTTAGTATCCCTACCCAAAAAAGAGATTTTAAGCCCAAAAAGTGCAAAAAAAACTTTTATATATCACACTTGGAATCAATGTTGGTGTACAATGTTAACAACAATTGCTATAATATAGTGTGGGAGGGTGTGTGGAGTCCATCCCTAAGTGTAGTAGGAGAACACTTGAAAGATTTGTGAAAGACTTTTATAGAAAATTCTCTAAACATATGTGCATGCACCTATACAGCTACACACTTAGGGACGGAGTATATGAACTTAAACATATTTTTATACCCTCCACCTTAGGGAAGAGGGTATATTCACTTTGATCATCCGTTTACAACACATCGAAGGAAGCGTCGGAGACCCCACAAACCATATATATTCTTAATCAGCATGAAAAGAGAAATCGTTTGAGACATGTCCGTCCGTGTGTCCGTCTGTTGTTGGCACTCTCACGGTCGTAATTTTTGAGATATCAAATTGAAACTTTTCATACGTATTCTTAGTTCAATTTCGCTGTTCCGTATTGAAATTGGGCAAAATCGGTTAAGAGACTCGCCCACAATAAACGAAAATCTCATCATACCTCGAAAAAATTGTATCTTAAAAAAATTATATATCGCACAATACTATGCCTATCAAGTTAAAATTTGGTATATATATAAAGGGTACCGTTATCCAACACTGTGCCAAAAATGGGCGTGATTGAATAACGCAAACGCCTATAATTTAAAAAAAACACTATTTGCGTAAGTACATGAAATACATAAATATGGCAATAGGAACTTATTTTTTAGAGAATTACAAAAGGTGGAGGGTATTTAAGCTTCGGTCTTAACCGAACTTTTCTATCTTGTTTTGTTTTGTTTTGTTTCAATTTTCGCTCTCACTCACAGGATATCCTTTACGAATGGATTTTATAAAGCGAGAGCCTCTAACTTGAATATTAAAAAATAATAATAAGTTCTTAGCCTTGCAAATCCTTAAACAGGATCAGGTTCTGTATTTATTTATATAACACTTAACTTTCATTTATCTTTTTTTTTTGGCACACACCATACGTATATAGACATATATTATGCATGCGTACAGATGCATTTAAGTAGTTTGGGAAAGCGGAAAAAATTATATTTTATATGTTAAACATTAAATTTTATCATAAGTACGTGATCTCCTATACTCTCGTCCTGTGCAGAATTAATGTTCATACATCGATATAACTGTAGGTGCAGAGAATATTTGTATGTATTGTTTTTTTATAAGATGATCAGTAACTGAACTTTTTGCGAACAAACAAACTTTTCTTTAGTGTAAAAACTTTTGAATAAAATTTTTTTTATTAGTTTGAAATTTTTATTTATTGTGTTATAGAAGGAATTCTATACAAATATGTGTGTGTAATATTCAAGTGAAGTGATTAAAGCGATGCTATAACACATGTACTAAATTTTTTTCCATTTTTGTCAAACATTTAGAAAATATATATAAAATATTCAGGTTCGATTTTTTTACCAGCGCATAAAGTAATCTAACAAATTGACTCGAATATGAAAAAGTTTTAAAAAATATTATTTCTAAATTTCAATTTTTTATAAAATAAAATAAAATGTCATCATAATTACTGTACCTTCCTACAACCTACAAGGCCGGAATTATAACCATCTTATAAATTTCTTATACCGAACAACCAAATGTATTCTTTCCTAAGTTTAGTCAAAATCTTATACTCTATCAAGCTCGAACATTTAATACCCCACACCACCAAAATCCTTAAATTATGCTACAATTACTTTTGTTGTGTCACATAAGTTACTTCGTGAAATATAATTATATGGGGAGAGGTTCTAGAAATGGTCCGATCGGGTCAAAATTTGGCACAGCTAAATACAAAGGTAATGAATTATTTTTCATTAAATTTTGTCCAAAAATATAAAGAAGTGCGATTTTATCCATATAAAGGCTTCTATTATAATAGGAGTTTATATGAGAAGCGGTTCTAAAAATCCGGTTTACTTTCAATAGAGTTTCTCTTTGGACCAATACATATCCTTGCATCAAATTTCATCGAAATATCTCAAAACATGCCACTCGTAGCTTGTGCACAAATTGACATGGACACACAGATGGACAGACGGATATAACTAAATCGATTCAGATTTTAA
The DNA here is from genome assembly GCA_963978525.1 of Ornithomya fringillina. Taxonomy (NCBI): domain Eukaryota; kingdom Metazoa; phylum Arthropoda; class Insecta; order Diptera; family Hippoboscidae; genus Ornithomya; species Ornithomya fringillina. The sequence goes on from OZ021693.1 coordinate 13,490,268, forward strand.
TTTTGAATTGATCGATATGATTGAAGGGTGTGGCATTTGCCGCTTGAGAGTTACAAAAATCCGCATTCACTTAATATACCCTTTTCCACAACAAGTGCAGGATATAAAAAAAGTTTATGAAGAAACAAGTAAGAAAACTAAATTTGGCTTAAGCCAAATCCCTCCACATCCACAACAGAGGGCGTGGCAAATATATTTATATTGGGCTAATAGAGTCAACAACAGAAGGTCACACGGACACCCGGACATACATTTCGAAATCGTTTCAGTTTTTGGTGCTGATTAAGAATATATATACTCTGTAGGGTCTCTGTGTAGGGTCTCATCCTTTTCGGCTTTGCAGATGGAAGAACAAACTTAGTCTATATTTGAATCTCCACACACAGGTGTGGAGGGTATAACAAAAAAGAAAAAACAAAAAACAAAAGTTAAAAATTTTGGTTTTTATTTCATTCGCTTACTATTAACACAATGCTTTCCTATTGAATACATTTGTTGCGTTTTCGTTATTTTCTCTAAATTCACACAAAACAGACTATTTTTATTAAGAAGGAGACAAAGGATGAAGAGCAACAACGTACATATTATCATAAAACACGATACATTCATTCTTCTTCTTCTTCTTACTATGCTCCTTTATAAGTATATGTAGTGTACATAAATATTAATTTTCATCAACAGTTTCACCATCAGCTTCTTGTACGGGACCTGAGAATATGTAATTATCACGACCAGATATGCCCGTACCGCCGGCATCACCCAACCATGGATACACATTCGGACATTCGCGGCACGTCTCCATGTAACGGGTGTCGGTGATATTCTGTTCAGGAATTTTAAATGGCAAAGCGCATGTATTCCAAATGTTGCACGGTTTAGAGGCGACCGCAACATTCTTATCACATTTCCATGCATCAATGGTGTTGACGTCACGTAATTCCTTGGGATCCGTCATGTATTGTAACATTTGTGTAACAGTTAATACGTAAACATCGGGCCTGCAAGTAAATAAACAAGTGTGGATGTGAAAATAGAATTATATGGGGTGAAGTGGAGTGGGGTTGGTTAAGCAATGGTTCAAATTAAACCATTTGCACAAGCACACAAAGAATACTTTGTTTGATTTTAACAGAGGGAAAAGTTTATTCAATGATTTGTTTTTGCCAAATAGAAAAATGTCATATTCGACCTTCGACCTACGTGGGAGATACCCTCCACGTATATACGTAAAAAATGGACGTGAATAATATGACTATTAAAAGAAGTAAAAAAATTAAGCGAAATCTTAAATACCCTCCACATTTGCATACAAACGGTGCCCTTCCAATTCCACCTTTTAGTGGTGTATGCGTAACGTGCATTATAGAGTCTCTGACGCCTCCTTCCGGGTGTTGCAACGTCAATAACAAACTTAGTACACCTCCATTTTATGTGAAGGGTATAAAAACTTGAAATTTAGGGAAATTTCCTTTGCGTGTCTTGTATGCAGAACCATTCGTCTCATATTACGCTTTTGATATTTGCTATTTTACTTTACTCTTTACTTCTCCTCCGACTCTCTCCATCACTCGCAAATCTTTGCTTTGTTAAACCATTTATTAATGCATTTACTGTCACATAATTACAGACAAATATATACACCTATACAAGTAAACAAGTACGTTTAAAAATATTGATGCTTTCATTGTTCGATTCTTTGCTCAGTTTTGCTTTGTTTTGTGTCCGAGGTGAAGGGAAAGTTTTTGCTGCACTAATTAAAAATTCCACAAATAAAGTTTTCTCTTCTTGAACCCTTCCACAGCAATGGTGTCAACCACCTACTAAAAACTCTAAACGAAATGCACAAACATAATAGCATGGAGACAATAACGCGCACACAGTCAGCCACATGCACACCTTGCCATGCTTGCCCGATTTTAAACAAAAACAAAAATTATTTGCATACATACAAACATCAGTTGGAAATATCATTTGAGAAGAAAGTAATGTGCAGCGAGGACGGCTGAAGTTGTAGGAGCAAGCGACGGCACAAAGGGCGGGAGAAGGGAAATTCAAGAAATTCAAACAAAAAGCTGCCATAGAATACAATTATTCAAGCATTCAATTATTTTGGCTTTCAATAATACAATAAAGATATATTTCTCTCCCTCTCTCTCTCCCCCTCTGCCCCCTTCCGTTCATTCTCGTTAACTTTCCCACATTTGTTAAGAAAAGTTTAGCGGGCAAATTATTACATAAGGATTGCATTTAGAAAAGCAAATGAATATGACTGCAGTTATGTTTCAAAGCTAATTTGCATAAATTGAGGTTATACCATAAACCATATGTAGATTTGTGATAGTTGGAAGGCGATGAACGGTTTATATACGGCAGAAGGCCAATGTGTTAACATGATGCGAATGGTGCAACAGAAGGCGGGCTAAATGGCGGGATATAGTAATTTTAACTTTAATGTAATTAACGGTTAAACCAATTAATTATATTTTGTCGCATACATTATTTGTGCGATGAAAGGGTTTTTATTGCGATATCAAAAATGGCGTCGCCGCCAGGGTATAATAATTTGTTGCAGTAGTATTTGTTATAAAATACACGTGAGTGCATAGTCAGTCCCGTCACACATCCGTCTTGTCGTAAAGTCAATAACGCTGAGGCACATCCACCACTTGCATATAGATGTAGGCGACATTTTTAGTTGTAGATCAGACGGTGCTTATTCGGGCCTCTGTTGCGGCGAAATAGAGATTAAGATGGACCCAAATTTGAATCAATCGTGTACCTTATTGGTACATATATCCATTTTAATGGGAATTGGAATTGAATTTTTTTTTTAATGAAATGTTCAACGGTGAGCGTAATATTACGTATCAGCTTGCAAGTAAAGTTTTTCTCCGAGTAAATTATGGGCGTGTCTGTTATCTGTTCCCACTTTTAGACACATCGATCCAACTTTAAAGCTTAATTTTTGTGACAGATAAATATACTTTTGGCTATTGTGGGTGTGGCTCTCGACCGATTTTGCTCAATGTAAATGGTGATGTGGGTGCATAAATTCAGTTCAATATCTGAAAATGTATGACCATGCTAAAGCCAACAACAAACAGGCCTCATGTGTAGATCGACTAATTTTTTGATGCTGCTAAAGAATGTATACACCTTATAGATTCTCTGACGCCTCCTTCTCGGTGTTTCTTTATGTAAGTCAAACTTAGTCCACCCCCTCTTATTATTATTTATTCACGTTTTTAAACTCTAAGCAACAGTTGTTGTGGTATTAACCTTTATATTAAATTTTGCATGCATGCAAGTTTGTATGTGTGACAAGAGATTAACTTTTTAAATTTTTTAAAATAGTTAAAGCAACAACAACAGTAAGTTTTTCAAAAAGTTCGTCACCTAGACTTCGCATTTGTGTTGGTGTGTTCTGACAAAAGTTACTAAACAGAATGTCAATAACATTTGCTCTTACAACAGTTGGCACAAACAAATTAAATACTTGTCACAAAAGTCAAACGAGTAAGAAAAATAATAACAAATGCAAATGGAAATATAAAATACACATACAAGCACAGAAACAATAAATGGAAAGTAGATATTGGTTGGAGTTGGTTGGAACAGTGCCTCTCCTATTTATCATTACTAGCTTGCTGTACGCATTACACTACATGCATTCCTCTAAAGTGAATGCTCATGCTCTCTTCTTGCTCTTTGCTTCAAATTATTTATTCCATTGATCATTTTTTGGGTTTAAATGCCATTTATGTCAAAAAAAATTAGAGAAAAACCAACAAAAACAGTTACTTTTGAAATGACCTGCAACAATTGTTGTTATAACCTACACCATATGTGGTAAGAGGGTATATTAAGTATGTGGGGTTATATGAATTTTAACCGGCATATGCTACATCAACCCGTTCGTCCGTGCTGCGCTGTTTATGTAAATTTGTGCGAAAGATTTTTAAGATATTTCGATGAAATATAGTACAAAGGCGTGTCTTGATAAAACTTAGCAAAGCTTTGTCAATTAATTTAATAATTCACTACCGACGCTGTTATTTCTTTTTTTTCCTAAGCCAAACATCACTTTTATTTGTATTATATTGGAAGGGCAGATAGGGCATTAACGAATTTTTACCAGACTTTAATAATTGCGTAATCAGTTACATTTTTATGTAAATGTAAACTAAGCTTCCCGTTTGCTATGGTCCAGAACTATTTTGAAATGGAATCCTCTTTTATTCGCGCATTCCCTCCGTTTCATTATTTTTTTTACTCTGACACTGTAATTAAAACAATGTTAATTTATTTCTTGTTGCATTTTTATTTAATTCCCATCACTCAGTTGGGACATGCTCATTTTACCTGCAAACACGGACCGTCTCCGCATAAACTGAACGTTATGTAAATATGTATAAAGTAATAAAATGTTGTAGCCGGCACGAGGTATTGCCACACAAGTCTCTTCGTGAAAAGTTATTATGAGGAAAGGGATTTTAAAAATGGTCCGATTGGGTTCAAATTTGTCATAGCCAAATATTAAGTTAATTAACTATTCTTTACGAAATTTTGTCAAAAAATATTAAGATTTGCGGTTTTTTACCATATAAAGACTCTCATTATAATCGGACTTTATATGTGGAGGGGTTCTAAAAGTAGTCCGATTCGGTTCATTTTCAATAGTGTTCCTCGTTAGATTAATAGATGTTTTTGTACCAAATTTTATCAAAATGTCTCCAAAAATACGACTACATGTTGCACAAAAATGAGCATGAACAGACGGTCATTAGATTAGAGAGATTTTGATTCTGGAGCGATTAGTTTATTTGGAAGTGGGTGTGGTATTAACTTTTCAGAAGTTCCAAACATCCCTGCAAACTTAAGACACCCTTTGACACAAGTGGGAGTCTGTTGGGAAATAGTAAAGTTCTCTTGCTTTGGTGTTGGTGTTGGTTACCTGCTCTTGTTGTTTTCATTTCATTAAGAGTTACATAGATAGTCCATTCAAAAATATAACCGAACAGTCACGGGTTGAGGCCACCAGAGTATGCTCGAGATGGTGAAATAGATAAAGAGTAACAAAGGAAAGTGTAAATTTTAACTGGATATGAAGCGTTACAGTACCGTTAATTTTCCATTTATATTGTACAGCGCATAAAGTGTGGTTGGATTGTTAAATATAATTACAAATCTTTTGCCCGCGTTTCATAAATACATGTATTTGTGCATTATAAAACATTTGTAGGGATAAACCGTTTTAATACTATTGTGGACACGTGATACGTGGGTAACAAGGTTATAGGCTTGGTGTCATTTAATGAACATAAGTAGAAGTATGTAGTTGGTGTGAGAAAGAGTTTCAGATTTGTAATTTTTTGTAATTCCTCGATTCTCTGTTATATAAAAACAGAATAACATGTTATGTACATAATTATGATTTCTGACTGTTATACATTTTGTACGCATGCAATGCAAACGATAAATATACTGTTTTAATAAGAAAACTAGGAAAAAAATCGAATTTGGTTTAAACAAAAACTTTAGCACTCTCCACACACATCTATAGGCGGGGCAAGTATTTCATTACGCCTCCTGGTAGTAGTAGTAGTGGAACTATGAGTCAATTTAAGAATCAAACTTTATACTAATTTAAGTGTTTTGTGATTTTTTTTGGTACATCGATGGATACCCAATAAATCAAATTTCATTTTCATATGCTGTGGCTGATACATAGATTTACATTGATTGTGGGCGTGGCACGTAATCGCCTAGTTTAAATTGCTACAAACAAAAGCAAAAACTATGTAGAAGTGTCTGTTTCAGCTCAATATCACAAAATTTACGACTTAGCTATTCCTGCACAGACTAGATCGACTGAGATTTCGTAATGTTTTTGAAGCAAATGTAGCAAACGGAATGACAATCTTAGTAAACTCTCCTATTATGTGGAGGGTACATAAATAATTATGTGGCTTGGATTAAGTGTTCAAACCCCTTTATATTTTTTCTTTCTTTTAAGGACTGTTGAGTTACACTTTATTATTTAACAAACTCCAAACCAAAAATAGTTTTTTGTTAAATTAAAGGCGACCGTCCATTCTATTGTACGTATGTAGTATGCATTTAGTAATTTTAAATATGTACACCAAATTTAGGGATTATAGCTCTATTTTAGCGGTCGCGAGATATTTTATATGTGGATGAGAATGTTTTCTGCTTCTTTTTTAATTTTTCCAAATGAGAACTCAATTTGTCAATTATTGCAACCGTGAGAGACCGTGTGTAAATATATAGTGGCTCTCTAGTGGCTGCATATAAAATGATAAATATATTATACTTGATAAACTTATTTAAAAACACATACACATGGAGCGTATGAAAAATCTTAAAAAAAAATGTGATAAAAATATGATACTCGTGCATACATAAACAAAAAATAATGTACACAACTGTCTTCTTTATCACACCCACTTTGAACGTTGTTTACACCACGCGCCAAGTGAATAATGGCGGTGTCAAGTTTGTATATGTGGTTAGGTAAAAACTTCATTAGGGAAGTTTGCTTGGTCAACATTGTTTTAACACGAAGGTCGTTCACATATTTACACGTTTTTACATATAAACATTACATTATTATACACTATATGTGTATTCGTATGTATACTTAAGGAAATAAACAGAAAAAAAAACTTTAATGAAATTAAACTTTTCTCATTAAAACGTGCCAAGTATGGTATGTGCTCCTCACACTTCATTATCTCTATCTATAGATACTGGGTTTATTTCCACAACACTCTATAAAGAGTTAATGCGTTTATTTTTGTTTTTATATCCACCATCATATATGTATATATGGGGGTATGTATCACTTTGCCAAAACGTTTGCAATGACCAGAGGCGTCGGAGACCCTACTAAGTTGGTTATCGATCTCTGTGTCGATCTAGCCATATCTGTCTGTCTATTTGTCAGCATGTGTTGTCTGCGATCTCTCCTGATCGCAAAAATTGAGATAAAGTTTTCAAACTTGGTAAAAGTGTTAGTTGTTTTCATACACCGGTTGGTTTAAATAGGGCAAAATTGGCCAAGCGATACGCCCACAATTCAGCAGAAACTGAAAAGGGAGCTACTACTTATAAAGTATTGAAGATATATGTACTTCCCGATGGTTCGTATACAAGATTTGGTGGTTGGTGTGATAAATTAAAAACAGTTTCGTTTTATACTTACAGTTCTACGACCCAATCTAAAAATTTATGTAAACCATTTTCTAAAGCTTTCGTCTGGAACCAATTGGTATGGAAGGCCATCATATATGGGGCTTTGTTTTGTTCATAATAACGTGAAAAGTCCTCCTGTAACCATTCAAAGACCTCGTTAGCATCCAGGTTGTGTAAAACACATTGATCCATATAGGGGCAGTGACCACCTTCAAAACCCTCCACATAATGTGTATTGAGCGGTACTTCCCATACGCCGGGAAATGTTTTCGAGGGACAGGTGCCACTCTTGCATTCATGCGATATTTTATAATCTAACGTATATGGCCAGACTGGTACAGGTATCGGTGGCACTGTTATGGAACTGTCGTATATGTAACCAAAGTCCTCTATCACCTGTTGTAAATTAAAATAAATGATTTGAAATTAACTGAAATATTATGTTAAGTAGTATATTAGGTATATATAGGAAAGTATCGAATTTTTGTTAAAATTTTCATTAATTGAGGGATGGTTCCAGTGATTCTATTCGATCTATGTTCTTGTAAGAAAGTTCATCTTAAAAAAACCAATAAAGACTGCGGGAATGTATATGATTATGTGGAAGTGTGAGTTACACTTGCACAGTTGCACTTCAAAGTTCCCACACACCAAGAACGGTTTTTGTAGGCGTGTCTATAATATAATTGTATAACAATTTTTAGTCTTAACGATAGAAAAGGCAAATGTATCGATTGGTTTAATAAAAATGTTTCTAATATGAGGCTTTGCATGTGTACCAATGTGTTCTTTTACAGAAAGTTATTTCTTACAAATTGCGGCATGTCCGTTAAACTCATTTAATACACATCGATGCATACAATAAATACCAAATCTAAACCAAAGTAAAAAAGCTCAAATGGGTTTAGCAAAATCTTACATGTAGGCCATGGGCGCGACAAGGATTTGATTGCGATATTTAATACCATAGAGTGTAGAAATAAATCCATTTCTATGGTGGGTTCTGTATAAAAATGGGTTTTTGTTTTGTGCATTTAGTTGTGGTTGGTTTGTTGGACCCCCCTCCCCCCATTTTGGAAATATTCAATATAAACTTGTGCGCTAATATTCAACCATTTCATTCAACTTTCGTGCAGAACCTAGAAATCTTCGTAGCATATACGAAACTTGCAAAATTTACCTGTAAAATCAAATTTGATTTGACTACTTAAATAAGAAAGGCGTTAAAAAAAAGAAAGAAATAATTAAAGTGATGAAAGAAGTGACAATTTGAAGGGCATGCACCCAACCAACCTTATATTGTGTGTTGCGGCCAGGTTTGAGGAATGGGGCACGCATGCCAACCACATCATTCACCGAAACATTGGAAAAGTGATGTAAAATTTCTCGCATACCAATCATTTCACCCACCCATTCCTCATAACCTTTATCCTGTAAGCCCTGTTGTTGTGAAATGCTTTCCGTGGCAATTTCGTGGCCCGCATAAGCCAAATGTTGTATTTGTTGATAGTTGCTGAAAAGGAGGAGAGCGCAAGTGATAAATGATTTGTAAATTTAACAATTTTCTGCCATCACAAAATATTTTTATTTTATTTTATAATAAATACTTTTCAAAACACACACATTGTCTTATTTATTTAAGTGAGAATACATGCATAACCTAAAAGTATGAAATTTTTAGAGTGTTGGCAAAATGAATCTTTTTCAACACATGCACAAAGTATGTTGAGCGGAATTTGGAACTTTTGTTGCAAATCTCCAAACTCAGGCATTGATATAAAAACTGTGGTGTGTAAAAATGAGAAAAGCACCAGTCTCCGAGGATAAACTAAAATACTAAATAGAAACTTGTGCTTTCTACACAAACATACATAAATTGTTAAATAAATAGCAAAAACAGGCAGTAGAAGGGAAAACTATTCAAATATTTATAGATAAACAAGCAAACAACAACAATTCACAAACAAACGAGTTTGAGGGAATGGGTATTGTGTACAAAAACCGAAATAAAATTAATTGCACCCACACACAAATGTCCTATTTAGTTTTTACACACGCTTGTTAATGAAACGTAAATAGTACGGAGTATGTGTTAAAAAGATTTTGCAGGAAAGGCAAATGCCACAACCACCTTTAATTTAAGCGATCGATTCAGAGGCACTTTCTAAATTAATTTAATTAATCACGTGAACTTGAGCGCAAGGTGCAGTTACAAGGTTATGTATTGGCCCAAAGAGGAGCCATATTGAAAATGGATCGAATCGCATTTTATTTAGAACCACTCTTCATATAAGATCCGATTATGATGGACGTCTTAATATGGGAAAATATTACAATTCTAAATATTTTTTAACAATTTGTGGTAAAAAATAGTTAATTAGCTGTACGATTGGACCATCTTTAAAACACGTTCATAATATTTATAACGATATTTCACGAAGTCATATAAATGGATTCAACCCCAATAATTATAGCATAATTTGGGGAACCAAGTATTGTGTGGTATTAAATGGTTGGGCTTGACCGACTATAACATTTCCCCTTGTTTATTATAGATATTGATTAAATAAATTGTGGCACTTTAGCTATATAAGTGACACGATTTATCCTTTCATTCGTTGGGATATATCAGGATATAGAAATCTTTATTAATTAAAAGTCCAACTTAATGGGAAGAAAGGTTCTATAAATAGTTAAATCTGAGCCAAAATTAGAGCATATAATTTTTAGGCTAGGTAAATGACATGCACCAATTTTTATTAGAATATTTTGAGAACTGTCAATTCAATTGTCAATCAAAAGTCGTTATATGAAAAGATGTTCTAAAAATAGGCCGATCGTGTCCAAATTTTATGCAGCTGATGATTGAACTAATTAATTATTCTTTGCGAATTTCTGTCCAAACATGAACGTGCTTTGAAAAAATATTGTACATGGCAAAGTTTTTGGGGCTAAGGAGATAGAACTTAAAAATGGGACGATGAGTCCAAAACGATTAAAAAATAACAAAAAGTGAGGGTGAGTTATTAATTAATGGAAATAATTTCTTAAGTAGAGTGCAAAATAACGGAAAACCTTCCGTTTGTTTTATACTTAACTGTGTCCAACTAAAATTTTTGAAAAAATTTAAATTCCATTGTCGCTTAATTTGATTTCAAAATAGTCCACCCAACTTTCCTAAGCGTCAGTGTATTTGTTAAGCGAAAGACAAAAACAAAAATTACAAAATTTATCAACTCAACGTTAAAATTTTTGGCAAATTTGCTGATGTGACGACTGACAATGACAAGTCGGCAATAAGACAATAGGATACACATTTGGGACAACAACTCCAACAACTTCAACAACTTCATACAACAAACAACGATAACAACCCAAAGGTAATATGCAAAGTCAAATTTTCACAGAAATAAAGTGGTAAGGAGGATGTAGTGATAATTATTAATGACATGGTCGTCATCATCACTAACCAAAAACAACAACAAGAATAATATATTCTGTTAGCAACATGACGACCGGCAATTATCATTGTGATATATGTTTATGGTACATGAATGGAATGAGAAGGCACATGCCCAAGACGATGAACAAATTATACAAAAGATACAGTGTTGAAGAAATAATTATAATGATGATGATGATGATGATGACAATTATTCTGCAACTGCATACTAGTCAGCCAACCGGCATGTTTTCAAAAGCAATGACTTTCTAAAGCCATCTTCTCTTCCATGTATTGGATTAAAGTGCGTGCATTTATACAATATTTTGTGTGTGGGTGTGTGTGTGTTTGTGGTGATAAATGTAGGAGTTAACTAGTTTAACAACATTACGAGAACGCCAGATGCAAGAGGACAATAACATTGTCGACATTGTCGACATATATTTTCATATTCCTACACACACACACGCACACACATATACACAAACTTGTGGCAATATAAAGTATATGTATGTGGACATGTTCATACATGCAAATATAAAATAGGTTAGACATACTTACTGATTGTTTCATTATACATACGAGTGTTATGGTTACATATTTATTTGAATATTATATACGAGCACGTGTATGCATGTTAATGGGTGCTGTTACACATCTACATAGATGGTACAATATCCAGAAAGAGAAAACAACAATTACAAGCAAATGATAATAGAATTAAATGAAATATAAAATACCGTACACAATTAATTATCCATTGTTGTATGAAGGGCCCGCTCTCCGACATGCCATTGGCAACAATAAACGCTTAGGTAGAAAATTATTTCCGAATTTGTTAACATTGTGGGGGATGGAATTGAACGCTTTCCTCCAATCAATTAACGATTAATAAATAAAAGTCGGCGGTATACAACTTTCGAATTGATTATTTGTTATGTAAATTGTGGGTCGCATTTGTACACGCATGTAAGTTCTTGTCGGGTTAAAGCTATCGGTGCGTGTATGATGTATGTGTATGCGCCTTTTTAACATGAATTTCTTTAGAATTTCACATGACTTTCATGAAGCATTTGTCTACCACCCTGCCCGTGTGCCCTGGTATTTATACCTATACAACCACACAGAATACAGTGTAGAGTGGTTTCTTTGGGAACCAAATTTCTAATACTGTTGGAAATAGAAAATAATAAGTCCTTGTAAAATTGTAAAAACATATGTGTGTTTAAACGAGAAAAACACAAAACTTTCATATCAACAAAGAAGTGCCTGAGTCGGCTTTTCATTACCATGGAGTTAAATGTTTTCGTACATAATGTGATTAAATTTTTGTAAGCAGCACTTATCTGTGAGACCATTGAAAGGGCACGTTAGTTAACAGGAGATTTTTTTATATTTAAATTCGCATTTAAATATTTGCTTGTGTAAGAGGCTGTGGTTTTATTTTATTTGCCTTCCTATTTGCCCATTGAGGGTATACTAAGTGCGTTGATCCATTTACAACACCTAGAAGGAAGGCTCGGAGGCTCTACAAAGCTACAAAGCTGTTGATCATCTACAAAAAAATTGAGTTACGAAATTGAAATTTATATTTAGTGCATGCATCGATGTGCCTAAAATGAGCGGAGGAAGGAGTGGATGAAGGAGTCTATAATTTACGTATATATGTGGAGGGCATCTAAGACAAAGCTTTAAAATTTTTAAAATTTAATTTTATTTCTTCTTATTATATATACTCTTCACCCATGATGGGGGATGATGATAAACTTAGTCATTCAGTTTGCAACACCCAGAAACCTACAAAGTAAATTTATTTTTGATCAGCATAAGTTTATGATGATGAGTCGATTCGTGTGTCCGAGTGTTCGTGTGTCCCTCTGTTCTTGGCACTCTCACAGACGCGAATGTTTAGATATTGAACTGATATTTTGTGCAGATACTCCTAGTTTCTGTATGCTGATCGCTATTTAAATTGGGATTAATTGGTGAAAAGCCGTGCCCACAATCGACAAAAAAATTGAGTAGAGAATTTGAAACTACTCTAACTAAACTATTGTACACACAAATTATTAGCCCGCCCGTAAAAGTGGACGGTCGCTCGGATATGTAAAACACGTACTATTGGAAGGTGCAGTCAAGTAGCTGTTTGCATGTTGATATGTAGTATATTAGGCCAAATATAGATTTTTTTACTTGTTTTATTTTATATATCACGTCGAAGGTAAATTTTTCAAGCCCATAAATTTGAAAAAGAAAAATAGTTCAGCATCTCATTATATTTTTTACTGTCAAAAGGTTTGTTCTTCTGGCAGCCAGTGACAACACTACAGCAGCAACAACATCAACAACAACGATATCGTATTCGAAATTCCAATAAAAACGCATAAAACTTTTAATCACAAAACTTTTCGGTGAGCAGCTGTAATGACTTTTCGCTCTCTCTCTAAAAACTCTTTACTTAATTTTCAGAAAATGAACATTTTTTGAATCTTTCGACAACACACACCTTTCAATTTCTCCTGTTGTTTTTGTATGAATGCACTTTTCTTGCCACCACTGCATAGATGGCAGTAACTACAGGTGCAAGTTTGTACACAAAGTTGAACGTGTTGGCACATATATCCGAACTAGCTTTTGTTAAGACAATTTATTGTAATGAATATAAAAAAAGTTCTCTATAGAAAATCATTAACTATTCAAGCAAGATTGTATTTCACAATATTTTTAACACTTCGAAACCAAGATGGAAAGTTGAGGCAGCATGAGTTAGCCAAATTTTAGAATTTAATCTAAGTTTTTCTTTAGAGCGGACCCTTTGTGCACGGCCGCAGCTGTCTATTGTTTTTAAAGCAGCTACTTGTATGTAAGTGTGTGTGCGCGCGTGTATATATATAAAGTTATTTTTGCGCTGAAGACTAAAACTTATTTTCAATTAAACTTGTTTGCTTGTCTGTTTGTTTTGACACTTAACATCTTAAGGTTGCGGGTACGTATTATCGCTTCGTTACAAGGTTTGAGAGAAAGCAAGTGTAATATGAGATCAGTACCTACATTTCTGTGGAATTTAATGCACTATTAGTGGAACTTGTGAGCAATTTAAAAAGTGAGATTTCTACGAGAGATGACCTTAAAGTTTCAATAAAGGCGAGTATTTTTTCTTTTCTTTAAACATAGAAAACATATGAATGAATGAATATTTTTCAGCGAAAAGCAGAAAGAGAAAGCAAAAGTATTTTACAATCGAAATTTTAGCAGGAGACATCCACCGCAACACACTGACTGTTTCATTGAATACATTTTGCATGACACAGCGGCGTCTCCAAATCGACTGCAGCCAAATCTGTATTTTTCTACTTTACATTGCCTTATTTGTTATTGCTTTTAGTATGACCGGAAATTTCAATATTGTTCTATTTAATTGAATTTTATTTTTTAATTAAACATCCAGAGTTGCAGGATGCAAATAAATAAATACACAATGCGTACTTTTTGTCCGCCTGTTCGCCTACATATATTTATACAATGAAAGCGCAAGTTAAAGGAAACCTACCATACACACGTAATTTAATTTTGATTTCTTGTTTCTCTGTGCTTCGTTTTACACTACCCACACATATAGACTTGACAACAAAATAAAACAAGACAACTCAGTAATGGTGCAAACTTTATCAAAAAGTTATTTTCTGTTTGTTTTATTTGCGGTCAAACAAGTAGGAAATTTATGCGATTTTATTGTTTGGTGTTCTGTTGGAAAATAATACGTTTTTAATAAAGGAATAAAGGACACAAATACAGAATTATGTTTGGTTTGTTTTTAAATTGATATTATTATAAGTCATATACGATGGTTGAGTTATAATTAGTCGATCTGATGTATAAGTGGCGGCTTTAGTCTACAATACTTTTTTTATGTTAACACACTCACATCCTTGGAGGGGCTAATTATAAATATGTGCAATCAATTTTAACATCAATTTTCATGACTAAGAGATGAATTTCTGTCGATTGTGGGCGGCGTATACAACCGATTTTCTCAACTGCCTACGAAAAATATAAATTCCTGTACAAAGTTTCAATATACGTACATATCTCAAATTTAGAACCATTTATAGGAGGGCACACGTACTCACATACGAACATATCTCAGATTTCGGCTTTTTAGGGTCTCTGGATATTGCAAAGGGAATAGTAAACTTATGTGGAGTAAAACAGAGCGTAGGTTTGTACATAGAAATCTAAACTAAACTAAATGTAGTTTTTTTCCGTTTTTTTGAATATCTTCTCTTGGTAATATGTATGTATAATGTATGATTAATTAAAACTGAATTCGTTTTGTGGGAATTTGTGTTCACAACCGAAATCGAAAGAATTTGGTTGTGCGGCGCTTCTTGTATTGCTTGAAAGTAAATAATTATATTATGCTCTCTCGTTGTCTTTCATTCTCCTTGGAAAATACAAAACTAATGTCTAACAATTTATTACACTTAAAAGCACAAATTTATTATGGCAAAACAACAACAACAACAACAACAACAACAACAACAACATAATTTCTATATTTTTTCTCTGCCTAGCATTTCATATCTTTTTGTGGCTATTTTTGTTTGTAAAAAAGAAAAATGATACATAAAGCATAATTGTGTTTTGTTTCGCATGTGCGTGTGTGTGTGAAGCAATTCGTTTCCCATCATTGTTATTGTTATTTTTAATTTGTGGACAGCAAGTGTTCATAATTTTACCATAAAGCGAAAATGACAGGCAAAATGAAAAAAGCAAAAATAAATAAAAATAACAGGAAACGAAGGAAAACAAGAAATGGCTAAATAATAAATTTATCAAACGAATATTACTGCGCTTTTTACTATTTATTAATGTCTATGTGCAAAATAATACTTTTAGTGCAATATTTTTTTTTTTTTTTGGTATTTTATATTTTGTCATTTTCACTGCTTCTTGATACTTAATCATATTTGCCAATGTTTTTTTGTGTTTGCAATTCTAGCTTGTTTTTAAATTCTTATACACCAATGCATTCTTATAAGCTGCTTCCAACTAAATAACTGAACTTCTCGTTCTCTCTCTCTTCATCTCCTCATCATACTTTTCTGTTTTCATCTTTCATTAGTATGATAGCGTAGTATGCGTTTAAACATTTCTGACCATATAAAGCACAACGCATAGTATTTTAATGCAACAACAACATTTCAAAATATTTATATACGAGTGTGTGTATGTGTGGGTGTATTATTTACTCCAATTCCAAAAAGAACATATTTCATAACAGAGTTAAAGAGAAAAAGAGGAAAACATAGAAAACTTGAAGAAGTCTTTAGAGCAACTGTAGCCGTAGTTTTTTTTTTACTAAGCACTTGGACTTTATTATGATTTTTTTTACATTTTTTATTTGTTTCCACATCTTTCTTCGAATATGTTTTTTTTTTACTATTTTGTTGAGTGTGATATATTTCTGGTTCTTGTACATTATGCCCCTGCTAGTACTTAAAAAGTTGGTCCATTCAAAAAAATTTGTTCTGACATAATAGCGTTTAATTGATATTTAAGAATTTTAGAAATTCAAAGCCTAAAATGCCAATAAATTTAGCGAATTTCCGGATATATGCTGGTCCACGCATTTACGTGATAGTCTGAGGGGTTGTGTGATTGTGTGGAGTTTAACATTTTCCTATATTTTACAATTATGGGCGCGTTTCTTTGCTCGAATAAATATAATAGTTTATTAATTGCCTTTTCTGTGTTTGCTTGTTAGTCCCATTTCAAAATTTATTGGACGTACGGACAAAGTATGCTGTGTTATATGTGCTTGCTGACTGTTCGTATAAATTTGCGTTCAATGCACTTTTTAGGACAAAACTCCTATAAGGGTATGCACCACCTCGTACTCCCCAATAGCTAGAATTTGACTTAAAGTACCCATTCTTACGCCTTGTGCAGTGCAGCAATCAAATCTCTCGCAACAAGTACGTATTAAAATAGGACCAAGCCGAATAAATTTTAGAACCCCTCAAGAAAAGTTTCAAGTATACAGACAAACCCTTCTGTCATAATATCTACTTACACATGCAATGAATTGCTTGCTCAATCTTCTTATGCCCCGGACAGTGGTAGTTAATATATACAGCATAAAGGTTGCAAAAGGACATTCAATTGTTTAATGATTAATTTACATATATTATTATTATTACATTATCCATACACACACGTATATATATATATAAACCAAAGTACTCATTTGACCAATAATTTATTTATGGACTTATGAATACTTTATTAAAGCAACAACAATCCATTATTGTTGCATTACTTTAATTTTACCAATAATCACCACATCCTGTATATATGTTGTATTTGTTTGCAGAATAAAATATTGTATTGCACACAAAAAGGATTTTATTTATGAAAGACTACTGGAGCGTTTAATAATAAAACTCATAAATCGATGTAAATCAGTTTGTTCTATATCGTAAATGTAAACGAAAGATATATTATAAGCACATAATAAAGGGTAATGATTCAGGTGGACCCCTATTATGTGTGCTTTAAGCAAACTTTGTACATGAGTGTAAAAAATCAAAACGGCAAATACTGATTATTCATTACGCTACGCTACGTCATTTGTGATGCGCATATCACATACTACTCACCTGTATTCATGCGATAAGAAGAATGTACCTCGTATATTACATCCGTTCGGATTTTTACGTTTTCCATTGAAAATTTTTAAATAATGTTCGTAATTATTCAAATTGACAGCACCATCAAACGTTAACATAATCATTTGTGGTATCTACAATAAAAGGGAAAAAAAGGCACTTTTTTGAAATGTTATTTTTTGCATAGAACAATTGTAACAATAATAATAAAAATTGTGTATGGTGTTGGTGATGTGGTAGGTACCACAAATGCAATTTTCATTATGTGGATTTTTTATAATATTCATACATAATCTTCGTTTCAATAACAAACAATTTAATTCCACTAAAGTGAAATGACGCTTTTTATATACGTCTGAATATATATATATGTGCTCTTTATTGCTTTTTTATCCTTTACACACTAAGGGGGTATCCTATGTTTATTATTCACTTTGAAATCAATAGAAGGGGGCTCTACGCATACCATAAAGTATAATTTATTCTCGATAGCCATCAAAATCCGAATCAATCGTATATTAAAAAACTTTATTAGGTTCTTTCTAGATGTGTTCCTCTATGCGTTGTTTTCACTCCCACAGTCGCAAATTTTGAGATATTAAAGTTTTTACAAAAATTTATAAATTATGATCATGATTAGATTGCTTTTTAATCGGGCAACAAATTGTCAAGTACCACGCCCACCATTAATAAAAATCTACATCAGCCATACATTGACGTTGAAATTCGTTGAAATTCGATTCAAATATTTATATATAGTCTGTCACGGCCACAGAATAGAATCACACGTCGAAGTTGAGCCGTATTCTGAGATCTGCCAAGGCCACACTTTAAATATAGATATAGAGGGTATTTAAGAAATTTAGCTAATTTTTCTTTAAATTTAGTAAAATCGGTTGAAATACACGCACACAAACGCTAAAGTCAGTCTGATACTGATACTGATTATATTGCTTTTACTTGAATGAGCCAATTACCATGTTGGACCCTATATATAGAGTACATTTAGAGTCGAACATGGTCGATTATAATAATATCTGCACTTGTTTTTATACGAACTATAGTTAAGTGAAAGGTTTTTTGCTACTTCACCGTCTTTGAATGCATAAAAATAAAAGTGATTTAGAGTAGAAGAGACGATGGATAGTTGGTTGGTTGGTAAACGAATAGATGAAAGACGGTGTAGGGAGGGGGTGAAAAATTATTAATATTGTACATAAACCGATGCACTTATTGGAATTGATGACGAGAATGGCAAAGTAAACACATTTTAGGGTAAAACTAATGCCAACGACAAACGTGCCGATAATAACCGCAGAAAAGTGTCAGAAAATTGCATTAAATTATTATGTTTGGAGTGGTGCTTAGGTTTATGAAAATGTATTAAAAAATCAATATTTTACGGTTTGCAACAAATCTTGGTTAGGTGCAATATTGTTCTGAGTGATCTCTATTCTCCGTATTATTAATTCCCATTGATTAATATATGTTTTCTCCTCATTATTCAAATAAATTTAATATGTTCTGAGTATAAGTACGATAATATAGCGTAAGCTAAAATTGATTTTCAGATCATATGTCATCAATAAACGGTGCTTGACTACCATAATTTGATTAATATGTTTCCGCGTGGTTCTGTACTTCATTTTAAATGCAGTATCTTGATATCTTGTGTGCAAGGCTTTAACTACCATGAAGTAAGCAAACAAATATCCTTTCTAGCCTAGAGTTTTTTTGCTTTTTGCATATATTAAATTGAGTGACAACACTTCAATGCAACATTGCCTGCCATAATTTATTTTTGACGTTTTTGTCTTTGCCATCATTAAGATGAAAATGAATGCGATGGGAAGGAGAGCAAACGATGGAAATATTTTACATTAATGGACTCTTAAACTTAAACGTTTCAGTGAATTTTTCTATTTGATTTTTTATGACACAATCTGTCATACTACATACTTCATATTCATTGGATATTGATTGCAATCGAAAATTATGTCAAAAAAAAACAATGATGAGGTCAAACAAACTGAAACCATGAAATGGCCTAATGCGACAGAGTATACTAATCAACAAAATTTATTCAATGAAAATTCCATACAAAATGGACACAATAAAAATTGTGAAATGAAATAGGAGTGTGTACTATGTTGAGATATTGTGCTTTAATGATCATTTGAGGCCATTATAATATATTAACAAGTTAAGCTACATGAACAAGTGCTTTTATAAAATTTATTTGCATTATAAATGCACAAATTGAAATATGGGTAAAATATGCTAATAAAATATATAAATATTTTGTTTATAATTTCAGGTGTTATACATAAAGAACTAATTGCTTTACACTTGACTTTTAAATGACCTACAAAAAGCATTAACTTCAAAATAAAATACATAACTGTTTTTGTCAAAATGGCCTGATAAAAAGTCATTCCTTAAATTACCTACACAAACAGTTATTTTTTAAAAGATTTACAAAGGAAGTTTGAAAAGTTATCCTTACTTTAATCCCTTCAGTAGTTAAAGGTATTATCTACTATTATTTCTACATATAATAACTCTCTAGCAAAATAGGATATTACTGTATTACTTCTCCAAAGACAAGACAAGACAAGACAAAACCAGTCGCGTCCACAATTGTAATAAATTAATAATTTAGTTTTTTTAAATTTACCTCCATATTATTATGATGGTGGGTGCAGAAATTGAAAAAATTAAATATTTTTAATATTCGTACAAACAGTTAAATTTTGAATGGCTTTAATTATAATATCTTTGGAATAACTATTAGCAAATCAATATCTACCGATGTTTACTTTGCGAAGGTAATTCAGATGGTTTCTGAAGGACTTGTTTCCTGCTACCTTTCCATAGGTTATTGAATGAATTTAGGTAATGATTGAAATGTTGCGGCTTAACCATTAGACAAAATTATTGGATATATGTGATTTGTACATAAAGAACTTTAAATGTATGTATGTAATATACAAGTACGTTATAAATATCAATACATATTATCTTTAAAGGATATTTATTGAGGTAATTTGGTAAAACTGTTAAATTCATCTAGATTAATTATTCTGTGTTATAAATCAGATCTTATAGAACTTGAGTTCATTAAGTTTATTAGGGATGATTGTAACTTCTACATAGCTTAAAATAGCTCAAGCGAGGTAACACATTATTGCCAAGTTTATTTTAATACAATACACCGAGGCCCCTAAGCAACTAGTACAGCAATAAAGAGTAAGAAATTCGAAATGGGAGCCCCGGGCTGCCCATCTCTGTTTCAAGTGAATGTTCCAGGTATAAAAAATAAAAGGCAATACAAAGTCAAATGAGAAAAGCAGACTCAAAGTATCATTGCAAAAATTGCAAATATTTTAACAGATTTTGCAATATTGTACGTATGCTGTTATCCGTTCCAGATGTGCTAACACCACTTATATGCAATAAAGAATCTCTCAGTTGACAGTATTAAGCAAAAATAAAACAAAGCTTCCGCAGCTGCATTATTCATATAGATTTTTTGTTTTAAATATTTTATTACCCATAAAAGTCGAACAAGTCTACACCTTTTCCAAAAGTACAACCAAAGTTGTAAAGTTTATGACCTCAATAGTCATTTGAATTTTCCCATACCTTCTAACCAAAATTGAAGTAGAAGCCCAATTCGATTTGATCAGTCGTCAATTGTACTTCGTAGAGAGTAAATGTAATTTCAGAAATATTCAAATCAATTTCCGAAATGGCAATTTTACTTCAAGAATAGTAAGCTTCGATAGTATGTAGTTAAGTGCTACTGTAATCGTAAATTGTTCGCTTATTATCAAATGACTACATAACGAGTCTATCAAAAATTTATCGATTGAGTTAATTATTTATAATAAATTGAATGATTTTTTTTAATAATCAGCCTCATAGATGTGGTCTTGTATGGTGATGATTAGAAAGGATACTAGGGTTAAGGGTTAGTTCGTCTTGCAATTTAGAACATAAAAAGTGGATTTGATGAATTCATTTTTTTAACCAGCATTGTATGAAATATAAATATATTTATATGTAGAAACACAGAGACGGAGAGAGAGCTAAAGACTTTACAAATGCTATTGATGATGAAAATTTTTGCAACAATCTCAGTGCTATTCGATACTATTTGAGCTCTAGCACACAGCGAGAATTGTAAATAAAACGCTGTCAGTCTAAACTTATTTATAGATTTTTGTGTTTGTTTTTCTTTTGCTGTTACTTTATTTATTCTTCTTTTGTTAACCGAAAAAAGAACAAAAAGTATCAAAACGAGGTAGAAGAAGCTAAACGCATAGTAAATTTTAAACAGGATATGAGATATAAAGCAATAAATGGCTACAAATCTGTGCATCTTTCGTTTTCTTTCTTTGCTCTCTGTGAATGCTTTAGAGAATAACGAATTTGGTTATATGCGGGTAATGCTGGCAATTGTGGTAGTTTAGTTATCATTGAGCATATGCAGTATATGAGAAGGATATATCCGACCTATAACATCAGTTTCATTGCGTAATTACGCAGAAGAACTCTATTTCATCTATCTAATCTATAGAGAGATTATTATTAAATTTTTATATTTATAACCAATTGTTGTTCTCGCTTTTAGGTTGGTTGCGAGGGTATCTAGGATTTGGCTCAACCTCTAGTTAAATTATACATTTACTCAGTTACCTTATCAGCTTCTAAACCACCGGGAATTTGTGTACCATCCTTAGAACAGAAACAGTATGGCAGTTGACATTCTTCCGTGTTGCACTTTTGTGCTTTATCAGCAGGAGCATCTGTTACCGTTGCAGGAGCTGTGCATGCGAAAAGGAAGAAAAACGAAACAATAAGTACAACCCAGATCATATATGTGTAACGGGAACATCCGTGCATATGTTGAATGCAGAGCACAGATAATAATATAAAAATGTTATCGTTGTTGGTGTTAAAAAATATACATATATGTTGTAGCAGTAATAAGAGCAAGACTACCAACAGCTACACACAACTGAAACAAATTAAAGAATATTTTCCTTTCCATACATACATACATACATACATACAACCGGATATATATATATATTTATAAAAAAGGTTGGAAGGCAATAACGAAACATTTAGTAGTCGTTGTATATACATTGATACATATTTGGTGCATGGCTATGTGTGTGCATAGAACTGCTGACTTAATAAAGCCATTGAATTTTGAATATTGTTAGTAAACAAGATTGTCTTTCCCCGTTTCTTTACAGTATTTGCGTGTATGTACAGTAATATGTATTCGTTTACATATTGACAAGAGAGTTTATACATAGTAATGGGATTTATATCCCTTCTCATATGTGGGGATTTTATTAGTTAAAATTACTCTTACGCACAAATAATTTATATTTATAGTTTATTGTATAAAATAAGTGTGATTTGTAACATAAGAAATGTTCTTCAAATTATTATAATCCACTCCGCTTCAATAAAGTGTTATAATAATTTTAAGCGTATGCTGTATCCATTGTTATTCCCCCCATCATATGTATGCAGCGCTCAGAAGGAAGCGTCGATGATCCCACAAAGTGTAGAGAATACTGTATCAGACAGTATCTCTATTTTTGCGTTCATGAGAATGTTTAACACCAGTGGTATTACAAACGTTTTGATAAAGTAAATATGCCAAGATGGTTATTCCAATGCAATATATATAATAAAGGCACCAGGGAGTTAAAAAATTTTGCAAATATTTACATAAAAAAAAAACAAAGAAAGTCACGAGAAAATCTAAAAACAAAAAGAATTTTTTCTATTGGTTCTGTTTTACCACTTAGCTCCACTTAGTTCCATAATTTGTTTAGTTGGAAAAAAAAGCATTTTATGGAAAAAAGGTCCCAGAACAATTCTAACTTTAGCCAAAGACTGATTTCCAATCAATTGATTTAGGTTTTGATGAAGTTGATGACGAACACTTTGTGAGGTGTGTCTTCTTGGGTGTTGCGAGGAGAATAGAAAACTTAATAAACCCCCAATCTTATGAGGAAGGTATAAAAATAAGAACATCATTGCCCTTCAAAGAATTGCAAACATATTCACTCGTGTCCATAACAACACAAGTTTATTTGCGTAATTGAATTTAAGTTTATTCTATATATTTGAGGGAAGTGCAGCAGCTCACACTTTAAGGCACCAACACACAATTAAACAAACTAACTAACAACAAAAACTACAATAATTTAATATGTAGGTGCGGGTGGGTACGGTGTGCAATAGTAAGAACCTACGTCGTATCTGTATGTATGCATGTTTCGTGTGGTTGTATTGACATTTTAGTCAAATCAAAAATCAAAATGCATTTTGTGCTTGAGTAATTTCAATCAATTGAAATTGTTCGATAAGTGAACAAAACACCAAACGTTCTCCTGAATTATTTATGACATTTATCACATGTGTGGGTGCAGGTGGGTTTGTGTGCAGGCAACTACACGTAGCACGCTGCGTATACTTTCTAAATTGTATTTACAGTTGCTTCTTCTTCATGTTCGTATTCTTCTACAAGTTCTTTGCATTGTTCTCGCATTTATGTATTTATGTATATATATATGTGTGTGTATGCGTGGTATGCGTTTAAGTTTATCTTTCTGAAACATTTGTTTTCAATTTCTCATGTAGTAGAATGAATAGTTAAAGCACACACATGCGTATATGTTTATGTAGAAAATAAAGATTAGGGATGAGGTCTTTACGTCTTTACGTCTTTATATGAGTGTGTGTGTATGTGTCTGTGGTTTCATTCTTACGTCTCTCACCATCGCACTTTTTGTTTTGCGTTGTTATTGTTATTTTGTTATTTTAGTATCAAAAAGTCCTGTCGTTTCGTTTCGTTTGTAGTTGTATGTAACACCTGAATAATTTAAATTCCATTCCAATTGTTATTTAAGTGTGCTTTTATGTGGAGGTAAGTGTTTACAAGGATTTTACTAT
The DNA here is from genome assembly GCA_963978525.1 of Ornithomya fringillina. NCBI lineage: Eukaryota > Metazoa > Arthropoda > Insecta > Diptera > Hippoboscidae > Ornithomya > Ornithomya fringillina. The sequence goes on from OZ021693.1 coordinate 13,514,580, forward strand.
ACAATGACTACTATAAAATGGTTTGAAAAACATTGCAAGTAACTGGTGAGAGCATATGTGTCACAATCGTTGCAAAAAGTGTAAAAATTTAAGGAAGTTTTCGATTTTTTCGATTATTTCCTTTCAAGAATACAAATATTTACGGTGACAAACACTTTTATACGCATTTTATTTGTATTTGATAGCTACGAATATTTGGTATCATTGTGCACATACTCATTAATGTTTATCTTGGTATAAAGATGAACCTTATTAAAAATCACATTAAAGGGACTAGTTGGGAGATTTTTCCCTCTGAACTCTTTTTAAAATAAATTTTATTATTTAATAAAGTTTATAATTTTTTTTAACAAAGTATTAGTAAACCTTGGTTAGGATGTAAAAGACGTTCAGAAGCTGGTCGCGCTTGCCCGACTTTTACTTGTTTTTGTATTAGAATCACTAAGTAGTGAAGAGTATTTCATGGACAAGGTTGACCTATTTTAATATTCTTATATATTTTATATATTTCAAACTTTATAGAAGGACTTTGGTTTCAATAGCGAACTGCGTGTGGAAATTAAGGGTGAAATGATAGACGGTCACGCAGACAGACGTGTCTAGATCGATTGTTTTTAAGGCTTATCAGGTATATTAGCCTAATACTTTATAGGGTCTCTGATGCTACCTTGGGAGTATTGCAAGCGGAATGACAAACTTAGTATAAACCCCATCCCCTCTCATTGTAGAGGAAGATTGAAAAACTAAGTGGCTATATGTTTGTATTTATAAAGAAAATATTGCTAGCTGTGCATACGATGAAAAATTACTTATAGAAAGAAACAATTGCCTACATTTGCTTAATAAAGTTGTTGATTATTTGCTTAAATTTTGTGGAAAAACCTTTTAGTCTAATAACAATAATCTGAATGGAATTTTGTTTATTTTCAATTTTCAAAATGAAAATATTTTTATCATTGGAACAGTTAACAAAGATTTAATTTTTCACAAAGTACGCCATTTTCAGAGAGCCTGTCTTATCACAAGTTTAGTACAAGGTAGATAGTTTCGTTTTCTCTTTCGGGGAAACATATGTAACAGCATGTTTATAATTGCTTCGAGGAGAAATTTCGTCTGAATTTCCCTTATATGGTGTTCCTGTGAATGTTACAGGATACATAATCTCTCATGAAATTGTAATTTTATGATATTGGTTTTAATTGAAATGAAATTTTTTTCAGTAATTCTTTTTATCTTATGTGTCCTTGTCTATTGTATTGTAATGGGGAAGCTATGTTTGCAGTTACTACTCAACTAAATTATCAATTTTTAAGTATTTTATAAATCGATTTAAGTGTATGTAAGTGTATTTTGAAATCATAATTATATTCTACGTTTGATAAGAGGCGCACTTACTAGTTGATAAGGGTCCACACTTGGCCTCATCTTTAAAAGTGCAGAACTTTTGCGCATCATCAAAGTATAATCCAGAAGGACATCGATTTAAATAAGGAAAACCGTCGACACACTAAAAGAAAAAATATTACAAAACTATTAAAAATGTTGTATTGTTGTTATCTCAAATAAGTGAATAAACGAAACCATCCTTCAAGCGGCAGTTTTGACATGAGTATAAATCGGGAGCCGTCTAAAGCGTGAGGTAATTAGCCTAAAAGAATTTCTAGTATTTTTTATTAAGCCAACTTAGTGGTTACCATAACTGTTGTACTCTTAAGGTATTAGAAAAGACATTAACGTTAGAATAACAAAATGCAGTCAATGCAGAGAACAATTCTCCTTTTTCGATGCATTGTGCCCAAAAATATCGGTGTTCGGATAACAAACACGCCCACAATTTACAAAAAAACTCGGACTTTGGCTTGTAAGGTGATACGCAAAACGTATACTATTAGAAGGCGTAATTATTTAGATGCCACGTCCCTCCGTTTGTGTGTAGATATAGGGGATACTTAGAATTTATCCGAAGTCAAGTTTAGTTTTCTTACTTATTTTTTTCATATATGACACACATATCTGTGTGAATGAATTTTGAGACCACCCTCGTACAATAATTATACGTGAATTACCTGATAAAAGCGACGACACGTTACAGGATCAGCATAGTTGCCATTGCCTATATTTGTAGGACATTGAAAGTCTTCTTTTTGGGCTGCCAAAGGAAAAACAATAAAAAATTTATTTATAATTAGAATTAGTTAAAACAGAAATCCATGAATTAATTAATAATTATCATCAGATTATTGGAATAATTTGATATAATTAAAATATTACAAAAACAACAACAAATGAAATAGCAATATTTTTAGTGGAATCTAACACACTGTGTGAGTGTGTGTGTGTGGTTAATATTGTGTTAAATGTGTTGTGCGCCATAGAAAAATACCAAAATAATTAAATTAAGTTGGTTTAAATTTACACGTAATGAAATTTACCGACACAACAGTATCACCGATATTTGTTTACATACAAATACTATCTATTCCTATGAATGTATGTGTTAATAATGTCGGTCTAATTAGTTTTAGCATTTAGTTTTTAGTTGAAACAGATTTTTTGCCTTTATGTAAATCATGTGCTGGCGCTCGCTACATTAAACAAGTAAATGCAAATAACAGCCTCATTAGACATGTAAATGAAATGCAATATTAATTACAATAAAAACACAATAATACCAATATTAAGTCAAAATAAAAGAACATTAAGTTTCTTTTTAGCGAAGAAATTTATATATAATTCCCGAGGCTCATGTTTTAACAAACAATTGAATTTGATTAAAACAGGTTAACATGTTATACGCGGTGAAGCCCGACCATTTAATACCCCATACTACTTAGCTTCTTAAATTATGCTACGATCAGTTTGGTTGGATCTGTATGCATCACCAAATAAAATGTAATTATATCAAACCTTGCATAGACAGACGGAGGGACATGGTTAAATCGAGTCAGATTTTGATTATGAATTGATTGGTAATTAAAGGTGAGTGTGGCATTTTCTGTTTAATACTTACAAGTGGTGCAAATAAAATAAAATAAGAATTGAAACTTCAAAGCCAACCCTCGCAAAAACGTGATATGTATTAACAATAAAATTCTTTTTACTTATTGAACATGATCTCCACTAATGATACTTTTACACAAATATTAAACTTAAGCCACCATTCTAGACTTCTCTATATAAAGATATACAATCCTATAACAAAACATTTGAATTTGAAGTCCCATCTACAAATTGTTAACCTAATTGTAGTGAAAGAGTCATAATTTCAAAAATTGTACATTTTAGTCATTTGGGAGGAAATAATCAAATAAAAGTTTATTGACTCGATGCAATTGACCCATAAATAATTCGTTCGATATTAGTTATTTTTTAATTAAATACTACACTCTTTGTTCGTGCGTTCGTGCGGGTAATATGCCTAAATTCATAATAGTAAAAGTTACTTTTTATGCATTTGTCTAAATTGATTTTACAAACTACACAAATTACTAATACTAATTTATTGGAAATGAACCCCAAAAAACAAACACCACTAACGCCATTACTCTGATGAAAAAAGTTTAACCTCGAGCATGGCAAATCGTTTCTGTATGAAGTTTTTTTCATTTTAAACTAAACTCATATGAAAATTAATTTATATTGTTGTCAACGTTAAACAACAAAAAAATAAAAATAAAATAACAAATAAGTATGTTGTCGTATATGCAGTAAATACGAATTGAAATTTAGATAAAATTGAGTACTTTCCACATGAAACCAAACCAAACCAAACCAAACCAAACCAAACCAAAAAAAGTTGTTCTTTTTGGGTTGGAAATATAACTGTACTGCACTCAATACTGTGCGGAATTTATCGAGTTAACTGTTCAAAATAATCGTTAAAAGAGAAATGGCAACATTTTGAAATATGTAAAATAAATGTAAATGTATTGTAATATCGAGTGTTATTGAAAACTACGTCATAGAGTGATTCAAAAAAATATATATTTTAGTATAGTGCTCGGTTCTCTTTGTTGTCAATTGCGTTTTACACAATTTGATTAAGTCTCCTGACTGAATTTTCTACTTTACAAATGACATTTTAATTCTAATACCCTCCACATGCGATGAAAGTATACTGAGTTCGTCATTCCCTTTGTAACATGCAGAAGGAGGGATCGGGGACCCTGCAAAGTACATGTATATGATACAATCTTGATCCGCATCAAAAATTGACTTAATTTAGAAATGTTACCCCGTGTGTCTGAATATTGAGACTTAAATTGACAATAGACAAAAATCTACTCATCAAGCACAAAGATTTTTCTAACTAGCAACGCCAGTTTGCAAATGTAGATATGGGGGATATTTAATATTTGGCTTAAGCCAAATTTAACTTTTCACTTGTAAGCTTTAACAGAAAAAAAATATTTATTCTCTTGTTGCAAATTTGTTTAATTATCACAAGTGATTTATATGTTTATTATTGAAAAACGCAAAATAACTTGAATAATAGTATAAAAACCACTAAAAAAACTATACTTGGCTGGGGTCGAATCTCGAATAGCCCCCATTGAAGTACCAAAACTTCTCGAGGAGGATATATGTATCTTCTGTACTTTACAGGTAATACGGAAATTTTACTTAGAAAACTGCTCCTTTTTAGTTTTTGTTCCAAAGTGGGCGTGTCCGTTGACAGATTTTACGCAATTTGAATAAAAATTATAAACACTTTTGCTAACCACATATGAGGGAATCGATCCCTAACATTTTACGACCGGGACAGTGATTACCATAGAACACAGGCATGGGCATGGCTAGATCGATTCAAAGCTGATTCAATTCCTAAAAGTAAGTATGATGGTGGGCATAACGGTGGAAAAAACATATAAAAGGTTTATTTTTTAAAGGGGTTAAGAGGTATTAAATTTTAATATGAATTTGAAAAGTGTAATTGATGTAAAAAATTTAGAAATGTTGCACATTTTAAACAGAAGATCAGCAGCATTTGAGCATTTTTTATTTTATTTAAAATTTTTTATGCTTCGCTCATGCTTTATGTAGCCAGAACTCTGCATACACATAATTGCTTGGTGGGGTGGGTGGTATTTCTCACTTACACAAAAACATTGGTGCTTGGTGTTTTTTTGTAACATTTTTTAATTTGCATATAAATTTAATTTCAGTGGAATTTAATTATATGCCATAAAAAATATTGTTGTAAAGATTGGAGTTTTTTGATTCTATTAAAGTACTTGACAGTCCAGGCACACACTTGCCATACTGTACACGATGTGTATATATGTGTATATAATTAAATAAATATACACGGGATATTATTATTGATCATCAAATACATGTTTTTTTATGAAAAATGAAATAAAATTGAACATTATTTCAATACTTGCGGTTTATTTTTTATTGCCATTGTTGATATTTTGGTTGACATAAAAATGCGATTTTCAATATAATGGTTAAGGACGGGGTAAAAGATTCTAAAGAGTAATATTAAGTGATTTGTGTGCGTTTGTAGTTTATTTTACGTAAAGAGGGCATAAAAAGTGAATCACAATACATATTGGTTTTTATTGCAGTTGTTTTTATTTGTTGGATTCTGCATCAAAGAAGGAGAGTGCCACTGAAGTTTCTGAACAGACAATTTTTGACAATTTTGTGCGCGGTTGTGCCGATTTTACACATTTTAAATAAGAAACTATTGATTGTTCATTTCTATATGTGAAAACGGGTGAATAGTCTAGGGTGTCCTTCAATCTAAATTTTGAAAATATAATTTTTTAACCAATTGCATTTATTTTGTTAATTGATGAACGTTCACATAAAACATAAACGTAAAATCTAACGGGTACACATGGAATTGTACTGAAGATAATTCTGTCAAATGTTTACTTATAAATCGAATCTCTTGGTAGATATGCCTAAGTCTTCATATATTCCATGCGTTCTTACATAAATTTCAGTAAAAATTTTATAACATATTTGTTGTATGCAACCTTTATTCTATCCTTCTTCTGTTTTTCCGCGCTCATCACATCTAGTTCTGTAGTAAGTCTTCTCTAAAGTTGTTATAATGTTTTTTTTTGGTTTTCTTACTGCTTACTGCTGCCGAGCAATTATCGTATTTTTTATACATATATATAATTTTTTTATACACGTTATGTGGTAAAGGGTGATGTGTATTAAGAGAGAGCGATAAACCACTTAAATTGAAATTCACACGTTTCACTTTAACCCCCTTTTAATGGGGTTTTTTTACATAATCGTTCTTTTCTTTTGGATGGAGTTTTACAAAAAGATTTTTTTGTTAGATTACGATAATGATTTATTCATTTTAATGATATTTATAAACTTTTTCTGAACGTGTCGTTAATTATTTTGCTTGCCAACCATGTTGAGTAAACAAAGTACCTAAAATGGGTTAAAATCGTATTTGGTTGAAAATTGCTGAAAATGATAGTTCTTGGCATTGTAGTGCTTACAATAAGTAAAGAACTGTTGTAAAGCTTTAGCTGACTTACAGATTACTTACGTTCATATAAAGTTTTGATATCTCCGATCAATAAATATTATTAAAAAATTTTTTCGTCTCTAAATGGATTGAAATGAATTCTTGTTTTTGTTGAAATGAATTAAAAACTTGAAATATTTTGAAATCCTCTGGCATTGCATGCGTACCAATATACAAAATTTCATGTTTTAATCCTTTACAAATTATAAATAATCGTTACTTGAATCTCAAAAATACTGCAAGGAAACGTACCTCAGATATAAACATCACATGCATAGTTGCATACATTTCTTTAAATGTGTGAAAATTGTTTTAATAAAATACACTCTTATGAATATTAAGAAAGGATAACAGATCCTTTGTTCATTTTTGAGGAAATAAGGAAAGGAACATCTTATATATCTTGTAAGGTTTTTGGGGTGAACGCATACTCGTACATGCTGACCTCAAGATTGGTTGGTTGATTTTAAAAACCATCATAAATGCTTTATATTGTATTTTAAATTATGATGATAATGGGATATAAATATTAATTAAATGAGCAGAAGCTGTGGTGGACAATACATTACGAAATGTAAGAGTCAAAGCATCCTTTCGGTTAAGGATAGAATATGTGTATGCTGTACATTCAATTATATATGATTTATGAACAAGTTAAAGTCAAAACCGTTTACACGTATATTTAAATAAATATATCTACATATTATATGTAGATAAATCTATGCGGTAATCATATTGCAATACTTCAGGCTATAGGATGCAGATACTTTAATAATAACACACACACACACAAACACACACACAGTTAACCAATGTCGATTAAAATCGAGTGAAAACGTTACATTCGGTCATTTTGATACTGAATAGATTGGTAACAGTTAATGTGTATACAATTTTTTTTATTTTTGAAAAACATCATCTTTTGATGAGTAGAAGAGGTAGCAAACAGAAGAGACACAAGCTAACGCAATGGAAGGCGACATATACGAAAATCAAAGACAAGGAATTTGATTCGCTATCGTACTCTAACCACAGTCACTACACACACACAAACTACGCTACGATAAGTCTTTGATGTGACTGCGGTTTAGTAACGTAGTTTGTTTACGTCGCGTTTAACGTCAAAATTATTACACGAGCACACAATCCAAGCCAGCAAGCATGCATGCACTTACGGTGGCATACAATACATATGAGTGTACATGTGTTTGCTGATTTGAGCTAAGTCGAGCCGAGAGTGCGTACATATCACGTACGTAAAAAAGTTCAGGTTTTGTATATGAATTATTTTTTTGTGGCGCTACGACAGTTACCTTTTTTTGTAATACATTTTTACTATATGAGCGCATTTTCGATTTTTTTCATCTTCTGAGTGCCACTCGATTTGATATTTTGGCAATTAATTTTCATATGTACGTATACGTCCATGTCTATGTTGGATTTTATTTAGTTTATTGTATACATGGTGTCATTTGTTGCGTTGTGTGTGGTGCAGTTTTAAGGCGGTTTTTGTGTTGGCTTTCTTGAAATTTTTAACCCTGACCGTGAAACCGTTTTTTTGGTAATAAAGCTGATATAAAAATTCGAATTTTATGAAAAATGTGACATTTAGATATAATAAATTTATTGTAAACGTAATTGTGAAATTAAACATTTTATATATATTGTGGTGTCTAAATAAATTTCCATTTAATTTAAATTTTTTTTACGGATCAGCTTTACTGACCCAGATTTTGTATGTAGTATAAAATTATTATTTGATAATGATTGCTACAAGAAAATCCTAAAGATTCACTTTGTCTAAGTGTGTGCGACAGTTGAAGGGAAGATATATTCGGGATGACATCTTAAATGATTAGCTGCATCCGTCTGTCCATTTCATGTTACATACACTTTTTGAAATTTTTCAGTATAAGCACACCTCCTACTTGATTTGTCCTAGGCTTCTTGTTGGACCCCTTCGCATATATTTTCCTTATATCCGTAATTCTTATTATATTTTGACAAAACTTGGTGAAGAATCGTTAATTGGCTTATGGCCTCAAATTTGGACTGGATCCCTACCCTCCTCACATAATGCTTTATAACGAGATAATTTGTATATAATAAAGATTTGTGTTTCCTGATATAACAATTGAAGCATTATTACTAAAAGAAGGGTATTAAATGGTAGAGCTTGACCGAATATGACATTTTTTCTTATTTTTAAATAAAATTTTGCACCAAGTAATTATGAAGCATAATGATTTACTGTGATTAACTTTGGATTTTGTAAAAATGAAGTGTTGCATAATTTTATATAATTATGTGTGACCTTGGTCTGTAATTAGTTATGCATATAAAATATAAGCAAATATTGTTGAGTATAGCGGAGTCTTTGTACAAAAAAAATAAAAAATATATAAAACTGGATATTATCTTAAACAAGTTCTACTTCAAAGCCATGTCAAATAAAAATGTTCAATAAGTCACGTGCTTAATTATGAGAGAATACTAAGTAGACTGATATTTAACAAAAAAATCAAGTTTATGAAAACAAGAGGAAGAAGAATACATGTTAATAAAGTTATGCACAGTTATATCATTTAATGCTCTACTGTCACTAATAGTAAATAAAACGAAGAAGGTTTACGTAAAAAAGATGACAGTGCGCTATTTATCGATGTAGTCTATTTTATATGGCATCGAATTTTAACTGAATACCTCAATATGCAGACGCTTACGATTCAGATAAACACTTAGACGATCAGACCTAAAGAGAACGATAAACGGATCTAAAGATTGGCCCTAAGAGCTTGACAATATTTCTAAAGGCGTCTTTTCGGTGAAGAGTTGCATCAGTGAGTTGAATTTTAAAAGCGAGGAGGGAGTAAAATTTCTTTTTAAAAGGCGAAAGACCAAACAAATGCATTTTTGAATTCTTGCATTTTTTTTAAAGTTATATGATTTCGAAAAAGCCTCCTCTGTATCCAATTAAGTGCTTTAGTAGTGCAAGTCGGATTCTGTATTAAGTTTGGATTTTTATAAATTTTATTTCAATACGATTGCGTCCATTTTTGGTTCATCGTTGGAAGAAATAGTTATAAATATGTGTATATTTCAAATTCGAAGCGTCCATTTTGTGGCAAATAGGTACAATTTTTTTCGATTGGAGTTATGGTCCTTAATCGATTTTCGATTTGGTCCAATTTAAATAGCAACTAATGTTGCCTAAGAAGGTCTCTACCGAATTTCAACTCAATACCTTAAGTTTTGCAACTGGCAAGCTTTGTTACGCAGACGCACGGCCATCGTTAAATCGATTTAGGTAAGCGAACATGGATACAAACGGTTGTATTGAATCATAAAAATGAACTTCTTTGGAAGTGTCACTGACATTCATCGAGTGCCAAATACTGCCGATTTCTAATCATTTATCACTAATCGCATAATCACTACGGAAGGTTAACAAAAAATTAGAATATATCTTTAATTAAACGTAAAGCAAATCCAATAGAAATTTGAATCAATTCAAATATTGCACTGTATGCGAATACGAGGAGTATAAATGAAATCAGCTTTTGAAATTATGTAGACTTTATAACGGACACAGCGCACACCGTATGCAAACACAATATCCAACAGACATTTATATGATAAGAGCAAATGTCAATAGTGAAAGAGAAATACTCGTAATGGTTGATAAAGATATTATCTGGTTTTTAATAAAGTAACAAAACACATGGACCGACTGACCAAACGATCAACCAACCAGTCAAGCAGCCGGCAGCGGACAAACAAATAATTCACACAGTACAATAAACGGACCCAGAGACACAGAGACATAGAGTTACTACAGAAACTAAATATAAATATAAATATAATAGAGACACGTTTGTGCATATTGTCTGAACACATACTGCATTACGCAGTGGTTGTGTTGGGTGATGGTGGAGATGATGATAGCTGTTTATGGCTGCGGTACAATACATTTGAAAATGTATTAAATATGCCTAACTGAAGGTAAAGAGAAAAGTGAATTGGAGAAAACTTGAAATACTAGTCAAAATATATACGAAATGCACACTAAACACACGTGAAATACGAAAGTACATAAAAATATGTAGGAAACCCAAGTGTAGTAAGTGAAGTATTGCAAGTCAAGCATTATTGGCATTTTTATAGAGTTCGTGAATGGTAGTGATGTTTAGTGTGGGCGTAGTCAGCGGGGGGGGGGGGGGTGGCAGTTAAATAGAGGCCTTCAGCGGAAAAAGTGTTTGGGCCTCATTGGGAAGGAAACATTTTGTGAAAAATATATTTTGCAATTTTGAGGTCCCTAGACATTACGGGGCACCACTCGCTTATTCCCCGTACTTTCCACTGGTTTTTCATTTAAACACTCTTTTATTATTTTTCCTCAACTTCAGTAATAAAATAAAATAAAAATAATTAAAACTGATAATTTACGGTTTCCGAAGGGCGTGAACAATCCTATATATTTTTGAAATTTACAGTAAAACTCGTTACCTCCGAAACCGTTTTTGCTTATTTCTTCTTCTGTTACCAACATGTGTGATGAGACTAATTCATATTTTTATTAAATTTAATTAATCCACGCGACTAGAAGAATGCTGACATACTTAAATGAACTCAGAATTTCATGTGTGCTGAAAGGGTTGACTGACTAACGGTTAAACTGTTAAAAACCCATTTTTCTTTCACTCGCTCTATCTGTTTCTGTGTATTTCTGTCATCATTGCTACGTAGTCAATATTATATTTTTTGCCATTCTTTATAATGCTTGACCAAAGCACGAGAACAAATTAAATACTTTGCCACAAAATTAATACGTACACACAGTGCGGAAATATAATTAAATATTCTACTGACAGAAATACTAAAGTTTATGTATGTACATTATGTATGACTGGCGCAACGCAAGTTTCTCACATACCTGAGGTGGCTAAGACGATAGCCAGCATTAATGTCAAAGCATACAAACTTAATCTATCGCCTGATGACATAATGACTTGGCTGAAGAAAATTATTTCTTCCTTCTTTCGTAAAAACAATTTTTGTTTAATAATATCTAAAATATTTTTTATTAGATAAACGCACAACGTTACAAATTAAAATAATTCAATTTTATAAAAAAAAAAACGAATTTCCTTATTTTTTCACTTATACGTCAACCTTCTAATGTAGGTTCGCGGGGTATTATATTTTTATATATTATATGTTAACAAAATACCGCAACGAATGCAACGCAATCAGTCTTTAGGTGGAGAATACGTGAGCGTGTCTTTTCCGCTCCAAAGTAAACCGACAACTAAGCATAAGGTTCCGCTTCGAGGCATTGCAAGAAGATAAAAAGAAAAACAACATTATAAAACAACTTAATGATTTGTACAAAAACAAAAAAGCACCTTGAATGGAGTGAAATCTGAATTGTAGCGGCTGAGCACCCAATCAACAATTTCGTACTCAAACATATCACTCGCAAAGAGCATGCGCTGCTCACTTAACTACTGGTTTCACATTATACAGCCCCATTCCATAGTTAATTAATTTTTATATTTATTATTATTTTTATTATATTGTTATTGTTATTGTTGGGGTTATTTTTAGCTTTAAATATTTTCTTATATTGGTCCGCGTTATATATACGCTTCTTTTGTAATGACATTGTCCAATTAATAACCACATCGACAAATTGATTTGAAGATTCTTAACTGGTTCTTCAAGTATGTGTGTAACCGCATTTCATTTATTTTCTTTGTACAATGTGAACAAGTTGCTGTATAATATCAAGTGGGCAAGAAATGCCTAATCATCCAATATTTATAAATTGTAAAATTAATTTATCAATAATGATAATTAAACTATTGAGGAAAGAAGCAGTGACGGTGACAGCGGCAAAAAGACGTTTTAAATCTAATGGTATTAAATTATATTTAAAGCCCGAAATATTTAAACGCATTTAGGTGATTATGTCAAAGGTTGTATATTTTTTGAAACGATTACATATTTTTATTTACTTTATTGTTGTTGTTCTCCTCATTTTTACTTATTCATAGTTGAGTTTTAATTATAAATGTTATTACCACATATTTTCGAACAAATACATGCAATATAATTAATTGTATTTTAATTGCTAATGCTGTGCAGCCCCTTTCGCGGCAATATTTCGTATTTTGTTTTGATATGTGTGAAGAGGAGAATGGGAAAAAGGCGTGTCACAATGCACTCACTAAATATTGTAACGAAGACATTCCTAATCTTTTTTGATATATGAATTTCTAATAATTATTATTTAATTTTGTAAGTCATTAATGTTTTTGGAAAAAATATACTTATTGGGCACATCCTGAATGGAAGTTCGTATATATAGAATGTTTGCGATTTTCAGTTTTCCTAGAAATTGATTTTACCGTTAGTAGAACCTACGTAGACCATGGCTATGTAGTGGAACCTACGTGTTTCTTATTCAAAGAGACCCAACTTCAATATATTCAAAATACTACTATTGCTACATGTACACTTAAAACAAATAACCATTAGAACGGTAAAAGCATATATTTGTAAACGCTATGTAATATCGCTTTCAATATAAAGTTCATGGTTTATTTTAGGACAAATTATTTTATGTTCTAATCACGAATAAAACATGATGAAGGGATATGCCACGCCCGTAGCAATAATAAAGTGATGTTCTATTTGAAAGAGATTAATGCTGGTGGGTATTCCAAATTTAACATAAGCCTAGTGCAGCCCTCTTTTACGTGTTCTACATCTGGTTTTGTCAAAAAAGGAGCGATTATGATCTACATAACGGTGTATAAATCTTAATATTTCAAGATCTTCTTTTTCATCCATTATGTTATGTATTCAAAATATTAAAACTATTTTTATATTTTTTTTTTTTTTTTGGATATCGTTAATATATTGGCATGAAATAAATAAAACTATTACTTGCAGGGCGTTGTTGTTCCGAAGATATATTTTTTACCGCTACTTGCACTAATCTGCAGATTGTGCTCTAAAAATCAGTTCCGTATATACCAACTTGGGTCAGGGGCAAGGGCTACTTTAAAACATCAACTCTTGAACCAGTCTGAGTGCCTCTCTCCTATAAAAAGCCAATATAAACCTCATGGCTAATAGGTATTTTATGTATGTTGTTATAAATCTCTTGGCCATTACAAATGACAATACTTAGGATAATGCCATCTTAAACTGGCTGAGAATTATGCGATAAATTTATGCACATTTAACAAATGTCATGCGCATACGTACACATTTATTAAGATTAGAATTGTTACCACACACCCTTCATAAATTGTACCTTTTCTTCTTAAAAGTATTCATGGCCAAAACGAAAGTCATATCACATACGGATTCACAATAAAAAGACGAGATTAGAAATGCTTCCAAATATAATTCTTCAATAAGTTTTCTTTTGTAATCGAAGTGACGCAGAAGAATTAGAAAAATTCTCACATAGAATGAATTATGATTTATTTCCTCTTTGCTCTCTTATTCTCTTCACTTATCTTCTTTCTTTTTTGGGAAAACTTTCTTCTCTGTTTATTCTTTTCCATTAGATTTGTTTGTGGCACATTGCACAATAATCACCAAATCATCAAATGGTCTGATTCTTTGCTCTCTCACTCGCACAAAATAAAAAAACTTACGAGCTCTGAGTAGAGGATATGAAATGAAATACATATTTCATGAATTACTTACCATTTGAATAATTGATATGGATTTTATTTTCACTTTATCGAGCTTAAGGTCTTTCGTTGTTCAATAACATTTATGTTCCGTTTAGATGAGGGAAAGGAACCTAATGGTACTAACGATTGCAATCATGATGACGTTGAAAGTGATGAAAGAAGAATGGAAAGACATTTTAGAACTTGGTTTTATTGGTAATTTATATGAGCATTTCATTTTGGAGTTTGTGCAAGTTGTTTCATTTCATAATGAATTTATGATCATTAAGCTGAAAGTTTGAAGTTTTTATTTGTTTGACTCAATATCAATTAAAAGTTGTAGTTGTAGGAAAGTTCTCGCCCTCTTCTTGTTGTCGTTAATTGAGGGTTATGTGTGTGAATGTTAAATAAAATTTAGTAGTGTACTTGTGCTTTACGGTGCTGTTGTTAGTTTTTTGTTTTTCTCTTTTTTGCGAGATGAAAAAATATTTGAGTTGACAAAAAAGTTTTACTTACTGTTTCTATGTGTACGAGTATATAAGTAAATATTTATTGTTCAACATGCAATCAACAACAAAAACATGAACAATAATAACGAGAACAACAAATGATGAATTGAGCAATTACTTTTGTTTTGAAGGCACTTACCAACAGTTTCACGTACGTTTCTCTGCCTGAACATGTTGAGGTGTTGCTCGTTTTGTAAGAAAGTCTTTATAAAATGAATATTTTTTCAAAACAAGTGACCTGGACCAAACGTGAGACACCTTCCATTTTTTGGGCAGGCTGTGGATGTGAAACATCCAAAATTGCGCCCCTTTTTCTGAACTATTTAAAGGGCGAAAAAGCATTAAATTCGGGTTTTCAAATGAATCAATTCTGGTTAGAGTTGCATCAAAAACATTACCATGTTTGTTCGGCAAACGAAGGAGCTTTTAAGCCTTACACTATACATTTACATCAATATCTTTAACGTTGCTATGGTAAATTCGTTTATAATTTGCTGGACTTGAACATATATAAGGTTTTTATTTATTCACCATTTTTCTCCATTATTCTACAACTTTAACACAATTTATGTAGATTTTTTTAATTTTACCAGAAGGTAAGACAGATTAGAATATAAGGTTATTGTTGTTGTTGTTGTTATCGCCCTAGTATTCAGGGAATTCTTAAACATTGTCATGTTTTCTTCTGTTTTTACTGTCGGTGACATACAACTATATGTATGGACGTACATAAGAATGCAGTTGTACAGGGTGCGTGCGGTATTTGAGGACACACATATTTCATCTTTATTGTAATTACTGGAAAACAATTTTGTTTTTTTTTTTTGTCAGATCATCAATGGAGGAGTATAAAATAACGCAAGAAGCCCAATCCGTCGAGTTGTCCACGAAGACCTCCGCTTTACGTCTTACGTTATGTGCAGAGAACTTTTCATGTCGGCACAAACTCGAGAACAGAGACTTATATGAGAGAAACGTCTTTTGAACAAGTACTGGAGTTCCTAACATGTTGTGCTTTTTTCTGAGGAAAAAAATTTCGTCCAAGATCAATTGGAAAAATGACAGGTGGTTATACTCACAACCTACAGAAGTTCCCTGTGTTGTGTCTACTAAGTTTCCAGCAACTGTCATGATTTTAGGAGTTGAGAGCAGCGAAGGACATGTTATGTCACCCCATTTATATCATCAAGGACTTCGGTTGAATGCTGCCGCCTACATAAACGTTTTAGAAAGAGTTGTGAAACCCTGGATTGATAGTGTACATGGAAGCAGACCATACATATTCCAGCAAGACTCAGCTCCTTCACACAATGCCATGATGACAAAAGATTGAATGACCGAATATTTCTATGACCGCTTTACCCCGAACTAATGACCAGCTAGCTCAGTCACTAAACCTTAATCCTCTGAATTATTTCATATGCGGCGTAGTTAAGTGGAAGACCAATAAACACCCCCATAAAACTATTTCATCACTGAAGGATGAACAACAACAATGATCAAACTGAACGAAAAGCATTTGATTCGGGCATGCAATCGTTTTCGACCCTGGATTAAGTCCATTATTGCCGCTAATGGGGATTTTATTGAATAATTCTATAGTCTAGGAGTCAATTAACATTGTTTAACAATTCCTGGAGAAAATATTAGCAAATTAGTTTTAATGTCAATTTGTCTTCAACTACTGTAAGCACCCTGTATATGCTTGAGTATCTTGAGTATTAATGAAATTTTACAAAATTTGCATTTTGATGACTTTTATTTAACAAAAATTAAATATTATAAATAAACTCATATGAGCTCGTACACAACATGCACATACATATGTACGTACAAGTGTACATGTAAACATTGTTTATGTAAATAAATGAATTAAACATTTTTCCTGATGAATATTCATGTACTCTGAGATTTCATTGTGTGATAAATTGAAGAGTACGTACAGAGTATATGGGGAAGGTAGGTGTGTGTGTGTGTGTGTGTGTGGTCATTCACAAAACTTTTCCTTTATGCACAACATGTATGTAAATAAAGAAAAATGAAGTATATTTCGCACTTTTTATGGAGCAAGTAAAGGCTTACACCGTTAATTGAAAGCTTTATACAGAACGACTGCGTGCGTTGGTGTGCATTCTCGTGTGCCTTTCGATTTGTGTTTATTATCGTCTCTAATACTAAATTTCCCTTTAGCATGTCCGTTTAACATTTTCATGCAACCGTACTTATTAGCCTCCGAACAGAGACATAACATGTCAACTGTTCATTCGTGCTGTAGGATTGTAAGTTGTATTCGTCATCTTAAGTAGGTTTGATAAATGGAAAACTATTTAAGTTTCCATCACTACTCATCATCAACAAAATTCCTTGTGCATCTGTAAACACTGGAAACGGAAATGTGTGTGTGCGTTGCTCAGGTGTATCTTTTTCTGTCTGTAACTTCAAGCACTAGTAACCACACATCCTATAATTTATACTCTTACATTCGAGGACAGGATACGTGGAAACGCGAACGAAAAACGAAAGTCGTAAGAAATAACAATAAATAAAAATATAAAATATATACTAAGAATAACACCAAAGCGAACAACAAGTAAACAACCACACAGCAACACCATCAATTGTAATGGCAATACAAACAACAACAACAACTGCAATATCACTCACGCGGACACCTGCATATGTGTGTGCGTATGTGGCCTACAGAGTGGCCGTGAGTTGAGATTGGGTGCGCTGCTTCAAATTATAATGAAATATTGTTTTTAAGAAATAAATGTTTTTCTCCCTTTTATTCTTATGCATTTTGCTTTACAATGTAATATATTTAATATATATACGGATATGCGTATATATACTTAAGGACACGTACTTATATAAAATGTGGGTAGTACAATAAAATTGTATTGTAATGGCATGACGGGCTTAACGTTATAAAAATGGTTAAACTCTGTATACACACAGTTTAACGTAAGTGCATATGGGGTCTTTGTATAAGAAGACGGGTTGGAGAGAAAGAGAAAGGCACATTTAACTCGACTGCAGCACACAACGGAAATGCGCAAAAAATTCTTTTTTTTCTACCACATGGCGTAAACTGAATACTGTTGTAGTTTTCGTGAGGCTGTTATTTTTTTTATTATTCCTTTTAGCGATACGATATTTTGCTGTTTCTTACGTTTCTTATGCTCGTTTTCCTTAAAAGCACCTATAAAGCGAGAAATCACTGATGTTACGAAAATTTATGACCGCACAGTAAATACCAACACGAGTGATTGGTATTGAGTAAAAGTTTCAATATTCTCCACACAAGAAAGTTGGTATGCACCCATAAGGATCCTACAAAGTATATATTCATGATCGGTATCAATTGACCTAGACCTGACAAGTTGAAATCGTATATTTTTTTAGTAAGTTTTTCCATCCGAAATAATGCACACAATACGAGAGGCCGATATCAAATAGCTGTTTTGTCCCATTTCTATCTATATGTGAAGTGTGCTTAAGATTTGATCTGTATCTTTATTGAAGTAACATCTTGTTAATATTACTTACACACTTGTATGCATTAAAAAGTTTATACAATAATAAATGATTTAAATCCAAAAAAAAGAATAAAACGCATTAGCTGCCAAGGTCAACGACTCAAATGTTTAGTCAAATTACGTCATATTCACAAAAGACCAACAGTTACTACCAACAGTTACTACCATAATCATGAGAAAAAAAAATAATTCTTAACATATTTTGGCACAACTTGGTGGAGAATAGTTAATTGTCTTAATAAGTGGATCCGACCTCTTCCTATAAAGTGTTTTTCACGAAGTAACTGGCCATGTACTGATATACTAATTAAACCGTTATTTGTGGGAGTAAGTGTAGGATATGAAATGGTCAGCCTTGACCCACCATTACATATTCACTTCTTCCTTTTTTCAATTAGGAATTCCAAATTATCCCTTCAATCGCTTTCGAACAATATTTCTATTCATTAATAAGTCGGATAATTCTTGTAAAGAATTTTGTTTTACATATGCATTACAGTAAGACATGGAAATATGGTTACACACACACAAACACATTTGCATATGTAGCTAGCACTTGCAAACATTGGTTGCTTGTCGGGTAAACATTATCTGCTGCACATGTAACTAATTCTTGTAAATGTGTATGTGTGTAATTTATGTTTACGCTCATATGTACCTGTATAGTTTGTATATAAGTAGACGTTTACATATTGACGGAAAAGCAAAAACAAGACGAAAAAATAACTATTCTAAGAGAATGAAAATATTTGTTCTCTGTAAGCCACATAAACTTTGACTAACAGAACATGCACACGCATGCATTGGATTAAAACGTTACCTAAATGCAAAGTTGTATGAATGCGTGCGGATGTGTGTTTACATGGTGTATACACATATGTGCTGGTAAACAACCACAATTACACTCATCATTAGTACTGACTGCAAATTATAATGAATTTTGACTGAAGCAAAACGCACCCGAACACCATACACGTATGCAAACGCAAATCTCTGTAGTGAGTAGCAAATATAATTTACGAAGAGCAAGCACCAACATTAATATATATGGTGTATATATGTACATTACACGTTCATAAGTATGTACATTCGTACAACCATTTGCACAAGTGCTGCTTTAGTGTTACTGCTGTAAAGCTAGCTACTGCTCCATATATTGCTCATTTCATTCCCTTTGGGAATTATTTTATACCAAAAAAAAAAAAAAGAAACAAAAAAAGGGTTATTTTAGGTGTATGCCAATTCTAGGATACCCGGTAAAATAGAGTCCCACTACATCACTTTTGAAAACAAGGCAACGCATCAAATGTATTTGTTCAACATACCCACAATATAATAAATTTTTGGGCGTGGCAATATTAGAAATTTTTGTCAAGTAGTAAATTCTTATTCAATCACTTTGTAAAACAGATATACGGGGGATACACGGACATACATTTCTACATCAATTCAGTTTTAGCCGTTGATCAAGAATATGTATATTTTGTAGGGTCTCTGAGGCCTCCTTCTGGGTGTTGCAAACGGAATGACAAACTTATGTCAGCTCGATATCTCAAAATTTTCGACACCATCGTGGGCGTGTCCTTGGTTTGATTTTACCCAATTGCAATAAGAAACCGTGCGACTGCATAACACATTTATTTATTTATATTTGCGGCCAGAAGGATGTCGACTCACAAAAGTTTGAACAAAAATCACAAACACCCATATCATTACGATGGTGAGTATAAAAATATCTCTTGTTGCTCTAAATTTTTCATACAATCACATACATGCACATGAACCATTTTATAAATGCTGATAATATATTTATTGTGTATGTGTGTGATTGCATTGTGCAAACATTCGTACAATTATGATTATGAGCAGTATTTTTGCTTAGATAGGAGGGTATGTGTGATCATCTGTATGCATGTGCAGATTCTCCCAAACA
Organism: Ornithomya fringillina; assembly: GCA_963978525.1. Classification (NCBI taxonomy): domain Eukaryota; kingdom Metazoa; phylum Arthropoda; class Insecta; order Diptera; family Hippoboscidae; genus Ornithomya; species Ornithomya fringillina. The sequence goes on from OZ021693.1 coordinate 13,534,760, forward strand.
CATATACCCATTGTGTTGCTATTATTTTAATGTATGGTTTTATGGCATTAAGGGGAGGTTTTGTTGTGGTAGCTGTGGTTGATGTAGCAATTGGGTCAAAGTTATGTTATTCCATCATGACAATTCCCTCTTTCTCTATCTATCCATCTGATTCTGATCTGAAAGGAAGATTTCACCTACTTTTTGGAAAAGAAAAAGTTTATATATAAACGTGTCCGTACACCGCATGTAATGCATTCGTAAGTGATATTTTACACTATTTACCTCATTTTTAGTTATTTCAGAATTTCATGTAGAAGAATAATGATTCTAGCCATTAAAGGTTAATTAATGAATATTAATTTTGATGTAATAAAATATATAAATAGATGTTCAGATGTCAAGCATAAGTTGGCTAGTAATTGTACAATATGTGAGTGATAAAATTCTGATAAATATTTGTAGAACAGATGGCGTCTCTAGAGTATTTTTTTTTAGAAGCAGGAACTTATTACTTTAGAACGCTACGCTTTTTTCAATACGAAGTAATATAAGCAAACAACTAAAATTGACTTAGGCCAGATCCACGTTCGAAAATGTTAAGATGTCGAGCAGGTTTTGGGTAGATTCATGAATATACTCTTATTTTAAATATGTGTACCAAATTTTCAACTCAACAGCTCAATTTTAGTGTCAGATAAATAGATTTTTGTGGGCGTTGCTCTTGGCCGGTTTTCACCACTTTAAATAGCAATCTGCGTGCAGAAACTAAAAGTGTATGTACGAAATTTTACCTCAATATTTTACAATGGAGTCAGAAAGTTTAACAATTGAGGGACGCCCGAGCATAGGGACAGACATGCCTAGATTGATTAAGCATATATATACTTAGGGCCTTTACCCCTCGTTCTGGGTGTTGCAAAGGAAATGACATATTTAGTATACCTCTCATCTTATAGGGAGGATAAACAAATTTAAGAATTAAATTTTTTTTAACAAGACTTTATACGTAAATGAGTTCCAAAAATGTTTCATTCGGCCACTCTTTTAAGGATTCCATCGCTTACCTACGCAACAAGTTCAAGTTCTTTAAATCCATCATCTCACATTCATGTCATAATATTTCAATTGAATCCATTTCTCATAAGGTGGGCGGCTTTATACCAAAAAATGCTCAGTATTTACTTTCATTAAAGCATTAAAAACATTGCGTACTTACTAAGTAGTTGTAAGCATACAAAATGATGATTCTAATCTTTAATCGTGCCATCGACCTTCACACAATCTTATATAAAAACCGCTTCAAGTAAAAAAGGCAATTATAAAAAATATATTAGAATAGGAAGAATAAAAAATAAAACAACAGCTGCGCAGCTGTAATACCACTCAACTAAGCTTCTACGAGCATAATATTTTTTCTACATCTTTCAACTGCACTGGCAGTGTCGTGTCATTGTCGCATTCAACATTATTCAATCATGTAACATTGCATTCACACAAAACCGTTTCCAATTGATGTATGGTTTGACATCTATAACGAACATTTTCTGACAAAACGTCCTCGTTCCGATTCTCATCACACTATATACGGTTTTGTACCCTATGCCACATAAAACTTGTCCGACTATTGCAATAATATTGGTTGTTGGGTCAAAAACAAGGAGAAGAAGAAGAAAAAATGATAACAAAAGACTTGAATGTTTTCAATTTTAAATAAGAGTAAAACAACAAAAACAACAAATAAACAAAAACAGATAACAAACACATGCCGTGAATATAAGTGAATAACAGAAATGTCAACAAGAACTGAATTGAAATCTATTAATGTCAAATGTTTATCTTGGAGAGAGGAGAGAGACAGAAAGAGAATGGGGCTTAATACTAATAACAATTAAACAAATACACAACCTACCAACCGGCTAACCAACTCGCAACAACAATTCATCATAATCAATGCAACATAAAGCTAAGTACATGCTTTTCCATCAAAATCGCAAAAGAGTCCGTCAGTCCAAGCAAGAGTTTCATCGCAACGTTTCATCGTTTAAATGGTTGTGTGTGTGTGTGTGTGTGTTTTTTTTTTTTTCAATTGGCACAGTATTGATTTCATAGTAAAAGAATGAAAAACATGTTAGAAGTTATACGTTTATCGAAATGACTTATACGGCAGTTTACTGATACAATAAATTAATTGTAGCATACTTTGTGGAATTAAGTGGTGTAGGGTATTAAATGGTTGGGCTTGACCGACTAAAACATGTTCACTTGTTTTATAACAAATAACTGTGTTCGGTATTCTACTGGTAATGGTGTTATCTGTGAATGAATTGAGTGCCAAAAGTTGCAGAAATTTATAACAATTTTAAATGGGTTATACTCAGTAAATAAATATTTGTCCCATTTGAACGCTCTGTACTGTTATGATAATTATTTGGTATATTTCTACAGATTTCTATTTAAAATTTTATAAGTTTAAAATGAATTTATATATTGATATAAATGATTTGTGATTATTAAGTACGATACACTTGTGGAAGAGAAGAGTACGCTACTTGTGGCTCGATTCACCACTCGAAACTGATTAACTTACCGACGCTGCATAAAAGAAGGATAGTTCTTGACATTTTTTTATATTAAAATTTGTGGAGAAATTAATTTTAAAATCCTAAAAAGTTATACTCCTGTTAATTAATCTACCATTTTGCCGCTTTAATTATGAATTATTTAAATTTTTCCGTTTATCGGAACTTTAAATGCAACAACACACGTTCAACACAATGAAGCTCTCATTCTGTTGTTGCTAAGCTATTGAAATTATGTTAAGTTTGATAGGTTTGAAGTTTGCGACCTGTCGACTTGATGTACATGTGTCTGTTCTTTTTCTTACATTATGATAAAATTATTTATGTATTTGCTTTTCTTATGTAACTGAATTATTCAATTAAACTTTGGTCAAGTTGTTTAACACTTTCTTGTTGTTGTAATTATTTATATTATTTATTAGAATATTATCGATATATTAGTTTAGTTTATACATAATTTAAATATATATTTAAATTAATTTAAGTTGAATTTAATACCTATTTGTAATAATAATTTTAAGTGGCTCTATTTAGCTAAGAAATGAATAAATAAACAAGTAAGAAAACTAAATTTGATTTAAGCCAAATTTGTTGTAACTACCCTCCACATCTACGTACAGCTACACTATTCCGCCTTCTAATAGTTTGTGTATTACGTATCAGCTTTCAAGTCGAATTTACATCGAATCATGGTTTCTGTAAATTATGGGAAACAATCCGACCACATCCTCAATGTCAATGAATTAGAGAAGAATCGTAATTATGCTCTGTTCAATTTCAACATTATATCTAGTTTTTTGTGGCAGGTAAGCTTTTTGTCGATTGCGGGCATAGCCCTTGACCAATTTTACCCATTTTAAGTGGCGATCTACGTATAGAAACTAGAAGTATCAAAGAAGTACAACACTTCAACTGCATATCTTATTATGTCAGATCGATTCAGTTTTAGACGCCTCTCTCTGGATGTTGCAAATGGTATGATAAACTAAATATAACCTCTTTATTATGAGGAGGGTTTTAAAATATATTTCACTGTTTTATTTGATGATAAACAGTATATATGACTATGTGAAGGCGTAAGAAAGGAAAATATGAACAAATTCATCGTCATAAGCTGTTTATTTATTGTAGTTGAAAATTGTATGCTAGCTTTCCATTTAGGCATCATGGCGTATGCTAAATATTTAATTCCCTGGCGTAAACAATTTCCACAATCAAATATAAAAGCGGCATTGGGCTGAACCAAACCTTGTATAACCTCCATGGATGCACCAAAGCTTTTCTAAGAGTACATAAGTGAATATATCTTTTGTTTTTTATAAGAAATACGGAAATTTGCTCTGATATTTGTTCCATTGTGGGCGTGTCACTTGACCGATGTTACTCATTTACAATACCTGCGGATAAAAACTAATACACTTAAGCCAAGTTTGGAATTAATATCTCAATTAATCAGAACATACACACGCACAAACAGACGGGCAGACATAGCTAGATCGACTCAGTTGTTCATGCTAATTCAGACCGTTATAAACATTTTTACAAAATTATATGCGTATGTATGTATATCCATGAATAAAAAATATTTTACTTCCCGACTGGCTTCTAAGTTTATATCTATTTTGTTGTGTATCACGTTAAGGAAATCGTTTAAATTAAAGATGCTTCTTAAAGCTACTCTTTTATACACAATCCTTGATGCGTAGACATAAAGTATAACTTCATAATAAAGTTAACATAACATCAAAGTTTTTCCTACACTGCATAGTCCATCACTTAGGAAAGAATAAATAAATGAAAAAAACTAAATTTGGCTTGGGCCAAATCTTACATACCAAGCACAAGGAATGGACATGACAACCACAAGATTACGATGACTAGAGTATGTGCTAAGAATCAGCTTTCAAGTCGATGTCTGTAAATTGCGGCCGTATTAATTATTCGACCACGTCTATTTTGGCATATGAATGGATACGACAATTACAAACACGTAATCCAAATGTCACCTTCATAGCTCAATAGATTTTTTTTCGATTTTGGGCGAGTCCAATTTAAATATTTCAAAATTTCAGTTCAATATTTCAAAATAGATGGATCCAGTTTTGTAGGGTCTCTGCCGCCTTTTTCTGGATTTTGCCAATAAAATGACTAATTTAGTATACCCTCCATCTTATGTGGAGGTTATAAAAATCAAAAAGCGTAATAAATAATATGTTTAAAGACACGAAGACAATAGCCACGGGAATGACGTTTTACTTGTAGCAATAAAAAATTCAAAAAAATAAAATTGGCTCAGGTCAAATCTTAAATACATTCCCCCCCGCACCTCCTTCATAGTGGGCATGGCATATAGTTGATTACGCTATCTAATATTATTCGTTAACGTACAAGCTGAATTTTACGCAGAATAAGATTTTATTGTAAATTGTAGGCGATCCGATCACGCCGACTTTTGGCACATCGAGAGAACTTCATGGCATGATTTTTTGTGGCAAATAAGCAGATTTTTGTCGATTGTAAGCGTGGTTCTTAATCGATTTTGTCCAATTCAAATGTCAACAAGAGACGGACGCACAGAAACACGGATATATTTAGATCGGTTCAGATTTTGATGCTAATCAAGAATATATGTACTTCTCCGATGCCTTCTTCTGGGTGTTGCAAATGGATTGACAAACTTAGAATGCCCTTTTTACTGCGGTGGAGAGTATAACAACAACAGCAATATAAAGAATTTTATAATCCAAGATATAGTGACGACAAATCACCACAATTTTATAGTAATAAATCAAAAATGACTTGTACTGCTTGGCACACTAATACAATAGAGAGGGAGAGAGATCATCAATCACGGCAATCAAAGTAAAGTATAAAATAAAAAAATAATGAAATTTTAAAAGTGCTTTCTAAACAATATCAGCTCATAAACATGGAATACTTAGAAGAAAAATTATAGAAATTTAACGGAAAGTAAAAAACAGTTTAAGAAAGGAAGCCAATTACGAAAAGCTCAAAAAATCATCATCTTTTAATTGCACCACATAGGGATCAATATTTTCAAATTATTTTATAAAACTGTAATAAAAATATTTTTTGAATTTTGTGTAAAATAAAAGAAAACATGTAAAATGGGGCCATATTAGTCCTATTCCAAATAATTAGTTAGGGAATAATATCTCAAATTTCTTAAAACATGAAGCTGTGTGCACACACGTTAACCGACCACACCCCTTTTCGCAGGTTTGTTCCAGACAAAAAATAAGAAGAACTTTTGTAAATTTTATACTTATCATCATCACCTACGCCAAACTTACTAACATCCATAATAAGTTCAAGTTAAGTGGGAGTGTTAAATTTAACATTTCCACATATGTATATAAATAAGTAATAATTAAAATTTAAAAAAAAAATAATTTATACCAAATTTTCGGTCTACAGGTCTAATGGTTTCAAAGTATTGTAATTTTCAAGAAGCATTTAAGAATGTCAGAAGAGGCGTCCATCCAAGGACAATTTTAATATAAACGGACTGATATAAATAGATAAACAAAGTTCAGGTTAGCGGTTCAGGATTAATACAGAATTTTAAAAAATAAACAAAACTGCATATAAATGTGTGCGTTGTTAGTATTAATTACGCCCCGTGGGATTATTCTAAATGATATCATCATCTCGTCACTTGTCCAATTTCTAGTGTTCATACACCGTTAGAATGAAGTATATAGCCCAGTTCTGCACGTAGAACTTTTTAAAGTGGTGGGCTAGTCAGAGGATCGATTTCTCCCATTTTCAACTTTTAACATTGACGGAGAATATGTTTAGCAAATTTCAGCTGGATATCTCAAAATTTGCGATGCTGAGATTTCCAACTAAAAATTTTTATTATTCACACGGTCACCCGGACGGACAGATTGGCTGGATTGATCAAGAATGTAAATACTTTTGAGGGTATATCTCGCCCGCGTCTGCTACTAGCAAACGTCTGAATAAAAACCCACGTATTGTTATGATATTGGGTATGATGATATTAAAGAATTATATTTTAGTTAGCAACTTATTAATTTAACTAAAAGTTCCATAAAACATTTTATAATATTAAAAAAATGTAAATCCTTCATAAAGGATATTTTAGAGAAACAATTATTATAAGTATGTAAAGGAATATAAGTGAGACAGAGTCAACTGAAAATGTTTTCAGTTTTCAGTTTTACTAACTATCTGGCAATAACCGAAAAAATACATACATACCCAAAACACAAAAGAAAAATAACAAATAAAAGTCAACACAACTTAAGCTGAAATACCGCAAAAAAAAATTAGAACCTTTAACTTACGAATGAAAAATTATTTGTTTGTCCACTATTCCATAAAAAACGCTGCACATAGTTATGGCGAACCATGCAACATAATGATAACTGCGACCATTGTCATAGCAGACTATGTTACTATTGCAAATCCTCCAAGGTAATTTGCCCAGCATTATAACAGCTTCCGTTTGTAATAAACTAATATTTACATAAAATATAAACTTAACGGGACAAAGGAGGAAAAATGAAGTACAGACATGAAGAAAAATAAACAAGAAAAACTAAGAATAAAAAATAACCGTTAACACTAAACAAATAATTTAAAGTTTATATACTAGATGATGTTGTGCACACATTTGGACTATTCGAGGACAGTGTACAAGTATCCAAATAAATTGGAAAAGAAAAGGAAAAGAAAGGAACAGTAAAAAACTATTTTTGGCTTAAACCAAATCTTGGATACCCCCTATACATGTGGGCGTGGTATGAACTTCCGTTGGCAGCCTAATTGACTAAACTCTGCATACTGAGGACGCGTGTTAAAGTCAATTTGAGGAATAAATATAAAACTGTGTTTTCAGAAGGAACCATATATCGCTTACATGGGCGTGATAATGATAAATTGTATAATTTTTTCTTCCTACGGATCATAGTACAAAATCGCTGCAAAAATATTTCAAATGTTGCCAAGTTCTGTAAACATGTGTCCTCTCTTGAAAAATGTTGCCAATTTTTAAGTGCAATCAGAGTTGTCAGCAACAGCGGAATCTGCAAAGCAATCATTTAAACTCGGTATTGTAAAACTTTCTTAAACACTATAGGGGTTTACAATATCGTAATATTGTGCATTTATTGTTGTTTACAATAACTAGCCACACTGTTGAGAAAATCTTTTCTACATCCTTCACCTCAATGATGGGGGTATACTAAGTTTACTATTCTGTGTGCGACACCCCGAAGAAGGCGTCAGAGATCTTTCATATTATATATGTGAATTTTTGATCGGAATTAAAATCTGCCTCAACCTAGGCATATCCGACTATGCTCCGCATGTGTCTGTTGTGGGAACTCTTACAGCTGAGATTTTACCCACTCAGGCCTCTAGTCAAGAGTCGCGCTCGCAATCGACAAAAATCTATTTAACTGACACAGAAATGTATTCATGAAGTTGAAACTTAGCCATAAAAAGCATACAAAAGGCTCTTTAATTAATTTAATTAATGATTCATTTCATTTCACATATTTTTTATTTTATTGGAAAATGGGAGAGCGCAAGTTTATCATATTTCATAATTTATGGCAAAGATTTTTTTATGAGATCTTTACTGGTTCACTGATTGATGCTGAACATGCACGATGTGCGAAACTTTTCATTGTACTCTTGTTTGATTTTATTACTTATGGAAGGAGTCTCTTTACCTCCAAACTGTATGCTTAACACTTTTGTATAATAGCTTCTTAAAAATTTTATGGGTCGCTTATATGAATGTGTGTCATTAACCACAAACTACGTTTCACTTATTCGCTCTTGCGCCTAACTAACTGCTTTGTTTACCCTTTGTTCTCAGCGCCGCTTCTATTACTTATCGGTTACCTTAACCCCTAAGAGATTGCCATCCTTTTATGATTTTTAAAATTATAAATTAATCGTTTTCCTTGATGACCTAGTTTAATTTCAGTACTTTGGTTAGTTTATAAGAAGCACCGTTCTCTGCCTTGGCTTCTTATGTACTCATAAGTTGACTAAGAAGGTTTTATCGTATGTTTTCATTCTTACGAGACACATTTTAAAAAGGATACAAATTTCTACTAAACTAAATATGCCTTAAGTGTTGTTAATATTTAATAACCACAAAGGGATTTAGTTGGTATGTACGAGTGTGTGTTTTAGACATTTTTGGGGTGGTAAATGTTTTACTTTATGTGCCGCATAATGAATTATTGCAAAGGGCAATATTTGCCAATGTTAATTATGTTGATGTATGACGACTTCTTTAGGAATTTTGAACTGAATTTTTATTTTTTTGCATTTTTTTTTTATATATTCTTCAATAAAAGTTTAATTTCAATGAAGGCCTATTTTGTAAGAAAGGTTTTTTGGGGCTATTTGAAAAAATCCATATTGGCATTATTCCATGTTCATGTCATTCGACAAAGTTGTTAGTTTTCATTGCATGTCTCATCTTATGAAAGATATTACATTGGTTTGTGATTACATGAAGGATAACAAGGTAACGACGATGAAGCAACATATCTTTATAATTCTCTTACGTATTTTTTTTTTGTGGAATTTTTGATTCCTGCATAAAAACATTGTCAAAGTTCATGGAATAAAAATTTTCGTTTTATTTGGAACCATAAGTCATTTCTTTACAAGTCTTTACTGTACTTTCTTTTAATTGAAATATACATTTTTATTTTTAAGTATTGAAGTTAGTTGCCTAGTTATGGATAATTCAGAAGCAACCAAATAATTGTAAAGGCTTTAATTAAATTGGAAACAAATCCTTGGAAAGTGTAAGAGGTTGAATAAAGATTTTGATTCAAAATAAAAATTAAGAAGCTAAAAACCAAATGTGGGCGTGACACATAATGTTTATTAACACAGCGAATTATGCATAAAAATAAATTTTTGGTAAATTGTGGGCTTGTCAGTTATCCGATGCAATAAAAGTTTACTGAATGTCCTATTTGTGTATCAATTTTTTGATTCATATTTTTTTAAGCGCATCGCAGTTGTCACTAATTTTCCTAAAATACTTATCGACCACTAGCCCTGTCCTTTCGAATGGTGGAAACTTATAATCAAAATTGTATTTTACAAACGAAAGAACATTTTTTTATGTCATTAAACAACATTTTAAACAAATGATGGTTTGTAATTATTTTTGATTAAACATATTTTTTTAATTTATCAAATAATGCATTCGATGTCTTTATAATGTAAAATGTTTCATTTCTTTAAATTAAATTGAAACTTAATATTAAACATATTTTGCATATCATACAACTATAATTACATTCTAGGAATCCCAGTTCATATACACACACGTACACACACACATGCATGCATTTATTATTTGCTCTGTTATTTTCTATAAAAAGGTGACATTAGAAGCAGCGTAATAAAATTGCTTTGTATTGTAAATTGTTTGTTTGTTAAATATTGTTGTTGTTTATTTTTGTTGCTGTTATTTTTCTTTGTGTACATTACAAGACTTCATACATATTATACGTAGGTATTACATTCTATATACACCCAACACGAGTGAGTACACCCAATATGCATAAAAAAAAAGTGTGACCTAGAAAAATATATTATATGGCTGCGTGCGCTCGCGTATGTGTGTACGAAAAACATTTAAACACAACACAATATACTGAGAATATTAATAAGAAGTGTTAGTGAGAGCATTCCGTTTTATAAAACAGAGAGCTGTAAGGAGAGAGTGAAAAGAGTTTGTTTTAGAGTTCAACGAAGAGAGTTTTATAAATAAATTATGAAAACAAATCACAGCCACACAGCTAATTGTCTAAAAATGTTCCATAACCGACAATAAAAAAACTTATTAAATGATTGTTGTTGTTTGTTTTTTGCCTAATATATGATGTTACTGACCTAACACATTGTACAAACGCTTGCTTATCGGATGAAAATAACTAAGGTTTCAGAAACTTATTATTATAGCAAAGGAACGGCATGGGGAGAGAGAGAGAAAAGTATGCTGTTTTATTAAAAACACGTGCGAGAGGATAATACCTCAGTTCTTTACTCTGCATCAGTTATGATAAAAGGTATATAAAATTTATTTAGATGCTTGTAGAGCAGGAGAGAGTTGTCCTTTATTATCACCCATCATCTTAAATCATTTCATAAATTGATTTTATCTGATTTTATTTGCGATAGTGGGGGATTCGAACTACATCATTAACGCAAACTGTGGGTGTGGGAAGAGTTCGAAACGTATCAACTTGTTGCGTTAAAAATTTTCTGTAAATTGTGGGTGTGTAAGCAATGCGGTCTTGTCCTTTTTTATTATTAAAATAAGTGCTAAATTGTAAGCAGTGTATCAAATTTCATGTGGATCAATTTTTAGCAATCGTTTCAACAGTCGACAGTCGGGCTTTGATAAAGCCACTTAGATTTTCATGCTGGCAAGTATAACCCCATTTTATGTGGAGGTCATAAAAAAAGATTAAATTTGTTAAAATATTATTATAAACATGATGGAAATTGTGAAGCGTAGGGTTGTGTTTGTCAGGTTTGACCGACGGGAAGCTATTTTCAATTTATAATAGAAAACAGCTGTTCAAGGGTTTTTTACTCATATTTTTACTCTCTCTCTCTTCCTCTCTTTCAATTTTTATAACGCTCTTTTTGTTTCTCTCACCGGTACTCTCACGTTTTCTACGTTATTAGTGATACTTGCCAGCATCATGATAATTTATATGAGAGAACGAATTTGGTGAATTTTTTGGAAGTGGTAAGCAGCATCCACAACTAATACTAACCGTACTTGATGCAGCCACCACTGGGTCATCAAACATTAACAGAAGCAGACTTTTAAGTGTAACGATATCTTATTGTCGTTGAACATATCAGTCTTTGCGTGCATTTTACACGTAACGGTTATAAGACGCGTTTTTTATTTTGCTACATGTCACCTCATAAAAGTGGATTAATTGTATCTCAAACAAAAAAAGAAGGAAAACGTTTAACAAAGCCTCTGTACGAAATTTAGTGAAATATTATAAATTCCTACTAAAGCGGCAATTTCATGTGATTTTGTATGTTGCTACAATATAATAATGCGTACAGTGTTTATAAAATATAATTAGTTTTTTAGTTGCTTAAGAAAAGATTATACAAAAACAACATAAGCTGTTTGAATTAAATGTTGTTTAAGTTTGTGCTTTAAATTAGAATTTGATTAATTTCAAACCTTTACCGTAAGTGCTTGTGTCATAAGAAGAACTTAAGATTTTAGTGAATTTGTTGCCGGAAATTTTCACGAAAGTTAGTTTTATGGCAAAAAGAGGATAATCCATATATGCACTTATAACGCTGTCAAGTGGTGCAATATTAGTGTAAGGTGTTTCAAACTGATTTATGGGCGTATTTAATACAGAGCGCAAGAAGGTATGTCTAACATTTTTCTTTCTAAAAATATTACACTTCATGCACATAAGCAGGATTAAGGGATATAAACTTAATTATTTTTGTTGAAAAGTTGATATAGTGCTGCAGAAGGGCTTATAAAAAAGATATAGAAGGTTTTTCAATAAGGACGTAACAATTTTATATTTAAATAAAAGACAGAATATTTGAGATATTAGGCTGATATTTATTACAGGTACAAGTACATATGTTACATTTAAATTTATTTAATGTGTCTACTTAAGCGGACGAGAAACTTGTCAGAGTGCTCTCTCCTGTATACCATTTCAGTTGATGTTGCTGAAATGTCCTCTTTGTGTATTGACCTTAACCTAACGTTGCAACTTGTAATTTTGTGGCTAGCCAAAGTTTTAACTATGTAGTTCTGCAAATAATTTTGAGGTAAATTTAAGTAGTTTTCGTCGCTAATAATTTTTAAAGGTGCACCGATAACGAGATTTAATTTACAAAAAATACGTGCGTATATCTGTTAAAGGATAGGCCTTCGGCTAGGGGCCATATATAGATAATAATGTTCAAATCAAATGCTGATAATTTGAGAGACCGGCGATTTTGTGCATTGATGGACTTTTGCCTTTCAGATGTCCAAACAAACTTACTCATGTTTGGCAAAAATATCTACTGCTTATAAGCCGACACGTACCTCTTCTGTGTTGAAGCGTTAATGGAACATAAGGTCGAGGATTCCTTCCTGACACTTCACACCAAACGTTAAAATTTTATTAATTAGTTATAATTTGTATTCACAGCTTTTGTCTACATTATTCAAATTGGAATCTTTTTGTTGTTCATTAAGCAACAGTTTTTTATTTAGATAATTACCCCTTGACGTATCAATTTCCAACACTGCGGGATAAAGTATCTGCTGCGTGTTTGAAATGTTTAATATTGAGGTACATTGCTAAAAGTTCGCAATTGAATGTACTACATTTGATATCGGACGAAGGAAGTTTCTTTGAGTAAAGTGACAGAGGTTCTATATTTTTATACTCATATACTTGTTGTATTACAGCACCAGTTGCCAATATTCTCTCTTAAACTTTAATTTAATAAAACTTTAGAAGTAAAACTGTCTTTAATGCTTTATAATGCTAAAGTTGCGCTAATAATCCCAAATCAAGTTTTTGTTATTACTTTTGGCAGCATTGGTAATGATTCTTCGCTAACCTGCGGATGTAATTTTAGTAGATTGCAGTAATTTAAAATTTTTAAATTTCGGACCTTTAAGGTCTTTAATAGCAGTTAGTTTCTCTTTACATGGTTCTATGTCGTTTAATGATAGACTAGTCATTTACTAGCCACCAACTTTTCGGACACATTCTCGATCTATTACGATATTTGTTACATGTCAACTTACACGTCGAATTTAGTTCTAAATGCAATACATTTTATTTATAATTTTAGAGTGCGTCTGTTATTTGACTTTGATTACTCTTTACTTCAACTTTGTATTTGTGTGGGTTTTTTATGGGCGTGGCGTTATATTTAACCGATTCAGCTCAATTTGAATCCAGATTGTAGAATTTTTTGTACAAAGTCTCAGTACAGGATCTCATTTACACTGAGGGACATATATTTTTAGTCAAGAATTATACACGTCTCTTGAAAATGTAGTTGAAAACTTACAAGGCCTTCTTTGTATGTGGAGGGCATGAAATTGCAGAGTAAGAAATTAGGGAAAGACTGAATGAACGATTAAATGCACAAGTTGTAGTAAAGTTTGCCTACATAGTTGCTTGCATAATTTATAGCTTGTTGTTGCAAGTTGTGTTATTTCACTATTGGTTTTTTATTTTTATTTTATTTGTGATGTACCCAAGCTCTCGCTTAGAGTGGTTCATTGTAGCATAATATGTATATAAATATATAATGCATGTATGTTCTGTGTATTGTGTGTAATTTTAATGAATTGATATAAAATCACCGGAGGTTGTATGTTTAAACTTTAATTAGATACCAACACAAAAACCTGTCCTCTTCTTATTTGGATGCAGTGCAGCAAATGTGGGTTATACCTATTTGTGTATAAGTGTGTAATTGGTAAACTTATCTAACGGTAGTGCTTTGTAATGGATGTAACATTACGAACAAAAACTGATTCAATGCCATTTCATTTCGTACACTTTATATATATTTCAAGTATTGTATATAAATGATAATTGCGAAGGAGGGGGACAACAAGTGCAAGTGTGTGGTGCGGCAGAGCGCAGTGTTTTTCCAGTGCTTTCACTTTAGTGTGCTAGTGTGCCAGTTTCGAAAGCAGCCAACATTAAATTATGCACACGTAAACTCATATAGTATACATGTGTGTATGTTGCAAAATTTTTTACTCCCAATAAAATTTTCGTTATATGCAATGAGTGGTAATATAGTAGAGTTGTTGTTATTTTTATTTATATTTTTTTTTTGCAACTTTTATTCTCTTTATCTATGCTGTACGCTTATGAAGATGTTTGTTTGCTGATAAATTGCCAACATATGCTTTTGCAACTTTACAACAAAAGAGATAAATTCTTAACATCATTTTCCTCTATGTGTACATTAAATTTTTCATTTCTCCTTCTTTGCTAAGTTCTCAATCGTATTACTACTGTTACTGCTACTAATACCTTCGCGTCCTTTTTTGGCCTTTTGAGAGATAATTCGTCAAAATCAAGTGTCTGTGCAGCTTTATCTCATATTTCTTGCTACATCATTTCATCCATCTCGTAAATGTCTGCCATTGTGAAAATTTATATACTTTTCAACAAACACACAAACACAACAATTGTTTGTATGTTGTTGATTCGGTTGTTGTTCTGAAGTTATAAACTTTTTATACTCTGTTACCTGTGGTACAAGGCATATTAAGTTTGTTTCATTACAGCGGATTTGAGCACGTCCGTCTGTTCATTTTCTACCTATCCATGTAAATTTTGGTTTACATTACATGTAGTAAAAATAAAAAAGCTTATGTTGAATGAGAAGAAAGGAAAGAGGATCAAATCGGATTAGTTTCAGAACTTCTTACCACATGGAACAGTGCATTATTAAAAAGGAGGTTAAGTTTTACCAAAAACTATGATAAATACCTAAATTGAATTGTATGGCAACAGATGTTTGTAAACGGCAAAAGCTGCACCCAATTATAATTATACCGATGGATTCACTTTTTGAATTGATATAATCATGTCCGTCTGGAATCTGTCCTAATAAATTTTTGTACGAGCTACAAGTCGCACTTTTGAAACCTTTCGATGAATTACTTTCGTACAAGGACACGTTTCGGGTCAAAAAGAAAGTCCTTGGAAAATTTTTAGAATCCTTCTCCATATAACGTCCTATTATGAAGGAAGTTTCAATGAGGCACAAAATTGCAATTCTTTTTTAAATAATATTTTTCGACAAAAATAAGACCTGATTGGCTGTGGAAAATTTTAGACTCGATCGGAATATATATAAACTCCTTTATAATTTTTATATAACAAGTTGTGCTTTGCACTTGTTTTCACACATTTATATCGAGCAACACACATTAACAAACTATTCCGTATACAACACCGCATGATTTGCTTAGTCTGTGAACTGGATTCATCCTTTAACAGCATTAAGTGGCAGTCTTTTTGTTTAGAGAGAGATTATACAGATGCACAAGTATTGTAAATAATTTCTACTAAAAATCCATTTTTAATCTGGCATTTATGTATTTATAAATATATATTTTATGAGATTCATAACTGAAACAAATATGTTTTATTTATGGTATGTGTGCGTATCAATGGGTTTTGTGTACAATGCATATATTAATTACTTATGCGCAAGTACACACAATATGAACGCCAACCAAATGCTGCTGAATGTGAGCTATGTTGAAATTTTAATATTTTTCATAAGGATATAAAGAATTTGTAAATGTGTGCAGATGCGATATAAAGAATTTGTTAAAAAATATATTTAATTTATTTATAAAATAAAGTGAAAACTATGCCTCCAATCAATAATTAAAATTTGAACGCACACGTGCGTTTGTGTATGTGTGTGTTTGTGCATATATAAGTACACACTTAATATGAAAATGTTTCAATTATTTGTAAGTGTTTGCAATCAAATTGCATATCAATGCATTTAATTGGTTTTTTTTGCGCTTTATTTCATTTTATTTTTTCTGTATTAAGCACATTAAACTATTTTATTAATTTATTAAATAATTAAAATTTATTAATTACGCTTATAAAATCCTTAACGCTTAACTCGTAGTGAATTGGTTTTTTAAAAGCTACTGCGAAGGTAAAAATACTTGTTATGTTCGCAACTGTAAAACATAGACCCTGACTATAGGAGAGACGTAGACGTTGAATTTTTTTATGGATTCAACATATGCATAAACGGACTAAGTCGCAATAAATTTTTTTAAAACAAGTGAAAATATGATATTCGGTCAAGTCCGATCATTTATTACCCTACAACGTTTATCTCCAGAATTATGCTATAATTAGTTTAATTGCATTAAGTCATTAAGTCACTAAGGAATTCCAAAAATGTTCCGATCCGGTCCAAATTTGGCACAGCCAATTACTAACTAAATTAGCTTTTCTTCAACAAATTTTTTCAAAATATATTAAAAATTCGCCATATACAGACTGCCTTAATAATAGATCGTTATATAGGAAGGGGTTCTAAAATTGTCTCGATTCAGTTCATTTTTAAAAGGGTTCCTTCTTATGCCAAAACATGTTCTTGTAGCAAATTTCCTTTAAAAAATAAAATATATGTGAGTTTGCGTATAAATTTAGATGGATTCAAAATTTGATTCTGTGATAAATGAAGGTGGACGTGCATTTACCGTTGTTGGTGTTACAAACATCCGCACACACTTAATATACCCTTTGGGGCAGGGTAGAACAAAAATATATAATACATATAATAACACACTCATACATATGTTTTACCACAGTTGGCTCCGAACTGAATCAATTATATTGTTTTAAACCCTTTGAATTAATAACATAATTATACAAATAAAAAAGTAATGGGAGTAAATTAATAGCGCTCCATATCATTTCATTTCATAATTACGAATTAATATTAAATTTAAAATGTACTTAATGTCACTCACCTTCCTATACGCATGTAATTTGTATAGTAACACAAAAGGCTTCACACTTAAGAACTTTTTTTTTTGTATTTTATGTTTAAAATGGGCCAAATCGAGCCATTTTTAGAATCCCTCCCCATAAAAGGTTCTATTATAATGGAAATCTTTATATGGTAGCACATATCCTTGTACTAAATTTCATCGAAATATCTTAAAAAATGCGACCTGTAGCTTGGGCACCAATTTACATGGACAGATAGGCGCATAAATGAAATGGTTGAAACGATTCATAATATGATTTTTAATCGATTGGTATAATTGAAAGTGGGTGTGGCATTTGCTATTTGGGTGTTACAAACATTGGCACAAACTGAAGTGGTGTGGATTATAATGACAAAATTATGTACTTAAACCTATAAAGTTTGTCGGGTACATTTTGCCACATATTAAACAAATACAGTAAAATAGTGAACATTGTCAAAAGCGCAGACAATTGTGCAATAAATGTGTATGCATTTGCTTGTAAGCAAATGCCAACAACAGCAACTCCATTACGACTACCACTCTCAGTTATTCATTCATTCTCACACACAAAATTATACATATAAGTATGTGTAATATCTACCCCAGATATTTTGACATTTCAACATTTCTCTCTCTCTCTCTCTCTTTCTCTCTCTTGTTCATGTTAAGTATAAGACATGTCACTACAATGTTAGCGTTATTGTGATTTTTCGAATCCTTTGGGAATGTAAAATGAATTAAAAATATTCTTTTAATATATTTTTATTAATACGAACCATGCCTAAAAGCTCTAAAAACGAGCTTATGGTGGAACTTAGTAGAACTTATCGTATACGAGTATACATAATTTATACAATTTTCTGTACATATCCTCATTAATTCTAAGTAATCCACAAAATGTTTTTTTTATTAAATTTATTTATAAAACAAAAGGTTCTTGTTAGAAAGCGAGATTCTCCACAGCAGAAAACTTTTTCAAAGGCTATATCAAGTGGAAGGTTATTCTAAAATGGGTTTTCAGCTAAACGTATCGCCTTTACACTTGAATCATTTTATGTTCTTGTATTTTGGAGGAAGAATATGAATAATGGGTTTATACATAATTCCACGTATGTAAGTCGGGGTGTTTACACACAATTTTGTATTAATAATAATAAGAAAACACACACACACAACTTTGATATATGGTGCGTGCGTGCTTGTGTGTGTTCGGATTGCATTATACCTCGTACACAAAAGCCGTTTTATCCATTCTTAAATAGTGCTGCTGCTGATGTTGCTGCCTTTGTATAACACAATGCGAGTAACTTCCTTTGTATCCCATGTTTCTTTTTGCTATGAGATGAAAAGAAAAAATGAGTAAAGAAAACATCACTTAAAATGTAATGAATTGTATTAAATGATTCTTTTACTGTCTTTTCAAATATGAACTTAAGGTGAAATTGAATGTTTAAACAGCAAACAAACATCATTTTCAAAACAAAGTTGAAGGTTTTTTTAACTTTTAAAGAGAAATAAATTTTTTAAGGAAGCCCTTTAATTGGTACATATATCATGAGTCTTCAAATATGGTCGCACCCTACACCACTTGTGGCAAAGCGTACATAAAGTCGTACTATTTCACAAAAACTTTCTCAATCGACATGAACACGGCCATCTGTAATTCGTCAAAATGCTTTTTTGTGTGTTTAGGTCACTGTATCTACTTAAAATTATGGAATTTGGAAACGTTTAAATTTGGCATTTATTTAGATCCAATCGCTTTATTGAAAATGAACCCTTTTGAGAAACCTTACAAAGAAAACCTCTTCTATAAATATATGTTTGTATAGGAGAATTATTTCCAAGGAAGGTTGGCGAGTAATAAAATAATAATTTACCGTGACAGAATTTGATCCGTTGGGAATGAAAGTGGAGTTTTTGGTGGAGATGAATCATATATAGAGATTTTCTTTAATTTTTTGGAATATATTATTGATTTTATTAGCGACTGATCTTCACTGCTTACTTGGGCGTGTTTCATTTTGATAAAGCATTTTTTTCTTTAAAAGTCTGTGAAGAATCACGGCCAAAGAACTTCAACATGTAGACGTTTTTATAAAAATCCTATTGAAGGTACTTTTCTTTTGTATAAATGAATCAATATTAAAATGTATGTAATATCTAGCCTGCCTATAGAGCTTGCTATGGTGAATACTTCTAAAGTTTTTCTAAAACGGCGCGATTTCTATTGATTGAATTCCGTTGTTTATGTTTAATTTCAAGCCAGCCCTCGGAAAAGGGAAGGAGAAAACATTAAGTTTGTTATTCATTTTCTCATATTTCAGGAAGGGTGAGACCACCCACCATATGTCACATTAAAACCAAAAAGAATAATGTATTATAAATAATTTATTTGAAAGATGTTTATGTGAAAAATAATTAATAATAATTACGTATTGATAAATACAAGCGTTCCCATCGTTACAACAATAATAAACGTCTTTTATAATTGTGTCTGGGGCAAATTGTAAATTAGAGGGTAACCTGCTGACCCACGTCCCTTTACTTTACATCAAAGACACTGGAAAGCAACAGGAAAAGTGATTACGAAAAAGCTTAATTGGTTTAGGGGACAACAACATGGCATTCAATTAACTTTTCAATGCTGTAATTTTACGGTCACACAAACACATGATAATGTATGCTCAAAAGCACAAATGCTACAATGACGATGACGATGACGATGATGAAGTCCCTTAAGGCAATATCGCTAACAATAGCGATACAGCAACAATAGTAATGTAAACAAACAAATAGTTAAAGTGATAACTAGTGAGAATATCAAGTTTAAAGTGTTTTTTTTTAAACCAAAGTCAATCAAAGCATTTCAAATGTAGCCTCGCCGGCAGAACAGTCAATATACGTATTGGGTTGAATTACTTCTTTACATTGTTGTCATGATTCAAAATAATTACTTTCATATGTTAATTTATGGTAACGGTTGTAATTCTCTGAGAATTTTTTTCAGTATTCTAAACTAAAACTAAAAAAATTTTCACCCTACTCTCCTAACGGTATATATTCGGCACATCTTTTTCATTGTTCCTCTTCCCGAATAAACAGAAAGTTAGTGAACACTTTCAACCATTGTCCGCTTTATTCGCGTTACTTCAATAATACTTGAGTAAAAATTTAAATGAAAAGCTCTCACAAATAATTGAATGTGTTGATTAAAATGTTTGTCGAAAGACTTCTTCACAATTCCATTTCCGTTAAGGGTTAACACACATTTAACGTCATGATGGCTGCCACTAAATTATAACTTTTATTTCGCTCTGTACTTATGTAACCTTTATTAAGTTCTTGTGATTGTTTAAACTCACAGCGTACGCATTTATAAAGCGGGTAAAATTATTAAGTGAGAAAAATTGAAAGTTTTTGATAAAGCGGTTGTCGCATAAACTTTGACGGGAAGTATATAATGAAAGCCTGTTAAATAACTTGACAATTGTCGATTGTGAATACATTGTAGTACTAGTGTATGTGTGTACAAATATGGGATTGCAGTGAAGTAAAAAATTACTCATATTAAAAAAAAATAGTTATCAATAAGTTTTTCCTTTGTCTATACTTTACTGTCATTCACGGTGTGTTGTAATTGTAATTATGTCAATACTTTTGACACCGTCTGCATACGATGGCGGATATACTAAATTTGTCATTTTGTTTGCAACGTTCAGAAGGACGCGTCAGAGACCCTCCAAAGTATATATACCTTGATCAGAAGCAAAAACTGATTCCATATGGACGTGTGATGGACCTCTCACGGTCACAGTCACGCCGACAATCTACAGTAATCTACGTATTCCCAAAAACATTGAGTTGGAATTTCGTATACACGCCCATAATTTACTAAAAACTACAATCAACGTAAAATTAATTTGCATGCTGATACGTAATATGTGCACTATTGGAGGGCAAAATTATTACCTACCACGTCCACTGTTTGTAAGTACATTTGGAGGGTACTTAAGGTTTGGCTTAAGCCAAATTTAGTTTTTACATGTTTCTCGTTTAAGTACTTAAATATTAAAATGTGTTAATTTTTTGTTGATATTTCCAATTTAAATTGATGCCATTACTTGTAACCTACTACCTGAGCAGATAATAAAAAGATAATTGATAATCTACATACTATTTAAAGATTCACTAAATTTTGCTAGAAAAAATTCTACTTTATGTTAGGTTACATAGGGTATCAGTCGGTCAACAACAACAACAACAACAACAACAACAACAGCAGCAGCAGCAGCAGCAGCATTGAAAACAGCCTAAGGGGCTGCATATAAAGTAACGATGAAGCTAATAAGGCATACAAATAATGGGAGCATGTAATAGAACACGATTTTTATTTATGATGTTTAAGCTAAACCTTAAGGTTTTTAAGTAAAAGTAAATATTGAACTAATGCTTATCTATTGTGGGCGGGGTGACTGCAATTTTTGGGTGGAAAAAACTGGAACACTGCCTTCTAAAAAAAATTGGCCTTTTTCAGTTTTGATGTAAGTTTTATTGCTGATTGGACAAATTTGTCCAACCAACCTACTAACATACGAACTGCCGTTGTTTTTCAGAATTTACTGGATGTTACAAACGTTTTAACAAAGACAAAGAAAGTACGACATGGACTTCAAGATGGTAGGTGTGAGAATTAACAATTATTCAAATATAATAAACATATGATGGAGTTTATGATCGGTCTGTTGGTTTTGGTATTGTGGATTCATTGCCATCGGAAAAGTTTTTGTTCCATACAACCTTGCGCCATTCGTAGTCTTCTGGTTCAATTAGGGACACTCTCTGTTCGACTCTAACTCGTCGCACCATAGCTTATTTATTTATTTATTGCACAACTCATTTTGCTCGTTGCGTATTTATTTTTATGAAAAGTTTTTATTATTTTTAATCATTAACCATTAATCACATAAATTATTAGCAAACATTCGTATAAAAGTTTTTCATGTTATGTTTTCATAACCATATCCGACCGCACAAATGCGAACGCGTGTGTGTCATATGTGTTTGTTTACGTAAGAAAATAAAAATACTGTTATTTTTTCCATTGCACTCATGCATTATTTATGTAGGCGCGTTATGATAAACCGCCAATAAATATGATAGCGTATGTAGGCGCATGTGATTATGTGTGCATTTTACAATATTTGTATATGTTCATATATTGAAAATAAAAAAATCAATGATTGTACATATGTACGTATGTATGATGTATGAATGTATGAATGTACAGATTAATGTAAAAACAAAATCAAATAAATATTAAAACTGTCATAATGCACTATCACACGCACGGCGATGTCAAAGGCACTGCCCGTTTAACATGTACACCCGAGCGCTCGTGTGTCTGTGTGTGTGTTTGAAAAAGCTTTATACAATTGTGGTTTCAGTTAATCTATTGTGTAATCAATACATCATTGCCTGAGTGGCTTTAATGAAGCACATAATCATTATGTTCAATGTGTAAAAAATTAAACTATTATCCGTTCTCTCTGCAAATGAATTGCTCAAAAACTGTTGCAGCCTTTTTTGCTGTGCGTTTTATTAAAGCTTTGGCTGTTGTGTTGCATTAATTGTGATTTTTTTTACACGGATTTCACACGATTTTAATCGATGTGTTTATTTAGATGTTTCTTTTTCACAAATACATGCATGTGTGAAAAATTTCATTCAACCATTCAACAATTTCAATTTCTATATTTGGACAAGTGTGTATACCTGTATATACAAAATAAATATTTCATTTGTCTGTCTGCAAATTGAATTTGAGTAATTTTACCATTTCGTCTACAAAGAGTGGATTATTTGCTCGCATCCTGAACTCCATTTAATTGGCTTATTTATTGCTATGCTTAATTATTATGAAAATATTGATTATCTACCTGATCGGCTTTTAAAAGCTAAACTTTTCATGTAGTACTTAATTTTTATTTTTATGTTCGGTCTTTCAAATCACTAACAATTATTTGCAATTAACATTTGCTTGTGCGTGTGCGTGTGCGTGTGTATTAGCATATTTTTATTTTAAATAATGCATTTTTCAATTAACGTTGAATTGTTCGTGATGGGTTCAACTTGGAAGAGTTCGAACATAAAAGAAAACTAAGTGTGGCTTAGATCAAATCTTAAATACCCCTCATATCCTTAACAGTGGGCGTGGCAAATATATATATATATATATATATTGCATCCTCTAATAGTGTATATAAGGCGTATCTGCTTGCAAGTTCAGTTTAACGCAGACTATGGTTTTTTGTAAATTGTGGGCGTGTCTGTTATCCAACCATGCCCACTTTTGGCATATCGATTGATGAGATCACTAAGGTGGAGGCTATAAAAATGCATCAAAATTTGAGAATTTGCTAAACGCTTGCTGTACTGAAAACATTTCCATTGTAGTGTAACGCGTAGACCTATAAAAACTATAATAATAATAATACTTGCAATAATGATCAAAGACATTCCTCCAAGTACTCTTTTCCATGTGCCTAGCCTTGTGCGCACATATGCATATGAACAGAAAACAACATAAATTGCAAGCATATTAAACCGTAGGTTTGGGTAAACATTTATGTGGCTTTACTCTCCTATATGAACGTTGAGAAAGTGCACGCAGAGATTGTACATGTGTGTACATTTAGTCTGATTACTTTTAAATTATTGTTATGGCATAATTTTGTGGGTAACCAGCGACCGTATGCATGTTAAATAGTTTCCTACCCTCTTTTATACGTAAAAGGAATAAGTAACGAACAGTGAATGTTTGGAAGAGTTGTTGCATTTTCTATTTAGTTACTATAACCTCCACTTAGGATAAGTTTGTTATTCCATTTGCAAATATTTATATACTTGAATAGCATCAAAACATGACCCGAACTTGTAACGGTCTTAAGTTTTAAGATCAGGTAGGCCACACCCCCAATCGGAAAATATGTATCTGCCACAAAAGATGAGCTATGAAGATGAATTTTGATATATATTTATAATTATCTTATTCAACGCTTTGGATGGGATGAGTTTACAGGCATACTCACAATTTACGGAAAACTTTATTTGGCGTAGAATCCCATTTACGTGGAGAAAGGAATGAAACCCAAAAATTGCACTCAAAGCTTAAGCATCTGACACAGGGTTTCAAAGTCATGCTTTTCCCTGTAAATGGAACTCTGTTCACTGATATCCAGAAGCATAATGTTGTGGGGAGAACATTTCTTTAATTAGCTAGTCGGAAACAAAAAAGAGAATGTAGAGTTGGGCTTCGAACGATAGTTCGCTAATGATGACATTGTTTGTCTATCTCCGATCGAAATAATTGAGATAATTCAAGGCTGAAGAATACAAAGTTGTTGGTTCTGATGGTCTATCCCCCGAGTTGTTTCAAACTGGTGGAGATTGCATTCTTAAACTAATAAGCAAAATTTGGTCGGAGGAATGCATGCCTAGCACCTCTTTGTTGTCAGAGTTTGGCAGTCTTTTTAAGCTTAGTCAGATGAAGTTGACGTAGACAAGATTGCCGGCCAAATAGGAATGGAGAGGATGAAATCAACATAATAATATAGAAGATATTGTGGGATAATCAATAAATTTTTTACAAAAGTGTCACGGATGGGTCTAGCGCGGAATGAGCAACATGCCCGAATTATTTGCATATTCTTACCCAGAGACAGTAAATAAGTCCAACAATGTCGGCATGGAGATAAAGTGGAGAATTATAATTGCTAACATATGTTAATATGGACTAAATAAGCAATTTAGAAGCAAAGTCCTCCCTCAGTTGACAAAACTTACACTCTATAAAACTCTCGTTATCTTCGTGTCTCATTATAACGCTGAAAAATGGATGCTGACCTAAAGTGAGATGAGACTTTCAAGGTGAGAAAAGTTTTCGGCAAGGTTTTTAGTCTTGTACACGTTCGCGATGATTTCCGACTCAGAATTAATCTTGAACTGTGTGAGCCTTATGTTGACACTAATATGGTCCGATCCATTAATATTAAAATTCAAAATTTGCTTGCAAAGGCTAGGTGACGTTGGTCGTATGGACGAAAATGTTTGAGCGGAAACCAGGTGGACGTCACGCAAGAGTAAGACGTACAACTGCGTTGGAAGGAACAACTGATTTTGATGAGCTGCAAGTACTTGGTGTATAAAAGTGAAGAAGACGCTGTGCCTCGGTCTTATGTACGCCTTTCTTGCAACAGGCTATCTAGGTTGTAATCGGTCAGTAATGATGATAGTGATGAGAATTCGACGCGTAAATTGATATGGGACATAATCAGAAATCTGTCACGCCCCATTATTTTAAAATTGTTACATGACATTTTATTTGAGAAAGAACTATTGCATAATGATTCCATGTTTACGAGCTTTCTAAGGCGCTGCTGTGTAAAATGCGATAATTATAGTTTCTTATAAAGAAAATGTTGAAAATTGTTGTTGAAATATTCATTGATGCATACATGCACACTAATGTATGCTTAGAAATTTATTTTATTAACTTTATCTATTCATTCAGTTATTTATCTTTAAACAAAAATGCTGTTGTTTGCTACTGTGGCTGTTTTGTGTGTGCGTGTGTATTATTATTATTGGATTGAAACGATAGATACTTGGGCTTCATTATTGTTAATGTACGTACAATTATGGATGCATACATATATATATATATATATGTGTGTGTGTGGGGGGGGTGTGGCTCTTGATGTTGATGTTGCTATTTGTTCATTAGCTTAATTCAGTGAATGCGTGAAAGACATTGTATACATTACAAACTCACACAGGCGTACAATTTATACATGTATTGTTTTTGTAAATTGTTTGCTATTATATGTAAATGTAATTGTGCAAATTTGTATAGAATTCATGCGCAGCATTTATATGAGCTGATTATACAAATTTTATGTAAACATACGCACACACTTACGTTAATATGATCCTTTTGTAAATAGCAAACATTATTGCGGAATATGTGTATGGCTGTGTGTGTAATGCTTTCGGTTTATGTATGATATATTTATACATAAGTATGAAGTGAGTGTTGTGAGTGTGTTTCACATTCATTCCGGTTATTTGTAATATTAAATGTATGTTCGCATGCACATAACTAACATATATTTAAAAGAAAATTTACAACAAACAAAAACGCACGGACTAATACGTCTTGTACGAGTTCCGTGTATATGTGTGTATGGCACAGTTGACTTTTTGTATATCATTATAATATTTAAATAGCATCTAATGAATTATTAAAACACACTAATGAAGCATTCACTTATAAATTCAATTATGATGGCGACAGCAATGACAAGTTGTTCAAGTTTAAAGGTTAATTGTTACAAGAAATTTGCTTTACTTCACGTCATAAAAACTAATTAACGAACACATAATTTTAAGTGTACATTTATAATGCCAGTGATATATTTCGTTATGACTAAACCATGTAAAATTTTTATTTTTATGTCCTTGTGTCCACCTTTGTAATACCGCCAGTCGAAAATATTGTGATAACGACCTGGGACAGACAGTCAGACATTCATTCTATTAAGAATCGTTAATAATCGTTTAATAACCACGCCGCAAAGTTAAAATTTGATGCACTTATCTAAAATTATCTCACCCATCGACGGGCTAAAAAAGCCCACAATTTACGACTTTTTTGTGCGGAATCCTCGGGTGCTTGCCATATCCACATTTTGTATGTATATGTTTTATGCATTAGGCCACCATTCGTTGTGATGTGCTAAGCTAACCTCCGTTACGTTATTCCACTCCAAGCTGTGTTAAGTGTATAATCATTCTAAAAAAATAACTATACACATAAATACATGTAACATGTAACACATTTATTTCATTCAAGTGATGTAAATATATTTTATAAAGCTGATCACCCTAAGGTACATAAATGCGTTTTATTTTTATACCCTCCACCTTAGGGAAGAGGGTATATTTACTTTGATCATCCGTTTACAACACATCGAAGGAAGCGTCGGAGACCCCACAAACCATATATATTCTTAATCAGCATGAAAAGAGAAATCGTTTGAGACATGTCCGTCCGTGTGTCCGTGTGTCCGTCTGTTGTTGGCACTCTCAAGGTCGTAAATTTTGAGATATCAAATTTAAATTTTGCATACGCATTTTTAGTTCAATTTCGCTGTTCCGTATTGAAATTGGGCAAAATCGGTTAAGATACTCGCCCACAATAAACGAAAATCTCATCATACCTCGAAAAAATTGTATCTTTAAAAAATTATATATCGCACAATACTATGCCTATCAAGTTGAAATTTGGTATAAATATAAGTGGTACCGTTATTCAACACTGTGCCAAAAATGGGCGTGATTGAATAACGCAAACGCCTATAATTTTAAAAAAACACCACTTGCGTCAGTACATGATATAGTCATATATATAAATATGGCAATAGGAGCTTATTTTTAGAGAATTATAAAAGGTGGAGGGTATTTAGGCTTCGGTCTTAACCGAACTTTTCTAGCTTGTTACATCTACCGTCGATGTAGTTACCCTTTCGCACACTTAGTTGGTAATAGAAAATGAATTGCATTACTTACATATAGCGGGACGGTATAGTAGGGCAAGTAAACAGATTGAAATTTATTATATATAAATCTAAGCGTTTTACACCTGAGTGGAAACACTACGTGTTTATATTCCTAAGCATACGAGTGTTCATGTATATACGAGTATTATGAGTTACGTACGTTACGTACGTTACGTACAATCGCGTACTTGAACCATAGAAGATTTGAGTCTTTAGGGCTTCTTACGGATAACCAGCCAACCAGCCATCGTAGTGGTAGGTACACTTACGTATATGTATAAATAGCTTATTTTTGTTATGTCATATACAAACGGGTACGCGACAAATAATGCTGTTGGCTTCCATCGCTTTCGTGGGTCACAAACATTTCTTGTATGTTGATGTTTCTACTACTGGCCCTATGTGAATGGTTACCGCCACCACCTCGATTCAGTTGTGTATTGAAAAAAAATGCCTTTGGGGGCCAACTTACCTTGTTACGTTTACTCACCGGCTTGTTTGCATTTTCCTTGCATACATTTATTTGCTGTACGTACATCAAAGAGTGTTGCATCCCTTTAGGCGGGTGGGTGCTTGTTTTCTACATATCAAAGTACTTGAATTCTTCAAGTTTTCACTAATTGGGTAAATTGCCTTTTTTCCTTTGAAAATTCAATGACAATTGCAACCATAGTATCGCTTTATACTTTAATATGAAAATTGTTTATGGTCTTCTAGGGTTGTGACATAAGATTGAATTTTTTAGTTTCTTTAAAAAAGGCAATATTTTGTGCTTTTAAGCTAGTATCAGTCTTGCACCAAAATATCCCAAATATATGCATTACGATCAATTTTATGCAGAAAATAAAAAAAAAGATTTTTTTTATTAATTTTTACCCATAAATGTACACGTGCTTGTGCGAGTGTGCATCCACACGCATACATGTACGTACGTGTGCTTGTGGGAAAAAAACAAACTTTAATGCATCTGCCTTTTTGTGCCCCTCTTTCTTTATATATATGTCTCCATATAATCTGAGCTATCTATGCACCACGGCCTGGCTAGGGGAAAAGCAATCTTATGCTTCAGTAGCTAATGTAATACCAGCAAAGTCGTCTTTGTTGTTGTTTTTGTTGTTGTTGTTGTTATTATTGTTATCGTCGTCATTGGCACCAAGCGTACATCGCATGCTGACAATTCATACGTATGTACATGAGCATGTACTTGCACATACATATGTTCATGCGTTTCTGTTTGTGTTTTTGTTTATTTTTAGTCTGCCTTTGTTGTTCCATTTTTAAAGTTTATTTTTACTCTATTCAACAACATCGTGATGTTTGTTTGATGCTGATGCTGATGTTGACGGGTTGCTATCGTTGTTGTTGTTGTTGTTTTCAGTACAGTGCAACACACGTACGCGTATTGTATTCAGGAGGAAAATACAATACAAAAAGGGATTCTGCTTTCTGTAGAGGCGGATAAAGTTTTCGTTTGGAAACCTTTAAGGGAAATATGAAGATTATATGAAAATGAAATGAAACGGTATGAAAATGGGCGTAACCTCTTACATTGAGTTAGCAGAACTAATTTTATACCACCAACGCCTAATAACTCCGCCTCGAATAACTTAAAATTTATGACATTTATGAAATTTATTGTTTAAGGCGTTTTATTAACTCTTGCTAGAAACTTTTAATATAGGGCCATGTCCTTAAATTTTTTGGGCCTACAAATTTTGGTTCGAGATTCCGTTGTCTAGATTTTTAAATTCCATACATTTTTACTTACTTTCAATATTTTTCCTTTATTTTGTTTAATCCTTAACCAAGTTGAGTTAAAAAATATTAAAAATTATAAAAGTTCTACATTTCGTTTCATTTTCAATAACAGCCAATATTGAGTTCCAGACAGTCACTGAATTAAATTTTATGAATTGTAACAAATAGCCCACACACAGCACACAAATGCATTTAATTATATCGCTGCACTCTTCCACGAATCGTACACATATTTACTCACAAACTTAATATACTCACTTGTGGTGTATTATGCATTTAAATTTAATATAATAAAATTACAACAACAAGAACTTGTAAAAGATTTCAAAATTGAAGTTAAACACCTCGCAGACTATCCGCACATCCCCACCATAGCACCTAGCGTGCAGCATATTCAGTATTTATATTTTTATGTATTTATATATAAACATACGTTTTTAAATTGTCTGTGCACATACGCATACACACACGGGGGTGAGGGATGTGTCGGCAAACATCGAATTTCGTATAAGAAACGTGTCCTGTGTGGCAGACAGTAAAGTGAATGAATGTGTAAGTATGATGGGCAGGGGAGCGCATGGTAGCCATCACATGAAGTAAAGAAAAGAAGACAGCATACAATCAACGAGACTATGTGGAGGAGCGCAATGCCAAAAAGGGTTTGTGTAGGTGATATTTTCTGACTGTGCCAGCTTATCAAAAACTGTCACATTAACGTCAAACACACTAAAGACACAAACGTTTCATATCGCACACACGCTCACACGCACATTCAACACGCCAAAGCAAATAAAGAGCACCATCCCACATATGAGTGAACAGGCGATGTCAATACAATAAAGATGCTTACACATAAAATTTCCCGAGATTTTTGTTGGTTTTCATCGTTTTTGTGCTTGGGACACATTCTTGAACACCATCAAAGCATCAAAAAGTTGATGTAAAATATTTCCCGTTGAACGAACATTGAACTCCTTGCATGTACTTATAAAATGACACCCACCCGAAATAGTTTTGCGAGTAATTTCAATGTATGTGTGCATGTGTAGTTGTCAACACTTATGAATATAAGTTCTTCTTCTTTTTCCACTTTTTTTCATTTGCCTTCTTCTCCTTTTTTCTTTAACTTGCCTTTTGGTTCAGACATACCCCACACACACACACACATACACATACGCCAATGCCTTCTCATTTGTGTAAATTGACTTGAAACTTTTTGTTTTTGCTATTGTTGTATATTCGTTGTGTCATTTGCATTTATTAACATTTTCCGCGCAAAATTTTAAGCATTTATCCATTATTGTAAAATATACCAACATACATACATGTATACATACATACATACGTACATAAGAAGGGTGTTCTTAGTACAAGTTGTCCGGTGTGTGATTTGTTACGTTTGTATTTGTTGTTTATGAAGCTTCTGCCAAAATATTTGCTATAAGTTGTCGTGTGTCGTTCTTGTTGTTCTCATTCCTACTTTGGATTGCTAATGCTAGTCAGAGTTGGTGCCACTGCTGCTAGTGCTGGCTGTTGTTAATGTTGTACAGAGGGCATATTAAAGCCACGAGAAGCACATCTACATCTTAACATCATCATACATGCCGTAATTGAAATAATAGCGCTAACAAGTGGAGGGAGGATTTATCTATTTTTGGCTCAATGCATATGCGGACGAATGGTTTTCTATTTTGTGTATGCTGTCTACAACCAAATGCTTCATAAATTGTTATGGTTTCTATGTAGAATTCTATGTAGAATTTCGTGCTATGCAGTTGGTTTTGTTGTAATGAATGGAGCAAGTTTTGACTTTGTCATAACTAATAACATTCTACCTTAACATCAAGTAAAATGGATGGCTTACCTTTTGAAAGATATTTGCAAACTTTTGATGCCCTTCACATGAGATAGGATATTTTTATAATCACTCCATTCAACGATGAGCAAAATAAGACGTGACCAAACGAACCAGTTTTAGAACATAATCCCATATAACGATCCAATATGTATAAAGCAAGCGAATGTTCGTAATTCTTAACATTTTTTGACAAAATTTGGTGAAGGATAGTTAATTAGCTTCATATTTGATTGTATCTGACCATTTTTAGGACCTCTTCCCATATAATTGACTTTTATGGCAGAGCCTCGTGCATTCAAACACAAATAAACTTATTATAAACAATAGCAATCGGTCGGGCCGACTATAACATTTTTACATGTTTGTTATTAGTTGAGTACTTCTTTGGCGATGAGAAATTATTCTCAGACAGAAATTGTAAAAATCACTAAGTGGATTGTATGCGAATAATGATTGGGGCTTAAAGTTATTATTAAAATGGTAATAAATTATGGAACAATTAGTTCCACAATTGACCTAAGTCGGAGAAGCTTAACTCTATTAAACGACCTTCAAATAAACAAATAAAATTTTGGATTTTTTCCACAACTTATTATACACATATGTACGTTTTTATTGTATACGAGTATACAATATGTTTTATAACAATAAAAAGTAAAGAATTTCCGTATGTTTATATTATGTATATACAACCTGGCTTTAATTTCAACATATAATTCTCCACGCACTCAACAATATATATACGTGCAGGTGACCAAATAAGAAAAACAAGCAAAAAAAAAACTTTATAATACCCAAAATATCCTTCACATTTACTGTTGGTTTTTTATTGTTGTTATTGCTGTAGAAATATGTTGAATAACAATGAGGTGAGTGTTGAATTTAGTGGTGTATGTAAACTCGCATTGTGTAGAAAGAGGGATGTGTGTGTGTGTGTGTGTGTGTGTGTGAATACTTATGGGTGTTTGTAGTGGTCGTGTTCAGGAATGAGAAAATATATGCATATTATGTATGGTATACAATAAGAGAAGTACATCCCCCACACATACACACACATATACACTGTGTGGTGCTTGTTAGTAGAACATTTGTTGAATTTTAATGAGTTAAAATCTCTGCAGATACAAATAAACAAAGGCAAATCAACAACAACAATAACAAATTTCAACCATGAAAACAAGTGTAGTAAAGTGTTGTACAAAAGCAGTGCACTTGAAGTCGCCTACAATGCAGTACGAGTACAATGCAATATCACGCATCACGCATACATCAAATTTTAGACGAGAGTGGATAACACACAAAACAACAAAAACAACACAGTTGTATGTATGTATGTTGAAGCAAATTAAATTTGCTTAAAAAACTTGGTAATATTTGGTTTATTTCTTTTTCATCAATTTAATTCGTTGTTGGCATTTCATGAAAATCCAATAAACTCTAGATTGAACCCTATTTTAACACTACCTGTTAACTGAAACGTTATATACGAAAACATATACTATTTATATACCAGAGGTTTTATTTGTGTCCACTTAAAATATTCCTATATTGGATTTAATTGCTTTAAAAAAATTTAAAACAGAAAAGTATTTGAGATTGTCATTCAAAAATGTTTATTTCATTTAAATAGAGATAATTTTTTCGTTACATATCATCTCAAAGGAGCTTTTATTGCGTATTTTATTGAAAGGCTTACACTCTACATTCTGTATACCAAATAGGTCATGACAAATACGAAGTAATTTCATTTCGTTCATTTTCATTTAGTATCTACGTATAATGACGACCTACTTCTTCCTCTAAAACTGATTAACGAAATGCAATTTCAGTAAATTTATCTTCTTATTCATGAGCATGAAAGAAAATGTGTCTTTATTTCTGTGCATCATTTCAACATGTGCTGCACTTACTGACATGTTTTTGTATGAAACTTATATATGATACGAAAACTATTGAAACGAATATAAAATTAATTGATTTCTTTTTAGTGAACATAATCAAAAATCAAACGTACCTTTACATACGTCATCTCAAAGAAAATCTTTAGACATTACCTTAGATAGCTAAAACAAGTGTAGCGAATAGAGGTAGTAGCGTTCGTTCTTGAATCTGTTTAGTATCATAATATCTATTGAAGGTCGGTAGAAAAGAGCATTTCCCGCAAGCAAAACTCTATTTAAATTGGGCAATATCGATTGGAGCCACGCCCACAATCGATAACAATTTATTTTTATTTTCTCACCTTACCGGAGCTCACAGAAATGAATCAATTTATTATAAAAAATGAAGAAAACTGGCAGAAGATAAACACCATGGCAGCATACATCTTAACAGAGCTGAGGAGGAGCGCGGAGTCTAGGATACTAAGATCTTGAGGAGAATACATGCTAATGCAGAAGATAAAAAACCATGACAGCATAATCTTAACGGAGCTAAGGAGGTGCAAATCTAGGAGTCTAGGAGACTAGGGCCTTCCTAGCCCCCTACACTCTTGAGGAGAATGCATGCTAATGCAAACCATCGGCAGTCCCGCGGGGGGATGGTTGATGCTGAGAGGAGGTGTGTTTTAGTACGTTGAAATATACAAGGGTGAAGCCAAGTCCAGCTTTGTATGTATATGAGTCGTACATGCCAGCAGTCCAAAAAAACATAGCAACTGCTGCATCTGCAACTGCTGCATCTTCAAATAATTAAAATATATTTTTCAATCTTCTTAAAGTTTTTATTGCTGTAATTCTTAAAGACGTTTCTAGTGTAAAACTATGATTGGTGTACCTATCCAAGTAAAAGTTGTATGAGACATAAATATATTGTAGTACCTTGGATGCACTAAATCCTAATAAACTGCACTTTAAAAGAGAAATTTAAGCAGTGAGAATAAAGTGGTAGCCAATTAAGGTAGAGGAAGGTGTTGGTTTACATAATTTACAGAAAATTTTCTTCTGCTTCTTCATTTTTTTTATATTAACATAACAACTTTTATGCGACTTCATCTTGTTGCATTCATAAAGCTTAATTATGAGCATAAAGATAACAAGATGGAGGACTTTGTACAATAATTTTATGCTACAGTTTCATTCTTGTTTGCTACCTTTGCAAAAAGCGTGTTTTTGATTTTCTAGTTTGAGTATTCGATCTAAAAAATAAAAAGGGCTTTAAGTACCGGTGATGCATTCACAAGGGAATGATTTAAAGAAATTTATTTCGCATATAATTGTTGTTGTTAATGTTTTAAAATTTAATTTTATTATTTTTGTTCTCGAACACTTTTTTATTTTATTTTTTTACAATAACCGCTCCCTCCAACACGATGATGATAATGATGATTATATTAGGTTCTCCTATGCATTAGATTGCATAAATTATACCACAATTCATAATACAAAGGTAGAGAAGCTGCTGAAGCATTTCATAAAAAAGCATTCCAGACAAGAAATTATGCAAAAACATTTGTAAGTGCATCAGTATCTATACAGAATGTTGTACAGTACGTACGTACATAGGTTTTGTATTATCTGCTGTACTTAAATTTTATATGAATGTGTACTTCGTACCGACATTTTATGCCTTCTTGAAGTACTTGTGTACGTACAAGTACAACACCATCCTGGATTTCTTTTCCTTTCCTTTCTTATGTATTTATTGCATTTTCTCCAAAGCCACACTACACACCACACATGTACATGTATGTGTGAGAGCGTGAAGTCTACTTTTCCTCCCTGAAAACTTTGTAAATGCCAGCATATTAAGAGAATTGGCCCGACATGTATATACACGTGTATGCAGCATGTATGTAAATATTCATTCTGCCATGACCATACAATTTTATGGTTCAAAGTCTGTTCTTTATATCCTTTCTCTTTTATTTCCACACAGTTTGTTAATGTGCATGCTTTAAAATATGTTTTTTATGTGTAACTCATTTGGTTACAATGTCAGTTCGAATACTTGCTCACATATATTGTAAAAATAAAACTATCCAAACGGTTCAATTGCTGAATATTATTCTTTTTGTTTAAAATACACATTTCTCGGTTCTAAAAATATAATTGGACTGGATGTCTGTTCCAAAATTGAGTGCAGTTTACTTTTGTTTATCTTTCACATAAGAATATGTTGGGGTATAGAAGGTTTGCCACTCTGTTGGCAATACACAAAAGGAGGCGTCTACAAAGTACGTATGTTATAATCTTGATAAGCTTCAAAATCTGAGTCGATACAAAGACATCTGACAGAGAATGTGTCGCAAATTTTTGGGATATTGAGCTGAAATTTTGAACATACACGACTAGTTTCTGCACGCACAACTCTTGTTAATCGGTTAGGGTAATAGCCACACCCATAATCAACAAAAGTTCAAATTTGGTTCATATTTATACGTATACTTTATAGTGCTTTTGGTGCCTCCTTGTGGGTATTCCTAGTGGATACCCCTAATCTTATGAGTAATGTAAAAGAAAGGCACTCAATAACATTTATAATTAACTAAAGCAAGAGACAACATTCCACACATTCATTTGTTTAATTTTACATTTTGTTTGCTATTCTTTATTTTTTATAGTAAATGTTATAATGACAAGGAAAGGACAAACAACAATGTTTGTTAAGTTCTCGCACTTTATACTTTATTAGCTCAAGTCGTACACTATATATTCACTGTACGTTCCTCTCACTTATGTTAAGTTTGTAACTCCCAAACGTCAAATGCCACACCCACGTTCCTTTTACCGATCGATTTAAAATCAAAATCTGAATCGATTTAATCATGTATGTCTGTCCGTTTTTCGCATTTTTTGAGATGTTTTGATGAAATTTAGTACAAGGTCACGTATTGGCCCAAAGAGGAACTCTATTGAAAATGTCTTTCCGACCAAGGAAACATTTATTTTTTAGTTTTTGTCCCCAACGTTTCGTCCAGGGTATTCGGACATCATCAGGGGGGTAGTCTTTATTATTATATCTTTAATTGCAATAATACACCAATAATAACAATATAATAATTTTCATACTTATATTATTATGTTTTATAATTAACTTATTACTAACCTCTAGTAGATGTTTTACTTGTGATTTAGATGGCTTAAATTCACAATTTGCAGAACGTAATTAGAATTCGATGGTTATAATAACGTGAATAGAAAGACGATGGTTTAGATTAACAATTTGCAAAACGTAATTAAAATGAAATGTATGTAATAATCGTGAATAGGGAGATGGTGTTAAATGTCATTGGACTCTGTTAGAATCAATCGTTCAACTTAATTAATTAACAGCTAATGCATATATTTTGTGCGTTTTGTCCACATCTTCTTGGAAGTTAACAGCATGTTTTTTGTTTTTTTGGATTTGTAGACTTTCTAACATGAGCCTTTTTCTCTCTCTTTTTTCCGTGTGTAAAATTTTTACATTGTTGAAATTTATATTACGGTTATTCTCAATCGCATGTTGAGCTAGAGCTGTGGTTTACCTTTCTTTGTCTATGTCGTTGTTGTGCTCTTTTAGTCTTGTCTGTAGCGACCTTTTTGTTGTAACATTGAAGTTGTATTCTTGTATTCTTTTTTAATTGGGTCCTTTAAATTGCTAAAAAGAAAAAGATAAACCATTACACGGCCGATAAATCATTTTTATATCTATTGAAAATGGTTGGATCGACCATTTCTAAAACCTCTCCCTTTATAAAATTCTGTTATATTGGAAGTCTTTATGCATCAAGTGATGTAGGGTATTTAATGGTCGGGCTTGACCGACTATATTATTTTAACTTTTTTTTTTCACAACGTAATATAAAAGAAATTAAAATAATAAATATATATTAGTTAATGCCATCCACATCTACGTAAAAACTAGCCATCTACCATTTTATCTGATTACGTAAAATTAATAATACGAAAAATATTTTCTGTGAAGTGTTTATTGTTCAACCACGCCCATTCTGAGCATCAAAAAATATATTTATTGAACGGTTTCTGAGGCCTTCGTCTGAAATTGGCAAACAAAACAAAACTTCTTCATATTAAACATACGTCCTTTCTTTAGAGAGATATAAAAAAACAAGTAAGAAAACTAAAAACAATTATATATATATATATTATGCCCTTTAATTGTGTATGTATTAACTATCAGCCTGAAAACATAGTTTTATGAATAGAATATGGTTTTATTTTAAATTGCGGGCGTGTCTGTTATGCCAATTTTTGTCACATCGATGGATAGGATAACTATTAATATATGTATGTATAAATATAAATAATTTTTATACTTATATTATGCACCGATATGCCAAAATGGGCGCGTTCGGTTAACAGACGCGCCTACAATCGATAAAAATCTATATATCTGCAACAAAAATAAATTTCTAGATCGACTTAGTATTCGATGCATTTTAGGAATTGTGGAATCTCTGAGGGTTCCTTCTGGGTGCTGCAACATTTTGACAAAGTGATATATATATGTATGATATTCTAAATAAGCCAATTGATTCAATTAAATTTATAACAAAAAAGCCGAGCAAAAAAGGAGAGAAGGGAATATGAGTAGATATAAAATTAATAATGAATACATGTCAACTTGAAAACTGCCTACAAGCACCAAAGCATCTAATATATACAAATGTGTTTGTTAGTCATCTGCACCGTACTGCTGCAACATCGCCATCATTATCTTGACTGCCGTCATCATTATTTGATGTATTATGATGCAGACATATTGTGCTTTCTTAGCAAAAATTTCTCTCCTTCTTGTCATATTATGATTGTCATATTTCTTCGCTTATTATTTTATGTAATGTTTTTTTTTCTGCTTTTGTGTTTCATTCCATTTTATTGCATTTTTCCCGTTTATAGCTCAAAGCATTTTTCAGGTCACAAGTTTATCAAGAAATTGTTCTAAACATGTTTATTACTACAGTTAGTTTTTTCCCTCGTATTGTATACCTCATGCTTTAACAATAATTTATTCATTTCGTCCATCCAATGACAAAATATTGACTAAACAAGCATAATAGAAAAATTATTCAAATAAGAAAGACCGCAAATAATCATATTGCTGCTTTAATTTTTCAATGCATTAAACCCAGTAGCTAATGAATTTTTAGAAGCAATAACATTTTACATCATTTACAGCTATCGATCACCTTCAACTGCTAATGTGATTGATATTGATAGTTTATTGTAAAAGTGGCTCAACTCTATGTTCCAAAATTAGCTTAGGAATTATTTTAATAAATACATGTACATATACAATTTTCATGATTTGGATGATTTGAAAATGAACTTGTGTTGTTGTATGTATATGCTATTGTGTGGTAGAATATTGTGTTTTACAATGTTGTTCAGTTTACCTTTTGTCCTCTGGAATCTATTTAAGTTTACATGTGGGTACATACATGATTGTCGTATGTGGCAATATTCTGTTTGCTTGGTTATCAGTTTCACTGACTCCAAAATTATAAATAAATTTCATGTGGAAATCATAGCTCCCCTCGTTTGTCTCTGTCTTTCTCTTTAGTCATCCCTATATATAAATGTAATAAAATAATAATGTGACAGCTGAATGTCTAAATATCTAACTAGTTTGATTGGCTTGTCACCTCTTTTAAGCTACGATGATAAATATTTTAATTTTTATAAAGGCTACATTAAGTTTGTGTAAATGCTTGCCTCAATTTGAAAGAGGTTGGGGCTCCACTGCTCTAGAGCAACTTTTCAATAAATGGCTTAAAAACAACAATGCACCTCGTTTACCAGTAGTCCTACACAAATGTTTACTTAATCGTATTACCTGAACTTATGTATAATTAAAAGTGGTGTAGGGCACTAAAAAGTCAGTTTTATCTGACTACAATATTTTCACTTAATTTTCTAGACTGATAATTTTTTATTAAGAAACAAAAAATTAAATAAAAATAGGTAAAATAGCCCTTTTTTAGGCGTACGCTAAATCTAGGATACCCAACATCATTAACCTCTTCCAAATAGTAAGGAAATATGTCTTAAATTTCTTTGAATTTTAGGCGTAGAAATATCGACGCCATGCCCAAAATGTGCACGTCATCAATCATATGTTGTGTTAGACATAGAGGTGGACGGTTCATTCAAAATTTCAAATCTTCAGGTGATCTGATTATGCGTTAAATTATTTAAATAAACCACTAAAATATACCAACATCCATAATAAGTCCATTATTATTTTGGTTTAGGAGTAATAGGAAAGTAACTTTCAAAAAGAATTTGGGAAACTCAGAACAGGCCTGGTCCATTCAAAGACAATTGTAAACATAAAGAGTACTAAGGAAAATAGATCTGGCAAACAAAAACATTCGGTTTAGTGGAATTAGGATTAATGCGAAGTGGTCAATAAATATGTAAAATTGGACAAAAGCAAACATACACGTGATAGTCTAGGTCAGCAGCTCTTGGACTGATTTTTTTTATTTTTAATAAGATCCTTCAGACGTTTACGTCGACTATGTGCACCAAAGTTTAGCTCGATATCTCAAAATCTGCAAAAGTGAAGGTGCTAAAAGTCACGAGTGCAGATTTTAGAACGCCATTGTATGCCCAAATGGGCAGCTCCCTTCTGGTATTTAGAAATGCCTGAACAAAAACAATATATCCACATATCGTTGCAATGATGGGTACAAAAATATGATCGATACATTATTGTTTCACATTCTTACTGGGAAAAAATAAAAATATAAATTTACAAAAATAAAAACTCCATAAAAGTTTTTTTTGATCTAAGGAGCAACACTTATACCCTTGAAACGAAAAACGTTTTTATATCCATCATTATTTGTATACACGGGAATATATATAACTTTATCACAACACTCAAAAAGAGGCGTCGGAGACCCAACAAAGTTTATATATTCTATATATATGAATTGGCATTCTGTCGAGTTGAATACTGAGTCAATTTAACCATGTGTGTCTGCCCGGTGGGTATGTTCTCTGATCGAAAAAGCTGAGATATCGATTTGAAACTTGGCAGAAGTGTTGACTTCAAATTGGGCAATATTGGTCGAGTGGCACCCTTGCAATACAAAGAAAACTAAGAGAAGTAGGAGCAATTTTCAGTATTACTTATAAAGTACAGAATACATATTGACATATATACTTCTCGGGAAGCTTTTGTGCAAATAAATGTCTGTCAAATAAGTTGTTTGTCCTTTTTGTTACATAATTTTTACTGCTGTGCGGTAGTAAAACTTCATATAAATGATTTTAATTTACCCAAAAAAATTTCAATTTCATACGTTATGAACCACGAAGATTTAGTTATTCTCTCCCAACAAGTTTTGTTCGTCCCTTTCTCTCTCCCTCCTATTACTTTTATATTTATACTATGTATATTATGGTTGCGTTGAGTGTGATAATTAAATATTGACATTATGGGCACGTTGACGTTGGAAATGTTTCATTATTACCGTTCTGTGTGGTACGTACGAATGAAAATGTCAGTTTTTACTTTATTATTATGCATGCAAGTGCTGTGTGTATGTATGAGTAGATGTGTATTTTGTGAAATATAATAATAACATAAATGATGGCCTGAGTGGCAACATGTTCATCGTACATTGTTCGTTATAGACAGTCATCTTGTTTGCCAGTCTTTATGTGACATGCCATACACATCAAAAACATGCACACACATGCACAACCTGATAACAAATGTGATGTTATTGACCATTTAAAGTTAAATTGTTTTTGTCTAGCAGTGTGCGTGTCTGTCTCTAGTCTGATATATATTAAAGAGTTTTCCAAATAGTCTTTTCTTTGTAATCTTTTTTATTGATCGACTTAAATGCGTTCAATAAAATATTTTTTCTCATTTCATTTCATATTTATTTATTTATTTTTTATAAAGATTTAAAAAAAATATAATTAAAGGTGCCTCCCACCTCTCCAACTCGGAGCTTATATGAGTTAGGAGTATGAACCCATTACAATACTATATCAATCTTATTATTGAATATTTTTCATAAATTTATTGTTCACTGAATTATTTTACTTAAAATCTTGTTTAAGATCATATAGAAAACCGGACCAAATATGTAGCGTGTATGTTGTGATGATCTCCTTATAATTTTCTTTCATAAAACGCTAAAGTTAATGTCGATCATATGCCGTATTTGGGGCTTGTGTTTATTGCATATTACCCTTAAGCTGAGTACGTTTACTTCATTCATTTTTCTTATTGCTGATGGTAAAAAGCAAAAAGCGGGCCATAAAAGAGTGCTTAAGTTTCATTTAATGCTTGTACATTCAACTTGTGCGTTTTATAGTCACCTAGTTATAAAAATAAAAAATTATAATATTTTTCGAAATATCTTCATATGTAGAAGAGGGTCATACGCAGTATATCATGCTATGACAAAGAGTTGACTTTTTATTCACTATGTCATAATTTGAAGAATGAGATAGCATAATTTTTTATTCTCACATAAAAAAAAAACTTAGTTTACCCCTCATCTTATGTGGATGGTATAATGATAACAATAATAACAATTATCTTTTATTAAATAACTTTGTTCATAAGGCAAATACGGTTATAATGAAAACAACTAAAATGGGCCAAATTGTAAATACTCCCCACATCTATTCATAACCGGTGGGCGTGGCAGGTAGGTTATTACGCTTTCTGGTAATCTATGCATTATGATTCAATTTGTTAGCCAAGTTTTACGTTTGTTTAATAAATTGTAGGCGTGACCCATGCCATGCCCATTTTTGTTACATTGATGGATGGGGAAATTGTTAACACAATTTTCAATTTTATAGCAAATTTTTTTGTTATATATATACATTATCGATTGTCGGCTTGACCAATGACCGACTTTACTTAATTTAAAGAGCATTCTGTGTGCAGAAACTAGAAGTGCATGTACAAAATTTTCATCGGGTTTTAATGACGATTAAGAATAAAAATATTTTGGGGATCTCTGACGCCCTCTTCTATTGTGTTGCAAATGAAATGACAAGCTTAGTATATTCGCCACCTTACATATATGCACGGTATAATAGGATTTTAGCTGGAAAACTTTTATTTTTACTATCTGTCAATTTAAATAAAGTTCTTAAAGAATATTTTAATTTTATAATTTTTAAATTCTGTTCTGTCTCTGCCTCACTCCTTCTGGGCAAATACTATCAATTTATAACAAATTCGTTCGCTTTACCCAATTTTAGCTTTAGCTCAGTGTTAGAATAATGGTACGTGTCATATTATCCGCTATATTCAATGATTCTTCTCTATTTTATCTTCCATTTTTGTTTCCTTTTTCTTCCTTTCTGGTAAAAGTGATTTTAGCACCAACGAAAAAAAGCTTTTCATGTGTGACATGATTTTACCGTTCTTGTGTGCGTGTGAGGATGTGTGTTTTACACTTATATGGTATGTGGTAGAGTATGATGACAATGCTTGGTTGTATTTGGATGTCTGTCCATTTGGGAAAAAATTTGCTGAATCTACATTTTGCTTGACATCAGCATCAGCATAATTATTATCATTTTTATCGACATTAGTCTCATTCCAAATACCAACCAAAGCTATTCGAGATAGCAGACAATTTCAGAATAAATGTTGATTTCTGTTTTGTTTGTTTTGCTTTTACTTTATTTGGTGCATTTAGAGTTCAACTGATGGTGTTATCGCCTTGTTTGCAACCGCTGTATATAAGCACAAACACATGCACCTAACAATATATGAAAAATAATATGCAACGTAGTAATTTACTAATAACAACAACACCAACAAACCGTATATATTTGGACTGTATTCTTTTTAACTGGTTGGTGATGTTTCTGTTTTCAGAGATGTGATCATGTTTTCGTTTTCCTTCTTTTCCAAAACACAATTCAGCTATTTTGGTTGATTTTGTGTGTGTGTGTGGTTCGATATAAAAAATTTATAGATAAATACAATACAAACAGTCATACATTCGCTCGTTGAAGCATCACATTTACTCGCTTTGTCGTTTTCTTAATGATAGTGTTTTGTAGATGTGTGGGTGTGTGTTTCGTTTTTTTTCTTTCTCTTTCTGTTTTATTCCACAAATGCTGCAAATAGTAAAGTGCGTTCGTTCGTTCGTGTTCCCAAACAACAGCAACAATAACATTTTTTTTTAGAAGTTTGCTTCTATTTCATGGGGATCTGATGTCTTTTGAGGCAGAAGGAAAACTGCGTGATGTAGAATTTATACGTTT
The DNA here is from genome assembly GCA_963978525.1 of Ornithomya fringillina. Taxonomy (NCBI): domain Eukaryota; kingdom Metazoa; phylum Arthropoda; class Insecta; order Diptera; family Hippoboscidae; genus Ornithomya; species Ornithomya fringillina. Next base: position 13,578,346 of record OZ021693.1, read on the forward strand.
TATGTTTATGTTGTTTTTCACACAAATCTCTAGAATTCCACCCATTTATAACGGGATCCATTCTCTTTCTTTTTCTTTTCTGACATGTTTTGTTCATGTGCGATGAAAACAATAACAATAACAACAACTAAAACACTAACGGAATAAGGAGAATACTATTTTAGTTGAGTTGATGCTATTCTCTCCCTCCATTTTTGTCATATTTTTTACGTTTCAATTTTTTCGGCTTGTTGGTTCTTTTTTGACATTAATTGGTCGTCTTGGTCATATGTTGACAGAAACTGTCATTAAACTTACTTGTGTTGTGTTCTATTATCTGATGTGTGGTCCTTAGATTAGTGTAGATGTGGGTTTGAGTTTTTTCCTAGAAAACCAATTTTGTTTTTTACATTTTTTTAGATAGGGATGCATCATAAAGAGGATGTTTCGTTACCCAAATTTTTTAATTGAATTCAAAAATGTGGTAAAAGGAAGGAGGTGGGCGCGTAGGCAAAAAGAAAGATTTAGAGGTGCGCAATGACGAGATATTCGGACTGAAATAATACATTGAATTTCTCTCAGTGGGAAAGCGGGTGTACCATCTACATTCAACAATTTTACCATAAAAGACACATCAACTGCAGTTTAAGATGATTATCATAAGGGGATGGGTGAGAGATGGATCCAATGCAAGCCCATAAAGTGCAAACAGAAGAAAATTTTTGTACAGATTCAATTATGCTTATGTAGTGTATATAACTACGTGATCAAACATGTGGGGTCCTTTCAAGAGTAGGTCTCGGCCACTTTTTGGTAACCCTAAAGTTTTAGCTTCATTAAGAATGGTTTGAATAGGAATAAAGATTAAAATGTTCCTGTTTAAATAGAACACTTAGATCAGTATAATTAGATTCATTTTTAAAACGTAGCCATTTATAATGTATGATTTTCGATTTCAACAAAAGTTACATTTAAATAAATTTATTATATAAATAATAAGATTAGATTACATAAGGAGGGTAGAAGTACGTCTCTACATAAATTATTTTTAGGGAGTTCTCCTTGCTCTACTAATACAAGAATTGTCGTTAAAAAATTCGTCCTATAAATAAAGCCAATGTATTAGAATAATATACCAATCATCCAGGAAAACATAGTAAATTCAAATAAAGGGATAAAGAGTAACACGATGAAACTGACCACACAAGTAACAATATAATCTGGATTATCTATACAATAAATAAACATTGATGACAAAACAATTTCATATAAAAGCAAATAAAAAAGAGTTATATTAGGCGTACGCCCAATCTAGGTGACGCATCATTATTGACCAATATTGTATGTTGTATATCACAAAGTAGAATTTGAAAAATTACACACACACACGCGATTAAATCGAGTCAGAATTCGATACTGAGGAAAAAATATATATATTGGGATGTAGCGCACTTTCTTCCTGTATCTACAAACGTTTGAACGAAACCAATGCACCTCCATAACAGATGGTGAGTAAAAAAAAATATATAATCGAAAATGTGTAGTCCACACAAACATGTCCCCAATGAACTCAATTTGAATATAAACCATATTTCAACTTTAAATGAAACGTTTCTCTACACTAACCCTCTACCACTTGTACATTTTCCAGCATAAGAATAGAATAAAAAAACAATAAACATTTACGAAATGAATAAAATTTATGTCAAAAGGAATGACATTTCATATTTGCACAAACATGTTTCTGTGCCATATACGTTTTAGAAGATTATAATAAAAATTTAGATAAATTCAGCACTTAAACTACCATAAATAGCACTATTTCGTATATTTTAATGTCACATATTGTATAAATCTTAGGTTATAAACAAAACATGTAATAAATTAAAAACAACAAAGAACTAAAAATGATGCATAATTGTCTGTTAGTTAATATGCTTGGCATCAACACAACAGCAAATGTTAAAGAACTCAATAAATATTGTAAAACATGTAAAGATTCGAAGTTAACTTGTGGAAGAAGTGTAATGTCAAGAAAGCATTTCGAACAAGCTAGTGGAAGTCTCTCAATTCACACCTTAGCCAAAATGATTAATTTAGGACTTACAGGAGTTTCAACAAAACACTCGGAACATTTTTAAATTTAGAGGACTTTTAACAACATTTAATTATATTGTGTAGCCAAATAATTCTAAGTTATAAATATAATAAAAAATATATTTCATTTTTCAAAACCAATGCACAAAGTATTGCTCCACAAAATGCATATGTGAAGGCTTGAAATTATTTCATCTTATTCAATATTTTATACTTACGTATGTGTGGATATGTGTTTTGTGTCATTCATGCGGAAATAAATTCTAATTTATTTTTATTGATATATATAAGAGAGCACATGTATCTCATTCATCCGGAGAACAATCAAACTATTTGGAGTTTTGCAAAAATTTAATTTAAATTATTCTTGTGATGAAAAGTCTGCAGTAACCGACTTCTATATATTGCACATATATTATTTAGTTAGGTCCATCTGTCCGCCTACCTTCTTATAGTGATTTACTCATATTATATAAGTTTAAATTTACAGTACAAACTGATGTTGATTCTTGTCAAGTTAAGGAAATGTTAATAATAATGTTAATATAATATAATAATGTTACTCATACGCCCCAGGGAGCCAGTTTTTCATTAAGTCCCACACGGTTAGCCTAACAGCATACTATCAAACATGAAAATATCGAAAAAATTATTCAGTTTTTGTACTTATTTGCTTTATTAAGGATCCTTCCGTTATTTGAAAGCGTTTCAATTTAAGTGAATATTCCCGGCACTGAAATTTTTGTTTTACGTTCTCGTTTTCCGTTTCATTTATTAGCATGCAATGCTAATATTAGTTAATTTTTTTTTTTACCTTTTGCTTTATTGTACAAATAAATTTCAAATTCGTAAATTTCCTATACATGTGGTAGCTATCTGTCTCACTCACACACAGATATCTTGAAGCATTAATATATATTTCATTAGGTAAGCATACAATTTCACAAACATAGCATATGTGTGCGTTAGGAAACTTTTTTGTTGAGAAGAGAGCGTAAAATTTGTTTAAAAACTTTTATAATAGCAAACAGCAACAGCAACAACAACAACAATATAACAAACAAGTAAAAAAATAAATTTATTGCAGCTTAGGCTAAATTTTAAATGCCTTCAACATCTGCATATAGGAAAACAGTAGGCGTGACAGGTTCAGGATAATGCCACCCAATAGTGCATTAAATGAATGAACTTTGAAGTTAATTCCTACGTTGTTTTATGGCGTATAGGAAACCTCATTTTCATAGGCTAATTTTCGCGATTGATAAATGGATTATTGTTGTTTATGGGCGTGGCACTTGACTGTGTGCATATTTTATTTATTTATATTCGTTTCAGCTCAATATCTCAAAATTTAATATTTATAATTATAATAATTATTTATAATATTTATAATAGAACATACGGATGTACGGCAGAACACATCGATTCAGATTTTGATGCTACTGAAGAATGTAAGGTAACATTCCAACAAACTTAGTATTCTTGCCATTTTATGTGAAAGGTATAAAAGACACGAAAAAAAACCAACAGAAACTTATACGTTGAGTTAGATTTCAAACATTTGGATAAACAGATGTATGTATGTATAGGCGAACAGCTCTTGTTTGTTGGTATTTATAAGCATGTATACACATAAATGCACACTCTGAACGGCACACTTGCATGTGTACTCACAAACTTTTCCATAAAATGATATTAGCTAAGAAAGCAGCATAATATCTATAAAAGTATCTTTTTGCATTTATGTTGTTGACTAGAAAAGTTTGAGTTGGTGCATCAGTATGTTGATGTTGCTAATGTTGCTGCCTTTTGTTGCTCCTTTTTTATTTTTTCAGTAATAATGAAGTAAAATTATTGTACATGTTATGAATACTTTTCAAGTGTTACACTTTCAAAAATATCCTTACACTACAAAGCACAGAGTGCAAGCACAAGTTGTAACAAAGTTTATAGGATACACATAATATTGTAATTATTATTGTGACATAAAGTGTATTAAGCATTATTGCAAAGTATCTATTTGCAAAAATAGTGAAATGAATGTTAAGTAAAGTTTATTTGCATGATCGTAACTTTAGTCTAATGGCAGCATAAAATTATTGTGTCAATAAATTAACAGAAACTTTCCGTCTGTGTGTCGAGACGGATGTACAGACATTATTGGATCAACTCAATATTGTAAACTATTGAAGTATTTTGCTTCTCAGCTTTATAACAGCTAAATATTCACAAGGTTTTGTTAAGATAACTTTTTTATTTCAAACGAGTACAAAAATCTACTTTTGGCTGAGCTGAAAACTTGAATAACCAAATCATCCCGAGGGGAATATATATGTACATGACAATATATTTCAAGTACTTCATAACAACATAACACGAAATTTTTTGTTTCATTGTGGGCGTGTCGATTGACCGATTTTACCTTATTTCAATACCAAAATGGAAATGAAAACTACCAATAATTCTGCCAAGTTTAGAGTTGACAGACATGGCTAAATCGACTCAGTATTCGATTCTCCAATGCTCTCTTCCGGACCCTGCAAACGTTTTGATATGCATATGTTGATGGCTACAAAAAGTCTTATGATAACATTTGTTTTATTAATTAAAACAACTACAAACACACACATTATTGTATAACATAATGGCACATTTTCTTCCAATTCGAATTTAATCTCAAATATGAAAAATTTCATTTGGCTTAAGGAAGACTTTGCGACGGCTATATTGTTCGTTTTTCTACACACCCTCCAGAGGTATTTAGAGAACCTTCAGAGACTCTGTAAAGTATGTCAATAATTGGATTACTCACGATCTTAAGGCAATAAAATAAATCACTTATAATGTTGCGACTGAGGGACATACAGGATTGAATCCTCTCAGAACTTCATGTTCATCATGAATCCGTGGGTGTTACAAACGTTTCAAGAAAGTGTTCATATCTTCTGCCCCAAGGTGCTGGTTATAAAACGGAATGACGAGCTTAACACACTTTCACTATAATGTGAAAACCATAAAAACATAAATTTTTATTAAAAAGACATTTTTCTTACTTTAAACTTATTGTTGATGATACGTGCACGCACATACACACACACATGCACACAAACGTGGAATGTCTCTACTCTGCAATATATAAATAAATATTTCTTTGGCAATAGATTTCGGTTCTTATTTATTATTGTTGGATCTTTTTCTATATTTTGTTTTTTTTGTTTTGCTTTGTTTTGTTTCTCTAACCATTCTGCCACTGCATCTACTACTATCAGTGGCATATTGTTGAAAACCGATTGAGTGTGTAAAGTACTGGGTGGATGGTATAGAGTTCTTCAGAAAAGAAAATATTGATCCACTTTTCTTAGTGAAATACTGTAAGGAATACAAAATTCTTTCGTTGGTTTTTCTGCTTATGTGTTGGGTTTTTTTCCTTCTTCCTGCTTTTATCACTTTAGTGCTGAAAGCCAAAAAGTGATGGGAAACTAGAGTTATCATGCTGTACTGAACATTAAATGTAATCATTCCTTATAAACATTGGTAACGCAGAGATAATCTAAAGCTTACAGACATTTCAAGTTAAAATATAAATGGTTTAGGATTTGGTAATCCTTTCATATCCTCATCCTTTTATCACTAATTGCATTTGATAGACTTTTACTGTCATTTATCATTAACAATGGATTAGGGTTTAACTTACTTGCTGGGCAGTGTGCATAAAACTTGCAAGGTAATCATAGGTCGACCAAAAATAGATTATTAATGCGTTTGTATTTCGTGATGTTTTTGTGTAATTTTTTCCTCGTTTGTCCATTAAAAGTAATGCAATAAAAAGTTTTAAACTTTAAACTAAAGGTTTTTCAGGAAAAGGATAAAATTTCACAGTTTCACTTTATTTCAGAACTTCTACCGTTTATTTTATTATCGTTTTATATAATTTAAAAAACCAAAAATTTTTATTAAATAATTTTGATTTTTGCCAATTTTTTAGCAATGTGTTAATGTGGAAAGGGGTATTAAAAATAGGTCAATCGGTTCCAGTTTTATTTATTAATCTATTTTCATTCGCCTTGTGTGGGAAGTGCTTCTAAAAATGGTTCGCTTTTTAAACCATTTTAAATAAGACTTACTTCTGGTCTTGTAACAAGTTTTTTCGAAATATCTTAGAAACTGCGATGTATACGTTGAATATATATGATCAAGGACAGACGGACATTATGAAATCGACTTGGAAAGAAATTCTCAATCGAAGGGTAAAATACACGATGTGCTTTTTTTAAGCAGTTAAAGGGTTATAAAATAAATGAAGAAACATTTGAAGGGACTGAGTAAATTATGTACCGATAATAAGGCAGGGCAGGCATTTGAAATAAGAGGCCCGCAGCCGGCATGAGGTCCATCACGCTGTGTTGGATGACTACGTAAGGTTTAATTTAAACTAAATTTTCCTTCATGTCTTTATAGAGATCTTGCTTGGTATATAATTACACCCTTCACCCTACGCTCCCTAATGTAAAACCAACCAGCTGACAACTTTAATTCTACGCCAAGTTTAGCTTATTTGTGACACGTTTTTGGCACACCGATGGAATAATTAGAAAAATTAGTACAAAGATTAGATATGTGGCGTTTTGTTGATAATGGGCGTGGCTCTTGAAATCTCTGGGAGTTGCAAACGGAACGATAAATAGATTCCTCTAATAACTCATATTTATTGCAATTTAATTATAATATTAAATAATATTTTGCAGGAAATGAATTGATTGACCTCAAACGCATCTCCCACAATTCATTATTCCATTCGTACATTATACATTATTAATTATTAATTAATATTTTCCTATCGCTTTTAATGTTTTTTTTTCATATATTAACAGACTTTATTAAAAGAACGCTAAATGAGGAGTAAATCTCTTGGTAAATATGTATCGAGTTTTGTACATAATATTTATAAAAAAGGGAAACACGAGCCCGTTTGAGGAGTGGACGCACAAGCAAATGAAAACTGCATACACCAATACCAAAACAAGTAAAGAGTTGGTTAATGGTATAACTACAACTCTTGTCCATTTCAGTGAATTGAGAAGTGCAAGTGAAGTGTTCGTGTACGCACATTTATACATACTAAACAGAAACAGAAACAGAAAGCTTCACCATAAAAACCATATAATACACGTGCATGTTCACATGTTCGCATGTTCATATACTGTACATACATACTCGTACATACGTGCGAAGAGTTAATATGACTGCGATGGTGTGCATACGTGTGTGTATTGTTAAATTGGTAATGTCAACAGTGTCGGAAATGGAAACGCAGATGACAATTCATTTCATCAACATTTGCTCTATTCTATTATACATATACACACACACGCACATGCAGTTGGCGTTGTTAATACAATTTACCGTGAGTTTCACACATGACACAAGCAACGCATTATATGTATATCATTAATAATGGATTGTATTGTATTATGTGTTGGATGGGCAGTGGTATGCGCTGGTATGGTTATACATTTGGATATGTATTTAAGAATCATTCAATTTTCTTCATTTATTTTAAAATCGAAAACCAGTTCACTTCGTACACGCAATAAAAGGGCGAGATTGAGGCTGAGGTCAGCGTAATAACCATTAAGAAAAGGAGTGTAATTCTCATATTTATTGTTAAATCAATAAAAGTCAAAAAAAGTACTTACCACTGCTGCTGAGGACAAAATCTTGATTAAATGGCAAAATGAATACAAACCTGAATACAAACGTTTGTGCACTACGGAGTATGGACAGACCTTGCTGGCAATTTCAATAAACTTCATTATGAGAAAGTGTTCAAATGTAATAATGTGTGTATTATGTGTGCACCTTAGTCGTCTGGTGACGTAGTTACATGTTCGCATTCACAATCACACGAAACTGCATCACACACGAATGTGATTTTGTGTTCTTGGGTATTTTGAATATCAGTTTTATTACGAAACCGAACTTCAATGCACAGATTTCGTCATGTCAACGTAATCAAGGAGCAGCAATGAACTGAGAATTTTGTGTATAATTAATCATTGGGCTCTCCTTATGCGTTAGGTAGAAGTATGTTGTTGTTATTGTTGTTGTCAAAATCAGTGTCAATTGTAATTGCTAGCCCATAAAAACAAGTTTTCTATAAATTATCAAATTTGTATGCCTTCCACATGAAATGGCAAGTGTACTGTGGGACTGGGTGGCACGCTCAACAGGATTGTTGTTTCGTTGCGTGCTTAATATCACTGCCCCACCCTTTCGGCGTCTGTCTGTTGGTTCAGGTTTCGTTGCTGCGAATAGCACTTTTGGAATTCCACTCCTTAGAACTCAGCCCGCATATTTTTGCATACATAGTTTATATAACATATTGCCTTGCTGCATATGCAGTACTTTGACAACATAGATAAGAAAGTGTCACATGTTATTATTAGTTGCACACAATTAGGTTAATGAAGCTTTTCACAATCGAGTAGAAAGTTAAAAAATAAAACTCTATGCGTAATTGTTTTTTGTTTTGTTCAGTAAGGATTTACAAAAAAAAAAAAAAAAAATTAAAGCTAACAATTTTATTGCTAAAGGCCAAAACTAACAAATTTATATAAAGTTTTCTTTCTGTGAAACAAAACTGAAATAAAGCAAAGTTTTCGGGAAAAAACAAAGAAAACGAAAAGAATGGAGAAAACTTTTTTAAATTTACATCGTAAGGGAGAAAGAATAGCAAACAATCCTTGGCAAAAAAACAACAACAAAAAAACAAAAAGTTTACTATTTTTACTGTTGCTCATCTGTGAGTTCCTTTCACTCGACATGCTTGTTCAGGCACTTCAACGGGATGAAGAGAACGGGTGATATAAAAGATTTCATGTAGATGACGAAATGAAATAAAAAATCGTACGCAAACAAATGAGCAAACAGGCTTCAAATATAATTTTAAAGTTTTTCTTTTGCTTGCTAGCAGTTTCCTTGTAAAATTACGTTTACTGTATAACCAGCCATATTTACCATATGGAGGTATCTTGCTAGTAAGTTTAAGTACCTTTTAGCCGGCAGTTTAGGTTAAAAGTTATAGCAACAGCAAGTGTAGCCAGAATTTGAAATATTTCTTTTGCTTTCTCCCTCTCTCTCTCTATCTTTCTCTCCTTCTCTCTTCCAATCGCTCAGGTACAAACGTTTATGGTTAAGTACCACCGATTAAGTTTTTGATGGTTTTTTAGTGGCCCAACACTCTTTTTAAGCAGTATAACATTTACATATTTACAACGATTACATCCCAAAAACAAATCATTTTTTGTGCGTTAAGAAAGGAAAACACTAAAAATATATACTTTTTAAAACTAACTTTAGTGAATTTGATTTTTTCTGCCATCAGTTACGGGTGATTTATATCATTTTCATATTTCTTAAGGAAACTTTCTTAGTATTAACGTATGTTGCGGCTGCGGTGTGAGAAGCAAGTCTAAACATAAAATATAGACTAAATCCACTTTGCAGGCATACAAACATTTGAAAAATGTAAAGTTTCATTTTTGAAATGATTAGATTGGAAAATATTCCGTCTGTGTTTAAAATGAGAACTGAGCAAGTGCACTCTTGCATTACATCCTCAAGTAGAAGTAAACTAACTTTTCATTACAATTTATAAACATTTGTATATATTAAATGATGAAATATTTTATGAAGTATTTGATGGCTTTTGAGGCTATAACCTATCATTGATTCACTTATTGTTGTTAATGAATTAGTTTATTGTTTATTTCCTATGTTCATCCAATTATATAATTATCTTCGTTATCTCGTTTAATTTGTGACATTTAATCACTAGTGGGGAAGTTTACATTAATTTGAAAGCGTTTAAATTAATCAAAATGTCACAAAAAGAGCTTTATTGCTCTATATTTAACCATACATGTGCCTGCCGCATATGCACTCGCTGACAGAGAGTGAATCATTTAATTGCGTAATTGATTTTAATTAAATCTTCAAGTGTTATAATAATGCCTAACGAATATGTCACTCGCCACTGCCTCTACATACTTATGCATATAATTTGTACGTATCATAAATGCACATCATTTTGTCAAGTGGTCGGGAATTACTACAATATCATTTATTTCAAATGGAGTTTTTTCTTTGTTTCTGTCCACACTTGTAAAGGTTTATTAACGATATCACGGTGTTATATGCATATTTGGAAAATCCAATGGTGATGGCTTTACTTTATTATTTATTCAGTGTAAATCGTACCACATGCAAAATACATTTCAATGTGAACAAACATCTAACAAGGAGAAAAACTAAACCGTAAAAACCGTCTACGTATGGTGCACAAAATGTAGGCGTGGTCCCTTTAATTTAACAACATCCGCGTTGGTTTCTGCATAAAAACGTTTTCGTAGCCGTGTTCATGCTTTTTTGTGGCTGATAGATATTTCTTGTCGATTGTGGGCGTGTCTTTCAACCGATTACGACTTATCCGCTTAATATAAAGTAGAGGTTCAAAAATTATTACGCCATCGAAACAAAAACGAATATATTTAATTTTTTAAGTTAAAGCTTTATATTAAGCTTAGTTGTTCTTTTTTTTTAATAGGTGGTACTATGATCGTTATAGATTTTGATACTGCATGAAGTAAAAAAAATAAGACACAGGGCGTTCTTGTTATGCAAGCTTATCTGAGTGGATCCAGATATGCCCATCCATGCGTCTGCAGTAGATATGCTAACAGTTGTCAATTATAAGAAACTTGTACAAAAATTTCTAGTACCTACACGTGGGACTCTATTTCAATTGATAAAAATTACGCTAGCGCGACAAATCTTTCACAGCCACACTATGACGTTGAAATTTTGAACCCGTATTTATAATAAGGGCATCCATTGATCATTGAAGAACGGGCCTGGTTCGACAACGGACAGTTCGTAGTGTTGTTCAAAATGGGAGAGCATTTTTTCTAAATCTTTTATAAGGTATGAGAGATATATTTTGCATGTATACTCATTAGAGAGCTTTGGTGCTTGGTTGGTGGGTATTCTAGATTTGGCCTCAATAATTCTAAATGTAGCTCTTTTACTTGCTTTCATTGTGTGTGTGACTTTTTTTTTTTTTAAATTCATTTATTATTATTATTATTGTTGTTGTTGTTGTTGCATACTTACCAAGCTGAATAGACACTAAGTGGTGTTTGGTTTAGAGGCAACCTGATTTAGTTGATGTCTACTTGTGCCTGCACGTAACTGCTATTTATAAAAATTACGTGACGTTAAGAATTAAATAAAGTCTACTTATTTTCTATAAAGGTCTACTTGTGTTGATATTATATATAATACATAGCAGTGCATAAAGTAATTACAGTTTTTTTTTTTTTTTTGTATTTCTGTCTGAAATAATAAATCTTGCAAAATGCTAACACAGGCAAGGTGTTTCATTATACAATTTTATTTTACGTAGGTATTTAATTTATAATTGGAAGGATATTTTTCAGCTCACTGTGTAACATCCTCCCCGATTATGCTTCAGAGAAGGTTTTGTGAAAATATTTAATTAGTTTGTGACACTGCTTAGCGTACATATAACAAAATTTTATGCACATTTTCTTACATTTGTCTGCCTTGGAGTTTATAATAATAAACTAAAGGAGAGCAAAACATTATTGTAAACAATTCAACGTAATGTATCTGAAACCCTAATACTAAACAATAACTAATAATAAGGCAACAACATCCCACACAATAGAAATTATGTAAATTGTTATTTTGCCTCAATGTGACATTTCTTAGCAGCATCCTTGTATAACATTCATATCCTTGCGCACCTTATGTTACTTGGTGTCGTTGTGTGGAAGATCTTCGTGTTGTGTGTGCGACACATTAAGCAGGTTTATGTCGTACATATGCTGTGTTTGCGGAATAAAAGTTTATTTTCCCTCTTAGAGCTGGAAGTGCACATTATTCTATATTCTACGCACACTGGCTTATGGTGCGTTCTTTATTGTTGGGGTTTATTTTAGCATCATTAAATGTTGAGTATAACACAGCTTAACGTTGCACATTATTCTCATTCAGCTTGATTTGTTGCAATTTATTTGAAGTACTGTCGTCTATTTAAACAGGCAGAGTTGTCACTCTTGTGTATTGCGGTTGTGTGTTTTGTGTAAATTTTGTGTGTGAACATGATGATGGTAGTGGTAGTGATGGTGGTGTTAACTTTGTAGTGAAGTATGAATCGATATTTTTTGTTTTTAGGGAGAGTAGCGGCAGCGCTAATAGTTTTCCAGTCCGTACTCCAAACCCAACATTGTACTGTTGTGCGATAATGTTTATTCAGCATATCAATGAAAATTCCGTTAAGTGCATTTATTCAATTGATTTTGCTTTTCAATGCTTTGCAATGTTGGGAAGAAATGTAGAATAAAATAGTGTAAAATATATGAGATGTTGAGTCGGCGAAGTTTTACAATTTAATATCATTTCGGTTTATCCAAGTAAAGTTTCGTTCAGTCTATCGTTGCAGTTTTTCACACATTCTAGATAATGTGGTCTTGGGTTAAAGGCAACCGCTAAATTGAACTAGTTTTAGGACCCCCACCGTTTAGTTCTTTACCACACGTGGTGGTGGTATTAAGTTTGTGCGGATGTTTCTAACTCCTAAAAAGCAAATGCCACCATCAATTATACCGATCAAGTCAGAATCAAAATCTGAATTGATTTTACCACATCTGTCTCTCTGTCTGTCTGTTTTTCCTTGTAATTATGTGAACGAGAAACGAGATTTTGAAATATTTCGATGAAATTTGGTGCAAGGACATGCATTGACCCAATCGGACCATTTTTAAAACCCCTCCCCATATAAGATCCCATTCTAATGGAAGTCTTTATATGGCAAAAAATCACAATTTTTAATATTTTTTGACAAACATTGGTAAAAAATGGTTAATTAACTTTATACTTGGCTTGGTAATTACTTTACAAACTAAATTCTACAAATGACTAAATTGTTCTTTTATCCTATTATCTCGTAAGCAACTAATTTTCACGTAAAAATCCACAGATAAACGCAAAAATATTCTTTGATTACCTTAATTACACTTTTCCGTAAATTTTAGTTTTAAGATTTTTTATGACTTTAACGATTAATGTTAAAGCTAAACCCAGATTTTTAAGAATTTCCTTCAAATATACACAAAACGTCCGAAACATTTCTCAAGTGCAGATTAAATAAATATTAAGGAGAAAAATTACAATTGTGCAAGTAATCAATTTAGAGAAAAAAGAAAAGGACAGAAGGACGAATGCAAAGGAAGAAAAACCACAAAGTTTTTTTAATGTATTAAACCCTCCTTTGAGTGTTATAAATAAGAGATAATGGCAGGCATGTGTAATTGATTAAAGTTATGTATTGTAAATGAAGTGAATAATGAGATAAACTCCGCAATAGTTGATTCAGAAGGAGAAAAAAAAAAAAATTCACAAATTTTTTACTGAATATATTGCGTTGAGCTTTCTTTTGGTGAAAATATATGGAACGTTTATGTAATCTATATATTCACTTTTCGCAGTGTCGATGAGAAACGAAAGCAACTTAATAGAGTTCGTGCTTTATTTATTTCGTAGGCTTATCTGTATGCTTCGTTGCATTTCCTGGACAAGTGAAACACTTAATCGTTTCGTTTTTGGGGCGAAAAAATTTCTTCATGTAGTTAATTACAAGTGCATTCTAAAGTTCATTCGAATGAAAAAAATATTTTGCTACAAGAAAATTAATCTTCTACATAGCGATTCGGTTGCTAATATTTCACAGAGTTGCAAGGAGCTAACGTACAGGCAGAAGTGTTATGCCAATATAAAGACTTAAGGATCATATCCCTCAAATTGGAAAACATTTTAAGTTTAAGGGAAGCTGGTACCACCAAAATGGCAAAAGAAAGAACAGTTGCGAGATCCAGAAGGAGGCGTCAGAGGCCCTACAAAGTATATTCTTGAAGAGCATCAACATCAGAATCGATAGAGCAAGTCCGTGTATTTGGGATTGAGGGGCGCGCCCGCAATTGAATTGATACATTAATTAATGTGGACGGGTTCCGATAATAACCACGCCTATAATTTACAAAAAGCCCATCATTTTGTATATATATTGCATTGTACAAAAAAAATATTAAGACTTTGGCTTAAACCATATTTCTGACTTTACCTGTTTAAGTTGAATTTCTGAAGTAAGTTTACTATTCATGCCACATATTGACATCAGTTCATCAATTCAATTGAACCATGTTAATGTTTTTTTAATCATTCCTTTTGTACCCTCCACCTAGGTGATGAAGCTATATTATTTAAGGTCGCTATTCCATTTGCAACACTCACTTTTTTTTACTTGTTTTGCTTTAGTTTTCCTCTCTTTTCATTATGTTTTATTGCAAACAAACCAAAAACATTACCTTTTGTTTAAAACACGGCTGAAGCGTACAAATAATAGCTACGTGTATATAAACATATAGTGTATCCACACATATACGAGTATGTGCAAAAAGAAAAGACGACGGAAAGAACTTACAATGAAACCAATAGCGACAACAACATGTAAACTCTAAACTAATCTTGAGACAAGTTAGAGAAAGACTGCTACTGCTACTGGTGTTGCTGTTGTGCTTCACTGCTCTTAGAAAAGTTGGTAGTTTTTGAGTGAAAATCAACCACAATATTTATTGTTATTGGTGGTATAAAAGAAAGAGCCATTTTGACAGCGCGAATTAGCCCAAAGATATTCTTCTGTGTGTCTGTGTGTGTGCGTAATACATATAAAGAGGATGAACATCTATCTAAAGTTTTATCTTTTGCCTTTTTTTTTTTACCTTGCTCCCTAACATTTATTTACCAGTATTCGTTACTTATGCGAAGTTGGTATGTGGGCTGAATAGATTGTTGTAACGAAACTTTAGATACTTTCAGTTCCAATACATTTACACATGTATTCATTCGAATATATGAAGTATAAGTATATTTAGCACTTTATCTTGTATTGACAAATATAAAATTTTCTTGCTTTCTTGCCTTATTGCCCATCCAATTGTTATATTGTTAAAGTTTCTTCTTATATGTAGTGCATACAGTCGTTTGATGTTTTTTTTTTGTCTCCCTTTCCTTTATGTAAACTTTGACTTTGTATTGTTCATTGATTGTGTTTACAATTGTTGTATGTTGCTCTCTCCCTTACAATTTACGAGTGTTTATGTTTTAAAAGAAAGTTTTTTAATATTTTTTTTCCTATAGAATATTCATGTAACATAATTGTATTTGCGAAGTAAAGTTCGCTGATGTTAGTTTGGTTAACTGATCGTTGAAATCGAATTTTTTTTTTATGTTAAAGTGTAATGTCTCGTATGCTTGATGTGAGATGGAGTACAACGTAAAAATACATTAACTTGAAGAGTTCCCAGAATATATATTAGAATAGAAGAAAACAGGCCGCAAACGAAATTTAATGTGATTAAAAATAATCATAAATCAGTCTGGCCAATTACAATCTGTTTAAAAGAATACTCCACGAGCCTTGATCTTCTGCGCGTCTCCTGCAGTTTTGAATATCAAGTATCTGTAGACCATCGAGCATTTGATGCATTATATCAAGAACCTCCCATGGGAGTTGCGACCGCTCTCTTGAACGACGTCCATCCAGTTTCCACTCCTCGCTGGAGCATTTCAATCTATGCAGCCAGAATGATCTAATCAATTGCAGACGTTCATGTTTATGATGAGCAAAATCATTGTCGGCGTAGAGTTCATGGTTCACTCTAAATCGAATGTTATCGTAAAGTCGTCGTAGAAAAAACATAAAAGAGTAATTTTTGTACGAAAGTCCGCTAAAATTCACATATCTTCAATTGTGATCGATAAAAAATGTAATAGACATAAAATTATTTTCAAGTCACATCTAACGCTGTTTTTCTAGTGGGGTGATCAAAGTATGCCCACACGGCCGCCAAGAAGAATCAATATTGTATGAGATAAAAAGACAAAAATCGCATATAATTATAATTCCACTTCTATTAAATTTGGCACGAATAATAATTTTGTAGAATTATTTTAAGCCATTTCGGTTTTATCAAAGAAAAAAAATTTCAAATACTTTACGATTCTGTTTAAAAACTAAAAGTAATGACAAAACCTTATTAAGCGGGAAGAATATTAGTATGTGTGTGTGATGGTGGTTGTTAGAATAAGCAGATACAGAGAAAAGTTGTGACAAAATAATTATAAACCACAAAAAATACAACAAAAAAAGTACATTCAACAGAGTATTAAAAAAAAAAAAAAAATAAATGAAAATCTCACTTGGTCGAGTGCGACTGTTTAATATCTTACAACACTTGGTTTTTGGAATATTTTCATACCCTCCACACGAGATGGGGACATATTAAGTTACTCACAACATTTGGAATACACAGAAGGAGGCGTCAGAAATCTTTCAAAGGACATTCTCGATATAAAAATAAAGACGTTCCAAATATGGTACGGTTAGATGCAACAATCACCATAGCACATTATTAAGTTGTACAGTTATTTTGCACCAACCTTTTCTTTTTTGAGGCAATTTCAATTAAATTTTTCGGAAAATTTTGTTTAAAGTTTTGAAAATGCTGCGAGAAAATAACTATACCCTCCACTACATTGTAGCGATCTAAAACAAATACACATAAAGTCGGATTACAGGAGCATGCACGTACAAATTCATTAGGGGAGTAGCAGTAATAATATAGACAAACAGTAAAAGACTGCTTGTGGTCTTATTGTAGAAGACACATACACAACTTTAGAGCTTTGGTATGCAAAATATTGTATAATGAAATCCAGCAGAAAAACCAACGATGGTCAACGAAAGGAAAGACGTTATAAAGCAACGCATTTATTCAATTTCGTTTTTTCAATACTCTTCAATATCTTTGCTGTCATTATGGTCAGAATATATGGCACTCCATTATAGAAAGTTTACCATTCTCGGAGTGTGATAAATGTTCACAAGCTTTCAAATTTTCAACGTTATTAAGTGCACAGAGTACAAAAGAATTTAGGCAGTGGTTTTAAAAAGCATTAATTTATTATGCAGATCTCATTAAAGTTCAATTGGATTTGAAACGGTGATTCCTTTGGATTGGTGCGGATCAATCTGAGAGCTCGTTAGATTATCCAGATGTGCTTTTTCAAGAAATGTGTAAATACAAATGTCTGCACGCAACACTTTATAAATAATAAACTATATAGTATGTATTTAGTAGTATACTTATACGCTACGAGGGTCTTCTTATCCTGGTATTATGATTTTCGATTAACTTTTAAAATTTGGTTCTGGGTAAAACATATGAACTTTGGAAATATGGTTCACGTAGGAATACATGCACACACTTATATACAATCTGTAGGTTTGACAGATTTTTGATTGTATTACGTCTCAACTCGCAATGAAAGTTTCTTTATAATTGCGGGCGTGCCTACAATCCGACGTTGACTATATTCGTCCCATTTGAGTTAGTGAACATATATCGACATCAAATAATATGAACACCTGACATACACACAATATTTATTTAATATTAAGGTGTTGGGTCCACCACTTGCTTTTAGAACAGCTGTTATTCGCGGAATAGGTTCGTAGACGGTCTGAATAGTTCTGCTGTCACTTTTGCCGCGATAGTTTTATGTTGTCTGGCCACAATTCATTTTAATGTTTGTCGGTCATTGCCGGCAGTTAACTTTGCCCTCTTTCGAAGTACGAGAGATCGCACATTTTAACCGTCGAAAAATAAAGCGTATAATACACTGAAACATAACCTAGAAGATTTGTCTCGTAAACTGTGAAATGCACACACGTCGCATTATTTACACGGAAGCAGTGTTGCCAACATAAAACAATTAGTACTATATTACATGGTAATCATATTATTTTGTCAATCCCTTGTACTTTGTAGCTAAAGTTTGGTGGCTGAGAAGTAGATTTTTGGCGATTGTGGGCCGAATTTTAATATTTCAGCAACTTAAATATTTCCGCGTGCATACAGACGGACATAGTAAGATCGATTTAGATTTTGATGCTGATAAAGATTTTAACTCTGAACGCCCTGTGGCGCTTCTTTTTATATGTTGCAAAAGTTATAACATATTTGGTACACCGCTCATCTTATGTAGAAGATAAATGCGTGGTATAAATAATGTTACGCCTTTTGTTAAGGGCCACTAAAGTATGTCTTGCTTAAATATACCTTTTTTGCCTCCAAGAGATTTTTACTAACTAAAACTAACTCCATCATATCTTTGGTGCTTTTTTTGTCTCATTTATAGAAAATTTATAAATTAGAATTAGTCTTATTGAGTCTTTTACTAATTGTATCGAAGGTCTCAAGATTTTGCTACTAAACATGTACATATGTACATATTCACTTTAGGGGGATCCCTGAAAAGATTTTTTTGGTAGTTACATATATAATAAGAAGCGCAATATACCCTCAAATGTGAATAGAGGATATTTACTTGTAGGAAAATATTGGAGAAAAAAACGCTGATACCGAGACTTGACTCTAAACGCATTGAATGCAAAAACATACAGTTTTTCGTGTATTTTAGTTTTTACCTCGTATGTGTTTGGACGTGAGTATGTGCCCATGTGAGCCATTGAAATAAAAAGTCACAAAAGCAGCAAACTACTCAAGTGTGGTAATATAAGCAAAAGGACTCTAAATATAAATATAAAAATAAACTGAAAAAAAGTGCAACAATAACAAGATGGTAAAACTTTTCGAAATGGCTTTAGAAAACTAAATATGTGGAAAAACGCACGTATACACATATACACATATGCACAGATACAAAATATCACAACAGTTTTGTTACGGTGCTGCTAAAAATAAAAAAAAACCAATTACTGTTCATTGCCGTTGCCAAAGTACTCTACAACACCAAACAATGAGTTACTTTTTAAATCACTACACATAGCAAAAAAATCCAATGGGAATGAGAAGTAAAACAAAAACCGAATTATACAAGTTGTGCATCCGAAAATTAAGACAGCAAGCGCAAACCTCACAAAACATTGCCTCTGCTACAAAGAATCCCTACTTACTCCTCCTTCCAGTTGGGTGAATACTTGCTCAACTTATAAGTGGAAATAGTTCTTTACTAGTCCTCTCTCTTTCATTCCCATACAAATGAAATGAGCGCAACAAAAATTAAACAAGTAACAAGGGTTTGTATTAGGCGTATGCCAAATCTAGTACACGCATGTTATTTTTTGTTTTATGTTACGTTAAGTTATATATTATGTTATACATGTATAGCTTTTTGTTTCCCGCACGCCGGATCAATTTTTTTTATTCATATATTATTACAATGTTCAAAAGCAGGCCCAATTTTTTTTTTTAAATCCTAGTCTAGCTCAAGGTGTGAACCGATTTAGGGGACCAATTTTGCTCATTTGCAATAACAAACTATAGACAAACTTTGAATATAACGTGAAATTCCAGCTTGATATTACAATTTTTGCGACCGTTAGAATATCACAATCAGAGAGAACAAATTTACATGAACATACGGACGGACACAGGGGACGAATAGACAAGTGTGCTGAGCAAATATATATATGCTTTTGGGGATATGGGTGGCACTCTTCTGGCACTTACACAAACGTTTAAACAAAACCAATAGACTCTCATATATAGAAAAGTAAAAGCATCAACAAATTTTTGTTATGTCTCATACGTGATTACAACCATGTTGCTTTTCTCCATGCTTGCATTTGTTTTTTTTTTCTTTCAGCGGATGTTTTGGCGATTTTTGTTTTGTGTACACATATGGTTATATATGTGGTAGTGCGTGCAGTTATGAGTGTGAGAAGGCACAATTTTGGCAACTGAATGTAGTACGATATACTTCACAGAAGCAACTGAAAGGAAAGTTCATGAAACTTTCATTAGGGGCACTCTCTCTCTCTCTCTCACTTTCTGTGTTTCTTTTTCGCTTCTTGTTGTACTTATTTATTGGTACAACTCGATGACTAATTGTCTGCTAGTGACTTTATCTCCATGTGCATTTCTTGTATTTTAAATTTCTTTTGTACGAAACTAAGGCAATATTTGAGTTTTCTATTTCGACAGTAGTATATGTGTAAGTCCGTTTTTCAAAAGTATATATTGAATTATTTTAATAAAAGTATTCCTTTCGAATTTGGGCGGGAACGAACCATTTTTAAAACCTCTGTTCACGAAGTAACTTGTACGCATAAAAGTTGTTGTAAAAGTTGTTTTTTTATATCCATGCTGGGTATTAAAGAACTTTCATGTGTTTTTGAAATCCAAAGCTCTTATTCTTATTATGAAATTTTATCTAAATACCAAAACCTTCGTTGACTTAATAATGCATTTCCGCAACATCATCAAATCACACAAGTCGCTCACTTTAATGCTGTAAGGTAGACATTTAACAAGCGTCTCTCCGTATCTCTAAAATCACAATTTATGGTTCATCACACATGCATTATACACATACGCATCAAGTATCAAGTATCATGTATAGAATATATGAATGCTTTGTTTATTGTTGCAGCATTCCTGATAGAACGTGAGAGAGGTTTATTTCTGTTTAGTGTTTAATATTTCTCTTTGGATAGTTATTAATCTCTCTAACAAATTGATTGTCAATATTGTGCACTTAATGCAGGTACATTTAGAGCACACACACATTGTTTTGCTTTGTTCAGTAAACAGTTAAGTTTTAATAAAGCGTGAAAGTGTATAATAGAGAGCAAGAAAGAGACAAAATGCTTTCATTTAATTAATTGATAAAATTTTATTGAATGCATCAATTTTTAACAGAAAGTACAAATGAGGAAACAAATAAATTTCGTAAATCTACATACAAAATGTAGAAGTGGCAGGTCCAAGCTTACGCTGTCTATACAAAAAGAGCGAAATGTGCATCAACTTCTGCATAAAAAATTATGTTTGTAAATTACCGTTTTTAAAACATTCCTCTCAACTCTTTGGGTTAATTTTTATGACTGATAAGTAGATTTTTATTCATTGTGGTCGTGTTACTTAACGGAAAAACTTTCGTTCTTGTTAGTCAGATTAGAAGATTTGAATCGATTGATTTTGAAAAAAATCCGTATATACTATTATGTTGTACTGTGCCCATTTTTTAAAAACCATAGTGTGTCCGCCCTGAGATCTTACATTACTATTCTTCACAATCTATTCAAAGGAAAGGACTCAATGGGTAGAATCAAATCAAGTACAACTGGCATAAATTGCCGAAAGAATTTCATAAAATCTTCGCATAAGCAATCAAGTTTAAACTTTTGAAACTTACTATACAACTTTACTCAAAGTTGAATAATATTTAACATGGCGACCGACCGAAAAGGTCTATTGCTAATTTTCTAAAAATTGTCATTGGGAAATATCATTTGAAACGCTCTCAACAATAAGGGCACATATGTATTGTATTGTTTTTAACTTTACAGCTTAAAGTACTTTAAGTTGAGTAAACAAATTTTGAAGAACTTTTTCCTTGCTTGACAAATTCTGAGTCATACAATACATACATCATTGCTATGCTCATTCTTGACTCAAAAATATATGACTTGCTTCCGATATAAGTTTAATTTTTACAATATGTTAACTTAACAAACGTTACACATGTTTGGCACATTAAGTAGCAATCACCAAAGAACAGATTTGAGAAATCGTACTGCTTTTACAACCAATCATTATATTGGCCGCCTAAAGCATTCAAGCAAGACTTTAATACTGCTTCCATACAATGTAACGTATGGCACACACAATGTACAATTCACGACCATCTAGTGAAAGCACGCATACATTGTGCGCGTATTAGCCAAAGTGTCTCTCCACTAGCAATAAGTGTCATTATGTCGGTTAAGTTTAGTTTAGTTATCGGTGTTCATCGCAACGTGTCTCTATGTATATACGAAGGACTTAATGAAATTGTGTATAAGCTCCAATGGTTAACATCAATACCGGGTTGTTTATGTGTTATCGATTTTCAATGCATTTACATTGTGTACACTAAACAAGACACAGTGCATTCGGTTAGTATAATATTCCCATGTGTTAGTGTAGTATTGTGTTGTTGTTGCTATTGGTGTTTTATTCGGATATCAAGACAAATGGTTAACAAGCCAGCCAAATGAACTAAAATACGGTCAAATTTGCAAGAATGTGTGTGCGTAACCACAACACATAGAGGCACCACAACTCTCTCTCACTCCGTCTGCGTCTTTTCCGCTCTAACATTTCTAAAGAGCAAATTCCATGCAAAACCTCAGTAAATGATTTTGCTTGTAATGCGAATCAAAGTCTTTGTATTAATGCAATAGAAGAGCATTGAATGAAAATGACACCAACACCACTAACTGTAGAAGCAACATATTCAAGAGACAACTATTGTTTATATAATCTAAACAAGGAATAAAAGACATATTCATTAAATAATTTCTAGAGATTTTAAAAAATGACAATTTATGAAATTTATAGAGTTTCATGAAAAATGGTAATGTATGCACTTGTTGCTGTTATTGCTATAAATAACAAAGACGACAAATATGTGTGCAAATGAAATATGGTGTGAGATAAGAATTGAGTTTATTGTCATACAAAAAAATATTTGCTACACACTAAGGATCGCGCAGGGAATAAGAGAAATTAGGGATTGCACTGCAGGAAAGGCGCTTATAATGTGTGTATAGGCCAATGTTGAGCCAGGGAAGCGCTGCACAAAATAAAATGAGCGAACTCACCGCGTAAGCACAATAATCAGCACGCATCAGTTACCCACACGATTATGTCTGATAGAAATTTATGTTAAAATCAGTAGTCACGTCTGTCTGTGCAGTTCGGCAAACTGAGTGGATTACGGAGAGTGGACTAAATATTTGCTTTGTTGAATTACTGTCATTGGATACATGAAATGTACTGAAACGAGTACACTAAAAACGTTTCTTTATATGTATTTGTGCATGCGTGTGTGTGTAAGCAGCTGCATCTGAAATAAATATACGGGTTTTATGAAATTTTCTGCCAAAAAAAAAAAAAATATTTTTGTTTTCCGTCTCTCGACTTGTACGCCAGCAAACTATAAACCAAATTTATTGCAGAGACGCTCTCATAAACATACATAAGTAAATATTTTACACATGCACACCAGTTTTGTACCCAACATCATTGCGATATGGGGGTGTACTGTTTTTATTCAAACGCTGGCAAGTACCAAAAGGCGGTGAGGCACACCCCAATAAGTACATACATTCTTAATCAGCATCACTAGCCGAGGCAAGTCGAGTCCGCTAAATTTCGGCACCCGCAATCTCTGAGTTTTTCTGGGTAAAATCGGACTAAAGGCACGCCCGAAATCGCATAATAAACCTAGCACTTGTGGAATTCTCGATTCCAGTATAGTAAATTCCAATTTCAAAGAAAAGCAAAATTAGAACTTTTTGTACATTCTAACGGTACATGAATATTAAAAATTAGTCCAGCTGTCCGGAAGACATATTAAAAAGATTTTAATAAATATTTATTTGTCCAAATTTGCCTCTTTTTTTAAATGTCGCATTAAACCTAAACTACTAGGCTGGATATTTTAAAATTTGGCAAATCTGCCCATATCAGTACCCTTTATACTTGAAATTGTTTTTGGTTTGACGACCTTAAATTATACTTGACAGTTAATTTCGTATTACTCCTGAACAATAACACCTGTAGACCTAAAATGTGGTAAAAGTCACTCTTTTATAAGTTATGAAAATGTTTTATTAGCGCTGGTCGTGGGATAGTTTAAACAACACTTGAGGTAAAGTGTAGGTGTCCGATATCAAATGACCGTGCAAACTGCTATTTCGTGTGTTTCCCACGCAGGTTGCAGGTGTCCAAAATGCAACCTCGGCACTTTGACTGAGCTTTAAACGTTGTTATAAATAGAGGCAAAAAGAATGGTACGATCATTCTTTAGTGTTAAGTAGTAAAATAAGTATCATAAGAAATAAAAAAATATTTTTTAAAAATATAATTAAAAATAAAGAATTTTAATTTATATAATATCTAGGTTTTGAAACATATGTTAAATCGACTCATGAACCTTCCTACATACAAAACGTATGTTTTTTAGAGGCAAACCATAAAATTTTGACGAAGACTGAAGAAGAACCGAAGGAATGGTTGGTTAACGAGCATGCGCACAGGGATTTTGGATGTGTTTTTGGATAAAATGCGCCCTCATTACTTCAACCAGGCATGTCTGTCCACTGTGATTTTATTGTGAATTGAGTGAAAAATTGAAACTTCTTCAAAGGAATTGTATAAGAATTCTTTACTTGGGAAAAAATCTTAATCAATCAAAAATTAATTATATTGTGGGCATGTTTTTTGATACACATTTAATAAATTTTTTATCTTCTTTGGGGAAATATATTATACGTAGAACGTCGTTATAATAAATGCTGCATCATTCATGCAGACAAAGAGTACATGCCTCATATTTTATATTTTATTCTAGTGATTCACTATCTCATACCATACAAACATACAAACACATTGAAACGATTTGGATTTAGTGCTAGTGTTTTTATTATAATTGCCTTTTGCATTTTAAATCCATTGACCACATAATTAATATAGATTAGCCATGACATACAACCAGTGAGAGAATACTTGAGAGGGTAATTTTTATTATATGTTTGCACGATATAATAGATATTGAAAATTTGTTTCAAAACATCGTTTCAAATTGTTTGTATGTTGGGGGAAAATGAAGGCAGACATATTTTAAACACTTTTACGAATGGACGTACAGACATATATTGCTTTTAACAATAATTGAAGACATAATTGCCTTTGATGGATTTATTATTAAAATTAATTTTTGTATACCGAAAGTTATTATTTTTTAATAATAAAAAATCAGGAACTTTATATAAAGATGCTTTATATCGTTTAAAACAACATTTTCAATGCTGTAATGGTATAAAATATTTTTTGAACATGTTTAGTGGAAATGTCGATTGTGCTCGATTGAAAGTTTGCCTTTTTTGCAATTAAAAAATCCTTGAAGTTTTTCTGGCCCAAACCACAGGTTGTTTATGTTTAAGTCAGGGTCCTATAAGGATAATAAAAAATCAAATAACATTGGAAAGGAGTCTCTGAAAGAGGCTTAAACCGTATAATTACTATTTAAATATTCTGGTTAATTTATAAGTATTTCATTGATTTAGATGCAAAAAGTAAGAACGACCGTATAGCAGATACGTTCATAATTTATAAAAATATTTATTTATTTTAAAAGAGGTGCATCTGGGTGTTTATCGTGCCCACAAGTTAATCAAAATGCCTGTTTTTAGTTATTACAATTATCCTTATGTTTCAACACCTATTTTATCGTTGATTCCATTTCACTTTAACCCTAACTTGTATATTACGAATTAGGATTTTTAAGGCCTTAGACATATATAATAGAAATACCACAATATAAAGACTCCATAGGAAGGAAGTTGCACAGTAATAATAAAAATAGACAACTTTTACGATAAGTCACGCTTTAACAAAAGGTTAAACTTGTTGGTAATAACATATATCGTATGTAAATCGTTTGCACTCGTCCCAAGGTGTATGGAAATGAAATATAGTATAAAGAAGGAATCGATGTAATGAAAAATAGTGGAAAACTATTTCAAAACTTTACAATGCTTGTTGAAATTAAGAGTCTCTTCGAGTAAGCGGCGGTACAGCAATTTGTCATTAAAGTTTTCAAAACCCATTCAGGCATTGCAATGCAAGGCAGTTGTGAAACTTTACACAAAAACAAGAAAAAATGAAGCGAAAAATTTGTACCCTACCAACGACAACCACACAACGTATTCAAATTCATACGGATACTCAGAAGTGTATGTGCGCACGGGCGTTCAGAGCATGCTTAAAATATGTGTCGATGGATGGCAGTGATATTGCGGTACAGTGTTAGTTAAGAGTGTTGCCAAGTGGGCCCTCTTTACCTTCACACAAATTACTAGCACTTGCTCTCAATTTTCATGACAAATTTGTCAACTTGGTTTTTTTTCTTTGGGGAGTCTGTTTAATATATAACAAACACGGTTTCATTTTATTCCCTCCTTTGGTTTTAGTTTGTTTAATAAGTAAAGGATGTACTTAAATTTTGTTTGTGTGTTAAACTTTGTGAAATATACATTAAATGTATGAGAAAAAAAAATTAAGTAAATTTTGTCTTCTCTTAAGTCACTAGGCTTTGCATAAATGTATTTAAGGCTTTATGGAGATTTTCCACTCAGCATGCATCCGTTCTCAGAATATTTGTGTTCAACTTCTGTTCAATACTTAACAAATACGCCCCACGCACCATACTCTGGGGTATCTCTGGTAATCAAAACAATTTGCCAACTTTACGGATATACCAACTATTGCTCTCGCTCCTTCCTCTCCTCTCTGGCTGTGCCTTTGTACGATATTATCTTAAAAGCTTTAGTAATATATTTAAGTTTTGTTATTTTTATTCCTTGCTAATATAATTCTTTGTGCTTCAATTTACGAAGCATTTGCATTATATTACTTCTCCTTTAGAAAATTTTATCTATCAGGATTTTTCCAAAATATATAACAAAAGTACAAAGTTTGAAATATAAAGTTTCTTCAAGTTTATCATTAATAATATTTATCGACAATCACTTAGCGTATTGAAATAATATCAATCGTTAAATGAATGGAAATTCAATTGAAAATATTCGTTAATAATGTTACGATAATTTCTTAAAAAAGGATCAAATGAAAATTCTTAGCTAAGACCGAACATTTAATATCTTATTAAATAATCAATATTAAGAGAAAGGGTCCGTTTCGGTCCAAATTTAGCCAAAAAAGAATCATCATATGTCTTCCCAGTAGAAATATTTTGATCAATATTGAGTCATGTGCGTTAACAGAACGTTCTTGGTATCAAAAATTAACATATTAGGTTAAAATGTGTTCTGTTGAAACATTTTTTAAAATTTGTACATATTAGAAATTATCGTTGGGTTAAAAGGGGACAGACATGCTCACAGTACGTGCTTCAGGAGAGCAGTTTACACATGATTTTTCAGCGTATCTAAGATTAGCACCAACATAGTTCATCAAAGGAGAAGTTGGTACAACAAATTTTAGGTTGCATGAATTCATATTTTGTTTTAATAATATTTATATTATTATTATTTTTGCGTGAAGCGGCGATAGTAAAAGGTAGCGTAGGAGACTCAAAGTTAGATTAATGAGATGAATTATACTTTTGGATGTAGTTCCTCCACTGAAAAATATTAAATTGTTAAATCTATCCACTTGTAGGTGATAGTTGAGGTTATGCATCGTATATGAAAAATTTTAAAATGGATAATTAAAAAAGCTATATTAGGCTGACATACTTTGTGAGGTTTCTGTCGCCTCCTTCTGGACAAAGCGTCACATACCTCCACATACAAAACTTTGTGCAAATAAAAAGAAAAATATTCTTAAAAATTCATATAAATTCTTCAAAACACATATTAATCTCACTGATATATGAAACACATGAAGGAAAAACGCGCAATCAAGTCAATTTATATACTTCCAAGATATGCATCCAGCAAGGCAAGGCGAAGTATGAAAATTATGTGATTTTCACTTCAACTCATAAAGTTTAAAACTCATGTCAAATTTACCCCAATAACTACGTCTAATAATGTGTGTCATGTACAACCGTTGATTTTTATTTTTAAATACGTTCACGCACTGTCAGATGCATAACTTTTACTGCAAATGTCATAAACGTATAAAGAAATGGCGCCGCATATTTTACATATTAGAGCGTAACAGTTAGTTTATGTTGTTGTTCATATATAGTTTTATAATGATGCTGAAAACTGCATTCCACATATCTGGCTAGTTATTACAAATTTTATAGAATAAGTTGTATAATAATAATGCGCGTATATATATATGAAAAGACATTCATCTCAGTTCATTTATTTTTAGGCATCAACTTCTACGTCGCAGGTTTTAATATTCAATTATAAAATTTTTTGCCTCTACGGTCCCAATTAAAAATGCATATAATGGGTCAACTCTTTCAACTGATTTTCTGATATAAAAAATATACGTTTATAACACCAAAAAAATGTTGACTTTTACTTTTTGAAGTGACTTTTACTTGACATGGTTCTCAGTAGTCCAATTATCTGAATTTTATATGTTTTGATATCCAATTACAGCCATTGCCGTTGCCGTTGCCGTTGCCGTTACCGTTATACCGTAATTGGTATACAATTAGTTTGTTTTCCGTTTTTACAGTTTATGTGTGTATGCACGCGCTCAATCTAAACATCTGACAACATTTATCAATATGTAAAATGCTTATGACATAAGCATGTATGATTGTGTTGATAAGAGTATTGATTTGAATTGTAAATGTACTTGAAATGTTGTTCACACAAGGTTAGCAAGACTTTATGGTTACTCTAGTATTATTCAGTTCTTTTAAATAAAATAACGAGCAGCATCATCCTTGGTTATTAAATTTGCAAAGGTAAGAGTTTTTTACTTTTCCCTTTATAACGTATCACACTTTTGAAAATTTGCACCTTTTTGTTAGCAACATAAACCAGTCATGCGTAAACAAGTAAATGATAGTTGTACACGGATGGTATGTTCATGTTCGATGTGGGCTCGAACAAATTTAAATTGGCTGAATGAAGCAATTTTGAAAAATCGCACTGATGTTAGTAAAAAATGAAAAATCACTATTTTGAGTGCTACAAACGTTACGTCAAAAAGTCAAACTATTTTTTTTAATAAATGGCAAGATTTGAAACCAGTTCACCGTAAATTTACATAAATTGACGTTTGCGTTGTTGTATGCAACATATCATATGAATATGGATGTACGTATAGTATATAGTATTTTTTTATGTATGTATGTGAAATTGCCAGTTGTACCCTATGCTGTACGTAGACGATGAAGTAAACAATTACATATTACTTTGCTCTATTTTTTCATGTCACATTGTGCATCTTTTTGTATTTAAAAAAAAAAAAGAACAAAGGACATATTGTGATTTACGATTGCCTGGTACACTTATTGATTCTCACATTGACACATTCTATGTTCACATTTTAAAAGAACTATAATAACTTTTTAAGTAGGTTTCATTATGTTTGCATTTGTAAATCAATATCAGTTGATTAAATTCGAAATAACCGATTTAATGTACGGTGATAGGCTTGTCGATTATGGCCGCAGTAGAAGAATTCAGAGTTTTTGTCTGTTTGTTTATCAATAAGTGTACTAAGATTGTCATTGATTTGCAACATCCACGAGGAAGTTTCTCAGACCCTACAATGTATATATATTCTTGATCAGCATCAAAAATTGGGTCGATCTGGAAATATATGTCCGTATGTCCGCGTGTCCATTTGAACGAAGTGTTCCCACACGCCAGAGAGATTCATGTAGAATTCTTATATAATAGACACCAGTTGTGGAAAAGATTCGGACAATTTCTACTTTCTCGAGAGTATTTTCAAACATTTTCCTTGTATTGACTGTTTCCCTAGAACGGACCTGGTTAGGATTTAGAAAATTTTAGAAACAACTACTTTTAAGTAGGAGTGTCCACATTTTACTTTCTGGTGCAATTCATTTATGTTGTAAAAGTTTCATAATATATTTTATTTAAATGTAAAAGTTAATTTAAAGACTTGATTGATGGCAAGGAGAAAGCCTTTTACTAAATACATTAACACATACGCAACAACGGCTGTTTGCACTGACTCGTCAAATAGAGGGGCAGGCAGTCAAGGGAAAAGATAGGCAGACAAGCATATGGACAGACTGACAGCTTTAATAAAAAGAAATTTATACACAGAACAATAGTCAAATTGGAAAACAGAGTAATGCTGTTATCAGTTATTGTTGTGCGTTATATATATGCGTTATATTTATATATATGTACGTGTGAGTGTGGTATGGGTGTATATCATGTATAAAAATTTCTTTACTTATATGTCGTAACTTAATTTTTCTCGTCTTATAGAGAGGATAGCTGGTATGTGTGTGTGTGTACTGTACTATACGTACTGTTTGTCCTCAACTATTTCCATTTCAAATGTGCTGCTTCCCATATATGATTGAGTCTACTTGTATTTGTGTAACGTTTGATTGTTTGTTTTTATACCAAATGTGTTTATAAGATGGTTTTGTTGATTTGACTGAATAGAGCAGCAGCAGGCTGATGTGCCCTATTTTATATATCTGTGTTGGTTTGTTTGTTTAAGTGTCGAGTTCTATTGTCACAAGAGGTTTGTAAATATTTTGTCTGTCAGCCAATTGTTTGTCTGACTCAATGTACTTATGCTTCTACAATAGACATACAATATGCATGATGGTGTGTGTGCAGATAGTATAGGTAGTTATATAAACGAATGTGTGAGTGTGCGTGCGGGTACCAATCCCCAGTTATTTCTCACTTAAGTCTGATTCGTATAGTATGCACGCGAGTGTGTGTGCATATTAAACTGTCAGTTGGAATAGTTTGCATTATTTTTTCTAAAGCTTATTTATAGGTTGATTGTCTTCTTGTTCTAGTTTGTCCTATATTATAGGTGACATGACAGACTTATATACAAACTTTGTGTATGCATTGCCATATATCAATATATCGTATTAAATCCACTTCTTCTCCACTCTGCCATTTTCCCGTTCGATCATCGGAATCTTGTTGATTTTTACGTTTAAATTTTGTTTATCTCTCCATTCATTTCGTTTCATTTTATCACTTGTCATTTGATTCACATACATTGGTATTCAACTTCAATTGCATCCACCTCTGTGAAGGAATGTTTGTAAATGTGTATGTGCGTGCGTGCTGCTTTATATACTTTTAAATTTATTTGTACATTTGTTCGTTTATTTATTGTTTATTCTTTTACTCAAATTAAATTTACTTTAGAAAATTGCATTCTTATCTAAGTAAGTGGATCTACGACACACCTATGTACACATGAGCAGAGCAAGAGTCCAGTTATACATAATTTAATACATTTGGAAACTCCACATATAAGCGAGTGCATTAGAATGGTTTGCAACATTCTTAAAATAAGGATTTCCAACCTGTTTCGGTTAGATGCTAACCGAAGTACATTGCAAAAGTGAGCAAACATTTTCCACGCAATTTTGCTCTATAATATTTTCGATAAAGCAATTTATCTTAGGGATATATTTGGGCTCTGAATTTTTTACTTTGGTTTTTGTTCAAATATGATAGATTAACTCAATCGTCCATCCGCCCGTGTTATAATAACTTTTTTTAACATAATTTTCGCGAATATTTTAAAATTCCTCCAATGTATTAGGAATTATATGGGACACATATACCAGCATGCAAAATTTTATGCTTGAATTCCTCACAGATCACTATTAGAGGAATCGTTACTTGACTTCTTATTGTACGGAAGGGTAATTCTGGAATACTTATCACGTGTATATGTATATAGTAATCAAATACACTTTTTTGCATAGATAATAAAAATTAATAAATAATTAAAGGACTCTCTTGAATCGCCTTCTCGGCCCAACCTAACCTAACCGAATCTTTAATACTAAACCATATACAAATTGAATTATTTCACTGAGATGTGATTCAGGTTAATATTAAACTGGTAAAGTGTTAAAATGAAAGTTGAAACTGCACGTATTTGCAATGTCCCCATCCAGCACTTGTTTTGTAATTTATTACACCTGCTCCTCTCTCTTCATGTGCTTATTGACAGTACCAATCTAAATACGTTGAATACTAGTCCAGTGTGAAAATGATGGGTCGAGTTCAAGTTGCTTTTTTGTTTTTGGAGAACATAATGAACTATGGGAAAGAATGTCTCTCTCTATTACGAATAGATGTCACAGTGTAAAGAAAAGGTTTATTCATTAGATCCTTAATAAAGTGTAATTGTGTACCAGGACTGAAATTTGATTTTTCATTAACTCTGTCACTTCTATTTTGTTTTTTTACACACATTGTGATTAATCATGCAATTAAAATGAGTAATTAATTTTAAGCAACGACTAGGTAGTAGTGTTTAAGAGATTGAATTCAAGTGAAATACAACATTTCGTGCATCGACCTTTATTAAGACACAAATGTTTGAAATTTAAGAAGTAAGGGAATAATATCTTGACAGATGGACATAACTAATGGACTCAGAATTTCATGCTGGTATAGAATATCTGACAGTTTTTTATGAGTTTTGCAAACAGACCTCCACGTAGTGTGTATGAAAATGTACAAAAGCGTGAAATATAATAAAATCAATAATCTAAGATGGTGTAACAGATGACTTATTAGGGTATCCGAAATATCCGGCACTTTTCAACTCAATAAGCAAATCATTATTGGTTGCGGCAGCTTTGTAAATAGCCTGCTCCAGAGCTTCATATTGAAAGTATGGTGGAAATGGCATTTCCTCCAAGGCACACATGTGTATGTTGCCCTTCTCATTGCCAACAGCAATGCAGGAGCCATCACGGGAGAACCTACAGAAGAATTTCAAAAATTATGTTTTGTTTTATAATGCTTTTAAGCAACCTACTGCACCATTGTATTGAAGGAACTTTCCAATTTCGTGCATGACATCGGTTTCAATATATTGCGCCTTATATCCCAAATCTCAACTTGCTTACGGGTAATACCCAAAATTATAGTGGAATGAGTGCGAGACCAAGCGGCCCATTGATAAGGTGAATACGAATTTTTTAAAGTTAAAAGTGGTTTGAAAATGCCTTCCATCCAAATGCGGATGCACCTGGAAATACGTACCTAAATCAAGCTTTCGCGTAAATTTAAAACTAAATTACCAATCGTTGCCACATGTTAAAAACAGTTTGGGTGACCATGGTGAAAAGTCCATATTATTAACGGCACCGTCGTGCGTCTTTAACAATTCCAGGTATTGATTTTGATAGTTGGTAGAGCATTTATGCAAGCAGCCTTCATCGGTTAGTACATAAAATATGTCATGGTGTAAAGGATGCTTGGTCAAATTCAAGCCTTGTGGTCGACGATTTGCTTGATGTTCTATATCGTTAGTAGTTTTAAACTGTAAGCCCTCGGGTGTGCCTTCAACTCGCTCCAGCACAATTTGTTTAAAGCCAGCCAAAAATGGGCTATTAATGATATTGTAACGGCTGACTGAACCGTCTTGTGATAAAGTCAAGACAGGATCAATTTCGGTACTTTCAGCCGATTTATTTTGGCGTATCCATTTAATGGCCAAAACTGGATCAACACCAGGTGAAGTGCTGCGCTGTGACACAGCCACTGGGGCTTCATTAAAATTAGTTATGTCCCGTACTTCCACAGTACCATCAAATAATCCGATAGCCAACAGTGTGGGCATGTAAGGAGAAAATTCTAATGATACTACCGGATAATCATAACGAAAGTAACGTTCAGGATCACTTGGATTTTTAATACTCCACACACAAACTTCTCCGGATTTTGGCAATTTGGCTGCCGAGTAAGAATAGATGCCATATGCAACCGCCAAAATATCGCTGTTATTATAACAAAAGCTAATATCTGACACGGCACGCCTCTCTTTATCAAAGAATGACGGTCTGATGCGAAACAGCGATCTCATTGTGTATTTATAATTGATTTTTTTGACCATGCGATCCACGGAGTTCATATTGCGAAAACGTTTTTGCTCCTCTCCATAGACATTGCCCGCCAACAAACGCATTATTATCATTTTTGCAAAATTGAAATTAGGCAATTGTACGATCCGTTTATATTGATTTTCTGCGGAGAGTTTGTGAAAGTTTGGTTCAAGTTTTGCCAATTCGTCACGTTCTTCATAAAAGGAGTCGCGATATTTCTCCAACAAATGATAAGTATCGAACATTTCAAAAAATGACACATAGCTACCAGTGTTGGTGGTTTCCACACGATATGTATTCACGTCACGTGTTTTGTATAAAATTTTTGTAGTTTGGGCTTCAGCTTCGGAACGTCGTCTTATTTTACCTCGGCCTATTGTTAAATAGTCATAATCTTTATTATCTTTTTCCACCCAATCGCCATCATCAGTGTTTTTAATAGCGGTTGCGCTCTGTTGTTCATATAAGGGTATGAGTTGAGTTTTCTTTAAAGAGACACGTATAAAGGGTAAGGGGTGTTGGGTAATGTGTAGGCTTTCTTCGGAGGATGTCACGTCCAAATAATCGGAGGCAGACGATGGTGTAAACCCTTCACCCAACAGCAAGCGATCGCTGCCAATCTACACGATGTTAGCATACAATGGGAGATAACAGTGGTAGTTACTTATAATATTTATAAAATATTCACCCCAGTAATTATATCTTCAATGGATATCTTCACGCCTATAACACGTGTAGATTTCGATCGTAGCATTGAACTTTGAATGCTACGATAACTTCCGGTTTCGTAATTCATTCGAGATTGGTGCATAAGACTCATTCTCGTATCCAATAACTTGTGCGGCTCCCTTAAGACAGAAACTTTAATCAAATGAGGCGTAACATCCGTCAATTCGCCTTGTACATTATCATACACTTTGTAGCGTGAACGATTATCCTGAGCTTGCAACAACACCTTGTAAAGCATATCATGAAATGAATGGCGTCCCGAGTAGCGTGAACTCACACTCATGTGGGACATTTGTGGCTTCATTTCCGCTGCACCCAAGTTCACCTTTCGGCGTGCCTAGTCCGAAAAATGGAGCATTTTTAATATAGAGGAAGAGATCGGATGTGAAATGGGCAAACCTGTTTAGGGCCTGGTTTAATTTTTACGGACATTTTGTTAAATATAATGCGTTATTAGTGTTCGGATCGTTATCGATTGTTTTGTTCTGCTTTTGTGATATTATTCGATTTTAAGAAGGAAAATTATGTAGCGTTTTAAAATTTATTTTAATTTTTAAATAAGTCTATAGGCTGAATGAAGTATTGTTTAACATTTATTAACAGGGTGTTTATGCGTATATTTTCAAATTTATTGGGAGTATTCAATTAAGCTTCAAACCATGGAAATTCAACATATTTCATCAGTTGCTTAAATTTATTGTCATCTTCACTCTCGTATTCGATTTTGGCTATATGATGAATTTCGGGTCAAATAATTCTAGTAACGCAAATAATCAAATCTAAGCTTTTTTCATTCAAAGAGTTCTTTCGCTTTATTTGCTTCAAATTCAAGAGCGTTTGATTAATTTTTGCCAACATTTTCATAATTTAAATTTAAAAAAAAACAACGTTACTTTTATTCATCTCTTACTTACAGCCTTATTATATATTGGCATTTAATCTATTATATATTATCTGTGTTTAAACTGTGCTGCTGTTATTTGTGAATAAAGAAAAATGTAATTTATATTTTTGTATATTATGTTGTATATTTTTACAAACAAATTTGCTTCCGGATTCTGAGACTTAATCTAAAAGAATGTCTTCCTTGTAAAAACGTTGGGGAAATACGAACAAATATATATTTCGCATAAAAACTATTTTGGACAGTCTGCACATTCATGTATAAGTTACGACACGTCGAGTAAAAGTGTGGCAAATATTTACATATGTGTAGCCTTTCTAATAACAAATGTGTTTCTGTGAATCTTGTCCATGACTGACAAACGATTGTACTTGTCTTCAGTTTTCGAAGTTGCATAGAGGAACCAAGAATATATGATAAAAATGTCGGAAATATGGTGCGATGCTACATACGGATTGACAAACTTAACATACCCCGACTTCATGTGGAGGATGTAAAAAATAATAAAAGTCGAAAGGTTAAATACTTAAGCTGATGATGCACGTGCTTCACTCTCTATATAAGTTAATAGGGAAGAAGATCTTCTTCTTCTAATAGTATTTTTTATACATATGCATATATTGCTCACATGATACACCAATAAATACTTTAATGTCGACATGCAGATTTGAATTTTTAATCATTGTTGTTGCACAGAGCCCTACATGCTATATTTTACTTTAGGCTTGTCCTAAAAAAATTTCAACCGCACAAGCATTGCATCGCTCATGATGTTCTCTTGTGCCATATATGTTGTTCAGTCATTATTTCTCAAGTTTTGTGAAGAGGTTTTTTAAATACCACCACACACGTTTACCTAAATACATAAACGTACGCTTAAGCAAGTTTGCAAATGTGTGTGCGTTTACAGCACATACATGAATGCATTGTTTGAAGAGAGCTTCCCTGTATTGCAATGTACGAAAGAATTTATTTTAGGCTTATCATTGAATATTACGTACATACGTAAACACATATATAAATGTGAAATTTTTATTTAAATTGTTTTATGAAAAAGGAAATCTGAGGAATTCGCCCCACATAAAAATATATAAAATGTGTATATACGAGTATGTAGCAAATAAATGATAAAATGAATAGAAATAAAATAATCAATCAAAATTTGTTAGGCATTAAAGTTAGTTTATAAATTTTACAATTGATAATAATTTAAGTTGATATCCAGCCTAACGTAAGCGCGCCACTTTTTATTTATACGCTTAAAAGCACATGGAGGTTTCAGATGCCCCACAAAGTATATATATTCTTTATGACCATCGAAATCTATGCGCCTACAACTGGAAACATCCCTTACGTTCCCACAAATAAAACTATAACATATATTTTTACATTCTTACTTTAGCTATGGATGTTCTATATGTGGGCGGAATGAAACATTGAACATGCCCACAACTTCCAAATAACTATTCCGTACAGAATGCTATCTTTGAGATGATGCGTAACACATACATTAAGAGTCATTGCAAAAGGACCGTAATTATTCATGCCACGCCTATAAATTATACTTTATTTACTTATAACAACATGTGATCTTTTTTGGATGTTCCCACAATCTAGGCCACTGTTCTGTTAAAAATTCGTCCTGTAATAAAATAATAAATTAAACATTTTGTGGGTGTAACATTTGAAATCCGCACAACATATATGTATTTTGTTTAAGTGTACTCGTATAATATATAAATTGCGAGAAATATGCTGAATTTTAAGCCATATATTATCATATTAGGGCCATTGTGATAGGGAAGCCATTGGTGGGTGGTAGTTTTGGTGGCAAAGCGAAACAAGAAACGTGTGCATTTGGTAAATGACAGGACACAACATAACGGGTACTGTGTTAAATATGCCAAAAGCATTATAAAATATATAACCTTTACGTTAAACATTTAGTATTGTGGTAGTTTTTTATTTGATTTTCACAGTTAACCACCATTCTTACTACTCCATGCTTCCCCAGCTTGTATGCAGCAAGATAGAAATTGCTCAGAATACAACTATAAATGTGTTCACGTACGTATATATATATATATATATGTATGTATATGAGCACAGTTAACAGAAATTGATAAATTATAACCGAGGGGGGAGTGAGTCTTTATAGAAGATGGAAAAAAGGAAACCAGATGCTATACTTTAGAGCTTTGTTCATGTGTAAAATGCATAAAAATACTACATAACATAGGTATTACAAATGTACGCTAAGCACCATACGGATTGATTTACGAGTAATTGTTAGCGCTAAGGGTGAATTAGTTACACATAATTGTTCTTTTAGAAAATCAAGAAATTAAGGTACAGAGAAATTAAAATTTTCCCCGAATTTATGATGAACCATTTATTTTAAAGCAATCGAACGATGTGGAATTGTAAAAATGTTACAAAGATATTGAGTGTTTGTACAAAACGAAAAGTATGAAACACACAAAGTTTTTAAACCCATCAATACCCACCAGCAAACTTTGCAGAATTGGGCGTTTACTCTGCTTTTTAAATAACGTTTTGCGCTTTCACAAATTCCAGGCATTTTACGAAAGAACAAAATGACCGGAAAACCGGAAATAAATCATTTCATTAGATGACTACGCCTACATTTTTTCTCTTCCTGCTTTTTTGTGTTTCTTTTTTCTTTTTCTTTTTCTTTCACTTTTTCCTTCAATTGGCTTAAGTCTCTAGTAAGGCTTTTAGTAGGAACAAAAAAAATTGATGTTTTCAGAAATTCTTTCCTTTCGTTCTTCCTTTTTCGAATTCATCTTTTATCTAATCACCAACAGACGTACTGGAAAAAAATACTGAAAAACTGAATAGAAGAAAGAATTACAAATTGTGTTGTACGTAGTATATACAAATCAGTCTGTCGTCAGTACAGCAGTGAAATGGAAACTGCATACGAACGTTATTCAACTTTAATGAGAAATTCTATACAGCGCTAATGAATATTAAATATGTATAAAAACATATTCAAATGATTGAATAATGAGGCAATTAAATTAGTGTTTGAACAAAATTTGTGGAAACATTTAAATTTGCAACATTTCGCTGTTCTTGGGTGATGATTCAATTGAAATTTTTCAATTCATTTAAACTTCAAAAACACTTAAAAAAGCCTTTCAAGCATAAATGTACGTTTGTCCGATCTGTTATTTTTTAAAGTCATCAATTTATTAATGAATATTCTCTTTTTTAAATAAGTACAATTATTCAAGAATGAATGTTATTGAAAATTAATTAAATGCAATGACTCTTAACACTCCTAATTATAAATAGGATGTAAAAGGTATAAAAGCAATTGAAAATAACTATTAAGGGAATTGAAAAAAAAAATGATATTTATTCAAAAAGTCTGCTAAAAGACTACAATTTATCTCTCATGTCTCATTAGTCTCTCCCTCCGGGGAACTTCTGTTAATGGCTTTCAGGAAGACACCATCATCGCACTCGTAGCAATCATTAATAAGCAGCACAAAAGCTGTACTTTTCGGTTATTAGTGGTTATTAATACACTTCCACTCTACACTCTTTTCGTAGTTGCGTGTGCAAGTCACCATTTAATTTTACAACCACCAAAAACCAAAAAAGAACGACATTGCCAACAATTTCACACACCTGCTCCTGTTGCTGTTGCTATATATTAATAACACCCAAGCGTCACATAAAGCAATACAATCTGTTACTTCCAAAGTATAATCGCAAAAATTAAACGCAATTATTGAAAACAATAAAGTGATCAGCAGTGCAAATGTTTTCACATTTAATTTTACCAATAACAATAAAAATAGAACAATTTGTACCGAAACATGTGTAAATGTATTTTTAAATATAATATTCGAGTACATACATAGGTGAGGGTGAGAATGTGAGATGTTGCAAAGAGGAAAAAGCAATATTTGAAAATTTAATTGGCGCTTTTTCTAAACCAAGTTTTCGCCTAAACATGGCACAACAGTGCCTTTCGGTACGTTTAGTGCAAACAAATGTAGATGGCTACTATATAGCAAACCAATACTAATACAATTTTATGAACAAATTCAGTTTAATAAAAGTTGCTGTTTTTGAAGGTCTATTGAATTCATGTTATCTCGGTAACCGATTCTTTTGTGCTAGAAAACTCAATTTGTGTGCAGTTAGTTCACTTTCATTACTGTTGGAACATGAACAACAATTATGCATTTATAACCTTTGAAAGTTGATAGGATTAGGATGGAGTTAATTGAATTTCTATGAAATGTTGCAGATTTTCCGTTTTTTTCTGCGTATTTTCAATCTGAATTTGTTCATAAAGCATGTGGTTCAAAAAATGAGATATAGGGGCGGAGGTACGGCGCACTTGCACAAATAACGCACCCACAGTGTGCATTAAATTTTATGAAAATTATGCCAAATTTATCCTAAGCCTAAATCCATCCCCAGGCTCACTTAATGCGGCAGTTTGTTACGCTTAAGCGGCTTAAGGCGTACGTTTTTTATGTTAATCGATTTAGAATCACTTTAACAATGTTTATCTCTATATCCGCCCTACTTTTGGAAGCCCTTTGCTACTATATAGTTTTAATATATCATTATTCAACAAAATTGAATTTGATTGGTCCAAAAGGATGTTTAAAATATGTTTAAATTTAGTAAAATCTTGGAAAAGTTTGGGTGTGGAAAGTTTTTAATAATAGTTTATGTTTTGCGCATTAACTATCAAGTCGAATTCTGAGACAGCGTGCGGTGTTATTCGATCACTCCCCTTTTATTTATGTATTTATTTTTTTGCGCCTGATAGATAGATTTGGTTGATTGTGTGGCACTTGGCGAATTTCATGCAATTTGATAAAAGTTTATACAAAATTTCGCCTAAATATTTTAAAATTTATGACCGTGAGCCTTTCAGCATTCGACAAACATATGGGCGGACATGCCTAGATCCACTCAGATTTTGAAGCCTCGTTTTAGAGGTTGGAAATGGAATACCAAACTGAGTATACCTTCCATTTCATAAACAGATTGCAAAAATTTTAAGATATCATTTATACGTTCTTATGTTGGATAGTGTCGAATCATTTTTAGAATCTTTCTCCCTCTAAAGGTTTCCAATGAAGTGACTTTTCAAAGACAACAATTCAAACCAAATGTTATGGACTATTTAACACTGCATAATGGGACTTTTTGTTCGAAGCTATTAAGCCAATGCATGATCGAATTATATCTTTTTGTCCACTTACCAAAGGGAGAAATTTCCAAGTTTTTTGAAATTCGCTTGAATTAGATCCCTT
The DNA here is from genome assembly GCA_963978525.1 of Ornithomya fringillina. Lineage (NCBI taxonomy): Eukaryota > Metazoa > Arthropoda > Insecta > Diptera > Hippoboscidae > Ornithomya > Ornithomya fringillina. The sequence goes on from OZ021693.1 coordinate 13,619,107, forward strand.
CGATGTGTATGTATACCTATTATTAAAAAAAATGTTAAACTATCCAAATGTAGCGATGATTGACTAACTGAGTTTTTAAAGAAAACGAGAATCAGCGAAAAAAGTTTTATTCTCACTTTTCAAACACCACTCCTATAAATACTTCCTCTAATGGTTTTCTAGAGGAAAAGAACGTGATAAATAAAGTTTGGTTGCGCACTCTAGCCGCCTCCGCCATGCCACATTCGCATGTACATACTATATGTGTTAATTGTATGTGCGTGTATGTATTTAACGCGCCATTAACTTAAGTGCCGTTTAAAATTTAACGCACGTACTTTTTATGGTCTTTTATTATGTTTTCTTTTAACAGACTGCAACAAACACATTCGCGTACATATATTATTAAAACAACAACAAAAAACAACTCTTTTTCTATTAGTTGCAATATTTGCCGCTATTATTTATACACATACATACAAAAACTGCTTTCGTTTTAGTTTTTTCTTGTGTATTAAAGAGTGCAATAATTTCGCGCTTCTCAACATTCAGAATCAGCATCAACATCATTTAGTAGTAATTTTTCGTTTTTGCACCCACACATACATTTATAAATGTAACGATTTTTTACTCATTTATGTTGCACACATTCATTCATTCATTGGTTTCTATTTCTTCCGACCGCGCACACAAATTGGACACGTATGCGTACTAGTGGGAATCCATTGCTGAAGTAAATGGATTTTTTTTTTGTGTCGGGTACCCCATTACGTGCAACATGTGCTTCACACTTCCATTATGCACAACTGTCATTAGTTAGCTGACTCGCAGTCTTGACTGACGGCTCGGCTGATATTCTTGTTTAGTCTATTTCAGCATGTGTGCATATATTAAAAGCATTCAGCGTGCGAGCGTGTGAACGTGTTGAACGAGAAATAATAACAAACGAATAATTTCCTAGAGGCAGGCGTCTGATGCTAAGAATATGTAATTTTCCAAAATTGTATGTTTGAGGTTGAACATGTACCGTGAGTTAAATAATTCTTTTTAATTTTATGGAGATATTTGTTATAATTTTGGAATGCACCAAATTTGGCTTTAACTTCTATTAAAATTAATTCTGTGTGATGGCCACCATACTTGAATAATGAGTAAAAATATGGGATCGCCGCCAAGCAATAAAAGTTCTTCAAATAATTCACATACATACATTCATCCTAGATACATGGCTCTGCAGTATATCTCGCTTTTTATTTATGTATTAAACGATTACAAAGAGAACGAATAAAAAATGGGCGGGTAGGAGAACTGATGAAAAAGAAAGAAAAATTTTGCACGTCTAAATAGTTTTTTAATGCTTTCTTTTACAAGCTGCTCGCATTTTTATATCTTTCATAAAGTTTTTTATGCTTGTTTCTTCCTAACTGATTTGTAACAACATTTTCATCTCAAGTAAGTGGCAGCAGCAATCAAACCATGTTTAAAACTCTCTAAACTATGTTTTCTTACATGAATTAAATTTGGATTAAGTAGAATATTATGTTCAGTTATTCTCGCGGCCCGTTTGCAACACTCAAAGGGACCAGTTTCATTTTCAGATTAAGAATTAAGTCCTTTTAGGATTCGTTTGCTTTTCAATACTCTGCCATGAATTTTCTAAATCTTAATTATAAAAGTATTAATGATGTACGAAATAGAAATGAAATTCATTTTTACAATATTGTTCATTACTAAAACGCCTTGTTCTCTTTTCAATAAGCCTGAACTGTTGTCGGCACTCTCACAGTCGTAAATATTTAGATATTGAGCTGACAATTCTATTTAAATTGGCAGCCACGCCCATAATTAGTAAAAAGATATCTATTGGTCGCAAAGTTGACCTTCAATGCATTAATTTTTTCCGCGTTCATTGATATGACAAAAAGAGAGCAGGATCAGATAATTTACAAAATAATGTACTTGGCTCAAAACTCTGATTGTATGTTAAAACATATTAAAATGCGTAATTAGTTAAGTGCCACGCCCACCATGGAGGAGACACATGAGGGTGTATAAGATCTGGCCCAAGCCAAGTACTCCATATACGTTCACAAATGTTGCACAAAATAAAATTGAACAAAATGTTCGCAGAAGAACCGCTTAATAGAAGAAGAAGAGCGCTTCAACAGTAAAACATTTGGAAAAATCGATTTTTTGTTGCTGTGTTACAGCAACGGTGTTCTGCAGAGTTACCGTAGTGCCGTAGTGCCGTACTGAGTAATGAGTTGCTAATCAAAAAACAATGCACAGACTTCAACAATTTGTATTGTATGGTGTTAAAGAAGACAAGGCATCTCCTGGGTAAACGCTTAATAATGAAAAGCGCATTTGGAAATTTGTTGGTAGATGTAAAATTCAAAGGGAAATGTTGATTTGAAAGAAGCTTAAAAATGCATAACTACGGTAAAAGAAGCAGCTCTATAGATGGTTGCGTACTAGGAATATTTGCCTTCAATGTTGTATTTTGTTGTTTAGTATTTATTTAATTAATAGCACCGTAAAGTAAGATTTTGAAAGACATCAAGAATAATGTCATATAACAGAAAGGATATAAATAATGCTTAAACACAAAAGCTTAAGTGAAATATTCTTATGTTAAGCTGAACTGAGTTTTTAACTCTCTACACAGAGCACAACTTTTATTATACCGAAGGGAGTTAGTTGGTCAGTGTGCTCCATATCGTATCTACCACATTCAAATTTATTTTAATGAAATGCAAGATATTTTTTAAACATATTTTAAATAATAATAATTTAATTTATTGGCCCACACAAGAAACACATAAATCCAATAATAAAGTTGAAAAAGGAAAGCAACATGCATTGTTCCGATACCTAAATGCAAATTTTAACAAAGCCCAGGAAAAAATTTCATTCAATACGAGTATTTATAAAATATGTGGGATATTATGTACATACTTAAAAACTTTTGAAGCCCTTCATAGTATAGACTCGAAATGTTGCTGGAAAATGAAGTATCACACTGCTGGAGAATTGCGTTTCATTATACCCTCCACCTTAGGAAAGAGGGTATATTCATTTTGATCATTCGTTTACAACACATCGAAGGAAGCGTCGGAGACTCCACAAACCATATATATTCTTAATCAGCATGAAAAGAGAAATCGTTTGAGACATGTCCGTCCGTGTGTCTGTGTGTCCGTCTGTTGTTGGCACTCTCACGGTCGTAATTTTTGAGATATCAAATTGAAACTTTGCATACGTATTCTTAGTTCAATTTCGCAAATTGAATTGGGCAAAATCGGTAAAGATTCACGCCCACAATAAACGAAAATCTCATCATATCTCGAAAAAATTGTATCTTTTAAAAATTATATATCGCACAATACTATGCCTATCAAATTGAAATTTGGTATAAATATAAGTGGTGCAACACTGTGCCAAAAATGGGCGTGATTAAATAACGCAAACGCCTATAATTAAAAAAAAAACACTATTTGCGTAAGTACATGAAATACATAAATATGGCAATAGGAGCTTATTTTTTAAAGAATTACAAAAGGTGGAGGGTATTTAAGCTTCGGTCTTAACCGAACTTTTCTATCTTGTTTTGGACTCACTTTGTCAACGAGTTTAAATTATTAAAAAAATCTTCGGAGATTTCATTAGCATCTAATAGTGAGTTATGTCTGTCCGTACGTCTTTTATAAATATATATATTATCTTAATATTAGTCGCAGAAGCATCCGTGGTCTTGGTAACAATGTTTTACAGCAAATAAGCAATCTGAGCCCTATGGCCCAAGAAAACTTAAAAAACTAAAATTTTATCTTACAGGTGCTTCAAACGCTTTATTATATGGGTTGAAAAATAGGAATTATTGCCACGTCTATTTTAAAACGTAATATAGGTTTGTTATACATATATTTGATGATTTTCGATTTTTATTAAAGGTTATAAGGTTATAAGGCCCCGGCTGCGCCACGCATATAGGGATCTGTGTATATAAGAAACGTTCTTTCGTACTTTGGATGTGATTTTACCCTACACCTCGAAGTGGTATAATGTAGAGGTAGCTGTTTGTAACTCCTAAACGACTAGAGGCGTACCCACCTTTAATTAATCCGTACGTCCGCCCAAGTTTTTTGATAATCCAGCTACAAGTCATAATTTTGGATATTTTTTTAATTAAATTATCCACAGAGGTATCTTTGAGTCTATTGAGCAGTACTACTGAAATTGAACCTCATCGGTCCACTTTTAAGACCCCTCCCCATATAACCCTCTCATTTAAAATAAGTCTTAATGTGACGATAATACACAATGTTTAATATTTGTTGATAAAAGTTGATCAGGAATATTTAATTGACTGTGCCAAATTTAACCCTGGCCAGATTATGTGTATAACGTTTTTTTAAGGAAGTGACTTTTACGCAGATACAACCAACTAGTGTAGGGTATTAAATGGTTACGAAGGATTCACTTTATTGAAAATTTGCTAAAATTCAAGTATAATAATGGTGTGCTTCTTATTATTTAGACGATTTCGAATAAAATCATATAAGAAAACTAATTAGTGTAGTGCATCTGCAGCCTTCTTCTGGATGTTGCAAACGGGATGACAAATTAGGTATACCTCACATCTTAGGTGAAGGGTATAAAAATTTATTGTAATTGTATAGAGAAGGTATAGTAGAAGGAAATGAAGAAACCTTTATAAAATATTATTATTTAAAGATTGTAAAGAAAATATTTATGCAAATCTACTAGAAGTTTAAAAATATATATGGACAGAGATAAATTGTTATTGTACCAATAGTTTATTAAATTATTTGCACACTATAGCTTTATTAATATTTTACGAAATTTCATTATAATTGCAGGTTATCCAAAAAAAGAAAAGGAGCCAGCTTTCATTTGTTTGAACAACTCTTAGCGCTCCTAAATTAAATAATAGACAGGTATGTAAAAATATATATACATTTATGCTATTGAGTGATCTACATATAAAATAAAATGGAAGGCTTCAGAGATTTGCATTCGTGTTACATTGGTGACCAAGAACCCTGTTCCTTGTTTTTTTTTTAGGTTGAGAAGATCCCGGACAACTGCTTTTTCATAAGACCTAACCTATATTTTCAATGTATAGTTTTATGCACTAAATTACACAAATGTTTTCTTTTTTTTTATATCTTCCACATAACTAGGTGTTTCATTTTGTTTGCTAACCAGCATCCCAGGCCAAAAATATATTTATCTTCTTGAAAAAATACAATATATGCCGACATTGAGATATTAAGCTTAAAATTTGTACAAAAATGCCTTTTTAAAAAATGGGCAAAAAGAGGACAAAAATCACTAGATAGCCACGCCCACAATTATTAATTCTAATAGCTACAAAAAAAAATTATGCTACCAACGTTAAAATGTGTCTTAAATATGTGATTTTGGTGGTTAAGATAGCATACACGCCCACAATTTACAAAAAGAAAACTTTTTAGTTGAAGTAAAATGTATTTCATCAATAAACATTTAGTAAAAAGAGTGCGTTAGTGCATATATGCCACACCCGCTTTGAGATAAATGTAGAGCGTATCCAAGGTTGGGCTTTAACTAAATGTAGTTTTTTTAGTTATTTCGTTTTAAACTCAAATAAAATTATAACAATAACAAAATTTTATATGTCATGGAAGAAAATCTCTTCCTCTATAAAACAATGTGAAAATTTGAATAAAACTCGTTTGGTAGGAATTTTTATGAATTTTTGGCGTTTTATTTATTTTTCCTTTTTTGGTATTTTTAGTGAGTTTCCTTAAACAATGTATACCACATATAATCTATACATACCTATTTGCATACACACACAGCCACATACATATTGATATCCTGTTAACACCAATAAATTTTATCCATTTGACAATACTCTCTGAACTTTCTATTGCTTTAAAGGCTTCCTTCACACCCATACTTGTCTCCCTCTCTCAGCTCGTTCTCTTTTATTCATAAATATTATCATATGGTCACCCTGGCTGTTATATTTTGTGGTTAGTTTTTATGGCAGTAAAGGGTGATGGTGATGTTGTTGTTGATGTTTTACGATAGTTGTTCACTATTATATTCAGGCTTCCGCATCATTTTTATTGTACGTATATACATACATATGTACATTATTTTAGAATAGTTTGTACTACTTCCCCTACTACTCCTGTGTCTGTCTTGCTATGGTATTCATAAAATAGAATATTTGCGAGATTGTTGACATATTATATGTAGTTTGTTTATAATTTAAATGTGCGTGTGTGTGATTTTTAAAAAAGATTTAAAAAAAAATTATTTCTGCCGTGATATCTGCGTTTATATGTACAGGGTGTCGAGAAAATAGACCTAAATATTGCGAGACGTGACTTGAGGTCTGAAAATCGAAATCGAATCGAAATAAATCGAAATAATAGCCACTTTTATGTTGAAAAAATCGCTTACAACCATTTGCTAAATTGCAATCGGTTATTGGATAAAGAACAAAAAATGAAATATATATAGACAACGAATTCAAAGTAGAGTTGAGCGTATATTTGTGTTCTCCAGCTCCTTCCTGCTTCAACCCTTTACAAATGAAAATTACAAAATTAGATTAAAACAAACTAGAAAAGTTCGGTTAAGACCGAAGCTTAAATACCCTCCACCTTTTATAATCCTCTAAAAATAAGCTCCTATTGCCATATTTATGTATATGACTATATCATGTACTGACGCAAGTGGTGTTTTTTTAAAATTATAGGCGTTTGCGTTATTCAATCACGCCCATTTTTGGCACAGTGTTGTATAACGGTACCACTTATATTTATACAAAATTTCAACTTGATAGGCATAGTATTGTGCGATATATAATTTTTTAAAGATACAATTTTTTCGAGGTATGATGAGATTTTCGTTTATTGTGGGCGTGTCTCTTTACCGATTTTGCCCAATTTCAATAAGGAACAGCGAAATTGTACTAAGAATACGTACGCAAAGTTTCAATTTGATATCTCAAAAATTACGACCGTGAGAGTGCCAACAACAGACGGACACACGGACACACGGACGGACATATCTCAAACGATTTCTCTTTTCATGCTGATTAAGAATATATATGGTTTGTGGGGTCTCCGACGCTTTGTGTTGTAAACGGATGATCAAAGTGAATATACCCTCTTCCCTAAGGTGGAGGGTATAAAAAATTTAAAAAAGCGTGATACTCGGTATTTCTTCAACATAAATCGGTCCGAAACCCGCCTCGAAATATTTCGAAATATTTCGGTCAATCTTTCCAACACCCTTTTTTTTGTAAAAAAAAACGTAGTGTTGGTTTAATTGTGGCCATTTTGGTATTTTGCTCCCTGGTGTTGTGCGTTCTAGTGAATGTCTTTTTGTTGAGTGCCTTTGATGCGTTGCGATGTAGTGCGGTATGGTTATGGTGCGGTGTGATTCTTTTTTGCTGTTTGCACGCTCACTGAATTTATGTTGCGGCACTATGATTTAAATATCAAGTTCAGGTTTATTGTGTAAGTGTTTGCACGTTTTAAATTCCAGTGAAATATTTCTTTTGAGTTGATATTCACAGCCTTACGGAACGAAAAACCTCTGAGTCTTTTTATTCTGCATTTTTCATGAAAATGTATGTACATGAGTATGTGTTTGTGTCAAAAAGTACAGAAGTACGAAAAGATAAAAGATCACATACGTGAGTACGTTCAGTATGGTTGTGATGTGGCTATTGGGAAGTGTGGTGGTTGTAGCCTGCATTGTATTGAAGTGCAAGTGGTGAAATTGAATCATTGACAAGTGTTCACATTGATTGATTGCTTATGTTAAAGTTAAGACCTGTAATGAAAATACGCAAACAAAAGCGGTTTGAGTTAAGTGAAAAACCATTTTCAGTTAACTCCAATGGAACGAAATAAACTGAGTGCGATGATAAAAAATTGTACAATATTTATTACGTATAAATCTTATCAAAGTGGGTACGTTCACAATTTTCCGTCAGAGTATATGAATAAATTGTATTTTTATCAAATATTCCAAAAAATTTTGTGACATACCTTCAGGCTGTGCTTTAAACGAAGGCATTTAATATAAAAGTGATGCCAATTTTATTTATTCGCACATTTGAGTACATATTACGGGGCCTCATCATCTTATTATTGTGCCATGCACCTCCTGTGGCAGAGGGTGTATTAAGTTAGTGCGGATGTTTGAAACTCCTAAACAGCAAATGTCGCACCCGCCTTTTGAATCAAAATCTGAATCGATTTACTGACACGTTTACTGACACAACTACACTAATTGTAGCATAACCTGTGGAGCTAATTGATATAAGGTATTAAGTGGCCGGGCTTAACCGACCATAACGTTATCACTTGTTTCTTAAAATGTTTCAAATTAGTGTTCAATTGGTTTTATGTAGTAATGGGGAAAAATCGACGGAGAAAAGTTGGTATCCCTTAAGCCCATTCTTTAATCCGGAAAAACTTAATATTCCCTCTTCTTTAAAATACCTTTTATATAAAAATACATTTTTTTAAATTGTTTATTATAAGTCTAGAAAATGTTTTCTCCCATTTGATGAAGCGGCGCTGATGGAGACGCTTTAATGAGAAAGAAAGTTTGTATAATTTTTTTTTCAAGTGAAAAACGGACACTACCTACCTCACTTATTATGACACTTTCTTCTAATACAATGTAATCATTATATAAAAACTAATTGTCTCATTTTAATTATGGATGATGATGAAGGATGATACCAGCGGTATAGCTCGATTTCTACGATACGTTAATAAAATATTGTTTTAGCTGTAACAGCCGTAACATCATTTTGTACATCATTCTTGTATTTATATTACAAATAGTCACACCATACAGAAGTAACCTGGTACAGTAACATTTGATAAGAAAGGATATTTTTACTATGGTACACCAAGAAGGAAATCTATGTTTTGTAGTTAGTAGTGAACGAAAGCAGATTGAATAAAGAAAAGAAAAATCAAGTGGAAATGTTACAGCCGCTTAAGCTGTACACCTCTTAGCTTTACAATTTATTATATAATGTTAAGTGAAAAGAGACGAACATTTGTTACATAATCCATTTCCAAGTCTTTGTGAGGAAATAGTTAAATCGATTCCATATATTATTTTTATATGATCGGTGTATAAAAGGGTGCGTCTCTCTTTGGCCATTTAGGAGTTACATGTATTCAATCAAACTTAGTATTCTCGGTACCTAATGTGGGGCACGGCATAAAAAGAATATAAACACATATTATATGAGCTGGAGCTGCTCGAAGAATGCGACACAGAAGAACCAGACATTGTGAATTCATTCATTCACCATTTCGCTTCTGAGGGGTATGAAATGAAAATACTACAGAAAATGTATTTGTTATGTTGTGTAATTTCCCGGCTCGGTTTTGAAATCCCTACAGTTGTATTCTAATATTGTGCATGGACATGTATGCAGCGCACATTGCTACATACATTTATATAAAGAAAGTATTTTTTAATAGTTTATGTGTGAGCTGCCAGCGCCTCTGTGTAAGTTGATTTTAATATAAAAATACTTGACAACAACTACAACAATTGCTGATTTTGCATTTCTACTACTACGCCGTATTGTGGAGATCCCAGTTGGAGTTCTGAGCTCTTATGGTTGCTGCTGTTGTTCTTCTTCACTGTCCTCCCCGCCTTCCCTTTAGAATCATAATGTATTATTTTTAAGTGTTAAGTGAACAATTGCACTTTGGCTACAATTCAACGATATTTAAGTTATTCTTGTTTTTCTTTTCTCCTATTGTCCCCTGCTGCTTGTTTTCGTCTTCCCGGGGGAAGAAAACTACTTTACAACATAAAAAAAACTACAGAAAAGTTCTTTACTTTCTTGAAATTATAATTATTATTGTTATTATTATTATTGTTGTTGTTGTTGTTGTTATTGTTGCTGCTATAAGAATTTTTCTAAGGTTGGGTGGCTAAGGGCCGTATTGTAGGTTATTTTCTGTATTGTGTGTGCAGTTGCGTTTGTATCGTGAATGTATTGTACTTTGAGGAAGTGTGCCATTTAGTGCAAAGGTCTTCTTTTTCTTCTTCTTCTTAGTATGATTATAACTTCCGTTTCGTGGCTTATTTCATCTATGATATCCTTAAAGGCTTCTTTATCGTTACACTCGGGCACGCAATAATAATAGAAATGCACGCTTATTCTCTCCTAAGCTTACAGAAGAGTGCATAGATAGACATATGCGTCCTCACGAATAAAACCAACATGAGAACGAACGGATGACTGAATGAATGGATGAATGAATGAATGAACGAACAAACTAACCGACGAAATGTTGTAGTAATCGTACATTAACAATAACAACTTATTATATTATAGTGGTTATTGTGGCTTTTCTTCTACAATTTCCTTATTGTTGTTATTTTGGCTTAAAAGAGCTGAAATTCGTTTTTTCTTCTTTTCGTTATTATCTCTGTAAGCCAGACGGCAGTAGTGGTTTATATTAAATGATTACTTTAACATCTGTTTTCTTGAAGCTTCAAATAAGTGTTGGTTGTGGTATCGCATTACCTTCTTTGTCATTTCCAATCGCTGATGGTTGTGTTGGTGTGCCGATGTCCCACTGCCTGCTTGGCCTCTTAAGATTTTGTTTTTTGACGCCTCTTCGTCGTGTTTTTTATTATTGTTATCAATGTTCACTCTTCATTAAAGAGTAGCTGCTTCAGCTATTACGTGCATAAAAAGTTGTATGTTTAAAGTATATGTAAAATAGTTTCATATATTGCAACAACAGCAAGAACAAAATTTTAGGAACGTACAAATATTCGTTAAACATCCTCTCCATAGCTAAATATAATAAGTTATATAAAAAGAAAAGGGGAGCACAAGTAAGAAAACTAAATTTGGCTTAGGCCAAATCTTAAATATCCTCCACATCGTGGGCGTGGCAAATATATATATATTACGCCCTCTAATAGCGCATGTGTACGTAATACAGTACAAGTCTAGTTTTCTGGTAAATATGGTTTTTTGTCAATTGTGGGCATGTCTGTTATCCGACCATGCTAATTTTTGTCACATCGATGAATAGGAGAATTAACCGACCGCGCCCGATTTTGCACAGCGATGGATGAGCTGTATATGAGCATATTAAATTTTAAGCTCATAGGTCAACTTTTGTGGCAGATATATAGATGTTTTTTGGTTGTGGGCGTGGCTCTTGACCGATTTTTCCCATTTTAAAAAGCGATCTGCACGTAAAAACTAAAATTATTTGAACAAAATTTCAATCCAATATCTCAAAATTTACGCCCGTGGGAATGCCAAAAGATAGACACACGGACACACGTGTCTAAATTGGCCAGTTTATGATATTGAACAGAATATATACACTTTGTAGGGTGTCTGACACCTTCTTCGGGGTGTTGCAAACAAAATGACAAACTTAGTATACCCTCATCGGGTGGAGGTATAATAAGTGAAAACGTTATAGTCGGTTAAGCTCGCTGTTCAATACTCTATACCACTTGGCTCCACCAATCATGCTACAATTTGTTGATTGGTGAAATATCATTATAAGCGTAAGGGTACTAATAATGGTCTGAATGAGTCCATAATGTTTCTTTCTGAGTCAAGACAAAAGATGGACGGACATGATTAAATCGATTTTTATTTTATTACTGAATCAATCGGTATAATTAAAAGAGGGTGTGGCGTTTGCCGTTTAGGAGTTACAAACATCCGCACAAACTTAATATATCTTTTGCCTCACGTGGCGTAGAGTATTAAAAGCTATATTTTGAATCATCGAAGCATCAAAGCTTCCTGATTGTTCCCTTTTCGGTTGTCATTGCAATCTGAAGCCTCGCTTAACAGACTTTGCCTAATTTCAATTGCAATATGCCTATGAAAACTACCAACATTTGTGTCAGGAAGAACACACATATACGGATAGACAGACCCGGTTAAATCGACTCACTATTCTATGCTGATTGAGAATATATTCACTCCAACGCTTGCTTTTGAACGTTGCAAACGTTTAAACAAAGCGGCATAATTCCCATTTGTATACATATTATGGGAGGTATAACAAGTAAAAAGTTGCATTTTCACAGGCATACATCACAACCATTAACCATAACCTTACATTTATCATCGTGTGTATTATACATGCACGTCCATTTTATGGTTTTGTAAATACTTAAACAGGCATTTGTCAGCCATTTTACATTTACAGCCTTGCAATTCTTCAGTTAAGTATGCACGTAGAGTAGTGGTATATATATTTATGTGTATAGCGTGCGTTTACGTATGTGCTGGTATACTTCAAAGTAACTAATAAAATATATATATCCATGAACGTGTACACAGGAACATAAGAACATCAGAATATGAAACTTAAACTTGATTAGTTCATTAATCGTGCTCCCCCGCTCAGATTGTTCATGATTAAATTAAACATAAAAGCGTATGACATGGGTGAATAAAATATATATACACACATACATATATACGTGTGTATATACGCAGATTTATATATACAATGTGTTTTGTAATTGAACGAATAAATATCTAGTTAATCCTCTTCCTGCAACCACAACACTTAGTATGTACATAGTACTAAAATACATACGAGCACCTAAAACTCGTTGGTATGTGTGGCTGTATAAGTTCTTTTGATTTGCATACGAGTGTACTCACTTGAGGGGATGATTTCGCAAAGCTTGTGACTTTCTAACGTTTACTTACAGAAGTGTAAGAAAAGTTAAAAGCGTAGGATATGTAAGCATATTGGTCCGTCAACATCACATTATAAATATGTGTATTAACCTATGCTGGGGATTTTCTTACTTATTACTTACATTCTAATAAAATGTTCTTCCGGTTTTTTTTTCTTTTTATAAAAATGGTCATTAAATCGGATGCAAGTTGAAAATATTGAGTATAATAATAAGCCAGTAATAAATCTAAATTTGACTAAGGTCAAATTTAAAACCGTTTTTTGAAAATGTAGGCGTGTCTGTTAAGCGATCTCGCCCATTTTTTGTACATACGTGTTACCGAATTTTAATTTCGTAGGAAACTTTTCTGTGACTAAAAGATGATTTTAGTCCATTGTGGCCGTGGCTCTCAACTGATTTAAATACAGATATGTGGGAAAAAACTAAAATTGTACCACAAATACTTTTACGCTCTACACAAAAAGTTAGGGGTATACTAAGTTTATTATTCCGTTTACAACATGTAAATTTATCTTAATTAGATAAAAAGCGTCACGTGGCACGCCTATAATCGACAAAAATCCACACATCGTTGTGCTACAATAGATGTTGTCATATAATTTCCCGCCCAAAATTTACAAAAAATCATACTTGGCCCGGAATCCGTTGATTTATATATATATTCACTATTAGGAGGCGTACTCAGGTACCCGGAGCACCCACGGTTTTATATATAGTTTATATATTAAACGGGATCTAAGACTTGGTCCAACCCATATTCAGTTCTTTATTTGTTATACATTCATATTAGCCACCTGTCTGGCTGGCACTCCGAAACGTTTCTTAAATGCTAATGTTTTGCCAACGTTTCCACAATACATAAACATTGCATGCAATATAAAGTGGTAGACCACGAAAAATAGCCATCAAGCGCACGCCTAATTAAGTAAATTTATGCAACATTTGAACAATAAATAGCAAGAAAGCAATTTGTAAATTTGTAAACTTAACAACAACAACAAACACAGAAATTCAATAAATTGCTACTTGTAGTAAAAATATGTTAATAATTTGGCAAGAAAATGATGTTGTCGTTGTGTGGTTGGGCGTAAAACCAAACGCCAACCCAACGGTTGCTAACGTAACATGAACATAAACATTCAGTTCTCGTTTTGCCAAGACATTCACATCCAAGGTGATAATTGGAAATAAATGTGAATGAAAAATTATTATTCTCACTTATGTATCTTGCAGTAAAGGTAGTTGCCTGAAAACGAATAGGATGCAAAAGAGTTGGAAACTAGGCCAGTGAATAAAATGACCAAGAGACTTTTATTTTCGCTGCCGTTATTGCTAAAACAAGTTATTATGGTTGGCTAAGAAAATGTAGCATAAGGCAATAAGAAGCGATTAATTGAAAAACAAGTAAAGAATCGAGTTATTCGTCATACTTAGTAAGTGCCATATAATTTTTTTTCATCATAATTTCTATATAATACGAAACTAATGCAAAGCTGGAGCTGTTGTTGTGTAGAATTTTAGAACCGATTTTAACCACAATGAATTTTTATGTAAAAGCAGTTGTTCTTGAATAATTGTAAATTATTTTTCAAAAATTAATTTGAATTTCAAATTTTTGTTATAGTTTGTTACACATTTGATCCCTTGGTAAGCTCTTACTCTTCATTTTTGTTTATAATATTTTCGGAATTACCCACAAAGCCTCTTCTTAATAATGCAAGATAACTATATAGAGCTTTCATTTTGTGGCGAAAATTCACTTGTTTTGCAGTATAAATAAAGAAACGGATGGATTTCACTTCGACGGTGCGTTACGTTAATCCAAGTGGGAAATCAAATAGAAATCAATTTCAATATAAAGGTGCAAACACCTAAAACTCGTTCCTTTTGTTTATTGAATTTTTCAAAAACAAACTCCAACAACATTAACAACCAATAATCCCAAACTTTCTTACACTTAGCTTGGTTCTCAGCGACAAACGAATACACATGTGCAAGGCATGCAAAGGAACGTCAGCAAACAAACAAAATCATCAATCATTTCATTAAAAGTAATTGTACAAAACATTCAACTTCTACATATTTAACGATAGAGGAAATGCAACAAAACAAAGGGTGAAAAACGATTGAGCGCAATTTGCATGCTCGGCACATGCAAGACATCATATACTAACCAACACCAATATAACAAGTTGGTTGTTGAAAATAATCAAGGAGAAGTGAAGTGAAAGTGCAAGTACCACAAAACCAAGAAAGGGATTCATCCAATTCCTACGTACAACCAAATAAATTGCATTCAATTTTAATATGAGGGTAAAGTGCTTAAATAAGGGAATTTCAACAAGTTACGTAATTCAATTAGATATTTATGTAAACAAACATGTAACCCTTCGATTCAAAGTTCAGTAGTCGGACACATTTTTTGTTTATAAACTGAATATCCCATTTTGATCCGTGCTTTTCAAAAAGGCTGATGTTACCTCCTATAATTAATCCTTATGTTCGGACTTGTTCAGTTTTCTTTAAAAGTTTCTTTTTTGTGCTTTCCGCATAGATTTTTGCGTATATACCAAGTCTGAGTATCTAAATATGTCCCTCCGCGTGCCAATGTGTTTGTCTGTTGTTCGTACACAATAATAAAATGTGAGATGAGAGCTAAAATTTTGTATAGTCGCATTTAGTGCTTATTTGAACTGGGCGAAACCCACAACCAATAAAAATATATATATACATCAATATATGTATTTACTTGTGAAGTTGCAGTTTGACGAAATTCTTCGTGGTCGTATAACATGCACGGTTCCAATTCACAAAAAAAAATTGTGCAGAACCTGACATATAAATTGATGTACTGTTAAAAGGCGCAATTAAGTGCATGCCACTCCTACAGTTTGTATTTAAATGTGGAGGGTATTTAAGATTTGGACTGAGTCAAATGCAGCATTTTTACTTGCTCTATATAAAGTCACGAAGTGGACTCCTGGCAAACATCCAGAGAAGCCTAAAACAGAAGGTGTTGCTGATACTTAAACATTTTTTCAATTCTTTCATCATTATAAAACTTTGTCGTAAACATGCATAAACAGCAGATTTGGTTTTGTCGTTTTCCACCATCTTTTTTACTTGTAAGAGACGGTTTTGTTATTTTTATTAAATGTCTAGAAAAAATAATAAATAACGCTGAAAATGTATATATTAAGTATATTAAGTTTTGCCCAAGCCGCAAACGCCACACCTACCTTCAATTAAATCGAGCAATCATGTGAATTTGTGGGCAAACTACAGGACACACAAAGTCAAGTATTGACACAAAGGGGAACTCTTTTAAAAATAGATCCAATCGGGCAATTTTTAGAACCCCCCTCCAAAAATATGCAAAGTAACTTATATGGCAGCGCCTCGTGCATACTGATACAACTAAACTAACTGTAACATAATATGTGAAGCTAAGTTATGTAGAGTAATAATTGATTGGTTTTGACCGACTAAAAGATTGTCACCTGCTTTATTTTAAATTCGGAGACTCGCCTCTCCACTCGGGCTTCACCAGATAATGATATGCAACTAATTAATAAATATATCTAACGCCTAATATTTTCTAATCAAAGTACATTTTACATAATTGCTAATTGCTATGAATAATGTGTATATACATATATACAACATATATGGTTATGACAAACCATACGTACCACAGAGAATAAATTAAACAATTTCTAGTTCAAAATTTAATTCAATTTCGTTCATTTGTAAAATCTGGTTAAAAAAGCTTTTCAATTATTGTTTGCACGTTCACTCCTATGCGCACACATATACACATACACACGCATACATATGTACGTACTTAAAGAAATCACTAAAGTTTAATAGAAAACATGAGATTTTTCAATGATTGCAGGATAACATGTGAACATGCAATAACATGCAACAACTGAACTACGCTTCTAGTACTGTGTAGTATTTGTGGTGGGGTGTCGCTTCCGTTTCAATAGGAACACTATAGAGAGAAAAAATTGTTTGCAAAATAAACAATTGAATAGTTTAAAAAATACACCATCAGCAACAATAACAGTAATAATAATAAAAAAAATTTAATGCAATTGCAACGCAATACAATGGGTGTACGCAACGTTATAAAAAAATTAAAGAACGCAAGGAAAGCAGGAATAATATTTGTAATGTTTGTTCTATCCCTTTATCGTACTTGTTCTTAAGCGTTAATATAATTAAAGATTATTTTTGTATTCGCCGCCACAGTGATGGGGGTATACTTAGTTTGCTATTTCGTTTGCAACGTACGGAAGGAAGCCTTGAAAACCGCACAAATCTATATATTTTATTTAACAGTAGCAAAAACTGAGTCGATATAAACACATTCGTCCTTTTGTACGTGTGTCTGTTGTTGAAACTCTTATGGTTGAAAATTTTAAGATAACGAGCTGAAATTTCGTACAGACATTTCTACTTTCTGCTTAAAGATCTCCACTTAAATTGGTTAAGAGCCATGCCCACATGACTTACATAGTCAAAATTCGGTACACATTCAGCCCTCCCATTGAAATACCAAATGTGAGCGTGATGGGAGAACAAACCCGCCTACGATTTACAAAAAACTGTATAAACTATTTTATTAAAGCATAATACTACACCTGCGTAATCAGGTACATGCCATTACGCCTAAGCCAAATTTAGTTTTTTACTTGTTTTTATTATCGATTTAATTGCAGAATATAAAGCAAACGTGACAGTATGTGCGCTGCTTGTGTTTAAGTGATATACACATGTTTGAATAATTTTTTTTTTGTAAAATGTCGCTTCGCATTATATATTAATTCTCGTAATACATATTTTTATATCTTTACTGCTATGGTATGCAAAAGTTTTGTTATTCCATTTGCAACACCCAAGCGAAAACGTCAGAGACGCAACAAAGTATACATTCTTGGTCAGTGTCAAAATATGAATCGATATGAAATGGTTGAAATCAAGCAAGGACTACACGCACAATCGACAAAAATATCTGACGGCCACAAAAATTAAACTACAAACTATTTCGTTCGTTCGTTTTGCGATTGTGCGGAATCAGATTACAAGACACGCCCACAATTTAATAATTTTAAATCGTACCCACAATTTAGTTTTTACATATACGGTGAACGATTTGTGCCAAAGAGTATAATAAGTTTGTGCAGATGTTTGTAACTACTAAGTGGCACCTTCAATTGTACTGATTGATTCAGCATCACTTGCGAAATCTATTCAATCATGTCCGTCTGTCTGTCCATGTAAATTTGTGCGCAAGCTAAAGGTTCCATTTGTTAGGATATTTTAATGATATTTGATACAAGAGTGTCTTGTAACCCAAGGAGGACAGAATTATACCATTCTTACAACCTGTCCTCCTCCCATTTTAAAAGAAACCTTCATATGGCAAAAAATTGCGATTCTTAATATTTTCATTTCTTCACGAAACTTGGTAGATAATATTTAGTGGACTGTGTAAAATTTTAACTGTGTTGGATTATTTTTAGAACCCCTCTCCAAATAACGATATTTCGCCAAGTGCCATGACATGTATGACAAACTGATAAAACTAAAGTAATTATATCATATACACTAAGCAGTGTAGGGTACTAAATGTTCGGGTATAACCGACTATAACATTCAATTGTTTTATTATAAATTTGTGTTAAAGGTAGTGGTTATGGTTGTTTGTCCCATGTAAATGTAAAATTAAAATTTCCAATTAAATTTTGTGAAAACTTTTTGCGATTGGCCCACTCTTTCTCTCTCTCTTTGTGCGTTGCACACTGGTTGGCTTGTAAATGTTGTTGAATTAAAAATAAAAAACAAAAACAATGAAGAGTGTGTGGGGAAAACGCAAAATTAAAAAAAAAAAATAAGAAATAAAAACAAAAAGTATATAAAACAAAACAAAAGTTTTGGCATTAAACTGACATTGGGGAAAATTGCCACAAGAATGATTGCAAAAATTGGTCATGACTCCAGCTCCAACTTTAGTTGCAGCTTTAAAACAATGACGCGAAAATTGTACAGCGCCAATGCTGTATAACTTACATACACTTTACAACATATGTACTTACGTACGTAAGTAAGTCAACGCTTATGTTTCTATTTACAAGTTTCGTACATATTTTGTAATATGGCAACGCAGCGGTTAAGTTGAGTGGCTAGTACATCTAAAGTAATTTCAGAACGTTTGTTTTTTAGATTGTTGTTGCTATTGTGTTCATCCAACTACCAACTTAACTGGGCGTATTGATGCTGGCGTTTTAAGTGAATTAGTTTATTCTGCGCTTTTTTGAAGTAATCCCTTTCATTGTTTTGCTCCCTTTTTACCACATACATACACATTTTTAGTTATTCTTGTCCAGTTGGTTTACCAAACCAGTACTTTAGCAGTGTTATCGTCGGATTTATTAAGAGAGACAAACTCAACGCCTGTTCATGCTATTTACAATTTTTTTCATTAAATGATTATTTAGTTGAGAATAAAATGCAACATGTTTGATTCGATTGTATATATAACACAAAGGTTCGACATGTCATGTAGGAAAAAGTTGAGGAGACTCAACACAACTGAATTGAATTGAGTTGAAAGGTTTCGTGTTATTTTTGTGGTGACATTCATGGTTATGGCGTTTCCGTGGCTTAACTTCCTAAGTAATTACTTACTCTTCTGTAGATTAACTTTACTTTTACACTTTTTTCTACTAATTCTGAATAAGGTATTCACTCACATTTATTATCATATTTTGTCATGCTCATGAATGTATGTGGAGGTAACTTTGGCGGTTACATTGTAATGTTTCATTAAAGCGCTCTTAAATTGAACCATCGTTTATATGTATTAATGTAAGGAAATTTATTCTCTAAGTCATCATGAATAATGTGAAGGATTTTTTATATTCCAAACCCCGAAATTAAGTTTGTTATTCCGTTTGCAATGCCCAAAAGAACGCTTCAGAGACCCCACACATATGTTATTCGTCAGCAACAAAATCCGGGCCGATTTAGACATAAACGTACATGAAACTCTCACAGTCGTAAATTTGAGGTTTCGAGCTAATATCAAATTTTGTTTTTTTTTGCCCTTCTTTAGCATTGATTGAATTTAAAATAATCCATTGGAAGAATCTTTTTTATAACATATACCATACAGGGGTGCAAGTGGCTTGTAAATTTTGAACGGCAAATTCTTTTAATTGTACCAATCGGATCAGGATCGAAGTATCAATAAATTTAGATTCCGTCCGTCCGTCCATGTATTGCTTGTAATCAACATGTGATGATTTTTCTTAAATTTGCTCCACCACCTAAACTATACATTTAAAGAACAACGCTACCTACATATAACGGCATAATTTCATAAAAGTTTTTATATGACGAAAATATTGAAGGTGCCAAACTGCATTAGACCAATCTGATCGAAATACGTTTAAAAGTGGCGGACAACACAAAGACATTTAAGAAAATATTATTCTTTAAATTTTTCGCTTTTTTACCGAAAAACTTTAAAAAAACCTTTTCGTTATATTGACGTGAGTTACATTTAAAATGGGAAAATTTCTCTGCCATTTATGCGTCTTTTTTCTTTGCCATCATAGGTGAATATCATCACATGACTACATATGCTCAGAGCATCATATGTTTTGGTGGAGGGAGAAGGGACTTGTTTTTGATTTTTTTTTCGGTTACTAAGTAACTATCTGGCAATATGGCAATGGCTGGTACAATATAACATAGTTTCCATTTTTTTTTTTTTTTTTTTTTGTATACAAACACATACAAATAGTTTTTCATCGTGCAAGACTTTTGAGATGGGTATAAAATTCAAGCAAACGTATGAAATTCATTTTCAATTTATTTTTGTTGATAGTTTTCTGTAACAAGTGTACACAATTCAAAAACACAAAAAAAAAGTGAACTGATGGATTTTCAGTATAAATTCATGTTCATTCGCGGAGCGTATAGCAAAGACAGGCCATTTTATGTTTTTTTTTTCTATATAAGCATGTACGTGTGAATGTACGAGACGGACATTAATGTTGCCGGTTGCTGCAGCAAATGCTTTGTTTTACATTTACCCCTTCACACACACACACACACACGCTTGTACATATACGAATACATATGTAAACGGTTTAGTTTTTAGTGTCAGTGTTAGTGTTACAGTTTACACTATAAATTTCGCTTGTCTTGTGTATAAATTGCATGCATTCTATCAAAAGGACACACACATGCAATACACCATGCACGTACACATGTTTTACGCCCTTTGTGAAGTGCATGTGGGCGGGCTAACTGAAAAACAGTTAATGTTGCTTTTTTCACTGCATTAAGTCAGGTTTATTCGCTTCTTATTAAATTTTTAATAAAAAATTAAAACAAAAGTAGAAATTTTTACCATTTTGAACTCGTGAACGCGTAATCGCGTAAAAGTGTGAGAATAATCACAGCCTTGTTATACCCTCCATCAGCACTTTTAGTTTGCTCACGCAGTATGTAAAATGGGCAAAATCGGTCAAAAACCACGCCCACAATGAACTAAAATTTATCTATTAACTTGAAATTTTTATGCGTATCTAAAATATTTCATTCATCGATATACCAAAAATAGGCGTGATTAGTAACAGACGTGCCCACAATCAATGAAAATCTGTATACTATTTTGACTAGAAAGCAAATGCTATCATGATATTAAAATTCAGAGGCGCCCCTCTTAGAAAAAAAGGGCATCTGTTGTGTTATAAGCTTAAATGAATCTCGCACTCAATTATTATAATTTTTATTTATATATATCCAGGGGCTTGGGAGAACAGTTTATAAAAAATTTCTGGCATTTTTTTGAAACTTCACTTTCATATGTTACAATAGTTTTAAAGTTATGTGTACTCGCCCATGTTCTCATTAGCGATCACTGTAACACACCCTTTACGCTACAACTTGAAATATTTTGCCAAAAGCAAATTTTTTTTTTTTTTTTGGTGTAAAAACTGTCTCATGCACGTTAATTTAGTTTCCATTTTCAAACCAATCTATTTGCGATGACATCCAATTAATCTGTTACATTTTATTCAAACGTAGTACAATTTATACGAATGTACACAAATGTTGATAAAACAAAATTAAACAAGATAGAAAAGTTCGGTTAAGACCGAAGCTTAAATACCCTCCACCTTTTATAACCCTCTAAAAAATAGGTTCCTATTGCCGTATGTACGCATGACTATTTCATGTACTTGATAGGCATAGTATTGTGCAAAATATATTTTTTTAAAGATACAATTTTTTCGAGGTATGTTGAGATTTTTGTTTATTGTGGCCGTGTCTCTTAACCGATTTTGCCCAATTTCAATACGGTACAGCGAAATTAAACTAAAAATAAATACGCAAAGTTTCAATTTGATATCTCAAAAACTGCGACCGTGAGAGTGTCAACAACAGACGGACACACGGACACGTTTCAAACGATTTCTCTTTTCATGCTGATTAAGAATATATATGGTTTGTGGGGTCTCCGAGGCTTCCTTTAATGTGTTGTAAGCGGATGATCAAAATGAATATATGTACCTTCTTCCCTAAGGTGGAGGGTATAAGAAGAGAGACAAACTAACAAAAATCTTCCCTTTAACTAAATTTTAACTAAATGGATAGAACTGGTCAACATAAAATTGATACAAAAACACTTCAATTTGCACATACCGTACATGCATAAATGTCCGCGTACGTATGCATTTAGATACAAATATGTTAATAGAACAAGTGTGAGTATGTCGGCCATTTAAAATTTTGTTGTTGTTTTTGTATCCAAAGATATGTTATGTTGTCCATCACAAAACGGAATGCTCGTCTAGCCATAAGTGATTGGTTCGCTTTGTAGCATGGTTGTTGCGATTCCACCGCAATTGTGAGTCGTTCGTTCATTTTTCAAATGCAATCAAATTTTTGGTAATTGAATTCAATAGATTTTCTGCTGTTTCAGCCAAAGTTTACTTGTATTCATTTATTTATCCATTCCGAAGGGCCAGTGGTTACATTGGCAATGATACCACATGTTGATCGTAGGAGTCACGGAATTATGAGAATGTTAGTTGAACACAATTCATTTGGTTTTTGATTTGGAATCAAAGCCACACACATTGAAATTCTTCAAATGACAAGCATTCTGTATCCTTAACGTTTGGTGCACATATGAAATTATGCTCTGTGTATATATACGAGTACATACATAAATGCAATCAATAAAAATTGAAAATTTGTATTAGATTCAACAAAATGTCCATAGCTGGCAACACATCTATAGCTACTAATTGCAGGAACCGAAAAACAAAATCGTAATTGAAAGAACAAAGAATGCAGGCTTAGTGTAAAGTTTAATAACATCACAGTTCACACACACAGTATTCAACAGCTTACTACCCAAGTACGTGACCCAATATATTAAGAATTTTTTATACCAGCCTAACTAAGTATATAAATAAAGGTAGAACAAAAATGTTACATAGCACACGTTGTTAAAATTCATAGGAATGCGTAATTTTACACAGTTACAGACAGTGCCCAGATTAAGCTGAAACTTTAATTTGTCTGATCAATTATTATCGATTGGCCGATTACAATTTATAATAAAAATATTTTCGGAAAATTACCACATTTGCCTTGCAAAAATGTAACAATCGTCGAATTGCAATCAATGTTGGCACAGTTAAGGAATTATTGGGTCAAGTTTCATTGGAAAGTATCAGGAATAGTGAGTGGTTGCCATATAATGTTCTTTTGTTGTTGAGCTAAGACACGTTATTACTACAAAACAAGGTTTGAGCTGTTGTAACATTGCGCAAAATTAACGTAGAGGGAACCTTTTGCGTCATTGAAAAGCTTACATTCTTATAAAATGCGTGATTAAGGAATTTCGTATGTGTAGTAATAAATTTTATATTGATGTGTTAGAAAACAAAGAATTGTGAGAAGAATATTTTCTATTTCTATATATTATTAATCAGGCATAAATATATTTAATATATTGTTGGCAACAAGGTTCTTGTGGTAGCTAACGTAAGCTTCATTAAATTACTTCAGTGTCCCTTTTGGTTGTACATAAGCATGGACCGACCTGATTGACTGATACCGGTGTTAGTCGTTTTCAGTCATTTCAGTAATAGGAAGATCATATTCTACAAGATGGGTGATAACATATTTTTAGTACGTATTTGCACTTAGTGCAGCTTTAATGTTTAACAATATCCGCAGTTTGTTGGCAGTTCCAGAGTTCGTCCCATAATTTTTATGTGTTAATAAAATTTTATTACTTTCCGATTTTTTCTCCTTAACAACACTGCCATCCTGTAAATTGTAAATTGGCTATTTTCCTTTCCATCCAGTCTCGCGTACCCAGAGTATTGAATGGGTATAAAAATAAAAGTGAAAAAATGTGTTTTGTAATTGTTTGTGTGTGGGTTGGTATGTGTATGTGTGTGTGTTTGTTGCTCAGTTCAAACTCATCTCACATTTGTTTTCATATTAACTTTTCCGAATGTCGACTCCTGTTAACATCTTGTGCACAGTTTTCTACCAGAAACTATATTCTATTATTGCTATTGTTTTTCGTATTGTTATGGACTGTGATTAGTGCTTGGCAATATGAAGAACATACGAAACGAAATGCGACCGAGGAAGGGAAGAGGGAAATGAAAATAGAAAGTAATGGAACATATTGCTAATATTAAACTACTCTCTTATAATCACTTAGAATGTCAGCCAGTATAATCATCACCATCACTATTAACAACGTATAATAATAATAACAACACCAACACCAACACCGAAGAAAACCAGCATAATAGCAAAAACTTTTATGTTACCCTCACTTCACTTTTGTATTCATAACAATTTTCGAGTGTTATTGTTTTGTTATTGTTCGTTATGTTATAACAGAATAATGTAAACATCAATGTCAAGACAATTTTTGGCATAATACCTCACTACCCCAAAACTGAAGAGAATTTGCATTAATTTTGTTATTGTGTTTTTATTGTATTATAATGGAATGACGGGACATAGCATAGGAAGATAGTTTGTACCATGGTGTGACAAATGTAATACAATTATGTCCATCAGTCCGTATACTTTTTTCATGGTTGAACACTTTGCCCCGCTTTTTAAAACTAATTAAAAATCTTTCTTTTGTTTTTATTATACACAATCTCAGTTACATAACACGCCCATAATAATTAAAAGTTCATTCAGAATTATATGTTTAATGTTCTTTACATATTATATGAAAGGTAGCGTACAGCAAATGCGATGTAAACCAAGAACATTCATTGCACTAATTCCATTTCTCATTCTCTCTTCATGGTTTGTTATTCTCTATTGTTTTTACTAACTTTCCCTTGCACACATACATCTTCTGGTGTACCATGTAAGGGGAAGGGGTCGAGGAGTTGGCTCGTTTAGTATTGTTTTAAGTTTTAACTTGTTATACGTATTTGTTGTTGTTGTTATTGTTAGGTTTTAACTTTGTTTACATGCTGTTAAAATTTACAATGTGAAAATTGTAATTGACGCTTGTGTTCTACACAATACACAAAACAACAGTTAGTTAAACTGGCACCACAGACTCGACGCTCTAAACATATTAATCCCCCTTAAACCCTGTTAATAACATCAAGTGTCTATTTTGGATTTTTTTGTTCGTTTGTTACTTTTTACTTATTTTTTATTTTAATTGGAGAATATGCCTTTAAAGATGTACAATGTACGTGTGTTGTTGAGTTATGCATAAGAAATAAATTGGTTAATAATAATATAATCATGAGTTGGCTATCATTTGTTTTAACTAAAAATTAGTTTTGAGGAATGTTCTTATCAGATGAACACTTTCACGAATTTCTTGTTTGGTTTCGCTTTTTCTGTTTTTTCCCATTAAAAGCATTAATTAAAATATGTCGTATGTTATACAAAAGAACGTTTTTGCTAACTCTCTCTATCTCTCTCTCTCTCTTACATACTCTCTCTAACTGCTTTGCCTTTCTTTTTCATTTTTTGAGGACGTGTTCGTTATATAAAAACGCTTTTCTTATGTAACTAAATGGTAATGGAGGGTAAAAGTTTACTATTATGTACCGTACGTTTTTCAGAATCATATATTTCTGCGTATGTATCACTTGGCATCAATAAATAGTAAGTAGTACTAAATCTCTACAGACTCATCTAAACACTTGCGAGTCTTTTTCTCATATTTCAAAGATATTTTATTTATTTATTATATTAGACTAAAAAACAACTTAATATTTCGATTTAGTAAAATTAAGTGTGAATTTAAATATATATCTAAGGTCTCTTAACTTACACGCTTTACAAGGAGTGAGTCTGCATGAGTGCTTTACTTTTTTCCAAATACTTTTATACCCTCCACATAAAATAAGTTTGTTCTTCTGTTTGCAACACCCAAAAGAAGGCGTCAGAGACCCTATATAATATATAAAAATTCCTAATTAGCATCTAAAACTGAATCGACTTAGACATGAATGTCCGTGTGTCTGTGAGTCCGTCTGTTGTTGGCATTCTCACGGTCGTAAATGAGATATTGAGCTGAAATTTTGTACAAAAATGGGCATGGTCGATAGATAATAGGCATGCCCACTTCTTACACAAAACTCGGCTTGTAAGCTGCTACGTAATACATACACTATTATATATATTTGCCACACCCACTGTTGTAGATGTAGAGAGTAATTGGCCTAAGTCAAATTTAGTTTTCGACCTTTTTTTGTAAGTTGAAATTTTGTACATAAACTTTTAATATCAATTCTTTTGAGCAATATGGAACAATAGCCACTTCCACAGTCGACAAAACTTTCACTGAGATTTAGCTATATTGGAGGGCGTGGTCATGTATTGTACGCACATGCCACAATTTTCACGCGAAGCGTATCTAAGATTTGGCTTAAGCCAATTTTGGATTTTTAATGAAGTTCTTTTCAAGTGTAAAAGTTTTTAACAAATTGCTCTGCAGCTGTTTTGTATTCTTGAAGTAACTTTTTGATGAATGCAAACAAAAAATTATGTCTTCATTTTTATACCCTCCTCGTAAGGGGGGGATAAGTTTGTCATATCATTTACAACACCTAGAAGAAGGCGACAGAGGCCCTACAAAGTACATTCTTGATCAGAATCAAAATCTAGACATGTATATCCGTGTATCTGTCTGTCTGTTGGCATTAGAAATATTGTGTTTTAATTTTGTTCATAAACTTTTAATTTCTGCACGAAAATCGCTCCTGAAATTGGGAGAATCCGACTAGGGTAACGCAAAGTGTGAACTCTGAATTTAATATTTGGTATTCACATTTACAATAATCCCACCAGTCGATGTGATATGATGTGCTGGTTACAGACATGCCCACAATATACAAACGATTCATTATATATATAATACTAAACACATTACCTACACTATTAAATAATAATGTACTCGCCACGCCTACTGTTTGTATGTAGATGTAGAGGGTATTTAAGATTTGGCCTAAGCCAAAATTAATTTTTTTTCTTGGTTTTTTGCTTGCTTTGAAACTCACACATACTTCGAGTTATGAATAATTTAAAAACGAACTTAAAATATTCATTTAAAGTTTGCCTTCCTTCATATTTTCAAATAAGTATCTCTTCTCTCATACGTGTGCGTGGGTACTCGTATGCTTAAATAACGTATATTACCCACATTTTCAGTTACAGCACATAATGATTGTCAGATTGTGTTCTTTGTACGCAATATGTGCCGAATGCGTTTTTTTATTATGCTTATAAAAGAAATCGAAAAAATGAAACTTTATGTAATTTCTTATTAAGATTTTAACATAAAAGAAAGAAAAGTACTTGTATGTATTTTAAGTTTTCACTAAAAATTAAGTGCGTTTTGATAACTTTTCAAAAAAATCATCCAAGTGTCTGCTAGGTTCCTACCATGGATACATTTTTCTTGGCTACCCTTTAATCAGGCGATGGAGGTTGCGTTTGGTACACTTATAAATCAGTGTAGAATTCACAAGGTACAAAATTGAAAAATTTTTTAGAAATTTTTATCATCTTAGTGATGAGTTCGCTACTGCGTTTTCAACGGGTGTTCTTCTGAGTAGAAGAAAGCCCTGTAGACCCTACAATATTTTTATATTCTTGATCAGTATCTAATATATTAGTCGATACAGACGTGTCCGTCTGGATGTCTTTTGTTAGGACGCTCACATTATTGATATTGAGATTCAATTTTGTACAAATTTTTCTAATATCAGTACGTAGGTTCCCATTTACATTGGCCAAAAACGGCCAAGGTCCTCACCACAGTCGACAAGAATCTCACATAATGTAATTTTACTTACGAAGTTAAATGAAGTACAGGTATTTATAATTACAATAGTACCAATAGTCGCTATTGTCAGAATACGCCAATGCCCACACGTAACAATAGCGCCTGAAATTAATGAAATCATTATTAGATGCACATTTTGACTCATTAGTTGATACGTAATACAAAAACTACATGTGGCGCTGCGCCTATAACCTTCATATGGAGTGAGTAAGATTTGTCCTAAATTTAGTTTTATACATATTCAATATTGAAACTTTGATAACAATCGGTAGTAGGTGATACAGTCACCCACCAATGTAATACAGTGTGATGATCGTGAACTAAGTAAGAGCCTTAGATTTGGCTTAGGCAAACTCAAACGACTCAGATTTTAAATGCTGATCAAGAACATATTTTCTTTGAAGGGTCTCCGAGGTTTTCTTATTGGTGTTGCAAACAGATTAACAAACTTAGTTTACTCTCATCATTAAGCTGGAGGGTATAAAAGAAATATTCTACTTACATATATCTCTCTTAGCTTGTTACGGACATGAACCTAAATTTGTGCTTATACACAAGCAAGAATAAACATAATAAATAATTACAGCAATTGATAATAAAAGTTTCCCTTCATTTCGGAACGAACTACATGAATAATTTATTCAAAGAAAAATAAATGTCATATCGTACAAAAGGACTCATAATGTGTAATAAAATCTGTCTCCGGCAATTATCTCCGAATTTCTCTTTGCATCCCTTTCCATGTAATGCTTAGTAGTAGAGTCATATATTACTAAACCGAAATAGTTGTAAGCAGTATTATGGTAAGTGTATTATTATTTTAATAAATAATTATATTTAGTCATAGCCAACGTTTCTGAAGCTGTAGTCCGTGACCCAGGCTACTAATAAGAACATAGAATCAGGATTCAAAAAAATTATTTATTTTAAAATAATGATCCTATAAGTGTATAAAGTTAACTTACTGCTCATTAATAATAAACGCTATGTATTCTCTAAATTGCGTCTTAACTCTAAGCTTATTTTAACCTGTAATTAAAGTAAATACAATAATACTTGTAAGCATAAAATGTTAAAAGAAATGTGATGAGTCCCCCGATGTGCTTCATTTTTTCTGCCTATGTAGTTTTCAAGATGCGCCACTTTGTATGACAATACTTTCAAGAATTTTTTTTAACTTTTATAACACATAAAAAAGGAAACAAACTCGGCAGGGCCAGCTCACTTTCGAAGCAGTAGGGCATACGAACATAAATGGGTAATTGGTGAGTTTTTTCGGTGTATCACATTTTATTAAATAATAGTCGGTCACGCCTAACCATTTTTTACCCCCCATCACTTATCACCCTAAATTATGCTACTATTAGTTTAGTTTAGTTGTATTTTTGTAATTTGCGAAAAATCATTAAAAAGGAAGGGGTTCTAAAAATCATCCAATTGCATCCAAATATGGCTTAACCAAATATTAAGCCAATGAACTATTTTTTACCCATTTTTGTTGAAAAATATTAAGAATTGCAATTTTTTTGCCATATAGAGACTACAATTACAATGGGACCCCATATGAGGATTCGGTCCATTTTTAACGGACCTTTGGATTAAAAAAATGTTCTTGTTCCAAATTTCATCGAAATATCTCAAAAAATGCGATGGACAGACATGGCTAAATCGATTCAGATTTTGATCGGTATAAAAGAAGGTGGGTGCGGCATTTGCCGCTTAGGATTTACAAGAATCCGCACAAACTTGATATACCCTCTTACCACATTGGTGCAGGGCGTAAGAAGCTAAAACTTTGCTCACTTGACTATTTTGCAATAAATAAAATGCATTTCCTTTTGGAGGATAACAATGTATCCTTGTCAAAATTAAAAGAGAGTCGCCAGATTTTCTTATTATGTTTTAAGCAGTTTAGAGGGTCGTCACTCGTGAAGGATTCAGAAACTATGCTCTAAGCATATAAACATACAAACATACAAAGTAAATTTTCATAAATTTTGATTTTCACTTAAAATCACACACACACAACAACAATAATAATAGTACGTTATATTAGTAAATTCATCTTCTAATTACCAAAAAATTTTGTTTATATTAAATGTGCATGTAGTCATATTTCATGAGTTTAGGTAAATACCAAATAAATGAACATACTTACTTTTATGTTAGTTAAATGACCACAAACTAAACATTGTTTTGGCTCGTGTTAGGGCTTATTTTACAATTAATATGTGCATGCATTCATGCAAGTATGTACGCCTATAGTTGCATAGTTGTGGTACGTACCAATAGAGACATAATCGTTCGTTTAATATCTTTGTTATGTTATGTCAATGTGAGGATGATTATTTACCTGGGTATAAAAATATGCACACACATACGTCCGTAAGAAGGAAATTCCTTAATTCGTTAATTTAATTTATTAGTGGATATGAGGATCGAGAAAACCAAGAATTTATATTTGTGTGTGCGGGCACATCCGTTCGTAAATTCACTTTAAGCTTATTACGTCTTTGCGCACTGATTTAATTATTCCAACATATACATGCAAATGTTAATTTGTAGATATGTGATGCATTTAGAAATAACTAAATCGTATCCTTAAAACATGTACATTATAAAGGGATCTACTTAAATACCCTTAATAATGTGAAGCTCGAGCAATAGTCTCAAACTTTGATAATTCAGTTAATATATAACTTGCTATTCATCCTACACAATTCCAATAGATGACCTGATAACCGCATCTTCGTTCAATGTGTAAAGTTACGTACGGAGTAGTTGTTGGTCTGTTATGTCTGCCTGTGTGTCTTATTCGTTTTTCTATGTATTATGACTTTTCTAATTTCTTAAATCCTTTATTATCTACCTTACCTTATATGTGCAGTTTATTTATCATATAGATTTCATCGATCCTGCCTATCTTATCTCTTCCATCTGTGCTACCTTTCTTATATATCTCGTCTATCTTATCTGGCTTATCTCTCAGTTATACGAAGCAAAATATTGTTTGGTTTGAATCAATATAAAATTTGCACTTTTTGAAAAGAAACTTTAATTTACTAATACTGCCAACTCATCTCATTTAAATCTCATCTAGACACTATTAGTCACGTTTTACTATATATTTCTATATGTACCAATTCACACGTGCTTTATGTTCTGTGTGTATATTTCTAAGGAAAACTCCACTTTTCCTATTGTATTGTTTGCTGTCAAGAAGCATCTTATCAACATTGAGCTACTGCGTAGGTTAGGAAGTTCAGTTAAATTATATTTTGATTAAATCTCACTTAAGCGTCAAATACGAATGGATAATGAAATGTGCTAAACCGTTGTGCTCGACAGAGGAGCGTTGATATCTTGAATAGAACGAGTTATATGTTAGATATTATTATTATTATTTTTTCTTTAATGTTGTAGATAATAACGCGTGGATATAAATGCAGACGTATTATAATTTATAATTTCCGAAACACTTTTTCTTTTCCAACCTTTTTGGTTTATTTCTTGAAACGCATAATACGGAGTAATGCATAACTTTACCCGCAATTAGGAAATTTATCCTCAATTATGCGAATTAACATTGATAATCCTTGATATACTTAAAGCAGATCCTCAAGGAAAATTTCTCAACAAAATTTACCACATACATGCACAAGCATAAGGATGAAAATAATAGTGCAAAAACAACAAATACATTCTTTGTACTAAAGTCTATTTTATGACTGGTAAAGATAAAGTTTTACTCAACAATGAACCTCAAGAATTCTTGGTCAAAATCCAAGCAGAGCGTAATTGAATTAACAAGAGACAGAAGTGATGTTCTCAAGAAAACGATTGAATTGAAATTTTAAGGGGTAAATATTTTTATTAAAAACGAAGTAATAAAAAATATTTTTCTTTTGACTAAACATTTTTTTAATACTTTATTTGTTTTTTCTTTTTATATGGAAACACTTAACGAAAACTACACAATTGTTCATGAACTTTATTTTGTAGATAGAAAATATATTATTTTATAAGGTACTAGGTAAGTAGAGGCTTTATTACTATATATAGACACTATTAGCATATTTTGCAATGTTTGTTAATTAGTTCGATACCATGCATGGCTATATGAATACAGTTATTTTATTAAATGCAATGCTTGACGAAATTTTTTGTGTTTTCCTTTTTTTAATTAAAATATTTATAAAATATATGCATATGTTCTACATCTAATTATACACATAATATATGTTACAAACAATATAAATATAAAAACTTAAAGAAATATATTTGGACTTTTTACTCGATAATAAAATTTTTAATAATTGTTTTAACATAATTTCATTTTAATTAAAAAGGTAATTAAAAGAAATACAACGCCATATTTTACATCCTCCACCTTACTGAATGGGGAGTATATTAAATTTGCCATTTCGTTCGCAACACCCAGAAGCAGGCCTCCGAGACTCTACAAAGTATATGTTATATATTCATGATCAGTATCTAAAATCTAAGCCGATGTAGAAATGTCCGCCTACAATCGAACAAATTTTATTTATCTGCCACAAGAATTGAATTATGATTTACTATATATTTACCCTATGCACCAATGTTAAAAGTGGGCGCGGTCGAATAGCAAGCACGTCCACAATTTACAAAAAACAATACTTGGCGAGTTGAATTAAAATAAATGCATTGTAGAGGAAGTAATCGGCTGCAAGCCACGCTCACTGTTTATACATATACGGAGGCGGAGGTCCTTTACTTCTTTTTAATAGCATTACTATGAAGCTTTCGAATTTATAAGTAAATGGTAAAGGAGTGGCAAAGACTACTGATTCTTATATATGCTTTGGAATTTCTGTTATTTTTCAAATTCAATAAAATTAATTTAAATGATTTCGAACCGTGCTTGTTGTGATGTCATAAAAACAAGTGTGTGGTGGTCACCTTCGAATGCATAACAATACAAAAAGTTAGCCACATTATTTAGACGTAAATGAGTTTTTAATTCCGTTGGCTTTTTTCTATGTAGTTAAGGCAACTAAGTAACCATTAAACACTTTTTAACGAGTGTACAACTTTTTGAATCTGGCTTTGAAAAATTATATAACCACGCTGTAATTACACGTAAGCAGTGCGGCTCGTATGGCATATTTTCGAAAAACAACGTTAATACCTTTATTATTACATTTGTTACATGCATACAATACATACAAACTATGTTAATATTTATATTTTCATGTAAAATTTAAATTTTTATGAATAACAACAAGCTAAGAACACATAGGTTAAAACAAAAAAATTAAAAAAAAAGACTAACAAAGAGGCCTGAAAGACTGGTATATACGCATTTGCCTTGAGCTAAGCCATAAGTTGTCTCGCGCAGAGATAAAGTAAAAAATTTATTTTTTGTAGATTATGCATAAAAGCATTTCACATTAATCAAAAATGTGGCATTCACGAGTTTATTTTTAAGTGCAATATTAAAAAATTTTGTATTGCAAGGTGGACAGTGCTACTGAGTGCCAAGTGCTATGAAAATGTACAAGTAAAGTATTGAGTAAATAACACAACTTTTTGAGCGACTTGTTGTACAAATTTCTGGAATTTGGTTTAATAATAATTAAGCGCGTATTGTTTCCCCTAACGAGCTAATGGTTATGGTTTTTGCACCCTACACCACTTCGCCTATTTCTTAAATAGTTAAACCCAAACTTTGAAATTGATTTAAATATGTACGTCTGTCCCGTTTGACTGTCATATATTATTTTAAATTTGTCTTCAATCTCAATTTTTAGCGAAGTTTTAAGTCTAATATTGGTCATTATTAATATTCGGTTGGGTGGAAGTTAAATCCGATGGAATGATTTTTCGATTCCCTTCCTGTAAAACTGATTTCATTAGAAATTAAATTTGGTGCTTTTTTTAAAGATTCTGAGTTGAAAAGCCCTGTTCATAGAATTTAATTTAAAGCAGCTCAAATCCCGAAAACTGTAAATCTGTGAAATCCAAGACCTTTGGCATGCAAGGTGCAAAATGTATTTAACAAAAGCCAACCAACAAAAACTACTTGTTCTAAGAGTTAATTGTGCTATATTTGGATCCCATCGAATCCTTTTTCTCACCCCTCCTATAATGAGTCTTTATATGGCGGAAATTAGAAAAAAAAAAATTAAAAAATAAACTGATTTAATTTCAATGGAATCACTTTCAGAACCTCTTTCGAAACTTTTTTAAAATAATGTTAAATAAATAATCATTTATTTAACAAAACTTTCAACATTTTTTAATAAAAATTGGCAGATATGTATCAATTGGTAGGTTTTCAAAGTAAGTTTGATCAGATCGTTTTTTAAAATGTTTTCAAAAACAAATTATGATCTGTGATAAGTGGTGCAGGGTATTAAATGATCGATTTTAACCGACTACAACATTTTCTTTTATTATGTACTGCTCTGTTAACATTTATATGGTTTATTGGCGGGAATATTTCAAGTTTTATTGCGATCTTCTTGAAATTACTACTCTAGCGAGTGACTATAACTTATGGTAACGGCAATTATTTTCTTTAATTTTTACAAATATTTGCTAACTACAGTTTTTAATAACATAAATTAATTATTTAATTTGTTTGTTTAATACTTTTGAGGTGACTTTGTTTGAGATTCATCTATAAATTATACACATAAACACATATAAACATACTTTGACTACAAAGTTCTTTCTCGCACCGGCGGCGTACTATACACGGACCACAGTTTCAAAAGTAAGGGTTCTATAGGGTACTCTGTACTGACTGTATTAGGTGAATTTTGTTGTTCTATAGTTTTCGTAAAATGTGCTTCCAATCGTCTCTGTACAGATGATCCTTGAATTGTGGGACCTTCGTTAGGGAGAAATGGGGCATTTAATGTGTTTTCATTTTTTAAAGTTTGATCATTTAAGGTTTCCAGTGTCCGAGAGGAAGTTTCTAATTTAACGTTCGTATCTGAAATTAAATCTTTACTTTCTTGATTATTCTTATTAAGAAGCCAAGGAGCAATTTCTGTGGATGAACTTTTAGTAAAACTCTCCGCGTAATTGTTATCTAAGAGCGTAGAGTTAAGGAAAGGATATGAATTTGTATTTTCTGAAAATTGTGTTTCGAAAGAAGGTTTTTGCCGAAGAAGTGACAATTTATACTTGGTTAGAAATGGATTATTTTCCCAAGCTTGCTCATGTTTGTTAGTCATACTACTTAGTGATGTTGACTTTGTTGTGACTTCATATTCTTTGTGTTTTGGTATGTCAACCCGTTCTCCACTATCCACCAATTCATTAATTAAACGCCATTCTTCAGACAGATCAATTTCACTTGTTGCTCGTTGCAGTTCGGAGAATTTTTCTCCTTTCAAAACAACTACAGCTTCTGTCGTTTCATATTGACTTGTGGCTTCATTTTTCATTGTTGTCGTCGCTGCTTCATTTATTTTAAGTGTTGTTACTTGAGGCTCATTGCTGCTCTCCACTGTGGTAATTAAATTTGTTGCTGCTGCTGTTGTTGTTGGAATTTTTAAATCTTGTTTGCTGTAGTATGTTGTGTAGTGAAACTGGTCATTATCGTTTTCATTGCGATCGCCAAGTAACGGTGTCACAGTTACTGATTCTGCTTCAGCTGCTGCTGCTGTTGGCATTAAGGCAACCGGTTCTACTTTCGATTTCTTTGTCGTATTATGCGTTTCTGTTTCTTGTTTATAAAAAATTTGAGTTAATTCTTTGTTTTCCATATTGTAAGGTGAGTTGGTGTAGGAGGGGACGGAGGTTGTAGTAGCCCTGGGCAGTTTATCGGAGGATGCAACAATATTAGGCACGAGTGTTGTTTTATTTTGAGAACGATTTACGGGTTCTTCCATTATAGAAGAGAATGTAGTTGCATCGCCTTCTTCTACATTAAGTCTTAATATGTCACCGTGTGACATGTCGCCCCCTCGATTTACTGCATGCGTTGCAGTTAATTTCGCATTATATTTTTCCGTGGTATTCTGCAGAGGTATTAATGCTTCTTTTTTTAGTATATCAGCTAAATCTGTGGGTGTTACAACATCTTCAGTGTATTGTTGCTGTGTTTCACATTCGACATCTACAATTGTTGTCACCAGTTGCATAGAGTCGCCGCCATCGCCTTGCAGCAGAGATGCATAATAAGATGTTTGCGGTTTTGCAGTGGTGGCAGCATCAACTTTAAAAGGTGTTGAACTAGATTCTAGAACCAGTTCACTTGCATTGAGGCTTAAAGTCTCATTTTGTGTATTGTGGTTTTCTTCTTCTTCGGCAGTACTTTGAGGTTGTTTGGTTGGGTCAATCGGCAAACTCAAGTAATCCTCATTCAGTTCATCATAATTGGTAGGAAATCTATTTTGAAAAATATTGAATTTTAAGGGTTCATCCTGCCTGTTAGACTTCTCAATAGAGTCTTTATTCTCTCTAACTCCATCATTCCATACTTCAATTGGTGCCGTTAACAATTCACCTTCTTCCTCATCATAGTCGTAGTCGAAGGTACTGTTGGCGTCGTCAACGAACAGACTCAAAACATTAGGATCTATAAGCATAGCATTAGTTCCGCTTGTTATTGGAATACATTTAAAATCAATTTTGTGGTGATCTGGCGGACAGTCCCCTCGTAAAGGCAACAGAAATATCGATTTCGGTGTCACCTTACGTGATTTAATTTGATTCTTCTGTTCGGGCGGTAACATTAGCCACGCTTGCCACGCCAAATTCTCTGCTGTCGTTTCGATGGGTTTTGAGGTTATCGGTAATGCTGTCACGCTTGTCAGCTGCCTTCCCATGTAAGTATCAAATGTCAATAGCACCAGCAGAACAGCCATCAGCAGCTGTATAATTAATTTTGTGGGCGCACTTGGCATGTTTGTTGATCGATCGGCGTTTGGTTGTTTATTTATTTATATACGGGTATTAACATGTGCATGCATGTAGTTTTTGTTATCTTTAGTTGACGCTTATGAAATGCGATACAACAACAACAGTATTTTACAAGCTTTCAGTTAAAATGCTGCTGGTGTTGCTCTCCGTACACCCACCTAATGGCTACCAAGCACAAACATTTTTATGGTAAAAAAACCTGCAAATAGAACAAAGAGAGATTATGTGGATTAGAAAAGTGTGTTTATGGAAATGTGCTGTTTGAAAATTATAGGAATTTAAGGCAAGTGAAAATATAACTAAATAACACAATTTATGCTGTAATTTATTAAGTAGGACACGCCCAGGAGAAGATGACTAGATTAATTTGGAAATTGATGCTGTTTAAGAATACTTGCATACGTTGGCGAGTGACTGGCGCCCGCTTCTGCTGAATAACAAACTCATATACTCCGCGTCTAATGTGGAGGGTATAAAAAGGGTGTGATTCGCTTTAAGTTGACATCATATATGTAATTGTATTGTATGTTAAGCTTCGTAATAAATATGTATCAAATATTGTTAAGAAATTTATGGAATTTTAAAATTATATGTGTTTCCTATGTGAAGAAGAACTTTTAAAAAAGCCACTATATGAAAAGATCAAAGATTGAAGCGAATACAAATCTTTATTTTCATCGCCTAATATTTAAACATCGAAATGAACTTTGATGAAAACACTTAGTTAATTTATACGCAAGTGTACGCAGTATGCACCAAACACACCAAGAACTGTGTGTTCAATTTTCAACATTGGCTGCAAATATCTTTAATCATAACGAAGCGTACACTTAAACACAAGTTCGATTGGTAACCCAGTTATTACATAGTGTAGATTTATAATTGCATTCGATGTACATTTTTTATACTTGTTTATGTTATTATAATAACATCCATGATGTTATATACGCATAATGATGTTGTTGTTACATATAATATGTTCATACACCTGTTGTTATCATCGTTATTGAGCTCTTTACCGCCATGCACACATGCATACTATACAATAAACGAGTAATGTCTTTCGCAAAAAGAAATAATAATAAATAGATATAATGTTGTGTCATTGTTGTTGTTATAATTCGTACCGCTGTTGATGTTGGTATTTTTAGAACATATTGATTATATATAAATGTGTAATGCTTAAGTTATGATGTATGTTGCGTTGAGTAAAACAACAACAACAATGTAGAAAATCTAAACATAAGCTATCAATCATCCGCTGTAGGGCAAAACATGTTCTACAATATAATAATTTTTTGTTCTGTGACTCTACGTAATTTATATAAGTATAAATGTTAAATAAATATGTAAATTATGTTAATATGAAATCATATTCCCAGTCCTTACTATTGTTCACTGGAGCATTCAATCATAAATTACATTGCAGTTCAGCGGAAATCATGTTCTCGATACAACGTGCTTTTCATTCATTTCATTTTTTTACACTCCTTGTAATAGTTGTTATTATGCTCAAATGAGATGAGATGCCCCATTATATAATTTGAAATTAAGTAAAGTTTTACTCTTGAAAAAAATATTTGGAACGCTCATGTTAATCAGACAAGTGATTCCTTAATTTAATTTAAAATTTGGTATCGCCACAGAAAGCTAAGTCTAGGATTTTATCATTAGAGTTCAATATATTAAGAACGTGATAGAGGCCGCGTAATGAAGCCAAGACCGCCATTCCCACACCACAAGGCATGAGATGTGATTGAAATCACCCAGTAGCAATATTCTGTTACAAGCTTTAAGGCGGCGGGCAGTGTCCGTACTCAAGCAAAGGTGCCTATGATGAAGAATCTTTGCAGCATCAGATGCTGGCGGAATGAACGAACAAGTAAAAACTAATTAATTTTACTCCAGCGCAAATAAATTCAACATCGACAAACGCAATAATAACTTCAGACGTCCAAAAAGTATCTTTACAGCAATTAAGACATCATCACCAGTGGATTGCGGATTTTATCTTTCCTGTACATATGAAATCAGCACCAATTATATCTTTCATGTTTTATTCCGCATATTTAACTAAGTCGAAGGCATATTAAGAGAAATGGGTGATGTAATCGTAATTCGAGGACAAGTTCCTCGACGAAAAGATTATTTTTTTTTATTGAACTAAGGAAAATAAATAAGGGTTTTATCTATCATTGAATAAATGCATTGCAAATTGCATTTAACGTCTTCGGCCACAGCATGCACCCAGTAAATACTTTACAAACAATTAACTAACAAACAAAAAATAATGTATTTATGCAATAAATTTACAACTTTACTGCAGCAATTGAGAGTTTTACGATATTCTCTATCGCTTAAATAAGAAAATTTCTACCAAACTGTTAAGACCATGTCCAACTCATCCGGCTACATGATGGGTCGAGATGTTTAGAATTATGCATGGTACTAAAAAAGTACTCTTTGCAGACTTTGTATACACAAAGTTCACTTATAATTGGATGTGAAAAATAAGAAAAAACTCATTTAACCAAAACCTCCCAAGTATTATGCTAATACGTGCCGAATTAATAAACCAAGAGAAACAGGAAAAAAGTGTAAATGAGTTTTGTGCAGAATTTCATTACAGCGCAATTCCGTTCTCATAAATTAACGCCAGAAAGATAGAAGCAGAAGAAGAAAAACAAACACAAAATGAACGAGGATTTATAAAACAAACAAACATAATCTGCTAAACCCATACACGTACACCGCTGCTAGTAGGTCATCACTTTGGGATAAAAAGAAAAATAAAAAACTCGTGAGCAAAAAACGACTGAAATAAACTTCCTGTGTAATTATCTAAAGAAAAAGCTCCACAAAAGACTATTAGAAGATTTGGTTGTTTGTTGTTTGCGTTTAGAAATGTGAAGCGCCGGGCACCTACTAGGTGGCAGGTTATAAAATAAATCAGTCAATATTATCCACATTACTCTGGCTCTGGTGATGAGAAGATTTTAATTGAAGTAAACAAGTAAGAAAACTAAATTTGGTTTAGGCCGAATCTTGTCTTATCTTGAATATCCTCCACATCTACACTAGTGGACATCGATGGAGATGTTACTATAAGCATGTGTACCAAATTTCAATAAACTTTTACTTATACCTAAAACTTTGTAGTGGTTGCCTACTTGGTTATTATTTTATTTTATTTAATTTTTTTATTATTCAGAATAAGTCCCATTCTATATCTCGCATTTTCATTATTAACATTTATAGATATTGTAAAAATTATAATAAAATGAAATACAACAAAAGGTCTTCACTAGATTTTCTTATCAATAGTTCAGGCAATTTTATTTCGCTTTAAAGTATTTGCGTATTAGAACAGACACCTCAAATTTATTCGCAATTATACGTATCAACTCACTTCCCAATGAAATATTGACTTGACAGCTGATATGGCGCAAGTGTTTTTTTTTTATACATTTCGTTAGGTGTAAAAGTACATCTCTACACGTTTCATATTACATTCTCAATTAATTTTAGCAAGTCTATCTGTACATTTCATTGGAAGAAGTATTTTTTATGGCTAACAGCTTAGATTTTTTATAATCATAATTGGAGTATAGTTGACATCTTGTATTGCCATGTATGTGGTACATAATTGTAGCAAGACCAAGTTGCCTGCGGTACTAGATAAAATATTTTCCATCCTCTTAATTTTGCTGTGTATCTTTTTCGTGTTGGTTTTTGCCATGAAATCTATCTGGACAAAATGAAGTTTCGAAAATATTTACGAAATTTAAAAATCTTTATAACAGAAATGAAATTCTGGGAAAAAGCAACAGAGAGAATAATAGTATTGTAGAAAAGCAACTAGATTTTTGGCAGTTGGAAGTAAAGAAAGTCAACTTTTCACCCTGGAAGCACAATTTGAAGAGAAAACAAAATCAAACGACAACACAATAGCAACAACAATGCAAAAACCATAAACATAAAACAAGTTTTTATATAAAAAAAAAAAAAAAAAAAAAAACAAAAACAAATGCTTTCCATTCTTATTTGTTGGTTTTTTCTATTGCTTAACATAAACAAGTGCAATTACAAATACAAATATTTAGCAAAAACTAAAGCGTCCGACCATTTTGTTGTTGTTGTTGTTGTTGTTGGACATAGTGAGTGGTAGCCATCAGGCAAACCCTAACCTAGATGCACTCAATTGGCTGGAAAATTGGGTGCAATTAGGTGGTTTTGGCTGAAGAGAAAAAAAAATTTTTTTTTGCAACATTATTTTCAAATGTTTATGTTTTGTTCGACAACTTTTTTAATATATAAAAGGAAAAAATTGTGTCGCAAACGCAAATAGGGAATCCGCGCTGATCTCGCATTTTAATGAGAAATATTATTTCAATCGCCCTCGCTTCTCTTTAAGCAGTCAAGCCTGAGGAAGATTCCACGCTGCACTTTTTTTATATTGACATTAAACAAGTAAGAAAACTAAATTTTGAGTCTTAGAAGTTTTGCCAAAAGTTGTGTATTGTCTGATTCGACCTAAGTATTCTTCCCAAATCATGTTGGAGGAATAATTTGAATTGAAAAACCCTAAAAAGTGATGACGGAGGGTAAGTCCTTAAGTATGCCTTAACGGAGCGGTATAGTCTTGGAGAACACTTCCATGAATTTGAATATTGGTTTACTTTATTTCCGAACCGTAGTCCTACTATTACTTACTAATAGATTGACTGATATTAGGTAGATTGACCTTTGCGAGAAACAATTACCCCTATACGCAAATTACTAAGCACCTGTTCACCTGTTGGTTGAATATTATCACAAATGTTTGCTTTTTACATAAAGTATAGAAAATTTCATTTATTTTACCATCAACTGCTGTGTGCCTCGTTACGGTGTGTGGGAATTAGGTGTCAATATTACTTATGCCTTGTCTAACAGTGCTCACAAGATATACGTGTGATTGGTATGACAGGGTACAATAATACCAATTTAATTCAAAAATCAACTGTAAAATTTCATCGTGCTGACAAGAACAACAACTCTCGCTGGTAGCTAGTATTTGTTGTACATTTATTTTCCGCGCAGTACGAGTGCATTTGCGCTTTCTCACAAACAAAGGCATGAAATTAAAACGTTATCAGTATTTAACGTACATGTGCTTGCATTCATTAAATTATTGCATTTGCATTTGCATGTTGGGAAAGCGCTTAGAAAAAGAATCGATTTTAGCACGTTTGCTTGCATGGCAGGCGGGCTGGCATT
This sequence comes from Ornithomya fringillina, assembly GCA_963978525.1. Taxonomy (NCBI): domain Eukaryota; kingdom Metazoa; phylum Arthropoda; class Insecta; order Diptera; family Hippoboscidae; genus Ornithomya; species Ornithomya fringillina. Next base: position 13,661,429 of record OZ021693.1, read on the forward strand.
CCCTCTTTTAACGGTATGGTTGTAGTGAAGGGACAATATAGTTTATATTATAGCCTGTTCGTAACACAATTATGTGCCATGTATACTTTTTTAAATTTCAACTCGTTTGCTGGGGTACGGGCATGGAATTGTAAACGGTTACTTAAGGCTTCTTTGTGTTCTTTTCTTATATTGCGCGATTGATGTGTCGCCCTTAATATCCATGTCAATTAATATATTAGATATGTTTCCAGAGATTGCACAAGTGATTATGATACGAGAATGTGAAAATTTGGTTTTTAATCACAATTTAATTGACTTAGAGTGCCTTTGGAATACTTTTTAATTCAGATGCAGACTCCGATAGAGATATCTTAACATATCCTAACTTATATACTTTCAGCCCTAAAGCATCCAATCCTAGAAAATGATTTCAGTTTTTGTCAGTTTGGTTATTTTCATAGAATTTCATCACGTATGTGTGTATTTCAAAATTTGTGCGCTTGCTTATAGTAGTGAACTTCATAAGGTGATTAGCCAGTTATGCGTTTTTTGATTTTCAATTTTTCATTACATATTCAACAGCTCGTACACAAATACCAATTACCAATTTCATGTATTTGTGCAGATTATACAACATTTATTATTATGCTGGTGCAAATTGGCACAACATTATCGAATATGTTGTAATAATACCAGTTCAATTATCATGTACCTTTGTGCATTTATATGTAATTTGTTAAAATATTGATCGAGGAAATTTTGCGAAATAATAATTTTAAAATAACTGAAAATAATATGACATGGAATAACCTATTCTTACTTACGTGCATACATATTTTGAGATGTTAATGGTGAGGTAGGAGTAGCTCCCAGTTGTTTCCTTACAGTAAGGGATGGTAGTATGTGATGGCACATTTTTTCTTTTGTCTCTAAAACGAGTTTCAAGGAATTTTCAAATAAGCAAATTATGTTAATTTAATTTCTTAGCAGTGTATGACGGCACACTGCAAACAATTCAAGAAATAAACCGTCATACCAAACCATATTCTACTCAAAAAGGGGAAAAAATGTCATTTTCCGCTGTGCCTTCACAAGCTACATGAAAATGAAGCAATGATTACGATATTATATATATTGATAATTAATTTACATATAACCCTCTTTCCTCTTGAACTGGTTTTTTTTATTAAATAACTTAAACGAATTATTAAAGTGATTAATTTCAATAATGCAATATTTTATACAATATAAACCATAATATCATTATTATGCGCCCATAATATTCAATATTGAAAGACGTTTACAGGTCAAACGAAAAGTTAAAACTGTTTTAATGTTGTCGTAATTATTGAAAAATAATTGTTTAATTATGCATAAATATGTAGTTTTTGTCGATATTAGCACAAAAACTTCATTACACATCATTTAACTTAATTTATTGGTTATGTGTGTGTTTGTGGTGGTGCAAACATATGTATACGTGTATCACATGTGAATGTTGTAAAAGCGTCATCATTATACCCAACGTTGTCTCATGAATTTTACATTAATTCCATTGATATAATTTCTGTAATACAAACTTTTACGCATATATCACACATGTGGGCAATATGAACAAAGCTTACTCTTAAGCCTACATTTACGTTTCAGATTTCCAACCAATTGTTTCTGGGCTTGTGAACATTCAATAAGACCGCAAAACATTTTTTTTTTTTTGGAGCTTTCTCAATAAAAATAAACAATCACATCATATGAGTACTTAATTTATATATGTATGTGTATGTATTATTATTGTGTCAGATGTTTGCAAGCACGTTTCAGCAGAGATATGTGCGAGCAAGTGAGTCTATAGTCACTTTGACAGTCAATTGATAATGTCAGAGGTGTTAAGCAATCGTGTCTGTTAAGCTATCGTTTCGTACACAAACATGTACATGTGTATGTATGTATGTACGCAAACGCAATATTATCAAATTTTAATTCAATTAATTGTAAATTATATAAAAAGCATTCATTGAGTTCAATTAAAAATAAAAACAATTGCAATTATTAACATTTCCCATTAATTGCAATATATCAAGTCAGCTTTGTACACACGTACACGTTGTGGTGAAGACTTTACATCAATGTTGACATAAACAATTCAATGTTTGATTAAATTTTTGTGTTGTTTGCAGGACAGTTCTTATATAATATAAATATATTTGCCATTCTGTATGCAACACCATGAATCAGACACATTGCAAAGTATTGTATATATTCTTGGTCATCATCGCAACCTGAATTTAAGTGCATGATATACATGTACATACATGAGTCTGAGCGTTCGTCTGTTGTTGGTATTTGCACGGTCGAAACTGCTGAGATATTGAACTCAAATTTAGCTTTTCAAGTTTATGTATGCATGTCAAGTACCACGCCCAGAATAAACAAAAATTAACCTCCTAGCCACTAAAATTGAATTAAAAAGTTGACATTTGATCAACGCATCTATAAGAGTGATAAAGGACACGCCCACAATTTACAAAACTATTTTTTTTGAAAAATCCAATTCGTAAGTTGTACGTTTTACAAGCACTGGTACTTGCCAACATGATTCTTATATATTGACAACAACTCATACCATAGACTCCCGCCATGTGTGCGTTTAAGTTATCGATGAAAACAATTTTAAGCTTTAAAGCATTAAATTTTGTAACACGCATACAAAACAAACTCGTCTCCTGTGAATCTGCTGTGTGAGTAGATATGATTTACAATCCAATGAAACTGCCCATGAATATGCATTAATTTATGACATTGCTTTTGCGTTCTATTTAAAAAAGGAAAGCACGATTTTCAATTTTTTGTTTTTTGTTTTTTTTTGTTTGTTTGTTTTTTATTTTGCTGGTAATCGTGATAGAGTTGTTTAAGATTTTCATGATTCTCTTTAATTAAATTCATTTCTCGTGCAAATGAAATTAAATGAAACGAATTTAATTTCGTATAAATGAATTATGTAAGTGCATGGGCTTTTGTGTATCTGTCATTTGATGTGTATGCGGATGTATAGGCGCTTAGAAAAATAAATTCTCCCTTCACGATTTTTCCATAGCTTAAGAGCTCGTTGTAATTAGCTTGCTAACTAAAAACCCACTGCTACTGTAGCTGTTGCTTCATTGAATAATATTTGAATGCAGTCACAGACCTTGAGCATTTGTCCGTACGTTTAAAATGGATTTTTGTACCACACGCTTATGAACACCGACACGTTCGTTGTCTTCCTAATCTATATGTGGGCATTTATTGCATATGATGTGAGTAGCAAAAAAGTTGGTAAAGGGGCATTTTACAAAACAAAGTGGCGGCCGCTCTAAGGTTTTAAATTAGTATACATTTCAATCTATTCAACACGAGTATCAAATGAAAAAGCATGTCGAGTAGAAGTGACGGTTGTCACAATATGTCGGATCATTGGTTTCTATGTGATGTGGATACCAAATGAAAAGTCTTCTAGAGTAGAATGCCATAACCCAAGTGGGGTATTATTAAATCAAATGTGGCGGCCGCCACGAGATGTTGAATTTTAGAATTCTTTATCGATGTCATCTGACACTCAAAATTTCAATCTGGAGTTCAAATTTACATCTACATATACATATATAAAGGTCAGCCGGGAATAAAATTACTATACTCTGATAAATATTTATACATGTACCTGATACAGCGTCCTTAATAGTTGGACTAAATGGTTTATTATAATAATACTTCCGCTGACGTTTTTCCCTTACTGTAATAACACCATGAACACGTTTGTGTGCTTGTACGTTTTGCGGTTTTAATAAATAATAAAAAGAAGCAACAACAAAAACACTGTCAGAAATACACATTACAGAAAAGCAGCGGTTTACTTAACTCATATACACGTGTATTTATACTTCAATGCATTTAAGAACAAACATACACATACACGACACACAACTGTATATATTGTTCATATTTATAATATTCGTATACTGCATATATATGCAGCTATATAGCTGGAACAAATAATTTCACCGCGAGATGTGACACAAAATTACCGAGCAGACTATAACGAAAAAATGTTTATAAAAATAAAATAACAACAGCAACAGCAACAGCACAGCAATATAACCTGAACATTATTACAAAGAATAGCTTTTCGTTATTAACGGTTATTAAGTTGTTGGTGTCATTGTAATAAAAGCATCTCTACGTGGATTTTGTGGGTTTTTATTACATTACACACATATACATAAATATGTGTGTATATTGTTATACAAATTGTTGGATGACACCAGGCTTTATATTAATGTAATAACACGTAAGCAATACTTGTGAAAATCTTTGTTGTACGAGTGAAGATGAGCTGAGTGTTTTTCTGCAGAGTTTCCATTTTTCGAATTTTTTTAATTAAGGCAATTTTTCACTGGTTAATTAATGATTGGCAGATTTCACGGCCAAGCATTACAACAAGCATGTAACGCATATACACACAATCTGTTTACACTCTAACGATTACCTACGTTCATCAGAAAATTACATCAAAGTGTTATTTTTTTATGGAAAACACACCTCATTGGTGTTCTTTCCGTATTATTTTTAATTTGTTTATATATCATTGGCGCATGAAAACATTTCATTTACCCATACATACAAAGGAATTATTTTTAAAAGGATCAGAGGGTATATTGGTATATAGGTATTCAATTACAATGTCAGCGATGTTAACGTTTATCCCCAAAATGGACGGATGGACAAATGAATTTTTTGTCGTTACCGGTATGAACGATTATATTATATAACCAAGTGTTTCTCAATTACGTATAGTACTATATTTACTACAAATTATAAACAATTAAAACATCCGTGCTTATAAATTTGAATATTATATTACTAAATGGGAGGCAAGCTTACACTTTGAAAGTGGTGAAAAACCACATATTAAAGGGATTGCCTTTGAAGGCGGAGGAAACTTGGATAGCCTTTATATGACAACTTTTATATATATTCGGGTTTCTCCGATAATGGAACTTTATTATTCAATAATATTTATAATAAAAAGATCAAAGCAGACTGCATTCATTGCTATCGTCAAATAACTAGTTAAAAGAGGACTTACGCCACTTTCAAAAAACGCTATATCCAGTATTTTTAACATTATTAAACATTATTAAACAAATGTTATCACGGATCTAGGGAACCAAGGTACCCGGGTATGTGTTCAAAAGTGAAACGAAAATATTCATAACCTGATCAAAATTACACTTTATTGTTATATATATTTTAATTATTTAGTTGTTCACTGAGGCTAATTGCAGCCAAATTTCACAGATCAATTAGGTTAAAATTATTATAAATTTTAAATTAAATTGAATTAAAAGAAAATCCAATAGTTTAACGAGTAAGAAAACTAAATTTGGCTTAAACCAAATCATAAATACCCTCCAAATCTTCAATAGTGGGCGTAGAAAACATATATATATATATATATACATATATATGCACTTTTTATGTTATATATATATATATATTTTCCACGCCCACTACGTATTACGTATCAGCTTGCAAGTCTAGTTCTGTGGTGAATATGTTTTTTTGTAAAATGTGGGCGTGTATGTAATCCGACCACGCCCAGGATAAAAATAAATATGTGCAACAAATTTTGTGGCAGATAAATAGAGTTTTGTAGATGGTGGGCGCGTTTGTAACTCGATTACGCCAATTTTTTGAGCATCGGTGGATGTGATAACTATGAATAGATGTACCAAATTTCAAGTTCGTGTGTTAATTTTTGTGGCAGATATAAAAGTGTTTATTGATTGTAGGCGTATATGTAATCCGACCGCGCCCCTTTTTGAGCATATCGATGGAGGGTATTCTTATAAATGTACACTAAAAATTTCGAATTCATAGCTAACTTTTTGTGGCAGATATATAGATTTTTGTTGACTGTGGGCGCGTCTCTTGTCCAATTTTGCCCATTTTAAATAGCGATCTGTGTGCAAAAAGTAAAAGTACCTGCACAAAATTTCAGCTTAATAACTCAGAATTTAATTTTTTATATTCCCCTACACCACTTAGTTCCACAACTTATGCTACAATTAGTTGAGTTGAATCAGTAAACTCAAAGCCTTGCCATATAACTAACTTCGTGATATACCAAAGGGTCCTGGAAACCATTTAACCCATTTCCAATAGTGCACATCTTTGGGTCAAGTCACGTGCTTTTATTAAATTCCATCGAAATAGCTTAAAAACCTTGCGCACAGGGGGACAGATGGACATGGTTTCAGATTTTGATTCTGAATTGTTAGGTATAATAACAGATGTTTAACCATTTGAGAGTTATAAACACTCCCACAAAATTAATATACTCTCTGACACAAGTGGCACGGGGTACAAAAACATACCCAAGTATTGCCGATTTAAGAGATAAGGGATAGTTGCACTTGCGTTTAATTTTCATGCCATAAACATACATTTTGTTAATTTGTTGTTTTAATACATTCCCAATATACCAAGCTAAGTAGTGTATACATTATGGATAATAATAACAAGTGCTGTAATAACTACAATAACAAAAGCAATTACATCAACCATTTGAAAGGTAATAAGCGGAGATTACAAATCTATCTAAAGTATGTAATTGATTAAGTGTAATATCAACAAATGGCACACGTCGCAGGGGCAATATAAAATAAAAACACCACGATAAGGAAAAACATGATTGTTTATAAGTAAATAAATGACTGAAGAAAAAATTTATAAATAAACATTATTAACCTTCACTTTGTGCATTTAAGGGGTTTGATTTTAGATAATATAATATGTATGTATGGGTATTTATACATACTTGTACAATGTCAATATGTTTATATATTTGTATACAAATGACAAAAAATACATTAAGTAAATTAAAAATGCAAAAAAAAAAAAAAATGGAGCGTCTCTCTTCAATTTTTATTTCTTTAAATTTTTTGGCGTGTATTTAAAAACGAAGCATTTCGAAGAATTCGTTACTTCAATATGGACTTTTGCAGGGACTTACGGTCAATTTCAACTCTGACCTAACCTTTTATTTTCTCAAACGTAGCTGAGACATAACATAATAAGCCAGGGAGTCGTGTAAGATCGAAATTGCTCTCCATGCCTCTCCATACGTAATGTATAAAAAAGTTCTACATCATCTTCATATACAGATTGCGTCATGTATTCAATCAATTGAAATTTAATAATTATTGTTGATTGGCATCGTCTGGTTCGCCGATTGATTGGGTGGCGTCTTATAGTTTCTGCTATTATGTTTATAGGGAATCAAAAATCAATATATGTTTATAAGAAAAAGTATAGAGAAAATTTGTGTACCCCTTACTTGGTGATGGGATTATACCAAGTTTGCAATTCCGCGGCGCTATACCCTACAAAGTATGTATATTTTTGCTTAGTAGAAAAATGTGAGGCGATCAAGACATGTCCGTCCATTTGAATGTCTGTTGTCATAAATTTTAAGATATTGAGACGAAATTTTTTTATATACATGCTTAGTGTTTGCATGAAGATTGCTATTTGGGATGGACAAAATCGGTTGAGAGCTACGCCCACAATTAACAAAAATTTATCCATTAGCTATAAAAATTGAACTACGAAGCCAAAATTCGGTACATGTAATAATATTTAGCCTTCCCACTGATGTGCCAAAAATTGGTGTGACATGCCCACAAAAATATCTACTTGGCGAAAAATTCTACTTGTGTGTTAATGTACAACATGTATGTACAATAATATGATGGTGATGAGTTTTCAATAGCCAATAGTCTTAGCCAGATTTAGTGTTGTTACTTGTTTTTACTGTTTTCTAAATGTAAACGTAGGTCTATCATCTCCTGGAGTATAACAAATTTTAACATGCAAAGGTGGCCAAACTACATAAGCGTTAAACTTTTATGCAGTTTTGTTATATATGTTCATTCATTTATTCACTTTGTGTGCACTTGTGTACAAGGTTATTAAAAAGATATTTTTCAAATATTATAAACTGACAAACGACAGACATTTTTGTATAAATTGTATAAACTATGCGGACTATTGCGTATGAAAATTAAGCAGGCAGGTTATCTAAATCATTTTAATACAAAGCATTAAGTTTACGTATGTAACAGCCACCCTGAAAAGTGTGCCAATGACATTTCCTATTAATATTATCTAAAGAAAACACCAAGAGATCTAAACGTATATATGTTATATATGAGTGTAAAAAAATCGGATAGGCTTCCCTTATGCTGCCAGTAGCATTTATTTATAATGTGTACATTGACCTCCAACTCCAACATCAATTTTTACGTTCCAGACTGAAAGCATTATTTATGCGCTTATAATGAGGGGAGAATATTTGTTTACGGCTGCAGTCGATTCTTGAACAACTTTTATAAGATGTGCAACAAGTGAACAAAAAATCTTTTTTAATAGTCGTAATATGTTCTTAAAATTCTAAATAGGTCATTATGCCTAACTCACAAATACTAAGAGAATGTGTTAAATTTATAAAGAGGGACAAACTAAATATGACTTGTTGGACTTTTTATAAGATTAGTCTGGGTGATGCACACAATTTAACGAACTAATTGTATAAAAACACATTGTAGCAACGTCGGTATGGTGATAATTACATTTATCTGTTGATGTGATATAAAAATAAACAAACTACGGAATGATTTAATAAAATGAATTATTTCATGCATAACGCGAAATAATTACTTACAAAGCTTATTATGTAAAAATAAAATTATCCACAAGTGGTGGGCACCTTATTAGCCCCTCCACATACCCCCGTATGAATTTACGATTACGATCAATAGCGGTTTTTGTGCGGATGTCTATTATATGTATACGCCCATTTTTGGAACATCGATGGATGGGGTACTTATAAATTATTAATATGTAGGGAACAACAAATTTCCAGATAAAGGGATTTTTGTCGATTTTGGGCGTGACTTTTGACCGATTTTATCGTACGTGCATGTTTCTGAGGGGTGCAAATGGAATAGCAAACTTAGTGTACTCTCATAACTAAAGTAGAAGATATAAAGAATGCTTCATTTGGCTTGGGACAAATGTCTTTATTTAGCTGCAGGCTTATGTGAAGGCCATAAAATTAAAACGAAAACTTAAAAATATTTAAAAGAATTTTTAAAAATTTTACTGTTTTCTAAGGTTAGATTGATGAACACACGTCCATAGGTATGAGGTGAGATAAAAAGATGAAAACTTTTCGAAAAAACTCCAAATAGAAAACTTGTTGTGCTAAGAGATGGGAACTTGGCGGTGACCTTGATCTTGGTATTTTCTCTTCTCACCCGACAAGCAGTTGCATTTTAAGTTTTTTTTTTTTTTTAAATTTCATTTTATCACGTTACGCAAGGATTTCCATTCTTTTTCTTTAATCTGTATAATGAGTACAGGCCAGCTATGACACATTTATTGTCTAACACGTCGTGCATAATTTAAGTTCAATAACTATATGGTGCATAAGTGGGGGAGTTTTAATGAAATCATTTTCGCACATTCGATTGAAATATCAAAGATATCCCAGCAATTACATCTTCATCATTTCTTTACACCTTTGTATGTATTGGTAATAAATAACATTTATATAAATAATGAGAACCACTATAAAAGTGTTCTTGTACTGATCTTCTCAGCATTGTATAAACATTTGATTTTTCCCTTCCGCGCTTCATGTCATGAGCTTCAGCGTGGGAAAGTTAATTTTTGAAAACAAATATCATCACAATCTGTAAACAATAAAATGTGTTGTATACTATAAACAGAATCTTTATTAAACAATGCTTTTAGATGCAGTCTCAATAAGATTTTTCTAACATATCGCTTAAGGCAGGCTTTGTTAATCCAAGGGTCAGACCGCAATGCAATTTAAATAGTATTTGTCCTAGAGCTAGGGTGCCCAAACCTAGCTCTAGGACATACATAAAATGTAATGCACATGAAACTACAACAGGATCCAAACACAGTTATGAACAAATTATTTGCTGAATAATATCAAAACCATGCCCACAATTATAAAAGATTTTCATTTTTCATAATTATCGATACAAAGTAGATTTAATCTGCTTGACTGGTCCTTTTGTTCAAGCAATTTCCACCCACCTGGCATTATGTAGTTAAAGAGATAAGGTCGACATTTGCTTTATGTGGGAATCAAAGAATATTTAATATGAAAAAATATTAGCAAAAATTACAAAAAATATAATTCTACCCCGTGCAATAAAAAATGCAATTTTAATCCAATGAGATAATTTTAATGAATGGAAATAATGAAGTTTCAAACATTCACCTCGTACAACTGTGTCAGAGTGTTTTGAGGCACATTTCATATTTGCTGCCATTTTAAGGCGACTACCTTGAATTATTTCATGTCACGAATTAAACTTTTAAAAATTTATAAAAATATATCTCAAACCACGTTGTGATGCCATTTAATAAAGAATACATTTTCAAGCAATCTTGCAATTAGTGGCCAACAAAACTTTGCAAAAGTTAGTTAAAGTTATCGCAAACAGAAAACTTGTTTTTCTAAATGTTAACATTTGCTTTGCTAACAAACACTTTAATGATAATTTTATAGACGATAATAATTATTGAGTATATTAGTTAACAACTGACAATTTGCTGTTGTTGCACATTTCTCAATTTTTCTCTCTTTTTTCCATTATAGACTTGTTGCCTGCCCGCCATCTATATTGAAGAACACAAACCAAAACAACTGTGCTCGCCAAGAACTTCCATAAGCATTATCATACACGTTCCAACACTGGAATAACACTTGAAGGTAATTTTATAATCTACGAAAATTAAGTACCCTTCACCATTGCATTGTTATGCTGCTTGAGAAGATTTTTCTTTAACATCGTTTATAAACCATAATATAGAAGAATCTTACGTACATAAATTGTTGGGACTGGTGGATACCTGTACCTGTGGTGTTATACACTTGGCCGCAAAGTAGATTTTTCTTTCAAGAAAAGCTGTGTGGGAATAAATTGTCATGTGCCATCATACCATAGTGAATAAACACTGAGCGAGACCTTTAATTCTTTGGATATAACTACGGCCATGAAACGCCCAAAATGCTCCAATTTCTCAAAGGGTAAATTCTGAAACATTGTGTCATACGCACATCTATGTGGTGGCTAATCGATAAAACAATGATTGTGGGGAGGAATCAAAACATACAATTTACAAACTTACACAACACAACACGAATTGATGTGAACAGGCGGTGGCCAAAGGCCCCATAAAAAAGAGGAGAACAAATTATTATTATTTTGTAAAGTTGATGAAAAGTTAAGTTAATGTTAGCAACTGTGAACTAAGATTCCGATAAAATGCACGATTCCGCTTAAATTATGAATTGCATTTATTGTATCTGCTGCATATTACTGCACTAATAGAAACTTATTTACCAACTTATTTGATTTATACACACTACCTAGTGGCAGTGATAGACGGGTATCCGCCGTCAATGATACTATTTGAGAAACCACTTGTTAACTGTATGTGATGTTATTACTGGCAATCAAAAGTTGTTATTGTTGTTGTTATTGTTATGTTTTTTTTCCCTTCCATCATGAACTTTACACAAACGTAAATACATATACAGAGCATAACAGAGGACGGAGGATGCAGAGGGAGAAAAAAAATGAATAAAAATAGAAAAAGTTTACGCTGGGAAGATTTTTCATTCACCGCCTGGCTCACCAAGAGCTAGACATACATACAATGCAATGCAATACAAGACAATACAATGACGCGCACACTGTTCTTTTACTGAAAGTTGTGTTTAGAGTATTCTCATGAAATTGAAAATATATACAATCGTAAAAATAAAATCCAACAGCACTAAAATACAACTAAACATACATTGTGCGAACAACCCATCTACTTATGCACAAGCACACTTACGCGACTCGAGAGATTTTCTTACTGTATGCGCGCTTCATAACTAACTCTACTCTACTCTATGGCTATGATACATGTGTATGTGTTCATGTGTGTGTGTGTGTGTGTGTGTATTTATTTTAGGCGTGGGTTTAGCACGTTTAAGAAATGGTTACTAAACCGTTTATGTATGTTTGTGCAATTCTCGACATCAGGAAATCAGTTTGAAATCAGGAAAATGGAGTAATAAAAAACGAAATCGCCCACTCTTACAATAACAGCATTGCACATGGGTACGTGTACGAAATAAAAGTTTTAGGCAAAAGTTCTCACGTAAGTGGAAAACGCATACAAAAGTCAAGAGGAAACGATCAGAAGAAACACACTTTTATTCGTTCAAATCCTGACTTGAAGGGCACTCTCTCACAAATGATAAGAATTCTAAAATTCATTAATTGCGGGAATTTCACTTTATTGTCTTCACTTGAGCGTGCCAGAGGCTACCAGAACAACATTTTATGGCTTTTGTGCAAGTGCAATTATTTAGTTGTTCGCAAATAAGCGCCTTCGCCAACTGCCATTTTCCCCTTATTCTGCAATTATGGATTTGGAGTAAATTCAGTGCAATCTTGCAGCTAATTGGAAGCATTTCTAACCTGCAGGTTGTAATAGTTTTGGCGTGGATTTAAAGTTTACTCGGGAGATTTTTAGAGAGGATTCGAAAAATTCACCAATCTCCATAATTCGTGGATGTATTGAATGTTTTGTATTCCTTTACCAAATTATTCATCGATTATATTTGAGTAACCTTACCGTGCACACGTTGCAATTATGCCAAATACTAATAATAATTGCATGACCGAGTTAGCAAAATAGTGGCATAGTGAACATTGAACCATTAGAATTATTAGTAACACATGTACGACTGACTATACATGTAAATATACGTATTGAAGAGAAAGAGAGAGTGCTCAATTGAGCCATCAAATTTTGTTTTATTTACGCATACACAACCACCCAAACCAATGCATCAACATAACGTCATTTATTACATGAAACCTTTCTGCCCCTGCCTGCCCTGGAAATGTCCGCTTTTTAAAAACATAACAATGAATGAAAGCGATACTTAAAATTTCATGTTAGGCTGATGGCTGCGTGCATGTATGAATGTGATTAAAATGAATGACGGACAACCAACCACCATTCGGTGACCACAATTCTGTTTTGTTGCATTTTCCACACTATTCTAAATACAAACAACGTAGCAAATGTAATGAGTAAAGCGGAAGGGACAGACATGCATACAGATAGGCAAGCAGGCAGACAGGCAGGCATATTTTGCTGTGCATTTTCAATTTCAACTTCCGCAGCTTGACACCGTTTAATTATTTATTGCATTTTATTTAGTTTCTTGTTATGAAATAAACCATACCAGCCCAGTGCTGGGTGATGTTGGGGACAGTGTTGATTATATCATGAGATCATGTGAAGCATTTGTATGTAACACCAAACACGTTAACATAAGCGCTTTAACACTTTCGGACGTACATCATTCATGTATGAACTAAACTTCAAATATGACTCACGGAGTAAAAAAATAAGTAAGTTTCAAATGATTAGAAACCGAAAGTAATGCATAAAGGATGAATGTGATAGATGGAAAAAATTGAATCCTTAATGATTAAATAATAAACAAATAAGTAAAAAAAAAATATTTATGTCAATTCTGTTCTTTAAAAGCGATAAGAAAAATTTACTTAAAAAATTGCTCCATTCTCAGTTCTCGTTGCATTATAGACGTATCGCTTGAAAAATTTTGCCCACGAAACTAATAACGCGGCACAATTTGGAATCAATATCTCAATTTTTCCTACCGGAATAGTGACTATCATAGAGCACAAACGTTCACACAGACATGGCTCTATCGACTTAGTATTCGATGCTAATGCAGAGTACATGTGGGGACTCTAATGCCTTTTTCTAGGCATTGCAAGTACAATATAATGGTAGATATAAAATGCAAATAAAAAATAAAATCTACGACTAATATACAAGGAGTGGGTGTGGCAGATACATGATTAATTACGGCCTCTAAAAAGTGCGTATTATGCATCAGTTTGCAATTCGAATTTTTCGCCAAATAAGATTTTTTGTAAATTGTTGCTTTTCTCCATTTTAAATAGCAAAAAGTAACCTGAAATTATCTTAGATCAATATTTCGAAATTTACGAACTTTAAAGTGGCAACAACGGACGGAATCGTTTAGATCGAAATGCGATATCGATATTACATTTGGAAAAATCTTTTAATTCAACGATGTAGGCTTGTGCAATATACTGCATTATCATGAATTATATTATGCATATATCTGCACGTCCGTCAAATAACAATGACTCCACAACTCCAAACGTGACACTGCTCCAATTTAAATTTTTTCTTTTTTAATACCAAGTTCAAAAGAACTTCTATTGAACAAATTTTTTTTTTTTTTATTAGTTGAGAAGAAAAATTTTTGTTATGGCCATTATGTGATTCTTAAATTTGTAATAATAAACTATACTTTGTCATTATGTTTATTTTATTTGAAGTAGACAAAATAGCATTTGATTATAGGAAGAGAAGTGAAAACGTTATATTCGGTCAAGCCTGACCACACATTATGCTTTAGTTGTATCCGTAAACGCGAGACAGTATAAGTCACTTCGTAAATAATTTTATACAGAAAAGGGTTCTAAAAATAATCTGATCGGGTCGAATAATTATTCTGCACCAAATTTTTTAAGAGAATATTCAAAATTTTCACCATATAAAAAATTCTCTATAATAAAAATTGATAAAAAAATAAATCCAAATTTCATCGAAATATCTCCAAAAAAATCCAACCTACAGATGGACATGGTTAAATCGATTCAGATTTTGATACTGTTTCGATCGGTATAATTGAAGAGGGGTTTGGCATATGCTGCTTAAAAGGTACAAGCATCCGCAGAAACTTAATATACCCTTCATCACAAGTGGTGCATGGTCTAAATATTTAATAGAACTCGTTTAAAAAGGTAAAGGCCTTTACAAAAAATGGCATCATTTTTATGCGTAAAAAACAAATAAATAAAGTAAGGAAAAATATTTAACTTGCAAAAAATATATTGCGACCCCTTTTAAACAATTTTATCCGATACGAAAGTTCTTAAACAGAAAAAAATTAAAATTTTTCCTTCTTTGTCATGAATTACGTTTTACGCTTATCAGGAGAAATTAAACATTATCCGTTTAAAAATCATCAAATACAAATGATGCAAACAAGGTTGAGAAGAGAATAAAAATATAACCATAACTCTCGGTGTATTAGATTTATAATTAATAGAAATGTTCAACTTGAGTTGGCCGTACAGACAGTACAAACGAACAACAACATGAAACAGCATGAAATTCTCGTTTTACTACAATTTCCCTTTAGTTGTCGTCGTTACCTTGAAGCAGGTGAAATTCATGCTGTGTTCTTTACTTGGCCGCTTACAGGCTAATATTATCTAACAATCTGTTTGACTGTCTTCATTGCACGCCTTCACGCTTGCATACCCGCCTGCCTACTTGTCTATTTGACTGTTCGTTTGATCGCTTCTTGAATGGTTTATTGTTGCGAGTTGAGTTGAGTTACATGGAGAGTTGAATAGAAAATAAAAATATTGTTGTTGTTGTTGCAGTTAAAGCAAAGGAAAATAATATAATGCAATAATAACTTCTTCTCTCCCTCTCTATCCCTCTCCCTCTCTTAACCACACCACACGTAATTCTTAAGAAAAGTGTGTTTTTCATGATGAACCGCTTTTCAAGAATATTAGATAGAAACCAGTTAAAACATACCGTCACACGTATACATGCACAGAACTTTAAATTAATGGGAATACAAACAATTAGCTTTAAACGTATGTTTGTACGTATGTATGCTAAGTATGTCTATCGTTTTAAGTTTCAGTTGAAGTAAAGCACTCATCTCAGTGCACACAATGTACATATTTATATACAAACATATACTCGCGCACATATATTGTAGAATGAAAATCATCTTGAGCCAACAACAATTTATGTCTTATTAGCATTTTATGTCATGCTATGAAGATTTCTGTAAACTTGTTGTTAAAATTATAGTTTCAGATTCCGATTTTATCTATTAGCAAAGAAGTGTGCGCATGTATGTGTATTGCAAAGTGTTTCATAAAAATGTGCTCCGGGTACTATAGGTTTAGGAGTCATGGGAACCACACCATTACCCACTTATCACGCTTTGTTATTTAATTCATTTCTTTGGAGTTCTTTACAACTGGAAACTTTCTTATAACTGGAACTTTAAACAGAGTTCTTTGGGAAATAAGTTTAGAAAAATACAACAAAAAATTAACGCAAGTTTATAAAATTTTCCCAGAGACAGAGAAGAATTTTATGAAAAATGTGCGAAATTCTGAATCGGAGTGTAGGAGATAGAGCAAAATTCCATTTGTTCATTTTGGGTAGCCGCCAACGAAAACAGCTTTATTTAAATGCCGACCTTAATTATAATTATTATTTGTACGTACATACGTACGTATGGGTAGATGACACACTTTGGCTTCCATTACACATTGATTGTACGCATTAGAAAAAGATGAACATTTCATAAAATTGTTCTATGTTTGTGTGCAATTAATACTAAGTTCGCTTTATAGTCGATTTAATTTTATTTAACCGTTCTGTGCGCGCTTCATTTAAAAATTTCAACGCCAATGCCTAAAATGTTTGATGCCCTCTATCTCTCTTATGATGATGATGCTGGTGGATGTAATAAATTAGCGGCTTTCATATCATATTGTGTGTATCGTGCCATACAATATTTGTGTTAATGACTTTGTACTGCTTACTTGCTTAAATGTTTACAAAGCCTTTAATTATGAAGCTTTTTCCTTTTCATTAAATGCGAAAGCAATGTGCTTCTACATGAATTTCTATTCATCGCGAGAGTGCAAGATAAGCCAGTAGAACAAACAAATTCTACAATTTTGCTTTTACCAATATATTGCATTTTATGTTTGAGTGTCTAATATGTGCGTCTTTGAAAGTGCGTTGTGGGAGGTAATTCAGAGAACAAGTAAACAAGTAAAAAAGCTATATTAGGACGAGGCCAAATCTAGAATACCCACTGGCTAGTCACCACGGTTCTCTAAATAGTACTACGTACATATGAATCTTTTTTACTTTATGAGTATTTCGGAAAAAATTGCTCTGCTTTCAGTTTTTTTTCAAAAATGGCCGATTTTATCATTTGTGAATACCAACCTTGGGTCAAGTTTTGTGGCTGATAGGCATATCCGTTCATTATGGGCATGGCACTTCACCGATTTTGTTTAATTCTTATATGAAATAACGTTCAGATGCTACTTGGATATGTGTGTATAAAAATTTCATCTCAGTATTGCAATATTTACAATTGTTAACGTTCCAGTAACAGATGGACTTACAGACGGACATGCCCAAATCGATTCAGATTTTGATGCTAATTATACTTCTTGGAATCTCTGATATTTCCTTTGAAGTGTTGCAATCATGATGACAAATTTAGAAAGCTATGTTCCATCAGAAAACCGTAATTGATCAAATTCTTAGTTAAGCTAGAGATGTAGAGATTTAAAATTCAGACAGAGTCATTCAATGTCTCTGGGTTATTAATTGAAATAGTCAAAATTAGTAAACTACCACGCCCACGATTAACACAAATGTCTTTAGAGATTTATAAGCTTTATTAAAACTAAAACCAAGGATTGACCACTGGCTAAATGTACTCTTTTTACTTGTTTTTTTTTTTTTAACATTTCTTTTGTAATTCTTTAAAAGCTTTTAATTAGCATAACGGGTTTGTGCTTTATTAATAATTGGATGTTTTTATACTATGCAGCCCATTACACTTAAACAAAGCAAGACAAAGAGTAAAAAATACCTTATTATTAATATTATGTGGGTGTGGTTTTAGTGAAATTTTTTAAAACATATCGTTTCTTTGCTGTTTTAATATATTATTGAAAATTGTGTAAAAACCAAAAGCCGCCTAAGTTAAGTGTGGAGATGGTGGTACTTTTAATTAATTAAAAAAAAAAAAAAAAAAAAACATTTGTAATCAATTGTGGCCAAGTTTCTTTATTTTCAATAGAAGACTAAGAATACTTCTGTTTCATGTGATAAAATGCTTATCAAAGGGGACAGACAAACAGGTAGAAATTTTTAAATTGGAATCCGAGGTCCATTAAGAATTTATATTCTTTGCATGATGACTACAAGCCCTGCTTGGATGGTGCAATGTTTTAATAAAACGTGTTAGGTAAAGAAATTAAATAATAATAATAATTTAAAGTTTTGCTTGTGTTGTCGCCTCATTGCTTCAGCTACATGTACCATCATAATCTCTTAATGCTCTTATCAAGTTGTAATGAGAGAGAGATACTCGGTTCGATAGACACACTTACTATATCTCCATCATCATTTCTAACTCTGTCTTTCTGCTTAAACTAAATATTTCATTTATCTCGTCATGCGAGTATAGAAAAGTATGTTTAGAAGTATAATCGCGTACATCCTTAAACTAATTGATAAATATTATCTCCTTAAGAACTATTCTTCTCATCAACGCTTTCACAATTAAGCAACAACAACATAATATGTAACAAGTCTATGTAAAGAATGCAAGAAAGTAGAGTGCGGAGAAATTTATGAAAAACTCACTTCAAAATGTTATTAATCCAAAGCAAAAATGTGCGCTGAGCGGGGTCTTCACCAGAACTATCCTCAAAAAGTGATTTTTTAAAATATATATTTACTTTTAAACATGTATTGAAATTATGAGGAGGAGGGGAATTAATGTGTGGTAGCATATAAAACGTTAAACAACACGACACACAATTAACAGCAATTCTTCGTCTTGAATAATTTGTAGTTTGTAATGTAAACGTGCGAAATACTGAAAATATTTTACAATAATTTCTAGTAGTACAAAAATCCTACTTTGTTCTATAAATTTTATAATAAACGTTATTCAAGTTGTCCGGTACGGTATATGTATAAACTTATTGGTGAATTGGATGTAGTTCGTGTTGATTTTATATTATTTATACAAAGCACAATTTTGGTTTTTTTTTTTTTTCTTAATCAAGATTGGAGGGACTATGGCTGCATTTTAACATTTTAACTATCTTCGTATCTTTGTTTCTTTTTTTTAAAACAACATCATAATAATCGTAAAAATTTAATGAAATTTGTAATTTTTTATTTATACTCGTTTTCACATTTCGTTTTTATTTTTGTTTTTTGTTGGACAAAATATACGCAAAAGGCACAATTGTACACAAACAAAACACCCGAAATGATCTTTTTGATTTGAATTTGACTTTATTTATTGTTGTTGTTGATATTTTTTATTTTTATTTATTTCTTGTTTTTTCGCCCGTGTTTCCAGTCGTTCTTTTTTCTGTATTATTTCTTCAAACCGTTCGAAACGGTATCTCGCTGTTGACTAAGTAAAGTACAAAACAAATTGAAAATACTTTTCCATATGTTCGGTTTACATTCTCTGTTGTTGTCTGTGAGTGAGATTGATACTGATGTTGTGTTGTTCGTGTTGTTGGTATTGTGCACTCTTGTTTTGGTGTCGTTTGTCTGTGCGCCTTCAGCTTTAAAATGCTGTTAACATAATCATCATGACGATCGTTTCAGGTGGTTGAGCACAACTTCATCATCATCATAATCATTATCGTTGTAGCTATCGTTAACTGCAGCATGCGAGTACGTACCGGATATGTAACCAGAAATTCTCTCTTTTAACAACAAATGTAAGTTTCTTGATTCTGTTTTTATGTTGGTCGTTTCAAATTTTTAAAACATGATATAAAAGACCAATCCACGATTCAAGTGGAACAAGCACATTTAGTAGCGTGCTTTAAAATCGATGTCTAC
Organism: Ornithomya fringillina; assembly: GCA_963978525.1. Lineage (NCBI taxonomy): Eukaryota > Metazoa > Arthropoda > Insecta > Diptera > Hippoboscidae > Ornithomya > Ornithomya fringillina. Next base: position 13,681,343 of record OZ021693.1, read on the forward strand.
AGCAGTCCAGTATTCAAATGACGATCATACGGATTCACATACAAACTGTAATGACGAAACGGTTGATCAAAACAAAAGCAACAAATATTGAAAAATGTTTATTAGTGCAGTGAGACAGTGTGAAGTAAGCAAACATGTTCACAGACTTGGCGCAACAAGTTGCTACATGATCTCAAGATACATAAACACATTGAAATAGCCAAACAAGTTAATTTGAATCTAGTACACAGTGATTAAAATAATCATACCCTGCACTACTTGTGGTCGAGGGTGCATAAAAACCTTAAATCTCCATGAAATTTATAAGAGTCTCCACGTAAAATTGCAAGTGTTTTATTCCGTTTGCAATGCTTAGAAGGGCGAGTATATATTGTATATTCTTGATTAGAATAAAAATCTGCATCGATCTAGATATTTGTTCGCATGTCACAATCGCAAAAGTTGAGATTTGGAGTTAAATTTTTCTACTACTATTCTCAAGTTCGCAGATACCCATTTAATTGGAGAAACATTATGTTATGTACGACAGTTGTAAAAAACTTATTTAATAAAAGAAACGCTCATATTGGATAGAGGTGCATACTAAATTTGTTATTTCGTTCGCAATTTTTAAGACGTCAGACAATGATATATATATTCTGTATTAGCGATAGCGACGCTCTTTCTGAAATGCTTTTATTCTCAAAAGAAAAGCCATTGATTTGAAATAATGGAAGAAATCTGTTTCAGCCTGCCATTAGCGAAAATATTTCATTGGCACAAAAGTAGAGCTACAACATTCAAATAGGGCATGAAAATTCCTAAAATAGGCGTGTCAGATAACATTCACACCCACAGTTTATAAAAAACCAGAGATTGTGGAGAAAATGGCTTCATCGGCCTTTACATGGACGGACGGACCGACGATGGTTAAATCGATTCAGATTGATGAAGTTGGATCTTCGCCACAAATGGTGCAGGGTATTATACATAAAAAATATATGTAATATGAAGCTTCTTTCCCAAATTCTATATAATTTTTTGAATCGACTTAATTACGAAGCTTAAGTGTAGTCGTTTGATCATCCTAGACTATTCATTCTTCATTTGATTTTTGTAATAATACTACGTATAACATCGATTATGCTGATGGCAACATAAGCACATATGTAATTGCATGCAATTAAATTTGTACATAGGTGTCATCGTGTTTTCATGTTATTTTAAGCACAATCTGATAATGGTGTTAAAAGCAAATCTCTATTAAAACATATGCGTATACATAAGGACATATAAACATATGTGTGTGTACAACAATAAAAATTTTCCATTATATAAATTAATCTTCTTGAGTAAATGTTTCACGCAGCCTTTGTTATATATAACAAACTCAACACCACGGGCAGAAATTGATAGTCAGGAAGAGCTTTTAAGGATAACAATGGTATATGAGGTTCTAAAAAAAAAAAATATTGAGAAAGGGTTTGAAAGAATTCTAATTTTAGTTTACCTCGAACTGTGATCACTCTTCAGTATATATTAATTTGATGAATGATGAAGTTTGACTTTAGTCAAAAACAGTTTTGTAACCATTCACCTACAATTACAAGCAATGCTCCAATAAGACGATCATAAAGCAGAAGTACTATCGCCAATGAAAAATTTGTTTAATGCACTTAATAAATATCCATGTCCGTCCGCCTGTTGTCTATCAATATAAATTTGTTGACAAGCCACAAGTCGCGCTAATGAGACATTTCGATGAAATTTGGTTCAATGGCGCACTTTTGGTCAAAGAGAAGCCCTTTTAAAAATGGAGGGTATTAAATGGTCAGGTATAACCTTGCTTTATAAATGAACATGATTTCACATCAAAATAAAGGTAAACACTGCCTTTCTTAATACTTTTGAAGTGTTGTCTACTATCTGGTGGCGCAGTGTAGAACGTTTCTTCTCCTAACCAAGATAACAAAATCCGTTTAAATGAGAAAAAAGTACACAATGTAAACATGGTGATAACACTTTTATTGATATTGCATATTTTTTGATATCTCTTACCTTAGACAAAGAAGTCTTTTTCTTTCAAAGAGCGTTTATTCTTAGAAGCGTTAGTACTTAGATAAGATCAAATGAATATTTAATAGATGTACGTATCTAAAGATATTTTTGAAATGATTTAAAACAAGTTAGAGAAGTTCGGTTAAGACCGAAGCTTAAATACCCTCCACCTTTTATAACCCTCTAAAAAATAAGTTCCTATTGCCATATTTATGTATATGACTATTTCATGTACTTACGCAAATAGTGTTTTTTTTTTTTTTGAAATTATAGGCGTTTGCGTTATTTACGCCCATTTTTGGCACAGTATTGTATAACGGTACCACTTATATATACACCAAATTTCAACTTGATAGGCATAGTATTGTGCGATATATAATTTTTTAAAGATACAATTTTTTCGTGGTATGATGAGATTTTCGTTTATTGTGGGCGTGTCTCTTTACCGATTTTGCCCAATTTCAATACGGAACAACGAAATTAAACTAAGAATACGTATGCAAAGTTTCAATTTGATAACTCAAAAATTACGACCGTGAGAGTGCCAACAACAGACGGACACACGGACACACGGACGGACATGTCTCAAACGATTTCTCTTTTCATGCTGATTAAGAATATATATGGTTTGTGGGGTCTCCGACGCTTCCTTCGATGTGTTGTAAACGGATGATCAAAGTGAATATACCCTCTTCCCTAAGGTGGAGGGTATAAAAAGTGTATACGAATGTTCCACTTTGGATTGGAAATGCTTAGGAATGAATTGCGTATAGTTTTTTTCAACGTTTCTTATTCAATTAAAGTTTATTTCAACACTTTGAAGTGAACTGAAATACGCACCGTATCGGCAGACGTGAAAGTAAAGCACGCTTGCATAATTGCATAATGCAGGGGTGCTGTTTTCTGATTCTGTTTCTGTGGCTAAAGTGTTATGTCATTCATACACATGTACGCGCGCGTAGCAATGGAATCAATCGTTCAATCGTTCAATGAAATTTATATATGACGTCTCTCGAGTGGATATTGAATTGAAAATGTTTAAGGCCAATAAAACTCCAGCGAAAGTATGAATTAATGGGGTGTGTGTGTGCGTGTGTGCGCGTATCTCAGATGAAAAGAATTTCTGGCATCAGCGTATAAAATTTCATCTGCATCATTTATTTATATTGAACGTCGTGAAAGTTTTGTGTGGTCTTTCACTCGCAACGTATTCACTTTAATTATCACAGCATCAATGAATAAATGGTACGCACACGCACACACGCCCGCACGCAAACATTCCTTTCTTGTTCAATTCAATTCCCTTCAATGATGGGTTTGCAACATTTATATTAATTTGAGTGTCAGAGTTGTTGTTGTTGTTCTTATTACTTAATAGATAACACTAAATAAGTTGAAGATCGTGAGCGATGTAAAGATGAAAATTTTTCAAGCGGCATTATTTGCCCTATGAGAGTTATGTTAGTGAAATTTTTTATACCCTCCACATAAGATGGGGGTGCACTAAGTTTGTCATTCCATTTGCAACACCTAGCCACAATTTAGAAAAAATATCTGCGTGTGTGAGTGTTATACGATCACGCCCATTTTCAGTCCACATGCTATCTTAACGGATGACTTTTTTATAAATTGCGAGCAAATATAAATTTCTACCCCGATCACTTCCGGTGCATCTAAGTAAGTTGATGGCCATCATGAATTTATCAAAAACAAACAAACAGGAACAATGTCGCGAACGTGTACGAGGCTTCTGGGGCCTTCGCGGTTTAACACATCTGGTGTCCTGCCCATCTCATCTTATTAAAATGCATTACAAATAACATACAAAGGAAGGGAAAATACTGATTGTTTTTTAAATTTAATTTTTGAAAATAAATCGATTATTCTCTTTTCTTTTAAATTAACACTGCATATAAATTGGTGTTTTCTTTTGTGAAAAATACTTACTAAACATTTAATTTGAATTTCAACGCCAACTCTCGTATGAGCAAAGGGCGAGTGTACCCAAGAAGCCGTTACAAAATTTATGACATCTTTTGAAATAACTTCAATGACCACCCTGTTCTTTGTCTTACTTTAATTTTACGAAATTGGTTTACATGCTTTCCGTTCTTCTGGGAAATTGAGTCTGGCACAGGCGTCAAGTGTCCTTATCTGGCTTTGTGTGTTATTTTTCAATCCTTAACCTGATGCTGTTCAACAACATTCTCCTTTTAATTTATTGTTTGTTGTTTCTCTCATTTTGGGCAGATTCAGTTTTTCGCTTTAATTTAAACCGCGCATTGTTTTAAGTTGATTTTTCACTCTTCTTTCTTCCCCATCAAGTATTTTGCGTTTACATCGTCGCCTTCTTATGGTCCATTATGTGGTTGAAATTTCAACCACTTCAAGCTATCTCGTAATACATCTTTTTGTATATTTTATCATTGCTCAGCTGCTGCGCTGAAAAAGTAAACAATTAACGGTATATACCACGGGGGACAATCACCATCACAACTGGCAGAGACTTGCTTCATATTATTCCTCTCCGCCCCATTCACTTCAGTTGTACGCTATGTACGCAAGATGAACATATATCAGTATTGTCTTGATGTTTGTAATTAGTGTCAAGGAAATATTTTTGTGTTCATATGATAATAATTACTTTTTACTCTATCAGTGCAAAACAATGTTGTGTGTGCGCATGGGCATGTGGTCACAGTTATTCCTTTTCCCGTTGTTGCCTGCTCAATAAGCTTTCTAAACATTTCGTAATTAGATGACCGAAATATAATTTTATACAAAATACTTGGCGGTCGTTCTGGACTCCCTCCAACCAACCCACATTTTCAAAAAGTAAAATTGAAAGTGTTTTTGTTATGAGTGCTTGTTACTTTTATGCACATTTGTATAAATGCTTGTAAACATTTTTAATTCTTGAGAACATGCAGGGCTTCACCATGGACTCGTCATCACCATCGTCATCATCATGCGATTACATTTGATGGGAAGCTGCATTTCTGCCACTTAAGTTTTATGCAGTCTTCCATTAAACGTAAACAAACAATGTCATGTTCAGCAATACAACCATTTAAGAGCGTAAGCATGTTGCACTAAGTAAAAGGAATTAATTGATACAAAAAAAAACTCTTTTATACATCACGCAGAATAAGTTTATAACATTTTTACTCAGCTTAAGACAAACAGGCAATCATATATTTCCCAATATTATGTAATTGGCGTCGTGAGTCCGGTAAATCAATGAAACAGTTTCCACAGCTATCAGGTTAAGAAATTAAAATATTTAAATAATTTTCTTTCGTTAAAGTTTATTTGTGTGTCATTCTTGTACAATATGCTGCATATGTGCAGCAGATATGTTGATAAACTAAGCCATTCGATATAAAATATATGTTAAAATTTATGTTTTTTGTGCAAATACATAAAGCACCATGTTCATGCATTTGATGTATTAATCCCCATAGATATATGATGATGATGATGGTGTAGGTTGTCGTGGTAGGACATGAATATACAGCGAAAAGCTTTACATTTTTGAAACGCCATTCTTGTTTGTTATGAATGTTCTTGCACACACACACACGTACACACACAAACAAACAAATTGGCAACAACCCGAAGCTTAGGTATTGACGTTTAAAATCCCAGCCAACGTGTATCCAACTAAAGCTTATCAAAAGCCTCTAAATATTGTATTGTGTAGAGGACAAAAGGGTTGCGGTGCAAACCTACCTTAAGAATTATTAATAATCATTGATATGGATGCGATTGGACAATTCCAATGTGATGTATTTAAAGTATGAAGAAACATTCAAATAAACGTAAAAATAAAAGGTTGTGAACAATACGCGCATGTATAAAAGTATTAGATGAAAAATTCAAAGTTGTTTAAATGAGATTCATTAATAACACTGTGCAACTCGGCAAAACAACGCTGGACAAATCATTAACAAGTGAAAATGTTACAGTCAGTCAAGCCGGACCATTTAATACCCTACACCACTTAGCCCCTGAATTATGCTACAATTAATTTAGTTCTATCTGTATACATGGGGCACTGCCACATAAGTTACTGTGTGATATATATTTGGGGAGAGGTTCTAAAAATAGTTCAAACAGGTACAAATTTGACGCCGCTATATACAATATTAAACTAATTAACTATTCTTCCCATCCCATTTTTGTGAAAAAATATCAAGAACTGCAACTTTTTTCCAATTTAAAGACTTCCATTATAATAGGATGGTGAGGGGTTTTAAAAATAGTTCAGTTGGATAAATTTTCAATAGGGTTCCTTTTTGGACCAACACATACTTGTACGAAATTTCATCGAAATATCTCAATTCGTAGCTTACGAACAAATTTACATTTACAGACAGACTGACATAGTGAAATCCATTCCCTTTGCCACAAGTGGTGCAGGGCATAAAAAAAACTCATGAGTTCCTTCTTATAAAAATGAACAACAGCACAAACAACTTTATTTGTTGCATAACAAATTCGAGCCAGACTAAGACGTCCACTTAACTTAACCACGAAAATCTTATTTTACTAGTTTTACTGTCAATTTATCATGTGTCATTTGAAAAGTGACTGTTTTGTAGGTTGTTTCGACTTATGGGTCATTTGAAACTATTGATTTAAAAAAAAAACTTATTACCACATTTACCGTTTAAGTTAAAATTTGTGAATTACAGATGTGGCGAAGTAAGAAAAATGTACTCAAATATTATGAATTATACAGAATTGTTGCCATCCAGTGTCACATTGTGGGCAAAGCTTACTGCTGCACAATACAAAATACCTTTTAATAAAATGTATGTTATTCTTGTAAACAACAAAAGACACAGTCATGTACATCATATCAATGAATACGAATGTGAAAATAAGTACATAACCGCAATTGTGAAAGGTGATGTTGCCACATGCAAGCCATGTTATAAAATGTGTTGTCGTTGTTCAATAATAACAACTGTGGTAGAGGAAATGAAATAATATTAAACTAAATCCAAGGCAAACGATTTGATTTGAATGCGACGCTATTCATAAAAGTTTTGTTGATAGTGTAAAAATAGAATGTATTCAATTCAATACAATGTGGCAGGCAATATGTTTTTGACGCATTGGTTGCTGACTACGCCAGAGGAGTTGTTGACTCTTGTATTCTGTAATAAAAAAATAAGTCGAGCAAACTGGGTACGGCAAAGAATTTTCACCTACGTTATAGTAAATATTGTATAATAAAGGCCTCCTTATAGGTATTTGTGTCTTGGTTGTCATATTTTTTATGATTGTGTCGGTTAACCTTTAAATGTTACTGTGACTGAATGGTGATTGTGTAGTAGGTTGTCTTATTTCCTTAAATATTAACATTTCCTCATCATTCCCTCATTTACAGTTCAGTACAGTTTACAGAGTTTCTCTACACAATACACTATATAATGCAATAGATTATAACCAGAAAGTTGTAAATAATGGTGAAGACGCTACAAATAAAAGCCAGTACTTTCTTTCTTGGTCCAAACAAACAACAACAGCGCCTTCCATATTAGTATATCGAGTTCTTTCATTGTAATTTAAGCGATTAGTAGTTGTGGAAATATTGCCTGCAGACTTAAGAAAGTATGTAATACTACCTAGTATGTAACAAGATACAAGACACACAGTGTCTCTGTCAGTCCCTGTCCGTGGACATCTTTCTATGTTAATTAAGCAAAACTGGCTAAAAGGCATGCTCACATTCGACCAAATCTCATGTATTAGCCACAAAAATAATCGAATAAACATGTTTAGCCAATAATTCGACATTCACTGTAGAAAGCGTAATAAGGTACTTGTCACGCCCACTTTTTATATAAATATTATATGGGAAGGGCTGCATACCATTTGCCCGAAATTTTTAAATAATTTTTGTACGCAAACCGTCTTGTGTTTCTCTAATCGATTGTGTTTCAATTAAAATTTACATTAACGAGTAGATTGCTGTCCATTCTTCTATGTGAATAAGTTTTTCCATTCTGTTAACAAATCATTTTTTTCGATAATCTTGTTAAGCTTCTTCGGTATACTAGGGAACTGAATGAATATTGGTCTTGTCTTTTTGTGTTATTTTCTCATTTTAGGTTTTTCATCTTGGGTTTTTTTTGTCATGTTATACTATATGCTGTTTTTTGTTTTTCTGTTATACAGTAGACAACCTTTTAACAACACGTTTTCATTTTGTTTATTAGAATTTTTCTTTTCTTTTAAATTTCTTCAGGTTTTTTCTTCTTTTTTTTTTTTTTGATGTTGTTTTTATTTTTCGTTTTGCTTTCGTAGTTGGTTGCACTTGATGGTATTGTTTCAATTGAGTGCATTTTTCATTACTTTTGTTTGAGGTTTAACGTACCGTCATCAACAATAATAACAATAATAACAACAACAACAACTGCTACATTGTAATTTTCCTTTTCACACTTATTTTTTCTCTTTTCTGTATACATATCATATATGTGTGTAACTACGTGTTTACATTGGGTGGATAATAATGACGATGATAGAGATGTTCAAATTCTTGTTTTGTAATGTTAATTTTAAATAATGGCCCTCAGCTAAGAAAATACATGTACGCAAATACTCTTGTACAAGGATCAGTATCGGTATCTGTGTCTGTGTCTGTTAACGCCCAACTGCCTAAGCTCCTATCCGTTTTTCAGGTAATAATCTGTAATGCGATTTGTGGTTAATGGGATGGGGTGGGGTGGTGTGGATTATAAATACATTTATTCGCTTCGTAGTGTACTTACATTATACCCACTTATTTAACGCTCAGAAGGTAGGCGTATGGATAAGTTAGCTTAGACTGTAAAGATAAGCTAAGTGTTGAGTATATGTATAAAATGAATATTCCAGGCTTCTCCCTCACCTGAGTAGGTTTGTCCCCCTAATGATCGGCATGATCGGAATAGTGATTTAAAAAAAACAATAAGTTTGGTTTCTGATTAAGTTTTGTATGTAGTTAGTTTTTTGATTGGACTCGTGCTCGGCCATAAATGACGGTCTTGCTGAACTATGTTTAAAAAATGCAACTTGTGTTAATTCAGAGAAATATAAAAATTGAAAATAGAAATGACAATATTCAGATATACGTTGTTTCGGTCATGCAATAATGGTTTAAAGTATTCTGCTCTTGTTTTGCACTTCGTATAATGTTAGAGGTTGCAAAAAATTGCCTAATTTTAGGCATTATGCTTACGAGCTACTCCTTTTGATAGTTGCACTAAGTTTTTATTCCGTTTTCAACTAACATTCTAATGCAAACATGATCAGGTTTTAGTATTCGTTTGTCTGTGCGTCTTTACTTAATCACAAATATTGAGCTTTCAACTTTTCTTAGGCTTTATGGAAAGTTTTCTACTTAAATGGGTTTAATTGGTTAGCAATTAAATTACAATTGCAAATATTATCGTAGGTTCCATCCCCCAAATACTACTTTATAAAATTTATATTATAATTTAGTTGAATGAGTAAACGGTAGTTACTGCACAGAGTCCCTTGTAAAAAAGCGGTCCTAAAAATGGTTCGATCGTTTCTAAATATATTAGTTATTAACTAATTAACTACGTGCGAGTGTGTGGTTCTAAAGTTGATCACGTCCATTTTCAATAGTGGTGGTAAACAAGAAAAGGTATGTATATGAATATGCGCTCGTTGAAAAATCAACAGTAATGTTTGCCTAACTTTCATTACCATTAATTGAAATAACGTAAGATGAATATTAGCGCAACATCTTCAACAATTGATGAAGATCCTACCAACGTTTTGTAAATGTTTTTTAAAACTTGTGGTTTCCCTGAATAAAATATTATAGCTTTTATAAATTTAGTCTGAAACTAAAAATAGGCCACAGATTTTTCTTAAGGCAAAAATATATCTTGGTAATGCTCTGTAGGCACAATTGCGGACAAGAACCTTAACAAAATGAAAAGGAATTTTGATATTTCAAATTTCAATTTTTAGACTTTTATACTCGTCATGATAATGATAAGTGGGTATATTGTTTTGTGTTCAGACGTTTATAAGTAAAAGAATTTGTGCGAATTTGTTCACATTTTTATTGGATCTCCCACGGGCCAAGGACACACCTACAATGGCGTAGTCCATAATCCTTTCACCAGGAGGCTACGACGTTATTTATTTCGATTCCAATATAGTAAATTTTGATTTAAAAAAAAAAAGAAATTAGGACTTTATTTGTATCATCTAACAGTACATGAATAATAGAAATTAGACCGGCTGTTTGGAAGGTATATTAATAGATGGAATGGGTATATCCCCGGTCAAAATGGTGTTTTTATTCAAAGCATGTTTTCCTTACTATTTGAAAAAGGTTAAGGTATTAATGGTTTGACATACTCCTTTTTTCTTATTTTTACTATTTTTATTTCAGAGGCACAACATTTAATTGAATAATGAATGCGACATTTCATATAATGTAAAACAAGGGCATAGTAGCGTAGTAATGCAAACAATATGATGTTCAATCGGATTACGGATACTACATCGAACACCGCATTCACTACGATTATAGAACTTGAGAAGAGATTCGAATTTCCTAAAGATACAAACATAACAAGACATACAGAACAGCGCCCACATTGTCAGTCAGAAGCAAATTCTTTGGGAGATAGAGAAAAGGATAGAACATTAAAAGCTATCAAACACTTTTCGGGGCAAAATGTGTTTTCCAATTATATGCGGACGTGCTTATTAGCGATAAATCCCAGTAGTACCAAAACTTTAATGAGTACTTGCCATAGTAATGTGGGCTGTGCGAAAGTTAATATATTTTCTAACAGAAGCAACGACTTTCATCAGAAGCCTCAACAACAACAACAAGAGAAACAACAAGCCAGCCACATGTTTTCGAAACAACATATAACGTGTACGAATGTTTTTCGCCAGCAACCACCTCTTGTACATCAAAGACAACGAAAATGCAGTACTTTACGGCAACATCAACAACAACAATTCTTACAACTGTTCATTTGCTTCATGGTAATCATCAGAGTCACTTTATGCCCCGAAAAGTGTGTAGCCTTCCAACAACAACAACAGGACCAAAATATACAAAAAAATCAAACAAGACTGTCGTCAAGTATATCAAAGAACATGGCAAATTTTCTGGCATTTAAGCCAACAACAACAACAACAGAATACGAACAATTGCTATCAAAAGCAATACTAAGCATAACAACAACAAACAATCCCACACGAACACCAAATAATCACAATAATTCACCATCTATGCAAAACCTACATACAGACGTGCATACAAATGCTTTAATATCAACTTCAACTTCTGCCTCTTATATGGTTCGTAATGATGAAACTAAGTTAGCACCAATATTACAAACAACAATATCATCATCACCATCACCATCACCATCGTTCCCGTCCTCTTCTCACTTGGACATGTCAGAGGATGTCTCCTCTACTAATGCTGATACTTCCATTGTGATATCAACAGAGTTTTTGGTGTCAAAAGAAAATTTAGATTTCATTTCATCCGTCAGTAAGCATCAGCATCATCATCAACATCATCATCACAAGTATCGCCATCGCCATAATACTTCTGATCAGGATAATGACACAAATGATACTCCTTGGCGTTTGAAGCGTAGTTCGAACATAGCTGGCAGCAATGGTGGATTTGTATTTGGGGTAAATGTTGCCAGTGCCGTTCTCTCCTCCTCCTCTTCCACCACCAACACTGCTAATGTGTTTCATACCCACTCGGATGTTGAAATTAACAGTAATAACGTAGAATGTCCCAGTTTTGATGAGAACTCAGCATGTCCCTGTTATAAATTTGAAGATGGTAAGTGCACTTTGTGACGTAGTGAAATGTTACTGTGCGTGTTGTAAGCAATTACATAATATAAGAACAACTATTATACCTCTACACATTTTTGGTGAGATTAGCTTAACAGCAGACTACATAGTCTCTTACAATTATTGTTAAAGTCTTTGCGTTCTTTCACCATCTGATGCGTCTTATTTTCATTGTGTAGGATTATTTTTGGAATGCCCTGGCACAACAGCTCTCTCATTACGCAACACATTGGAGCATATATCATCGCCCGTGCACTCTTTGTCTATATACGATTTTGATCGTTCAGTCACGTCACTGTCACAGGATGTCTTTCAACCGGGTGTTCATATAAAGCATTTACAATTTTCGCATTCGCATTTGGAGACATTGAAGGATAACAGTCTAAAGAATGTACGTGCATCCTTGGAATCGTTAAGCATAGTGAATGGAAAATTGACGCAGGTATGTTATAGCGAGTAGCAAGATGAATCACTTGTGGTGGTAAAATACGTTATAAATATTTTATGGAGTTCTGAAAGACGGCTTTCCCATAATTATATGATAAAAGCGATAAAAAGTGGAAATTTTTTTTTTTCAAAGCTTATGGTAAAATTATATACTTTTGAGCACATTAATGAGAATGGCGTAAAAGCCCTGAACGGTCCATTCAACTTCATATTCAATAGTAATTGATTTCTGAGTTAAATATCCATTTAATAGTATGTAATAATAAAATCGTGTACGCAACATTCCTTTTGTTACGTATACCGTATGAGTAAGTAATATAGTCAACGTAATGGTCATAAATTACTTTAAGGTACGTGTGCAAAATTTCTGAACGCGCTGCAACTAAATTATTTTCTTTAGATCACATGTAAAAGTTATGAGATAAAACTTTTATGCACCATAACGTCCACAGCTTCAATGTAATCTCTCTGTCTTTCTCTGCCACAGCAGATGATAACAAATTTTATCGTACAGTTAGTGGGTAAGGTGACATCCGTCAAGGGGAGTCTCGTTAAGTGCGTGCCAGACGGAAACGTGAAAATTGTTGACACGCATTTGTACCGTAAACTAAAAACTTGCAATATTTGCAATATGCAATGCAATCCAATATATTGGGTGTGAATGAGAGAATTCAATTACTTGTGAAGCTAACAATTGTATATGAGGGTGTCTCCCGTGTATGTGCAGTTAGGAGGAATATTGCCATAAAGAGGGATCGCTTTAAACTTTTCCACATAAATTTATTACGTTATATACATTGAAACTCAAAATTAAGCGAGATTCGTTTTAAAGATTTTTCCTCAGGAGAAAATCTATAAATGCATACACCCTGCCACTGTTACCCACTATAGTTGAATTTTGTTTAAAACTTTTATTTCTTGTAGCATGGCTTTGCGAGATTAGAAATATGACCTCCTTATAGGCTTTTTTATTTATTAATTTTTAAATATTTTCTTTTATTCATCGTGTTCTACTTTAGCTACCTTCGCGAGCTTTTAATTCTATGCAAAAATTGAACTCGCTAGATTTTGATTACAACGAAATCTCATTAATCGAGGACTACAGTTTCTATGGTTTACGATTGTCGAAGCTCAATATGAAGGGCAACCGTTTGCAAGGTATACCAGAATATGCTTTTGCTGGCCTAGAAGAATCTATGCAGGAAATTGACTTATCTGAAAATGGCCTGCGAACATTTCCTCTCTTGGCTCTTAGAAAACTGAGCTATTTACGTATTCTCCGCTTATCAAACAATAAAATTTCCACCTTTTATGGGGACATTGCATTGGCTACAAATAACGCTTCAGCGGCAGCCGCCCTACGTTTACCATCATTGACGTTTTTAGATTTGAGTTCAAATCAATTTATTGAAATTATGGACGATTGCTTTCGCGCTTCTCCCCAACTAAAAACTTTGTCCTTATATGCCAATCAAGTTGAAGCAGTGCAACCGGAAGCGTTTAAGAGTTTGCGTGAATTAATGTCACTGGATATGTCTCACAATCGCATTATTACATTGGATTCAAAAATATTTGAGAGAAATAAACGACTTCAGACAGTGGACTTAAGCCACAATCACATACACTCAATAAGTGGAGTGTTCTCTAATTTACCTCAACTACGGGAGATATTCTTATCAGAAAACAATATTTTGGAACTATCAGCAGATGCTTTCACCAACTCCTCTCAGGTAGAGGTCATTTACTTGGAGTCGAATGCAATAGCTCATGTAGATCCCAACGTGTTCAGTACCTTAATTAATTTGGATCATTTGTACTTGCGAGCCAACTTTATACCTTTGCTGCCCGTAACATTGCTCGATAAATGTCAAAAATTAAGCTCCTTATCGCTGGACAATAATGAAATACAGGACCTAGAAATTGGCATGTTCCGCAAACTGGAATTCCTTAGGGAAGTGCGATTACATAATAATCGCATACGGCGCATACGTAAGGGAGTTTTTGAGCCCTTGCCTGCCCTGCAAGAGTTGCATGTACAGAAAAATAATATTGAGGACATAGAGCCAGCTGCTTTCGAAACCTTGACCAATTTACAGCATATTAACTTGCAAGACAATCAACTTACTGTATTAGAAGACATATTTCCAATAGAGTTTAATAATTCAACATTGCTCACCATACAACTGGGAACCAATTATTTACATAAAGTTCATCCGAAAACTTTTTCCGCTCAAATCAAAATGCAAATCATGTGGTTAAATGATAATCAACTGGTTCATATAGAAAAATCTCTACTGGCCGGTCAATACGATTTGACGCGTTTGTACTTGGATAGAAATCTAATACGGAACATCGATCGTGACACCTTTGCCAACGTAAAACAGTTAAAGTTTCTGGATTTGTCAAATAATCGTCTAAAGGAAATTCGGCGGGATTTTTTCTCGAATCTCGAAAATTTGGAAGAATTAAATTTGGCTAAGAATCACATAGCAGCCGTAGAAGGATATGCCTTTAATAAAATGAAAAGCCTGAAAGTTTTAGACCTTTCTCATAATCCCCTAGAACACATTACGAGTGATGTGCTTCTTGAAGAACTTTCATTGACTCATTTAAATTTGCGCAACACATCTTTGCGTAAAATCGAAGTGAACACATTCAAATCCTTACTCAATCTTAGTGAATTGGATTTGATGAGTAATTTTCTAAGTCCTGCAGACATACAAAAATTGGATGTAGCCAGCTTAAGGAGTCTTTATTTATCCAATAACAATTTTACTCATGTGGGAGGTTCTGCAGCCATTATGTCCAACATGTTTGACAACCTGCGTTCTTTGCAACATTTAACCCTGGACAATTGTAGTATCGACTCACTGCCCGAGCAATTATTTTCGAAGAACACGAATCTTGTAAAATTGAATTTATGCGATAATTATATAAATTCCTTGAATCGTAATCTCTTCCAAGGTTTGAATGTATTCAAAGAGTTGAGATTATGTCGCAATAATTTACTAGAATTTCCCCACATAGCTTTGTACAATCTCAGTACTTTGGAAATATTGGATTTGTCACGCAATCATTTTACTTCGGTTGACTTCTACAAATTGAGCGGTACGCTTAATTTAAGGCAATTGAATTTAAAAGATAATAAAATCACATCGCTAAGTGGATTTAATGCCGTCAACTTAACGCAATTGGACACAATGGATTTCAGTGGCAACCTCTTATTATCATTGCCCGCCAATTTTCTACGTCATTCCATTAATCTGCAAAGGGTGGATTTATCGAGTAATCGCTTTCTGCAAATACCCAGTTCAGCTCTGTCCGATATATCCATTCCCCGATTATCTTGGCTCAATCTTACAGGAAATCCCATCAATAAAATTTACACAGTCAAAGAGGAACGGTACCCCTACCTGAAGGAATTGTACATTTGCCAAACGAATCTCTCTATATTAACCTCTAAAGATTTTGAAGCATTTCAGGCTCTGCAACATTTGCATTTGGTTAATAATCGCATTACGCGTATATCACCCGGAGCTTTTAAAGACCTCACCAACCTTCTAACATTAGATATAAGTGTCAACGAATTGGAAATATTGCCCAAAGAGAGATTGCAAGGCTTGAAACTGTTGCGACTTTTAAATATCTCACATAACACTCTAAAAGACTTGGAGGAATTTAATACGGACTTGAGTCAATTACAAATATGCGATGTATCATTCAATCAATTAGATCGCATATCGCGCAAAACGTTCCGTAACCTGCACTCCCTCACCGAGTTATACCTGATAGGCAATCGCATGACAGTTTTATCAACAGAAGCGTTCCGTTACTTAAGGAAACTGATTGTGTTGGATTTAAGAAAGAACTATTTTGAATTGATTTCCATTGAAGCTTTACAACCACTGGAAACTAATATTAAAACTCTTAGGTTAGAGGGTAAGTTACATTTTAAACTATAGTACCAACTAAAGACTTTAAAAAGAAGAGGACAAATATTGCGATTTTTTAAAAATCCATATTTATGTTATTTTATGTATATCTTTATAGAAAATCCACTGCATTGCAGTTGTGATGCACAAAAGTTATGGGAATGGTTACGTGATCATCGTAAATGGTCTTCGTTATCAGTCATAGCTAGTTTAACATCCACTGCTGTATCCACTATGTCGTTGATGTCATCATCGCCGTCACTGTCATCATCATCATTATCATCATCAACAGCATCATTTGGCTCGTCATCGTCAACTTTAATAATGACATCGAGCGATAACATTAATTATCTAAGGTGCGAACATCCGGCCGAATTGCGCGGCAAGGTATTTGCCAAAATGGAACCACAACAATTCTGCGATGCACCATTAATACCGAAAATTGCCATACAGGACATACAACCGTATTCAGTGATTGTATCCTGGCAAAGTCGTGAGCATTTAGGATTAAACGGCTATGAAATTGTTTACCATGCCATAACAGATAGCGGTGCTGTTGGTTTTGGTAGCGCGAGTGGGAGTGCAATGACCGGCAATACCATAAATAGCGTTGTGACTGATATAGACGAGGTAAGTAGATTTCGGTCACAGTAATATAACCCATACCTGTGCGTATGTATGTATATGCTGTTGATGGACATCTATTTATTTAATATGACATTGCATTGTGTGTGTGTGTGTGTGTGTGTGTGTGTGTGTGTGTGCGTGTGTGTATGAATGGTATTCGCAAAATTACGGCAATAAAATTAACAATAATTACACATAAGGGACACAACAAACAATCTATTGTGTGTGTATTCGTACAATAATTGGTTTGACCCACCGCGGCTCTTTAGTTATTGTACAATATATGTTGTACAAGCAAGAAGAGATGATATTGACAGCATGTGTGCAGATGTGTTTTCGTTTCACTCTCACAGCCTTGTAATAATTTCCGAAGATAGCTTGATTATATTGCCGTTGACCGGCCCAACCATCCACTCGTGTAATTGAGTTACTTAAATTGCAACAAAAATTTATAACTTTGCCTGGGTTTATTGGAATGTCTGTTGGCCCTTTTGCGCTCTACTTAAGGCCGAATTAATTTAAATCTCTTATTGTCCTCATTCACCCGTGGATACATACTTACTCACAATCGCGTGCATAATCAATTGAACGTTACTGTGCGTTATCCATTGTTGTTTATTATTTGTGTGTGTTGTTACTGTTGTTTATAGATACGGGGCAAACGTTTGAACGGTTCAGCAAATTCAGCCAAACTGACAAGACTCATGGCGAATACGCGTTATCACATTTGTGTTATAGGCGCGGGTAATTGGCTTTCAGAAGCGGTGAACAATGCTTTACAGAGGATACACTTTAATGAGTCATTTCTGATGGGGCGTGAAGAGACAACTGTTATGATGTCATCGTCTATGCCAGCAGCAACCGCGTATTCAGCGTCATCATCTTCGGATATTGTATATCCTGTGTATCAGGAGGTCTACGGTGCAGGCATCACTTACGGTGAGCAGCACTCTATGCAGGCGCAGCCCCAACAACAGCAGGCACTTATTGAAAACACCATCAATGCCGACAATGCGTTACAAGAAGTTTTAAAAAATTCCCGCTTCTCCACATGCACGGATGTACAGACGTTGGACTCTACGCCCAGCCTGATGGCAGACGAAAATGGTTTGGCTAGCAATGGGTTTATACACTCCATACTTACTCGACGTTTAGGCTTGATTGTGGGCTGCTGCCTGGGTATTATTGTGTTTATTGTCATGATATCGGTGTTGAGTTATGTAAAGTTGAAAAAGCAACGCATCGAGAATGCAAAAAGACAAGCTGCCATGCCACCCGATTATATGACCTATCGTCATTTCTCCATACCAAACGAAGAGCTGTTGCGTTCCGGAACGGTAATGTCAAGTGTGCCAAGTGGTATCAGTGCTCACATCAGCGGCACCAGTCTAAGCATGAGCGCCAGCACCAACACAGCCACGGCTACAACACCCCTGGGCATACTAAAGGTTACAGAAAATCATGATGAAACAATTGAGAGTGCAGCTGTTGGTTGTGATAGTGCAACGGCTCTTATGCCCGTCGGTGGTTGCTCCAATTTATCCACCTCGACCACAATCACTTCATTAAATGCTACTGTTAGTGTGGCAGCGACAACGGCAAATAATCACAACCACCATGTACATCAGCATAATCATCACTATCCTCAGCAACAGCAACAGCAGCAGCAACAGCAACAGCAGCAACATCAGCATCATCAACAGCAACAGCACTCTCATCAAGGAAACGGTAATGTGGTGGGTTATGTGACTGCTGGTATAGTGCTTGGCACAAATCATATAACCAACGTTGCCTGTTAGTAGTTTGCGGTAAATTTTATAATTGTACATACATTCATGCGAACATATATATATAAACTGCTCAACATAGCTGTTCTTATTGCTCACTTATATATGGTGGCTGCAAGTACTCATCATCATCTCTACCCCCTAAGATTACAATTAAATAAATTTCATTTTAAGAAATTGTTCTATTACATTATTTCGGCCTCTTTTAAATGACGTTAGGTTAATTTTTAAAGGATGTACAATAAGATACTTTATATACCGGACAGTAGATGTACGTAATTGTAGATAAATAATAAATTTGTTTGATTGTTCACTTCTTTTATTTATTTATTAAGAGTTATTTTATGTTATATGTGTCATATGTCTTCCGTAAGCAATGACTAAGCAGTCTAATTTGCGTCCTCCAAGGCAAATAATAAGTTTGCCATTCCACAAATAACATCCGGAACAACCCGTCAGAGACCTCACAAAATATTCTTAATCAGCATTAAAATCTAAGTCGCTGTACACATGTCCGCCTCAGTTTGAGAATCTTGCGAAAGTATTTACGGTCGCAATAATTAATATATCGTGCTGAAGTTGAGTAAAGACAATCTGAATCTAAGCAAACCAATTTCTACGTATAATAACCAAATTGAATAACAACCACGCCCGCAATTAACAATAAACTCTCATGGCCAGAAAAATAAACTGCAGCATTTAAATTTAAAGTATTGTTCTATTGTATTTATATTAATTGTAACCATAGATGTGATGAAACGGGTCGGGTAAGGCAACGAGATTGCCTACAATTTATAAAAATTACTTATTTTGATGCAAAATTTGATTTCAACTTTTTTCGTGAAGTACAGAACATGTAACGCACATTTTATTGGTCGTTAAAAGTCATGCCTACAAATTACGTATAGATGTGAAGACTTGGCCTAAGCCAAGAGGAAAAGTCTATAACAACATGATAAAATGATTGAGGGAATATTATGGAATAAAGTAGGCGTGTTTATGGGATAATAAAAATGATTAGACTTCACTTGATCACTTGATCACGCCTATAACACTTTTGAACTAATGTGTCTCTGATACTATGTTCGAATCGTTAGCTATTAAATAATTTCAGTTTTGTTCTGGGGAGGAGCAGGCCGCACGTTCTCCATTTATGAACTATATAGCAAGGCAATTGGTCGATTTCTCGAAAATTCGAACTCGGTCAGGTCACTTCTGATGCTTAAAATCGTACCCTATCTTCAAGTGTACCTTAAAATCTACTTGGTTTAAATTATCTTTTTTCACCAAATGTCATTTACAAGGTGTGCTTACTTATACAGAACTTCTCTAGTTCTGTATAGAATTCCCTTGGAACTCGATAAAAGCATGTTAGTAGGAACAATATGCAATATTTTTTGTTAATTTTTCCATTATTTCATCTGTATATACATAAATTTTTGTAGTATTACGCAGTAGGACAACAGACAAAGGCCACCATTAGGTTAGTGATTTCGTACATATATGAAAAAATTTGAAATTAAAAAAAATGAGCAATTTTGGTTCATATGAAATATTTGTAAATACCTTACACGCGAACATTGTTATTTAGATAATGGAAATAAAAAATTTCAAAAGGACACAATAGTAAAAAATCGCATACTACGACACGTATAAAGTAAGAACAGTTTTGGCATTTAAGAGTAAGTAACTTAATATTTAATGTAGGAAATATGTATACAATATGGCAACATTAAAACAGCGCGGTAATACAAACACTCTAATATAACATTTTCATGCTCCTCACAGTGCGACTAAATGAAAAATAATTGAAATTAAAAAGTAACCGATCGATAAAAATTAATTAGAATAAAAAATATTAAACGTCTTATATGATAAGTAAGATTTAATTAGATAAATTATTATATTAATGAACACACAAGAATATACATGGATAAGCTTTTCAATTAGTGACTCACATAGAATACGGACACTATGGTTTTTAGAAAATGAGCAAACACATCTAAACGTAACAGATGTTCACTTAATTGAGGGACATTAACAATAAGTTAAAACTTGCATAAGTAAAGTAATTATAAAAACCTTACGAGTTTCATTTGTTAAACGAATTGTATTAATTTATTAATGATGCGATGGGAAGCTTTCATGGAAATTGGACAAAATGAAAAATTCAATTTTTATATACATTAAATATTTCACAGAGAGCATTGTGTTTGTTTTCGAAAATATTAATTAACAACTACAACAAGCAATGCTTAAAACCAAATCGCACACAATAAAACACCACCAGCCCTGCTGTTGCTAAAACATTGTTATTCAATATTGAAAATCTAAAAATTTGCAACGTTTTTTTTCTGCACTAATGAAACAATGATAAATAGAAATGAAGTATTTGTTGAATACCACACAAAAGCAACAATTGGTATTTGAAACCTTCTATTTAGTTATGAAAATTTTTGATTTGTTTGTTTGTACTTTTTGCTAAATGAAAGGCTGTCAGAGATGGGAAAAAAAAATTGAAAATCAAATAGTCGGTTCCCAAGCCCCGCATCGACTGTGGTCCCACAATTTTTACTGTAATTATTTAAAAACTTTTCTTTTAATTGTATCAATAAAGGGGAATTATTGCCATAAAAAAAGAAATTCGAAAAAAATGTTGGATGAAAGGTCCAATCGTATCCAAACTTAGTCCAGTTAATTATTAAGTTAATGAACAAGATTTCATAAAATTTTGTACATCTATTCAAAAGATGATTCTGAATTGATTTGTGCGCCTTCGTATAGCCGTTTAAGAGTTACAAACATTTGAACATACCTAACATACTACCCCTGGCAACCGGCGGTGCAGGATATAGGGACGAAAGAGAGGAAGGAAACTAAATGCAACACAAACATGAATAGAAATTCAAACACTGAAAAGACACACAACAGTAAAATATATAAAAATATGAATGAAAATGCGTATAGTATAAAATCGTAAAATCAACAAACGCAACAACACGTATAACAATAGCAATGAATGCCAACAAAATGTGTAGAGATTAAAAACAAAAACAAAAACAAAAACAAAGAGATTTTGTTTTTTCCGTATGAGCAACTAAACACACAAAAAACACACACACCCAATATATATACAATTATTCAACATAGCATTAAATACGAAAATAAATACATAAATATGGAATAAAAACGACAAATAAAAAATTTTAAATACGTTTCATGAGATAGAATAAATTAATTAACAACAAAAAGGCAACTATGGCAAAAGGTAACAGAAATTTGGTTCAGCAAAACCTAAGGTATCCATTTATGCGTTTTTGCGTAAAATGTAGGCGTGGCACGTGTGTAGTATGGGTTACAGGTATACAAAGATCGAATTCTTGGTGCAGCCATGATTCTGCTTATTTTCGATACATCAATGTTTGTATGTAAATTTCAACTTTTTAATTTTATTCATCTAGTCTTAAGAAATGTTGCTTAATTGTGGGCGTTTGACAGTTCGCTGTTGTCTGTGCTAAATGTTATTCTAATAGCTCAATCCTTGCGGCTGATGTACCCTCAAATACTATGAGACGCTCAAACTTTTGTGTACCAACTGGCACAATCGCACGTACTCACATATAACACGAACACTAACACCATTAAATAGAATGCATAAAAAAGAAAAAAGTGGGCGACATGGGTAGTCCGAGAGATTAGGAGAGAATGTTGTGTTGATGTATAAAAATGTATGAAATTAAAACAATTTAATAAAAGGCAACAAATAAAACGTAAAATAAAAACGAGATGTTTTCTATTTTATGAACAGTTACAAAGAAAAAATGTTACCAACATCAAATAAAAGGAATGAAAGCGAGTACAAAAGATAAAAAAAAAAAAAAACATTCCAAACCCTCCAGCATTTCGTTAAACATTACGAAAGAATTGCCCCGTGTATCATAAAAAGATGAGGAAAAGGTTCGAGGTTTAGCTTAAGTTCGAGGTCTGGCTTAAGGCGCCATTTTAATTTTCGTTATTTCGATTTTAATGTAAACACAGCGAGAGGTTTAACAAAAGGCATATCTCACTTAAATTTTCTTCAACTGTGGAATGTTGCAATTAAGCAGGAACTTGCGAACTGGTTGATGGCGGTGGTGGAGCAACAGCAGCAACACATATTTAAAGCAAACCTTACACACACACACACACACTAATTCACACGAGTGAGTGATGCATGTTAATGAATATTTCCTCTTGCGTTACACTTAATTCAGTTACTGTAACATTTCCACATACATATGTACATCAAATACGTGAGATGCGGTTCAACTAAATAACTAACTAGCTACATACGAAGACAACTTTCCGACTTGAAACATGTCGGCAGGCAACCAAAGGTACGTGCGTTGGATATGTGTGTGTGATTATGCCAACAGTAAATATTCTTAGGTTGACATCTCATAGATTAATTTGTTGTTGGTATAAGTTTTATTAAAGTTTCGTCGTGTTGCTCCAAAGGGAGTGTAGTTACTGTATTTTCTTAAGAAGCCCCTTTTTTCTTGTTTTTTTTTTCTAATTGTTTAGTATAATTAAAATTATGATAATTACAATATATGTGGCAATCTGAGCAAATTTGTAATTGAGGTATCCAGCTGAAACCTGGATCTTAAATATAGAAATTTCCGGAACAAACTTGTGAATTTTCACCCATTTAATTTTGAATAAATACATTGAAGAAAATAAATGATGCGACGGTCGGTGAAATGTGTGAACTCACAGTCTTCGAAGAAGGTTGGTGTTCGTTTAGCGGGAGCCCCTGTGACGAAAACAGCTGAATTGTTTAATGATTCAAGAGCGACAGTATTCACTGTAATGACAGCATACACAAAACATTATATAACATCATTAACGAAAAAGAATAGTGGGCGAAATTCAAAGTTAATCTCACTCACTTGAGTAATACTGTTTCGACAAAGTTAACATTCATGGAAGGGCTACGAGTGCGGAAAACTTCATGACAGGTGTTCATAATATTTTGTCCATCCCTTGCACCTAATAGTCTGGTCTGGTTTTTAAGATTTTAATGCAAAGGTTCCTAACGTTAAACAAAATCAGGTGTGTGTTTAAAAATTCTTCGAGAATACAAAGAATTTCTGATTTTGCAAACTGAAGAAAACTTGAATATTTCATAGTGTTGTTCTTGGTCTTCTCTGTCTTAGTAATAAAACTTTTTGTTCGTTTTCTCAATCTTTACTGTAAACGTAAAAGGTTATAAATTTTACAAACATTTGGAAACAATCAACCTTCAACCCGAGATTATGTATATTGTGGTGGAGAAATTCTGGGTTTCCTTTAAGCTAAATATAGATATTTATAGTTGTGTTTGCTTTTGTTTATTTATAAATTTTAAATGTTGTCCTTCCCCTGCCATGCTGGCATTTTTTATTTTATTTAAATTGTACATGTATATATATTATTGTATTTTGTAGAATAATTAAGTTCGTTGTATGCGCCAACAACGACAGAAACTCAATGAAAAAGGAAAAATATGAAAAGGCGCATAAAGTAGTGAAAGGAAAAGAAAACAATGCAATGTAATTAAAAAAATCGTTGAATGCATTTGGTGTACTCGGCCCAAGTATACAAAAAATTTTGCGCATTTATTATTCGTACATACATATATTTAACAATTCATAATGAACGCATGCTGCACCCTTTGCTGTTACTTTAATATTTCGACTTTTTTTACGGTAATAACTCAATATTCTCAAATACTCGCGAGTATGTTCGGATTGAATCGCAACAACAACTTATAAAGTTGTTACATAATGCGTTCCCAGTATTTTTATTACCATTGCAATGCCGCAGAATAGACCGGTACGGGTATGTAGCTACCAAAGATGGATTTGGGTTAATTTTAAATAGGAATAAATTCAATTTACAACACACACATCTCTTAACACAATATCCCACATAGCTTAAAATGAAATTGGGAATACAAGCACACTGGAGAGATTGCCATGTAACCTGTAATAAATGGATTTTTATTTATGCGCTTTTCACCATCCCCCACCTTTATCTTTCATTTCAATTGTACAATTCTTCTGTAAAATATTCTTTTATTGCGTTTATCCTATAAAGCACTCAACCGTACATTGTGGCACTAGGAATAATACTTAGCTGTAAATAGTTTTATGTCTTGTAATCAATATGAGCTTACAACAGACTTTAGCATCGTTATGAGATCTTCGTCTGACGACAACTTGCTATTGAAGCGGCTTATTATCTAAATGACGCTAATGGATGACATCTTTTTATTCCAAGAAACGAAAAAAGTACTTGTTCAAATAAGTAGGAAAAAATGAAGGAAAAAAGCTAAACTTGATTTAGGCGAAATCCTAAATACTTCTCACTTTTATATATAAACAGTGGGCGTGGCAAATAGTTGATTACGCCCTGTAACGATGTAAGCAGTACGTTTGTGAAAATTGTGGGCGAGTCCGTTATTCGACCATGCAACTTCATAGGTAAATATTTGTAACTGTGAAATATTTTTGTCACTTTGCTGATTTTATTCAACTTGGAGGTAAACCTACGTACAGGTACTATATAGAAATATTTGTGCAAAATTTCACCTCGATATCTCAAAATGTGCGACCGTGTGAGTGCCAAAACCAGACAGATACATACATACGTATTCATCGGATCGGTTCAATTTGTGATACTGATCAAGAACATAAACTTCCATGTGGGTGTTGCAAATGTAAGAGCAAACTAAAGATAGCGTCTTCTTTAAGATGAAAAATAAGAATATTTTTTTTAAATATTAAAGACAAAGTGATGACTATAACGTCTAAAACGTAATAACTTTTAAAAAATGCCTTCATTCCGTTAGAAAAACTTTAAAATATATCCAAGACTATATATTTATTGCAGTAATATCGGTTTAAATATTTATTTGATTTAATTTATGTTTTATACTCTCTACTTGGAAATCACTTTGATTTCAATAACTTTTGTGTCATTGGCTGATGAAATATTAAGACTACGAAACCATATAATAGATAAGGAAGGAAACCTTTAAATCCCACTAATTAGCATATTACACAAAGAAAAACTTAAAGACAACCCAAATTTCTTTACAAAGTATATAACAAGTAGAAACATTTTCATTTATTAATTATACCCTCCGTGTAAGACGGGGAATATACTAAAAGTGTCATTTCGTTTGCAACACTCCGAAGGAGGCATTAGGTACCTTCCTCCTATTTTAGCAGATGAAGTATATACCTATGTCATACAACTTGATCAGCATTAAAAAATGGGTTGACATATACATGTATGTCCGGGGGCATGTCTGTTTATGACATTCTCACGAGCGTACACTTTGTAGAGATACTTGTAGTTTCTGCACACAGTGCGCCTATTACAATGGGAAAAATCGGTCAATAGGCACGCCCTCAATCAACAAAAATAAATTTAAGTTAAATGTTTTTATTTTAGTTTACCTTTTTTTTAGTTATAAATAATTATTCTTTTTTCAGCTCGAGGTAAATTTCTCAATTAAACAAAAATCTTTTCATTTTATTGTAAGGAAACCAAAATTTCGCTTTATTTTTAAAGAATCATCAGGGTTTACATGTATATACGTTTTTAAATTTAAAATTATATTAAATTTTTAAATTAAATGAAAAAATAAATTTATTTGCCACAAAAGTTTGGCTATAAAATTGAAATTCGGAACGCCTATCTATAAATATTCCCTTTATGGGTGGGCCAAAAGTGGGCGAGTGGTGGGTCTCAAAACATACTCGCAAAAATCTATATCTCTACCACAAAAGTTTAGCCATGGACTTGAAATTAGGTACGCTTATCTACAATTTTTCCATCCAGCGATGCACCAAAAACAGGCAGGGCCAGATAATAAATACACCCATAGTTGAAAAAAAACAATACTCAGCGGAAAACTCGACTTGCCAACTGATTTGTAATGTGTACTCTATTTGGCCTTAACCAAATTTAGTTTTCTTAATTGTTTTACTTCATTTAAAGCAGCGTTGATGATTTTATTTCGTTTGAAATTAAAAGAAAAATTTAGCTTATAAAACGATCGAGCTCAACCTCTTGTAACAGTTGTATTGGCTTTTAAATCCCGTCACATTTATTCCAAAATTTTATATAAATTCATGCTTTATTCTTTTTTTTTGGATAAAAGGTGGAAAAAGTTACACTTTAGCACAAGCGATTGTATGTAAATAACAAAAAACACAATGTTAAAATAATGTTGCCCGCAAACAAACATATGCGACCACACTCATACGCACAACATGGACAATATGCCTGCACACCAAATGCATACATATGTGTATGTCCTCCGAAAATGGTTAAAACAATATGACCGAGTTTTGAGTGTGTAGAGCATAGCTGTGACACCGTCATACATGAAATGGCGCTGTTAACTTTATTTATATCCATTCACTCTTGTAATCACACCGTTTTCTTTTTTCTCATTTTTTTGTATTCATGTGTGTGTACAAAACATGTGTTTGCTTATAGGGATTATTACGAGTGTGTTTTAAAAACATATGTATTTTTTCAAGTGGTGTTGTTATAAAACATGCCACAAAATTTTCAAAATTCATACTCAAAAATACTTTTGCAATGTTTTGTTTTGCCTGTTTTAAATATTACACTTAACAAGTAAAAACGCTAAATTGGCTTCAGGCCAACACTGCTTATACCCTCCACTTTCATATATAAACAGTGGGCGTGGCAAGTAGCTGATTACGCGCTGTCACAGGGTAAGTAATACGTATCAACTTAAGTACATGCCAGACTCTACGCAATGGTTTTTTGTATATTGTGGGTGTGTCCGCTATGCGATCCCACCAATATTTCGTATATCGATAGATTGCCGAATTATAAATATTGGTAACTTTTTTTAGCACTTGGGCGTTTTTGCCCAATTTAAGCACGTGTGCGGACATACTTGTAGAAATATTCACCTCGATGTATCAACAATTAACACTAAGAGTTCTAACAACAGACGCACGAGAGGACACACACACGAATGTCAATATCGACTCAGTTTTTGATGCTGATTGAGTATATAAATAGTGTATAGAGTCTACAAACAAATAACAACAAACGTACTATGCACTCATCACTAAGGTGGAGGGTGTAAAAATCCTTTCTTGGTCAAGAAAAATTAAAAGAGCCAACAGTTTGATTAGATACTAGAACTACATGTAATTTGTTGTTCAAGCTTCTCTTCGTTAAAAATTTCATACAATACTTTTCTTAATAAAAAGGATCTTTTGAGGCGTCTTCGACTCTTGCCAAGAAAACAAATAATTACATTATATACGTATTATGCACAGGGAGGATTCACCACTTTTGAAAGTAAGAATAAAATCATCAAAAACCTGGCAAGAAGGCATTCAAGAAAACATTTTATTTGTAGTTTTTTAACAACCACATAAAAAGAACAAAAGCAAACCCATAACATGGCAACAGAACCCAGAAATACAATAAAGCAATGTTTTATACAATACACACAACTTTAATGAAATGAGACGAAATGTACACTCGTACGGACAGTGTACTCGGGCTGGCGAGAAAAGCAAATAAAGGTAGCAGGTGTAAGAAAGTCTTAGACAACATGTTCTTCCTGCACAAAGGCTTTAGAAATTCTTTGTAATAGAGGCAATTTCATGTGCATAAATTAAATTTTAATCATTTCGTTCATGTGGTTCTTGCACACATTGGGATACCACTGCTATACTAAATAATTGCTTATATATGTCATTTAAAATGTACAAACATTTTAAAAATTTCTGTAACATCTCTTATATGTACGAGTACTTGTACCTTCCCTATAAAATGGGGCGTATACTAAGTTTCTTCAAAATATTAAAGGTTGACTTGGATCACTTTAACGTTTTCATCACTTTAGGGAATTAAAACAATAGTCTTTTAACAACTTTGTAGGGTCACTGATGGTCCTTTCTACGTGTTACAAGCCCTTTGATAAAGTGAGACTGCACCTAAACAATAGTCAAATATTGTTAAAAATAAAACATTCTTTTCTCAAATAATAATGAAAACCTTCTTAATAATCATTGATTTGTATCCAGAAATGTTTTTCCTGTCTTGGGTACAAAATTTTTCTCCTCCAACAAGTCAATGAAAATGACTCGCTGACTGTGTGTATAAGTTCTTGTATTAAAAGTAATTATTAAACAGGAAACTCTCAGCAATATCCGTTTTTAGAGCAAAACTTTACATTTCCTCTAAGTTTTTTTACATCTTCTTCTTTAAACTCTCGTAAGATTCATTCAAAAATGGCATCTGTGCGAAAACTAATTCAATTTGTTTATATTTATGTCACCGTTTCATCCGGCATATATCTTTTAGTTTTAGTTTTAGTTTTAGTTTTATAATACATATATGTATATAAATATATATCGTATATACTTGGCATGTAGAGATACTTTATGTGCTTAAACATAAATATATTGATCAATAGTGTATTTAAGTACTTTAACATTCAATTAATATGACAAGTTACGCGATTAGTTAATTAGTTGTTCTGCAGTTGCTAACAATAACATACATACATACAATAGTATTTGTGCTTTTCATTTGAATGTTTAACTCATAAAAATGATTTGTATAATCTTTGGCCAAACTATGTATCTTAGGTATTATTTTGCCGAAACCTTTAGACCGATTAAAATCTTTTTGCTTTCAACACCATTAATGGTTTGTACATAATTTTCGATCATGGAAGCATCCACGTTAAAAACTCTTCTACCACATAGGTACAAATCCATGTTCCTTTAGCGTGTTGCAGAGGGGGAAAGGAGGAAAGTATTAAAAAAACGCTGGTAAACCTATTCATGTACTTAAAAATAATGTGTATGGTGTACAAATACACTGGACATCGAAAGTGAGTCTATGTGGAACAAATTCAAGCCGAAATAGCAAATGAAATAAAACTTCATTTGACTTATGTATATATTGTAAAAAAAAGTAGGCGGTACGCTCTCTAATAGCTTGAACATAAGATATTAACTCACGTGTCGGATTTATTGCCACATAAAATATTGTGTGGTTACGATGAGTTCTGTTTCACAAACCCTCCAATTTTGGCACGTCAAGGCTCGTTCAACAATGGACTCCTCCAATACCTAGAAGGATGACATCTTTATGCGCTACAAATTGAGCTTGTACGTATGTCCGTGTGCCTGTTCGTCTGCGTTAGAATAGTCAGGGTCTTAAAAAAAATAAATATTTTGAACTGAAATTTGATATTTCTTGGTCAGTGTGGTCAGTGCGTTCACTTTCAGAGATCACTGTTTAGAGTCATATATGTGTATACATGTGATAGTTATACTAGTTGCAATATAATGAATTAAAGAAAGAAATTTGCCACAAGTTGTTCCTGTACGCTGACCAAGCAACCCTCTTCAGTTTGGGTAGACTTAAAAAAAAAAATTGCAATCCTTTCGTTCAACTAAACCAACACACTGACCAGTCTGACCATCCAACCAAACAGTCAACTGAACTTATATTCCCTATGACAATGTATTCAACTGCACACACATACACAATGATCTACATCTAAACCCAAAAACCTATTCAACACCAACAGCAACAATAATAATAATAACAATAGTATTAGCAACAGGGATACTAGTACCAACAACAACAGTAACCACCAGCAAGTTAGTCATCAACAGATTAGGCTAAAAGTACTTTGTTACTGACCGCTCATTCATTCATTTGCCTTCTCTTTAACCCTTACGTTGTCAAGTCAGGTTATGGTTGAAGCGAATAGAAGAAGACGCTGGCTGTGAGGTAGGGTAAAGAGTATGATTTCAAAATTAACACAAGGGTCAACGAGTTTTTTCTGGTACCGACTCGGTAGTCGGTACTTGCATTAGCACTAGCTCTGCGGTCTCTCTGGTCTGGGCATAAGAGTGCTTTTACTTCCTCTCATTTCTATTGGTATGTCCTTGTAACGTTATACGTAGTACTTTCGGTTAGTACAAGATGGATTTTTTATACAGGTTAAAGTGTAATGCGAGTATATTGGTATTGGTGTTATTGTTGCCGGCATAGTGTATATATACGTACACTGCATAATGGTGTACGAGTATGTGTGTATAAAGTGTACGGAAATTGAGTTGAGCAATTTGTTAAGGTCACTTTAATATATTATTTGTTGGAGGTTTTTGTTTTTAAAGTCTTTTTATTATTTTTTGTACAATTTTTATTAAATATTTTGGGCATTTGGTGAATATTTTTATATACCCACCATCATATGTAGATGCGGAGGCCTCACAAAGTGTACATATTGTGAATCAGCATCGAATACTGAGTAGATGTATTCATATCTGTCAGTTCGTCTGTCCGAGTACGTGTGTGCTCAGTGGTAATCACTTTTCTGATCGTGAGTTATTGATTCCAAGTGTGGCAGAAGTGTTGGTAGTTTTCATAAGCAGGTTGGTATTGAAATTGGACCTAATCGATCAAGCGACACGCCCACAATGCAAAACTGAAAAAGGAGCATTTCTTCAAGTTTATTTTCCATATTACTTGTAAAGGCTCAAAAGGTATACGTATTGACGTTGGGTGGACCGCAGCCAAATTCAGTTTTTTTCCTTGTTAGTGTTGTTGTTAATAAATAAATGAAAATTTGTTTACCCGTTATATTATTAATCTTGTATATTTTTTAAGACATATGAACCGGTTTCTGTATTCGTATAATCTGTGAAGGGTTTTTCTCCATCGCATTGAAGTGTGTGCTTTGTTTGCACAACTTTCAAACCTGTTTTTTAGCCATTTTTAATCAATTGCTTACTTTTAATCAATTTCAATTAAAATATTTTAATTTGCTCTTTCTGAACTAAGAGATGAGAAACGAAGAAAAATACCAACTTGTGTTTAAAAAGCACTTAAAATGTCTTGTTTTTAAGGAAAGCTTTTGTCCCAGTGATAAATTGTCCAAAACATGTTTCTTTTTATCACATAATCTGAAATGCTTGTTCATATGAACAGACATATGTACACACATACACTGACGTACACATTTAAGTACATGATATGTCAAAGACATAAGAGTCCCTTTAGGATTTTTGTATATTTTTTCCTAAAATAATTTTACTTATATACCTACAATATCAATGGATGGAAAGAAGAGAAGTGGATAGAAAGGATTTGCTATAATATGTCTAAAGTGACAAAACACACAGTGCACTATTGTTTGTTGTAGCATACAAAATATTAAAGTAACGCTTTGGACTTAAACACATAATAGTTACCAGAGACCGACTGAACATAAAATAAAAAATAAAATTATAAAATCTATCCACAATAATACCGTGAAAAAAATTATTTTTTACAAATAATCAGGCCCCAAACAGCATTTTTAACTAATTTTGGGGCGTAATTTCAGATCTGACCTAAATAACTATTATTTACAAATGACCTGCACTTATAACAACCGTTGTTTTTGAAGTAATCTACAACTACTACATTGTTAAAATAACCAACAAAAATTATCTCTAAAAATTGTTATTTTTGAATAACCTACAAGTTATTAATTAAATAACCTACAAAAATAATTCTAAATTATCCACAAAAAAAATATTGTTGTTGTTATTTTTGTTATTTTTAAAATAACCCAAAAATATTCATTTTATAATTGACTTACATTGAATAATTGAAAGATGCCAAAATGACCAAAGCTTAATTACCCTCAACCTTTTATAATTCTCTATATTTCCAAAAATAGGCGTGATTGAATAACGCAAACACCTATAATTAAAAAAAAAAAAAACACTATTTGCGTCAGTACATGAAATAGTCATATACATAAATATGGCAATAGGAACTTATTTTTTAGAGGATTTCAGCTTCGGTCTTAACCGAACTTCTCTATCTTGTTTTATTTTATTATTAATTTATATATTTTTTTAAAAAGAAAAATACAAAAAATACAAAACAAACACAATTTTTCTTATAAGCATGAATGTCTTACACTGAAAATGTACTTAATATTTATGGTAAAAAAGAAGGATAATCCATGTAACATATATTTACTTGCCACGCCTACTCGCTTATTTTATTATGGAGTTAAAGTTCTTTATTTAATTTTGTCTCTTATATTATTATGGATATCAAGTTTTTACACATACATGTACATATACACGTTTTTTTATATGTACACACATACAAGTACATACGAAAGTTGAAGCTTATCGAAAATACTTTCAACTTTACAAATACTCTTTATTTATATACCAATGCACATTTTTGTACTTGAATAGTTTTGTTTTTCTTTCCACACCATTCTCTCAAGATATACTAAATTTGTTTTTTTCCCGTCGTAGGGGCCTACACTTAACTAGCGTAAAATATGAAATTGATTCGCATATCCAGCTATTGTTGGCATATGCAATGTGGCCCAAGTACGTTTAGTGTGTTCAACTAATAAATGGTTTTGATAATAAATAAAATCGGTGAAGTGTTTTCATAATTTGATTTAAGCCTTATATTTATGACCTTATATCCCAGTTATACGGTTAGATAAAGGAAGAGGGCACATACCACACATAGCTTTAAAGAAAGTTCTGCCCTTATACACTCATGGAGTATTTTGTGTATAAACATTTCGAAGTGTTTCTATGCAACAAAGGGACGATAAATTCTAGATTTGCAAGGAAACACATATTGCAAAAAATCAGGGACAAATCACACTTTCAATGGAGTTTTAAGAGCGAAGAAAAATATTTGTGTTTTTTTTTTTAGAAATATGCACTTAAGTGACTAGATGGTTAACGTATTTATATGCGAGTTAAACTGCTCAGTAGGACTTCTCTTTGACAGCGTATGAATTTTAAGCTACAATTTATAGCTTTAGAGATTCTAGGTATCTGTTGCATATTGAATTCAATTCCAACCCGCACAGGCCTGCCCATGACAATCTCTACCAAACTCAAGCGGTTACATTAATAAGACACTGCTTTCATTGCAATTAAATGAACAGAGCAAGCAAATACCAACACTATGGTATCTCTCGCATTATCTCTCTCTCTCTCTCTCTGCCTCTCTCTTTCATTCACTTTTGTTCTTTAAACGCAAACACACAATCGACTCTTAAGTATGGTTAGCACACATTTCCCGTTGTGTGAATTGCAAACGATTTCCGTCAAGAGAGAGGAAACCTCAAATATAGGTTCATTGAAATAATGTGCCCCACAAAGTTGGTTCGTCGGTTTGGTTTTCTATTGCACACACATATACGATGACAATGCATGTACAATGAAACTTAATGCGGTTGCACATGCCATCGCATACAGTCCGTATGCATTTATCTCCCTCTCTACGCGCGTATGCGTATATGTGCGTGTGTGCATTCTACGTTAGCAATGCAAATTACGAATCATTTCAAATATTAATAATTTGGTTATAAAAATGCTTTTTAGTCACTGGAGTAGAAAAATCGTAATAATTAATTTTTCTTCAGAGATCAAATATCAATGTTGCTTAGAAGTAAGTGTGATGCTTAGGAGTTACAAACATTTGTACAAATATGTACTTGCTCCGCTTTATAGTGTAAGAAATCCGCCCATCCATATATATTCCTTCTTATGATCCCACAAGTCGCAATTTTTGATATTTATTAATGAAACGGGCCCAAGTAGCATAAATCTTACAACTAAGTAGTGAGGGTGTGGGGTTAAATGGTCGGGTACAACCGACTACAACATTTCAACTTATTTCATGCAAAAACCATTTTTTAGAATTTGTAAAGTATCAAAATTAAAATAAAAATACGTAAAACAAATTTATAAATTATAAAATTTTTTATGTTTTCACACTTCCTGCACAAAAAAAAATTTTCTCCAGATGTCTCAATAACAATAATAAATGCCTCGTATGAAAAGTGAGATTTTACAGTGTGTCTGCGTTCACGTCATCATCGTCTAGAATTTTGAGGGGTTATTAGTTTTTTCTTTAAAATTTTGTGCCATATGTCACTTGTTTACGGCAAGCAACAGAGAAAATTTAAAAGCATGTAATATTGGGTAATTGTAATTCTATTCGCTTGTCTACATCGCACACGCACACACACACGGACACTATATTGATATCCATATGTAGGTACAGTACGCTGAGATGAAGTTTGATTTCAACTCTAGCTGGGTAAACATTTAACCAAGTTAATGGTGTACGCTCTGTTCTCGTTAGCATAAACTAAGAAGAGGAAGAGAGGAAACAACATGGAGTCACTTTCATAAACGCAATAACCAACGGTAACTTGCAGCTTTATATAGCATTCGTAGTATAAATATACTTTTAACTAACTACATGCACAAGAGAGACAAAGGGAAATACATGGTAAGAAGAAGCTTAAAAGAAATTTACTATTAGTGGAATGTATTACATTACAAAATGCCACATATAACAACAACACCAAGTAACAACAAACAACAAATATACACAACTACTAACGGTAAAATTGAAAATGCTAAAAATATTTAAATGAGCCAACAACAGGCAAATATAAAGACAGATAGACAGGAAGACAGCCAGATAGACGTTGACTATAAAAATGCTTAAGTCTTTTGTGGGTAATAGTATACAATTCGCAAGCATCCTTATATACACTGTTGTTCATTTTCACTATTTTATGATAACAGGATGTCTTTGAATGTTGTTGGAATAAAACAATCGATGCGTATTCTACAATATTATGTGCGCTTCTGTAGCTGTCTGCCACCTACAATGCACAAATATTGACTTTTTGCGTTCCTTGCAATCTCCCTGGCACACAATATAATGCTTACGAACGCATCAAAACACTAACACTACAAATGTCAAATATTTAGCAATTTATTGCAAAATTAGGAAATATAAGCGCTAATAATATTGTGCACGTATCTACGTGATCTACTTAGTGATATTGTGATGTCAGTAAACCGATTTTTAATGTCGATTCAAACTGCAGCGTCAGTATACACTTCTTTCAGTGACTTATAAATTCTAATATTTTATGCAAAAGTGGAATTAGGCTATATACTCCTGTGAACCTCCGATTGTATATTTCTAATTCAAAGGGCACTGAAACGTCCCGTCATTTTAGAATTTAAAGACTTGTTTTAAAAGTGGCCCATTTTCCAAAAAATTATAATGGTCACATTTCTCCTTAAATTGCGAAGTATTTGTTAAGAGCGGACTTAAGTTATTTTAATTAATCCACCAATTCCATCCATTTGCAACGCCCAGAAGGAGGCTTTATATACCTTACAAAGTGAATCCGTTTTTGATCAGCATTGAAATCTGAATCAACCCAGGCATGTCCGTCCGAATTTATGTATGTTATTGGAATAGTTACGGTTGTAGGCGAAATCGATCAAGTGTCACACGCACAAACACCAGAAACATATATCCTAAAAGCAATAAAGGGATTTTTTTGAATAAATTTTGAATCGTACGTATATGCGGCCTTAGCGAAGCAGTAAAAAGTGTTATGACTTTCGTTGAAATTTCACTTACTTTTAGATGTCACCTGAAAAACGCTGTTGATAATGATGACGACCACGATTGTTGTACCTTCAACTCCGCGTTGCAGTGTCACTTGCACGCACAGCAGTTTTTTCATTTTTAGCTGATGTCGGCAACTTGTAGCAATTGTACGTGTACTATGGTGTCGCATACACATATGCATTTTGCCAATACATGCACAATTAAAGTACTCATCGTCTTGGCGTTACTGCTACATAAGTATTTTTATTTGCACACTTAACAAGATGTGTGCTGGTTACTACCAGGGCCACAATATAATACTTTTGCGGTAGAACTCTGCACTTAACTCTTTGGTCTCTTTGCCACTTATTATATGATACCGCCACCATTGACACTTTTGAGATTTAGAAACAAAACTTACATTAACGCCACCTTGCTAGAAAACGAAAGATTCACTCTGCAGATTACAGATTCATTTACGTTTAGTTAAAATATTTGTGGTTAAATAAATTTAAAGTTCTCAGCTCTTTAGGACCACTACTCTTTTTGTGGTGTCGTTTTATTTTTTGGCATTTAGTTTTCATTTATTTTCTTACTTCTTTCTAAACTTAACTTTCTTGCTTTAGTTCCTAATTCTCTTGGGATGGAATTTATGTTTTTGTTTTCCTATGTGTATGTGGTTCACCGCTAAATGTTGCAAATTAATTAAAATGTGTGCACGTCGTGCATTATAAATAATCTTAGTCATTACTTCTTATTTGCTGCAAGTTGAAAGACAAATGAACATTCCTGTACCTCCTCAACAGCACAATGCCAGTAAAAATATCATGTGTTTAAAATACAACGGTTGGAGGGGGTATGAACCTCTACAACTTTCGCTCACTAATGTTGGTTACGGAAGGAAGAATCATTTGAAAAATTACATATATTACATATGGTCAAGGTCCAGAGCACATTCATCATTTTCGATAACAGGTATTCTAATCGAGTAAAAAAAAATAAATTTTGTTTAGGTTAAATCTTAAATACACTCCACAAGTGAAACCTTACAACAAACATTGGGCGTAGCAAGTATATAATTACGCCCTCTAATAGTACGTATCAACTGACAATTCGAGTTTTACGTTGAGTACGAGTTTTTGTAGATTGTGGGCGCATATATTACGCAACCCTGCCCATTTTAGATACATCGGTGAAAGTAATAACTTTAAATATGTGTAAATATGTCTACATTTAACAGGCAACCGCTCTAAAGTGACCAATTTTCCTACTCTAAATGACGACTTCACAACAAGAGTGCGACGAATAATTTAACATTAAAACAAATCCAATATAGGGACCGCGCGCAAATCTCACATTACTTACACTCTTTACAATACATTCAAAACGGATATTAAATGAAAGGGCTGGACAAATTAAAAAGGTATGTCGGACGTTTTCATCGCTCTTACTTGATGTAACAATTATTCAAAACATTTAGGGTAAATATTAATAACGTTTGATTGAAATGTTTTCTATATTGAAAATTCAAGGTTCCCTCACGTGGGACGGTATATTTCGTACCAATAAATGTAATTATTACGAACGGTAAAAAATTTAACAAAATGAAAATTTTGTAAATATTTTTTTAGTCAATCGGAATTGCAACTGAATTTATTGATCGCCCATAGATTAGGTAGCATTTTACTTGTTTTGCAATACCCTTAATTAATATATATCCCAGTTTCTCCCTAAGAAACACGTTTCTTGTGCATTCGTTTGTTGTAAAAAAATTAAAATAAAATCAAAACCAAAAAAAAAAGAAAACGTAATGTATAAGAGAGAGCTTCATCTAAAATTACCGAAAAATATATAAAAGAGTAAAACTTTTATGGTATTGTAAGGATGAAAAGCAAAAGCAGAAACTAGCCAAGTGAAGCGCTCCTAAAGTTTCTTTATTTACACTGCCAAGCGTGTTTTATGCGGCGAAACAAATGTCTGCACTTTGCCTTTGCCACGAATTAATTGCAATACTTGATTATAGTAAAAAGTTTGCCATTTATCAGGGAGTTCATGGCATTGCATTCTCAGCAAGCGGTTGCTGCTGTGTTGTTACCATTGATGCAGCCGCCATTCAACTAATTCACTGGCTCAGCTAAAATGGTTACAAATGTTTGTAGCAGTAGTAGTCCTGGTATTAGAGCAAACGTCATTTAAGAAGAAGAAGTTGATTAAGAAGGTGGTTAACCATTTAAACCTCTTCTTGCCCACTAAAAGCTTTGGTTTTACACAATATATATGTCGACTAAGTAAGTAAGGCAAGTTTTGTGTGTTAATAGAAATTCGGTGGTAAATCTCTTTTGCTAAGTGTAAAGGAAGAAATAATTGTATGCCGTATTCTTCCATTCTTACTTAAAATACTCATTTATGTCGTCGTTACACACAAATTACGGCTTCTCCTTTAAAGACAGGCAGCAGCTTGCACAATGAAATAAAATATGTTATAAATATAATTGTCTCAGTCTTAAATGATTTCAAATAACTCCAAAAAAAAACCAAATAACTTCTATTGTTTTGTCCTCTGGATAACATGTGGGTACGCTAAGTTTGTTATTGCGTTCTCAACACCCAAATCTTGATCAACATGCAATTTTAAATCGTCCTAATCAAGTTAAGGCTTACATATCGAAAACTTATTTTTTCTTTTTCATGCCTTGTTTTTAATGCATAAAACGCGATTAAATAAAGTAAAATACAATGAAGTGTAATTTTTGAAGAAATTCTTTATTTTTAGAGAGAGAAAAAACAAACAGAAAAAAGGGCAATAAAGCCAAGTTTTTTTCTTTTCTCTCTCCTTAATTGTTATAGTGTACAATGCGTTGCTTGTGCATGCATGTACACCAAGGCTTATTTGAGATTTTATTTGAGTCCAACCCTAACACACACATTCGTTCGCATTTATAATTGGGAAAAATAAATGAACGACTCCAACAAACACATGCACATGAAGGCATTTGACTTTATTTGTTGATGTTACATCAGATAGTAGCATCTTGTTATTTTGTGTACAAATCCTTGAACACGAGAATTTTTCTGAAGCAATGCTTTTGACTTTTTTCATACCCATCTCTTTGAGGCAGGCAGTGCATTCACTTTAACTCTAAATCGATTTCGGCTTGTCTGCCTTGTGATGAACGACATACCTGCAGTTGCAAATTTTAAGTTAATATCTGGAATTTTTGACCAAAGTATTGATAATACAGACAGACAAACAAAGAAAAATTGGTTGAGAGACACACCCCACAGTACACTCAAAGGTAAGATTTGATTTGGCTTTCCAAAAATGTGGCAGGAAGGACTACAATGTATTTTCGAATAGTGGTCCCTATTCCATCTCTCCCTAAACCATCTCTCGTCAAAAAGATAAAAATATATATAATATATATTATATCGTATAAACGACATATAGGTTTTCCAAAAATCCAAGGGAAAACCAAGT
The DNA here is from genome assembly GCA_963978525.1 of Ornithomya fringillina. Taxonomy (NCBI): domain Eukaryota; kingdom Metazoa; phylum Arthropoda; class Insecta; order Diptera; family Hippoboscidae; genus Ornithomya; species Ornithomya fringillina. The sequence goes on from OZ021693.1 coordinate 13,721,041, forward strand.
AAGAAAACTAAAGTTTTAACATCTTCCGCATCTACGAAATGTATTAGTTTGTATAATAGGTATTAGCTTACAAGTCGAGTTTTACGCTTTATATCTGACAATATGTTGCACGTCAATGAATGGGATAAACTTAGTATTTATGCCAAATTTCAACTTCATAGCTTGTGGCAGATACGTAGACTTTCGTGTATTGTGGACGTGGCTCTTGGCTGACGTTTTTCCAATTTGAACAACACTCTGCGTAGAGAATTAGAAGTGTCTGCACAAAAATTTAGCTCAATGTCTCAAAATTTACGATCCCTAGAGTGCTAACAACATGTTCGGATCAACTCAGTTTTCCATGCTGATCAAGAATAAAAATACATATTATATATATGTATATATAAATCTTTACTAGTTTATTAAATGCAACATATTGTATGTACAAAGTGTTCAGTAATGGACGGTTTATTACTAGCTCTACGCTTAAAAAATCGTCTCTCCATCTCATTTCATATTCATTTTATCATTTAATTATTTAATATTCTTAATGTTTTAATATAAATGAAAATACATGCGTTTGTGTACTTAATGGGTGAATAATTGCCACCGGAATTATAAGCACGATTTTTCGCTAAATTAATGTTGACACTTTCAGAGGCAGCGGCCACACGCACATAATTCTTATATAAGAACGATTAATATCCATTATAAAATCCTTGTAATGCGTCCATTATTGAATCATTATCTAAATGTGTATGCACGATTACTTATCATATATGTATATAGGAATGACATGTGTGTTTGTGTGAATTTATGTAAATATATAGTTAAGTAAGTGAAAGCATAATCTTGCAGTGTTTAATTGTATTGTGTGTATGAAAGTCTATATAACCTTAAAATATCATTAACAGTTAATTAAGTAATCGTTTAATATTGTGCGCGCCCCAAACGCCTTCAACTGGAAGAGAAATGGGCATAAATGCATATATGTACAATTTGGAATGAGTGCCTGTGTGTGTGTGCATGTTTACACACCTAAGATGATTAAGATTTACACAAGGATAAGCAAATTTGCATATTTGTATGCAAGGGTATGCGTGAGTATTATGCGAGTGTTTGTATTGTATTATGCACGCTATCAGTTTTTGTTTTAACATATGATACGTACACACATCCACTTACCACGTGTTCCCATTTACGTGTAGTGTCGATGTCATTCTTGCCTAAACCCTGAGGCGAGATTAATGTTACGTGACATGCTGTAGATACTTAGTAGTCGGAGTAAATAGCACAGGATAGTTCAAGTGCAAACCACAATAAGCACTGATACCAAGGATACCCAAGCATTAAGGCATGAAATAAGCGCATAATTTACATAAATACTGTTATTACCACAACTGGCCTTAAACGCGACTGTATGGATGTATGTACGTGTCTAGATTTGATAAGAGTATACATGAAGTATCTTCCTTCTCCTTCTCTCACCTCACGTTTAGAATTTCATTACAAGAAAAAAAATTTAAGATGACCGATGAAATACATTTTTCATAATTTTACCAAATTTTCCGTTCCATTAAAATTTAATTGAAAATGAAATTTTATCAATTAATCGCAATCAAACCAAAACACTTGTGCGCACACACACTAATGTACAATTTCATATGTAAGTAGAGACGTATATGTTAGCACTTAATCGCGTTTAATTGCTTGTCATATATATCACTTTAAACGTAATTAACCGGTTGTTGCATACGCATCCAATTAAAATTTCATAAAACTTAATTTGATGAGCAATTAAAGGGCACACTAAAAATACTGGACGCATTTTTAACGCCTTTACTAAAAGTTTCAATTAACCTGAAAAATAAAATCATTATGAATTATATATAAATATATATGTGTGTGTGCGCTTATGGGTGCAAATGTATTTACATATTTATATATAAAGCATGATTTGAAACAAAACATAACAAGTAACGCAGCTCCCGAATAAGGCTCAAACCCAATCTTAGACACCCTATACATGTATACATATACAAGCAGCGGACGTGGCACATTGTGCGTATACGTCTTCCGTTATGATGTTCAATGATTATGTTCTAACATTAAGGTTAGCCCACTCAGCTACTGAAGAGACATAGATGCAGTAACAAATTTGTACTGTGCAAATCACTTTTTGGCGCCTTGAGTGATTTTTGTTAATTGTACGCGTGACTATTAACCAAATTTTTCTTTTTTATTGTATATGGGGGTTGGTTCCATAAACTTAACATATCTTTAATAAATTTCAGCTTAACGTATCAGTTTTTGGTAATATGATCGCACGGCAGGATGTGGGAAATGTTAGTTAGCATATAGGTGCAAGGTGTGCCGAATTGAGAATATACCCTAGATACACTCCCCATTTTCTAAATTGTTAATTATATTGTGGGCGTGGCAGGTATCTGTAAATTGAATCAAAATGTATCCGCCTTGAAGCATAATAATAATTATGATAAAAGGAAGCGGAAGATATCTCCTTTTGGTTGTTACATTATATCCTTTATGGACCGCAAATTATATTTCCACCTTACTCTACCACATGTACGAGTATAGACATAACCAAACTGATTTGTATAAATATTTCTCATTAATATCAACATTTTGCCTCTGCCGAACATTTGCCGTACACACAAACAGCTTTGATATGTATTGTAATCACAGTCGCTTGTTTTGTTGCTGTGTTATTGGCACTACATAGAAATAATCTGGAAATAAATATGAACTTTCTATTATACCATTATTGTGTACGTGTTGTTGTTGCTATTATTGTTGTTATAATTATCGTAGAACAAGAACACTTCCGGGTAACGAGAGTAAAAGGGTTACTCGTCGAGTAAGTGATTGCGTTGTGTTTGTGGTTAAATTCAATTAAGGATAAGTTCAAGTAATATCCTTGAAGTATTGAATATTTACTATTACTTATTTTCGTGTTTTTGTTGGTTGTGATATTGTTGTTGGTGTAGGCGTTGTGGTGTTGAAGTTATTATTGTTGTTGTATATGAGTAACTGTGTATATTGCATACATACGGTATTTGTGTGCAGGCGAGTGTGTATAAAAATGCAATTACAGGAGTTCTCCATGTTAAGCCAACCAACTACTTCAACTACAGCTTCAGCTTCAATTCTACTCGTTGTTGCTCTCCATCTTTTTAGTACCAGGACCTTTCTCTACTCAATGACAAATAAAGTCACTATGTATCGTATGCTGAATGAATGAATAATATGGTAACATCTTATTCAACATGTACGCACACCGTCCTATACTTAAGCAACTACATATATGTATATATATGTGTGCATTTGTACAGATAAACATTAATTCATTTTCCTTTCATTTCTGTAACATTTTTTTGCCATACATATGTACAGTATATATGTATGAACATAACTCGCAACACTCCGGTCCAGGAGTCTCTAAAGTACGGCCTGCAGGTACATTTTTTTCAGTCCCGCCAAATTATTGAATGTAAAAAATTAATAATAAACAAGTGAATAAAACCAAATCCTATATGTGGACGTGGCATGTAATTAATTATGCGTTTTATATTTTACTTATTATACACAAACTTTAATACTGAAATGTTAGTTTTTGTGCTCGATTGAGTGGCCCAACTTAAAATAGCGTTCTACGTACAGAAACTAAAACCGCTAAGCTCAATATCTCAAAATTTACAACTGCGAGGCAGACACGCGGACATGTATATTTCGCCTTAGATTTTGATGTTGTTCAAGAACACTTTGTAGGGTCAAACTACAAAGTAACATATTTGGTACATACTTTGCGGGAGATATAAAAAATACATGATATTTTAGACCCCGAAATGGACGCTATTATAAGAAAAATATCGCAATTTCAAACACATCATTAAAATGTTTTTATAATCTTGGATATATTACGACTCGCCTATCATATTCTAATTGAGATTTTAGACCCATGATCCAAATAGTTTGGAGACCTCTGATCAAGCCTCAGTCCAGCTACAATTTAGAGTGTTTGTTCTAGCACTTCTTATTGTTGTTTTTCAATTTTTTTTCAATTCCTTTTAAATAAAAATCTACTGCAGTGTAGTATGTACGCTTCTTCTTTATGTCTTGTGAAATGTCTTTCGACAAAATATGTGCTTTTTGTTCGTTTGTTTATTGGAATGACCATTCTGTACTAACATATACAGTTCCATTTTTGAATCAAGTGCACATATTCACATATAATAACGTGTGTGTGTGTGTGTATAGATTGATGTAATGGTATTGTATTTTGCCTTCCTGCTCCATTGAAACTACTTCTCATATTGTATTCTTTCGTTTGAATAGGTACTCTACTCGTAATATTTCATGTTTACATTTTTTGTCTTCTTTCATTCGCCCTTTGTTACAGTGTGCATGTAGGTACGAAAAGAAGTTGGTAATAATGCAAAATACTATTTTAAAATTTATTTCAGACACGAATTTTCAAAAAAAATTAGTTTTTTTAATAGTAATACCCATCATCGCAACGATGTGCGGGAATATTGTTGTGCTTTGCAACTCTTATACCTTCTTGTGCCTTCAAATGCATTACGTATCAACTTCTAAGTCAAAAAAAGATTTTGTAAGATATAAACATATCTGTTAAGTGAGCATTTAAGTGGCTCAATTTTTTGTGACTTACGGATAGATTTATGTCGATTTTAGTTGTGTTATAAAAAACTACCACATAGACAAAAAACATCCGCTCATAATGTCTCCTCGATATATCAAATTTGCGATTCAATCATTTCATCAACAAACTTACACACATGCACAGGTGTGTCTATATCAACTTCGAATTCTCGGTGGGATCTCTAAAGAATCTTTGCAAACGTAATGGAACATATTGTACCCCGATCCACATAGTGAATGGTATGATTGTATTTTGTGCATTGTGTCGTTTATTATTTGTGAAACAAGTAAGAAAACTTAATTTGGCTTAGGCCAAATCTTAAATATCCTCCACCTCCACAACGGTGGGCATATATATATTGCGCCCTCTAATAGTGTATGTATTACGTCAACTTGCAAGTCTACTTTTACGTTGAGTATGGATTTTGTAAATTGTGGGTGTGTCTGTTATCCGACCATGCCCATTTTCGCCACACCGATGGACGGGCTAAGTGCACCATAATTTAAGTTCATAGGTCAACTTTTGTGGCAGATATAAAGTTTTATGTCGATTGTGGGCGTGTCTGTTACCCGATCACGCTTTTTTTAAATACATCAATGAGGGAAATATTTATACATATTTATACAGGTTTTTGACGATTGTGGGCGTGGCTCCTAATCGATTTTATACAATTTTATTTTGATTTTTTTATATAAAGAATAAGTGCACAAGAGTGGTCTTTAACCCATAGCGCAACCAACTAACAAAAATGGATCTGTGGTTATAAAAATAATTGGAAAATTTTTAATTTTTTTTGATATATAAGCAGCAAGGAAGCAGTAAAAAATAAAGTTATATACTTCTTTTAATAGGTATTAGCATCAGAGATAACGACTTGCTCGTAGACTAACGTAAACGTCAGGGTCTATCCGTCCTTCACATTTTTTTTTTACCCCTTTTTATTATTTTTGATTAAACGTTTGTAAGTATCAGAATGGGGCAAGCCACACCCCCAATAGCACATATATTTTTGATCAACAACGTTAGAAAAGTATATTTAAAGCTTCTGTCCGCCGTGTGTCCTGGCGTATTAGTGCAAATAAATTTGTAGCGGTAATGCTCTGTTTGGAAGAGAATAATGATGGTGAGTATCTTAGATTTGACGTACGCCTAAGATAGTCTTTTTTATTTGTTTATGCTGCTAGCTGGTGTCGGCTTTTGTTAATTTGTTGTCCTTTGCTTTAAGTTTAAAACCAAAATACCAAATATGGATGAATTCATGTCATTCATGTCACATATATTTGCCAATTAGAATTTCTATTCCAATAACTTTACAAAAAGGTTTTTACGTAACAATTATAAACAATAAAAATTTGAACATTTAAAGGAAATATATTTTTTATTATGAGTTGTGAAAATTAGCAATTATTTTAAAAATGTAAATGATATATAAATTTATATTTATATTTACAGAAACAGAGTTCTGTAATTAACAATAAATTTTGTATTTCATTTTTCATCTTTGTTTGTAAAGTATATTGTATGTCTAATGCAATAATTTAATAGTGCAGAAATTGCGTTAAGAAATAAAATCAATAAAGTTGAATAAATATTGTCGGCCTTAATAAAACAGATCCTTTAAGTGCTGAACTGAGGCACACATTAAATACAACGATCGTTCCAATTGAAAAGAAAAGAATATCAGGCAATAATTGAGGGATGAAAACGTTTCAAGAGTTTTTAAAAGCTACGTCGCTTAAACGATTTTTTTAAGTCAGATGTTGATCATGACTTAATCTTAATAAACATAATCGGTTGAAATGAAGTTGAAAATGTTTTGAACAAAGTGCTGACAGAAGAATGTTTTACTATGACTACATATTCACCTGGGCTCATGTACGTACGTATATAACTGATTGGGTTGCATTATTTGGTATGTGTGTGTGTGTTTTTTTTTGTGTGTGTGTGTGTGTGTGTGTGTGTGTGTGTGTGTGTGTGTGTGTGCATAAAAATTCAATTGTAAAGAGATTTGAGTGTGTGATGTACACGTACATCAGTACCTGTGGGAGGTTTCAAACATACGTTTGTATGTTGTTGTTGTGGGAAATAAAATGTTTTGGTAGGACTGTAAAAGCCCAGCTGGCATAGACTGTGCTTACTGTTCACCATATTCCGGTTGCGAGGGTTTAATGAAGTTGATGTGTGCATTTTCGGTTACTCCCTTTTCTTATTGTTGTTGTCGATGTTGCTGTAAATATTTGCGGTTACATTGCAATCAACTGGAATAAATAAATTTTTAAATGAGCCCTCAAGTGCCACCAACATCAAAAACTTAACTAGTACGGACATACACACACACAACCACATTAACATTAAAATACTCACACACATACATTGTGACCACTACAATAGTATAGAACAGAACTTGTACGTAAACACAGCACTATCCACACATATTGGGTATTACCGCAAACTGTTAACCAACTAAATGCACACGCACACAACCATACAAGCACCATATACGCGTACCAAATTATATACAACATAAAGATAACATACAGCGGACGAGTGTTTATGTAAGGGCAGCAACAACAACTTATTTAGTTACACCGAAACAATACACACCCCAGTACGGGATGTACAATGCATAAGCGAATCAGAATTGCCCTACATTTCTATAAAACCACACTCGCGTGTATTGTATGTATTCACAAATTATTAAAAAAAATTTTTATTGTATAGAAAAATTAAAATTTAAAATTGATTTAATCACAGAAATATTCTTTTCTATCAAATGTTACCAAATTTGTAAATATTTTCACTTACTTTGTACTAGAAGTATGACTGAAGGACTGACGGGCTGACGGACTGACTATTTCTGTTGTTAACCAGTTTGACAAAAAGCGTTCTAGTGTTTACACATGTTTACTAAGATATATGGGGGGAGTATATAAAAATATTTATTATAAAATTTTTTTAGTGCACTAACACCCATTACAACACATACTCAGCATAGGTTTCTCTCCCTTGCTGGCTGCTGATGATATTGTTATTATTCAGCTTTTGCCATTGCCCTGCAATCAAAATAAATCCATGTTGCAAAGCACAGCAGCATCAGTATGTTGTGTATATGTTTATGAATGGGTGTATTTATTTATGTTCATGTACTGCATAAGAACCATGAGTGTTCGCTTGCTGTTAAAAACAGCACAGAGTACTGACACGTAGATCCCTGCGGTTAATTGGGGATGAGTGTGGTTATTATTATTATACCCTACCTTAGGGTATATCCGAGGCATAGGTTTGGATTATGGGAGGACCTCAATTATATGAATGGGGCCCGATATTTACTATTTCCAATATTTGCGATCTGTAACAACTTATGACCCTTTCATGCTAATGCATCATTTTTAAGCTTATTTTACCCTCCACACAGAAAGAGAAAATTTGTTTATCCAGTCATAACATCCAGAAGAAATCGTGGGAGACTCTACCAAGTTTACATAACTTGAAACGATCCAATCCGATAACAGATACGCTCACAATTTGGATAAATATTATTTTGTGCGAAATTTGACGGAGAAGTTAATGCGTAACATTTCAGTTAACACTAAGAAATGGTGTAATTAGCTACATGCCACGCCCACATTTGGTTATGGAAGATACTAATTTAAATTTCTTATTTTCCTGCATTGAATCGTGGTTGTTATTGTTAGTGTTGTTTGGGGTATGTACTTGTCCAGGTTCATTGCTGGACGGTTGCTTTGGTATACAACACTACTTAGTGGAAAATATTTGATGATATCCTTAGATATGTGTATGTGTAAATGTATATATGTATGGCTGCATATGTTTTTTTTTTTTTTTTAATCCAAGTTAAGGCATGGAGGTACGAAAAATTAAACTGTAACGAATAAATGAATTAATGTAGAAAGTTTTAATGAAGAAATTTTTTCCGTTCTGTTCAGTTCCGTGTTACGTTTTTTTTTTGTTTTTTTTGTAGATGCATAATAGACAAAAGCTTTATGTAGTGTTTTGTTGTTGTTCTTCTTCTTTTCTGCTATAAATTCTTAGTTCATTAAGAATTCAGCGCTACACTAAGGAATGTGGCAGATTCAGAGAGATTCGGAGGCTTTAGACATGTCCCTAACGTTTGGGGCAATTTTTAGCTTTGTATTACTTAGAAGTTGTGCACAAGAAGTTTTTATCACCCCGTTCTGTTTATGATGTCCAAAAGTCAACTGCAACTGAAAAGTTTTTTTCGAAATCCTACAACTTCCATGAAATGCGCGAAAATCATCCCATTGCAATTTGTTCTAAACTTGTTGTTTCATTATTTACATATCCACCACATTTTTTAACCAACACATATTTTTACATATTGCATTGTAGATGGTGGTGCCGATGAGTGACCCTTAATATTATTTCATTAACTTTGCTGAATAGACTTTGCCAACTTTGCCAACTTTCGTGCTTCGAACTCGAATTGTAAAACCATTATAAATGGTTGCGTGTAAAGTACAGCGACCGCGAAACCAATTTTGCATTTTAATTTTTTGTATCAACACATATACGAGGGATATAGAATGTTAAAGTGTGCGTATGCACAGAACAAGCTCCCCAATGCGGTTCAATTCTGGTTATTGGGCATATGCGCAAAAAATTATAATTTATTAATACAATGTAGATGAAATAATATATTAACGGAACTTTATCTATGACTTGGTCGTACTTTTTATGCGAAGAATAAAATTTATGAAATATTTATGCAAGGGCCTGGAATCAAATGAAATTAAAATATTGTTGTCACACTTACATTCTATAATTTAATTGGTTTGATTTTACCTTGAGTGTGTATGTATCAAATGCTTGGAGTGGTTTTCTATACAGCTACCTACCTACTTTTTGTCAAAAGAGCAAATTATCAGCACAGTGTATTATTTCAGCTACACTAAATTCTCTTGAGAAGAATAATTTGTCAATATTAAATTATAATCTTTTGTGCTCAACAAGTAATATTTCAAAAATCAATGATTTCGCACACGCGAGATATTCGCCCAGATGGACTCAGAACTTCTTCTCAGCGATGCAAACAAGTTTTGACAAAGTGATTGCGAAAAAAAAAAAAAAAAAAAAAAGTTCTCATGGAAGTCGTAAAGAGCATAATATTATATGCGGCAAGTATATGGGCTGATGCTATGAAGTTTAAATCCTATCGAAGACTAATTGAACCAGTTTACAGACTGGGATGCCTAAGAGTATGTTCCGCCTTCCGTACAGTCTCGGATGAGGCGGCATGCGTTATCGCAGAAATGGTGCCTATTGCTCTGTTGGTAAACGAAAAAAGGCTGATTCAGCACTATCCCCGCCCGAGACGTAGATCCACTTATGCCTCAGTTAGGCAGTTATCTATGCTGGAATAGCAGAACAAGTGGAATATGTCAGATGGACGTATAAGTTGATACCGCGGCTCGAGCCTTGGGTCAATAGAAAACATGGGGAGGTAAATTTCTACCTAACACAGTTATTGAGTGGCCATGGGTGCTTCAAGGCATATCTGCATCGATTCAGGCATGCTGAGGACCCCTACTGTCCAGTATGTGATGTGATGGAGGACGCGGAGCATGTGTTCTTCGTGTGTCCAAGATTTGCCGGACAGCGTTTGGAGGTTGAGCGGGTGGTAGGTGACAATTTGTCACCATATAATATTATTAGTTTTATGCTACAATGCCCCCAGATGTGGGACATCATCATTAAATTTGCTAACAACGTAGTCAGCTGACTACGTTGTTAGCAAACGTTGTTACGTTGTTAGCAGGCAGCTGCCTCAGGACCTTAGAAAGGGAAAGGAATCACGCAGAGGCCCCGTGAAATAGGGCTAAAAAAAAAAAAGAACTCGTTGAAATACAAGCGTAGGTAGGGCTGTGCCCTTTCCTCCCTGTGAAGTAATACTGTATGTAAGGTGGTGCCATAGGGTGGATAAGTCCGCGGAGTGGGGTTTTTTAGTGGGTAGGTCGCCAGGGCGAGTCCCGCATAACCACATGTACCAACGTGGTATGAGCGAAGACTCCCACATGACCCCGTGCTGCACGGGGTACCCATAAAGGGTTTTTCCCCCCTCCGTCATCAAAAAAAAAAAAAAAAAGTGATTGTGAAAGTGTATCTATGAAAATAATTACTGTTCCTTAGTTGTGCATTTGCTCTCCTTTAAATTCATTCAAGTCTGAAAAAAAAAAGGAAAAATTGAAAATTTCATAATTTTTTTTTTTTTTTACAAAACAAACAATCAATACAAACTATAAAAAAAAACGACGAACAGAAAATTCGCATAAATAGCACATTAAATAAAATAAATGTGTTACGTATGATTGCTAATTAATCATTTAACAGTAATAAATTAGTATCTTAGATAATTCCTTCTTAAATGTCAGTTAAGAATTCTAGAGCGGTTGGTAGAGAGTTTAAGAGGAGCACAGTATTGATAAAAAATTGAAGTTCAGACATAAGAATGTCGTGCACAAATATACGTGACAGCGGACAGTGAACAAATGGACAGACGCATATGGTTAAATCGATTCAGAGTTTGATTATGAACAGGTCGGTACTATTAAAATTTGCCAAATTAACCCAATACTGTGCTATATTGATTGATTGATTAGCGATTTATATTCTTTAACCGAGCGTTCTGACAAAGCAAAAAATGGTAACTACGAAGAAAAGAAAGAAAGATTCACCGTATCCTAAACAAAAATATGAAATATATTATTAAAAGTCCCTCATTATTATGTCAACTGTCGTCAAAGAAATAAATGATAATATGAAAATCACATCAAGGTGAATTAAAAATAAAAATACTCCTGTTACTAGTCAAGCACAGAATGTACGATTTCAAATTTTTACACTGAAAACTTTAAAAGTTTTAATTTCCAAAAACTATTAATCGTGTATTCGCTTAAGAATTTACTCCAAATTATGTTTATAAATCCAGCAAAATAAAAACGAGTCGAGAAGTTTTGGTGATAAAAAAAAACCATACACAACTTGTGTTGTGCGTAAAGCAAAGGAGAGACAAATATTATATAACCTCATCAAGTACATGTTGTGGTTGTGTATGCACATAATATGTATGTATGTGCATGTTGAGCACGACGTAGCAAAATTATAAAATCTAATAATGTAAATGTATAAAAAGTGAATGCAAAACTCTTCTAGAACTTGACACATGCAAACACTCCGCACTCTGTACAACTTTTGCGAATTAGTAGAAAGAAAGTTAACCCACATAATATATGATACATAACAAAACAAGCAGAAAATCTCAATTTTGGCTTAGGCCAATTCTTAAACACCCTCCACAGATCCACATGTTCAAACATTGGGCGAGCCAGGTGGCTGATTACGCCCTTTAATATTATATCAACTAATATGCCGGTTTCTACGCCTCTACGATTCTCTTGTAAATTGTAAGCGTTGTGATGCTGATCTGAAATATATGTACTCGTGGCTCATGTGAAGAGACCACAACTTGTGAATTAAATGAAAAACATACAATAGTAAATATATATATAGGTACACATTCATAAACATCTATATGGTACATACATATATACAAAAATGTTTACTTGCCAGCGACGACCTTTTTGTAAATTATAACACAAAACATCATGCAACGTGTGCAGCAACAGATTTGTCTGTCGGCAAATGTAAGAGTGCCTGTCTGCCTGTGTGTGTGTGCGTGTACTCAGAGTTAATTCCCTCATGTGAGATATAAATGAATATGAAATTAACTTTTTAGAAAAAACAACGTTGAATTAAATAAAAAGAATAACAAGTTAACTTACACACACACACACACACACAAGCATGCGTACATTAAGTCAAAGAGAAAAGGGAAAAAACTAAAACATTTATTTCATGGCGAGAAAGTGACAAGCAATGCATTTAAATAGTACGTGTGCATGGGTATGTGGCAACAAGTACTTAACTTATAAAAATGCCCCCAGAGGCAGTAACGAAGACAGAAACCAACCGGAAAAAACGCAAAAAGAAAGTAAAGGAGTGGAAAGGAAAGCAAAGAGAATAGTGGAGGGAATGAAAACATTTTCATTTTGTCACATTTTTAACAATGACATTCTTAACTGGTTTAGATTAAACTGAACGCAAAGTAATTGCATGCAATGCAAAAAGTGTTAAAGTATATGTTAATGTAAGCAAGCTTGAGTGTGCACAGAAAACAATTCTCTTGCGGTTTAAACAATTATAAGCTACACGTACAGATATAAGAAATGAATCAAAAGCTTGAGAATTTATGCCGTAATAGTAAAACCTTTGAGGTTATGAATAAAAATGAACCAACACGCAAAAGTTAATATTTCCCACTCTTCAATGCAAATGCATTGAAACTCACCATTTCATCAAGTATATTATTTTCACATCAAACCCGTATTAAAGGAAGCGATACGACTTATACATAAATATGCATGAATGAATGGAACGGGGAGTGGCTCATAGCGGAGAGGTTATCTTATGACAAAAAAAAAAAATCAAAAAACAAATACTTGCAAACGTGTATAAAGCATAATGAGCACTGACAAGTTTTCCTTATATATTAAAACTTTATTATAATCTACACCCCAACCCATTAGGTTACCACATACTACATGCGCTTCAACGCATAATGAAATGAATAATAAACGTAAATATTTTAAGCGATGTATAGCCGATCACATAATACTCTACACCACTTGGTTTCAAGTTCAACTCAACACTGAATAATTGAGAGGAGTTCAAAAAATGGTCGAATCTGGTACTAAGCTGAAATATATACATATTGTTGACATCTAAGACTTGACACTATATAAATATATGTTTCGGAAACAGCAAAAAAGCTGGCCCTCCACAAAGGAAAAGTACGGGAAAAATGTTAAATATATGATACAAGTCATATATTACTCTATATATCAGGGAATATATATAAAATTGTGGGCATGTGTGTTTTCCGAAGGGTTACACTTGAAATAGATCAATAAATACATTTCATCAAAATATTGAACTTTTCATCTTTATTTTTGTAACCATGAGAGGTTTTTGTCAATTGTGGGAGTGGCTGCTTATTATATTCTCCCAATTAAGGTAACACTGCTGGCCTATATTGATTCAGAGTGTCTGTTATAAATTTCAGCTCACTAGCACAAATTTTGTGACCATGTGCAAAAATTGCCCAAAAATAGTCTGTAGGGAGTGGTGATCTATAAATTAAAAGCGAATTTACAAATTGATTTTCTTAAATGATTTCGTGGGATCTCTCTTTTAGCCGTTCAAACAAAACATAGAATCTCTGCAAGCACTCTTCCATGAGGAGTGCCAGTTATACATATTTATTATAAGTTTGCATGTGTTTGTGCATGCCCTCCAAATTACTCCTTATATAACACAATGCAGCAATTTTACTATTTAGAAAGAATCAAGTTACATGGGACGTCGTTTACACGTTGTAATAACATTTCATGATAACAGAAGGATTACTATAATATAAACAACAATGAACCATAGACGAGTAGCATGTAAATTTACATGTTACACAACACATGACGTAAACGTATAATATTTTGTATACTTTGAAAGCAACGTAATGCATACGTGTGTGGTGGAAAGTAAACGTACTTAAAATAAAGTTTACCGCTGTGAAAATAGTTTGTTGCAGCTGTAAAAATATTTTCTTCTTTTTTCACTTCTCGCCTAGTATAGAGTGATGTGATTGCGTGAAAAAATGTGCGTATGTGAACGTAACACAAATGTGTACGGAGAAAACTAAACTCATTAAAAAGCAGCCAAGACAAATTTTTCAGTAACAAGCACTTCATTATGATGTTTAAAAGAGTACAAACGGGAACAACAACGACAACAAAAGATAACAATTACACAATTAGCATGTATGTAACAGTGTGTATGCACCATAAAGCATATGGTGGTTATCATGTAAGCACTGAACCCTAAAAATATTCTGAACCGCAAAGTTGCGCACACTTTCAATCCATCCCCGATACTTGTGTAGATTAATTGTGTGTTAAAATTATTGTTGCGTTTTCACTCATTTGTTGAATTCAACTTCAATTTTCTTTCTGATTTAGACACACTCGCAGTGTTTTATAATCTTACGATTTCGCTTTCATGAGCTCATTACAGGTATAATTTAAATTAAGTAAAGTGTAGGACGTTGGCCAGACCAACTTGCCCTACAATATATATATATATCACTCATACGCCATAGTATTCCAATTAATATAAACATTAGCGCTTTGAGCATAATTCTTTTACGCTCTTTCTTTAAACCTTTAGAAAGGATTCTATGCACCGGTTGCGCACTTTTTATATTAAAGGGGTTCTATTATATTTTTTTTTTTATTATATCTTCCGCACAAAATGGAGGGAATGCTTAATTTATCATTGCGTTCGCAATACTCATATGGAGGGAAGTGTTGTATTTGGTCCATTTTCGAACTCGAATGTTGGAAACTATCAAAAACACTGCATAAGTTGAATGCAATTTTCATAAATAGATACTTTGACAAATGGATATCTTTAAATCGATTAAAAAGTGATTTTAAATTCTAATCCGTTCATAAGTTTCAATAATTTGCACAAACTTGATAATATAAATTAAATCTAAAATGAAGTATTGATAAATCATTCGACTCATGATCCGATAATGGGATAAATGCCCATGAGAAATGTAGTCATTAATAAAATTAACCCCTTTCCCTTTTATTTAATTAATTATTTTGTTCAGAAGGCCATTTTTATTTACAAGTATGTCACCAACAAATATCCTTCCACCTTCTTCTTCAGTCTTCTTTCAAGTCCACCATTAACTTTTAAATACTAATAAAACCTTCATGCTACTTGTTTGAATACTTTGCTGTTTTTTCTTCTCTAGTTTTTCTATGAAATGTTTCCAACAGAAAGAATCCCATTAAATAGCCGAAAAGCTTCAGAAGGAGAACAGAAAACAAAGTAAAGACAAGTAGAACAAATGTATTCATATACAATATAAAGGTCGTTTTATTAATGAACCTGTGAAAAAATAGAGACGCTAGTCCAACTTACATTAAAAGGCATCACATTACTTAAACATATTATTATGCCTGCTTTAGGAAAAGTAAAGTCAGACGTGATGTAAACCTAAATTGTGGTAAATTGCATTTAAAAAACATGTTTTAATAAGAGTCGGAAATTCCACATAAAACATTCATTTTCCATTTGTACGTTTTGTACCTTTCAGACTCTTTGGCGCTTTATATCCAGCACTGTTGAGAATATACTTTGATTCTCTTTTACCATTACGCACATAAAGCACTACCAACGACCTTACCTTACTACCTCCTGTTAGTTGTTAATTATATTAAGCACCTTTTAGTTTAACGTAAAGTGAGACTACGTCACATATAAATTCTTTTAGAGGAAATCACGAAAAAAGAAAAGAGAAACAAAAGATACGAAAAGAGAAACGAAAGATACGACTAATAAACTTTAGTGGTAATGAAAAAAGGCGCAATTCTATTTAAGCCACGCCCATACATTGAATGAATAAATGAATATAAAGTTGTCCGTCTGTCTGTCTATACGTCCTTTTCGTATCCATATAAATTTGCGTGTAACATACCCGCGGCAGTTTTGATAAATTGATGAAAGTTTAAAGGAAGTGAACAAACATGTGGTAGTCTTAAACCCATGCAAAGTTCAACTGAACAAAATCGGACCATTTCTGGAAATCCTCTCCATTAATTCACTACTTAAAAATAATAATAAAAAAAGTACAATATGAGGAAAATTAGTGATTGGTAATGCTTTTTAAACAATAACTATTGTATAACGGAACTTGAACTACAGGCTATTTTTGGTAGCTCATTCTTTATGAGACTCCATGCGAAGGACGAACTAAGTTTCCAACACCCAACACGGTACACATATATATTATTGATCAGCATCAACATCTGAGTCCATCAGCCATTCCAATATTCATAGCCACAATATACAAAGAAACGGTTATACGTATATGCTCAACATTTCACTATGTTCACTTTGTCTAAACAAAATTACAGTAAAACGAAAATATGAAGTTAAGGATTCTAAAAAATGCTCATAAGTTTGTTTGTTTAATTTTTGCTTCAGGCAAAGACAAAAGTTTTAATTTCCATTTCATTATATAAAAAACATCGTCATCATCATCATCATCATCATCATCATCATCATCATCATCAAAAAATTTTCTTATAGAGTTACCCGAGTTTATGAAACTGGTTGTCAGTTTGCATTTTGAACAAAGCGTAAATAGAACAAAAGTTATTTGTAGTACTGCTATTATTATATAATTTCAATTATGATGATTTCAAGAATTTATTGTGTAATTAATAAACTGAATGCGATATTGCCGAGAATAAATCTTGTTGCATTTTGCCATATATTGCGTTTGATCGACATAATTCATAGTTACTGCTGCTCTGATCCACATATTTAAAAGCAGTTCTATAATATCTTCTTACAGTTCATAAAACTCGGCATGCATAAAGTTATTATGTATTGTATTGTGTTAAGGGATAACATTATTTATATATTGAGAAACTATTACGTCCATAAAAACTATAATGTTATGCTTACTTTGGTATAATGGGGAGGTATATATTTCTTGCAGAATATCCGACAGAGTCTCTGCCAGCAGTTATTTGATTTTTGAAATATGTCCGCATTTGTTGATTTTATGGTAATGTGTGTCTATTAGAATATTAAATGTTGTTAAGGACTCTGAACAATGGAGTGGAAGTAACCCTTTTTTAACTCATAACTAACATTTTAACAACAATGAAGAGTATTATGATTATATAAGAGTTATTACATAATGCTCTTATTATATATTTTCACATTTTTTGGCAAAACTTAAGTTTATTACAATCAAGTATTTTCTTTATTTATATACACAACCAATATTATAAGTGCAGTTGTCAGATTCAGTCAAACTGTAACATTTTATACCCATTTCCTTGAAGTCGGCATTGTATTCACTTTATATGCTTTTAGTAAATTAGTCGCTGCATCAGGTGGGGCACTTTAACGTAAGAACCTTCTATACATACATGTAATTAATGCTCTAGCCTCAGCGGTTTAGAGACTAGCATTTATAACCTGCACTACTTGTGGCAGGGTATATAAGGTTAAGATATTTGTAACTCCTAAACAGCAATTTTCACACCTACTCTTAATTATACCGATCAATTTAGATTTAAAATCTGAATCGATTTAAACATGTCCGCCTGCCCGTCCATGTATTTTGATGAAAATTGTACAAAGACAAATGCCATGGCTAAAGAATACCCCATTGAAAGTGAACTGAATCGAACTATTTTTAGAATCCCTCCCCATGAAAGCCTTTATGTGGCAAATAATCGCAATTCTTAATATTTTTTGACAAAAGTGGGTAAAAAATAGCCAGTTGGCTTAATGTTTGCCTGATCGGACTGCTTTTAGAACCCCTTTCCGCATAAAATAATTTCGGGAAGAAGCTTATTCAGCAATACTTCGCGTTTGCGGACACAACAAAACTAAATGTAACATAATTTGTGGAGCTATGTGGTGTAGAATTTAAGTGGTGCGTTTAACTGACTCTAACATTTCCACTTGTTTTAAGCCTATAAAATTAAGAGTAAGGGATTCCCCTACATCATTGCACCAACCCATTACATATTTTTACTTTTTGGAAATTGCCAATTATTCCTCTTTTATGATTAATTTTTTATATTTTTCACATTTACGTACACTATTTTTCATCCTCCTGATGAGAGTATGAAATCTGCAAGTTAAATGTACACATTATATATATTTATATACAATGTTGTCCAACTTTGCTCTTCTCTTTGCATTATTACAAATTGAATATAACCTCAAGCCAGTTGCCTTTGTTTGGAAGGATTCTCTTCAATGAACAAACCACCAAGTGGAGGAAAAAACAAATATATTTAAAGGTACTGCCATATATGAATACAATACAAACAAAGCAAATTCCATTTGAACGATTTAATGGCGGCATAAACGCCGCTTATCATAAAATGGTCATATAATAATTTTATTATTATTCGACCGTTTCTGCTTACCACTACATTACACATATCCACGCAAAGCTGACTATCATCATGACGGTATGATTCCTTTTACTATCATCAGCACCAGCTTCATTATCTTTATCTTTGTTCATTATCATCAAGCTTCAAGTCTAGCATGGCATAACCAAGTATAATGACCTCTGCAGTGGCTTTTATCGAGATGTATAGGTTGGTGCACCTATTAAACATGTATGTGTGTAGTAGACTGGTTTTAATATCAGATATTTTTGTATTATTCTGATGCCTTCTACTGTCTATGCGGATTGTAAAATGGTATCGTTGTTGTCGTTATTATTGTTATTATTGATATTTGTTGTGCCCTGCACCACTTATGGCCAATGATATATTCAGTTTGTGTGCATGTTTGTAACTCCTAAATGAACGAATTGATTTAACCGTTTCAGTCTGACTATCCATGTACATTACAGCGCAAGCTACAAAGAAGAATCCATTTGATGATATTTGCTACAAAAACCTGTTCAGAATGGACCGAATTGAACGCCTCTCCTATAATGATACATCGTGTAGGGTATTAAGCAGTTGGGCTCGCCTGCCCATAACATTTTAACTTGTTTATGGATGGTGTATATGTTGTCGCTTTAACGATATTATTAGTGGCTCGCTATCAAATGAGTTGGAAAACCTTAATGTTACACATAAGTACGAGTATTTGTTTCTAGCAACATATTTGCGAATAATAAAAATTATTAAAATGTTTATTATATCCTTAACAGCTAAAAATCGTAAACAAAGAACATAACATTACTATTGTGCAGAGAAATAGGTTAGAATTAGTCTAGAATTACCGACTTGTGCTTCAAGGTAATGCAATGTAAATAAATAAACTTTGCTTAGACCAAATCTTAAACTTACATAACCACGAGAAAGGTACCTGGTTAAGCTCTCTAATAGTGTACGGAATACGTAAAAGTAGAATCCGAAATAGTAGAAAAAGACCTAAAAATTATGGTCGTGGTCTCAACCGACTTTTTCAAACTTAAATAAATATGTATCTAATTTCAACTTAATGTCTCAATTGTCGCGGACGTCGGAGTGCCAACAACATACAGCCATGCGCAAAACCTGGCATGTGCTATTGTACAACAACATTCATTTTTGTTGATGTTTCGTGACACTTGGCCGATTGCCCCATTAAAATAAAAAAAAATCGTACGTAAAAATCTTAAAATTCTAACAGTAGATGAAAAAAGGGTATACGAACGGATACGAACTAGATCAACTCTGATTTTGATATTGATCATGAATATACCTTCACATATATAGCCTTCAAATAATATAATAAGCTAATGATAAGATCGTATATTTAAATCTCAAACACCTTCCAGAATTTATTAAAATATTTATAACAATAATTCTCAATTGATATGCTTTTATTTCTCCTTTACTTTGTCCACTTTTGCACTCATTTGAAATCAGATGATCTCCTTATTTATTTATTTACTTTTTATTTGGTTTTAATTTTTGTTACTCGTATACGTGCTACATAACGAAACATTTATTACAATTCAGTTATTTACTTTCTATGCAAAAGTGATTGAAAGAATTTGTTGCTACTTTTCTTGTAAAGATGAATAAATATATATTTCCCATTCGTACGATCTGCATAGAGAATGTAATCTTTTCAAATAACTGAAGCTTATTTTGTTAATAATCACTCTCCCAGCTGAACAATTGTACATACGTATGTACGCTTACATAAATAACTTAGTGAAAACTTTCTTCTCTTCTCTTGTGGGAGATGTTTGTAAAGAGACTGAAGAGGGAGCCTTAATGAAAAGAATGGTTTTTCGTTTGACGTGCACAAAACGTTTTTAAAATGGCTAGGTTGTTAACTAGCTGACTGGGTGGTTGCTCATTTTCATAATGGGACACTTAAGGGAATACACTCATTTACACAACAACAATAACACCAATTTTTTCAAGAAGTAACATGGAATTCCTCCTGTCGTCTGGTCTGTTATCATTAAATGTCATTTTGTTGTTTGTTGCAATTTCAGCGATGACATTATGTCTTACTTTTCTCATGTTATTATATTTTATTTAAGCATTTGTATTTAATCTCTTTGTCGGCATAGATATAGCAGTGTGGGTCGCTTTGTGACTTACTTAAAAACTCTTCTGGCGCTTGTTATCATGACATACTACATATTTTACATATTCTTCAACACTGAATAATAAAGAATTTGCAGGACTTCCAAGAGACGAGTACATTAAAAAAAAGACGTTTTTTGAACAATTTAGGTGATCAAAAATTTATTTTAACTTACGCGGAGTATATATAATTATGGCCTGCTTTAATAACTGAAATCGGACATAAATTGTAGAATTCTCTCACCCGCCCTAATAAAGAAATTCGGAATTTTCAGTGATTTCATTTACTAGAAAATTTTAGGGTAGAACAACTTTTAAACCGAAGGCAGATTCCCAAATTGTTCTAAACTAGCACATAAGGCACCAGGAAAAAATTTCCAGAAACACACACAATCGTTTAAGGAGCTACCAAATATTTATTTAAGAATACAATCAAGAAAGAGCGCCTATACATACTCTGCCAGCCGCGCTGGTTTAAAAGTTTGAAAAGGAAAAGTACTTTGCCTTTGAAACATTGAGAGCAACCAATGGACTCACTGTTTTGTCTCAACGACTCCGAACTTTTTCTGGTGGGTCTAATCAGGAGATAGATAGATAGAGAAGATGAAGGAGAGCTACGCCAAAAGATTCAAAACATTTTCTACTTGCTACTCAATCTTCAGAGATATGATTAAAATTATTAACGAAATTCTACAAAAACATTTGAAACAAAAGCAATGGGTTACGGACAAGTGGAGAGCTTTGGACCTTTGTTGACCATATTTAGATTTGTAAAGCAATCTTAACTTGATTATTAAGATTGATTAACTCGAAATATTAAACTTTAGAGTTGACATTAACCCTATTGCAGTCGCACTGTAGGTTCCCTATTTAATAATAATAATGCATACGGAAGAACAGGTCGATTTGAGCGCATTCACACATTATTACTTATTTAAACTTAATTCTTTTTCTTTTTTTTTATTACATCATATCCCAATAGGGACATGGCTAAAAATCAATTCTTTTATTCTTAAAACGGAAAAGTTTAGAAATTAGGAAGTTTTGGGCATTTAAGCTCAATGTCCCAAATCTTTCGTTTGTGAACAGACATTTACGAATATGAAGTTTACACTTGGATGCACCTGCCACTCCCACTCTTTAACTATACATATGAAGAATGGCCCCAGATGTGGCCCCAGCCATATTTAGTTTTTTTCCTTGTTTACTATAGGATAACGTACATTTTATGTATTGTATAAATCATAAGCTGATGTTGTTTCCACTTGTACTTGCTACTCTCTATGGTTGCTCATATATACAATACAAACGTTTATATTATGCATGTAAATATAGAAGTGTGTGTACGTAAGTACAGTCTGTGCATACATTTATTTTATATATATAGTTATACGAGGAGGAAACAGGTAACAGATGATAGCGGGGAGTGTATTTGTGGTCTGCAACGTCTGCAACGTCTTTGATAATACATGTAGTTGAGTGTGTGGGTGCAACATAATGGTTACCCTGACTCTGATGCTGATTACACGATAATGATAATGATGATCATCACGATGGTAACGGTGACAATGCGGTGAGTGTGTGCTGCTCTATGCTACATAGTTGCCATTACAGGTTTTGTTGTTATTGCTGGTGATGATGTTGTGTATTAGTATGGTGCGGTAATAATTGGAGCATGTAACATCACACTTGACATTATGACGTAATTTCCCTGCAGCAAATTAATTTTATCATAAATTGCATTTAGCTACACTTGTGCTCTTATGCAATCACACTCAGACAAATATACACGCAAACATATATGCGAATGAGGCCCCAATTGAAAGCGCTGCTCTGCTACAAGGAGCAACATGATTTTATGTGATTGTATTTATGCATAAGTAGAAGTGAGTGTAACACGTATTCCATGCATACGCATAATTGTACGGAATACATGTGAAAGTTTTGCTTTATTTGGAAACGATGAAAATGGAAAATGGAAAATATTCCTCGTAACTCAAAATTACAAGGCCATCAAAAAAATACTTTCTACAACATAATGCAATAAGTGATTGGATGTGTGTGTGTGTGTGTGTGTGTGTACATATATAAATATTTAAATCAGGAAATGTTCGTTAACTTGTTTTTTAACTATCCTACACACACACACACACACACACATTCTCATTTTTCTTTTTGTACAAAAAGCTTTCCTCTCTCTCAGTTGATGTTGTCAGCTTACGTGTAAATAAGATTTTCTTTGCATTAACTCTTTGTCATTAAGTTGTGAGTATGTGTGAGTAAGCATTTAAGATTCTTTGGTAACTTTTTCATAAACTTACTCACATATTTATTTTACTATAATTTTTAATAAATATTTACACTACCCACACACTTACCATACAGAGACAGGAAGTTGAAATTTATTATAAAATTGTGTTGAAATTATTTATAAAATGAATAATGGTGAGTGATAAAATATACAACTTATGCATACCTCCAAACATACAAATTTACTTATTTTTCTACAGTACAGGGTACATTCCGTTATATGAGACTTTTCGGACATACATTTCGGACAAAAAAATACAAGAAAGTAACTTGAATTAAATGAATTCCTTTAGTACGTTCTTTATACAACAACGTCAGCACAATTGCTTATTCCTTTGTTTGCAGTGCCTAATATCGTGTTCGAGTGTAGGGAAATAAATAAATCAACCATACCACCACTGTCACTTATTTCTGCTTTTGTTGTCCCTTGATTTATTATTTATGTTGTAAGTACTTTAATGTATTTGTATAGTGAATCTCTCTATATATCTGCACACGAATTGTTGTTGTATTTTTAATCAATATACAGCTTTATTTTTTAATTAAAAATTTTCATTTGAATGACAAAAATGGTACAAAAGAAATCTATTTTTAATATTTTAAACATATGTATTATTTATTTTACAATTTTTTTAATGTTGTTGGTTTCGGGTACGGAAACACGTACTTTGCAATATACTCGTACATATATGTATAAATAACTTGCAGTCAGTGTGTAAGGGATTTTCAATTTTAATACCAAGTACGACCAAATTCTCTCTGGATATGTTTTGCTAAATATTGGTATTATAAGCAACAAATGCAAATGTTATCGTGTGTTTGTACATGACCATTTCATACCCTACATCACTTACTTCCACAAGTTTTTAAAACATGTTAAAAATTGCGATTTTTGGCCCAACAAAAACTTTCTTCATAATCGGACCTCATAAGGTGAAGAGTTCTAAAAATGATGCAATTCGATCCATTTTTAATAAGAGTTCTCCTTGAACCAATACATGTCCTTGTGCCCAATTTCATTGAAATATCTCATAAATGCGACCCGTAGCTTGGACACAAATGGACATGCAGACATGGGTAGATCAATTCACTTTTTGGGTATAAATGGAGGTGGGTGCGGCATTCGCCGTTTAGGAATTACAAACAATCGCACAAACTCAATATACCCTTTGCCACAAGTGATGCACGGCATACATTTGTAAATACCAGAAACTTCTACAGCATTACAGCATTAAAGCAACAATAAATACCCATGAGAATTTCTTATCTCTGAAAATGCTGGAACAATCTCAGTTAGATTATATTAAGTGTGTTGAATTAAAGAAAACGAAAATTACTGATTTCATTTATAAATGAAATTTAGTATTAAAAGCAATTCATTTTAAAAATAATAAATGAATCAGAGCATATATTAAATAAAGCAATGAAAGCTTAAAAAAGTTCCAAGCTGATGTATTTTGCTACATATCACCCGAAAAATATTTGTAAATGACTAAAAACTCTGAAAATTTATATGCACACACATGTATACATATTTAATTAATTTAACAAATTTCAAGTATTCTTCATGTACAATCTCAATGAATTACTTTCACAACAAGTTCAGTATATTTTACAAGCAGAAAAACTTAATGTGGCGTAGACCGCATCTGAAATACCCTTCACATCCATATAGAATAAGTGGGTGTGGCAGGTGCATGATCACACCACGTGTCATATCAACTTCAACGTAGGGTTCTGCACATGGGCGTATGTGATATAAGACCGTCCATCTATGAAAAGGCTCAAAAGTGTAAAGAAAGTCAACTTTGAAGCTGAAATGTTGTGGCTGACAACCGATTTTTTCAAAATCCAAACTTGTTGATTAGGATCTCTATCGACTTTTAAGAATCCCATATTCTGGATGAAAAAAAATATATTTTTCAATTAGAGACGCGTCTGTTGTTTGAATCCTTTTACTGCATTTTTACTTTTTAGCTCAATGTCAGTGCATTTATATTTGACTGTGGGCGTGACTCTTAATTGAAAAAGAAACCTGTATACAGAAACGAAAAGTGTCTGCACAAAATTTCAACTAAATACCTTTAAATTTACCAACAACAAGTAAATGACAAATGAACGAACTTGCTTAGATCGCTTCAGATTTCAAAGCTGTTCAAGAATATAAAATATACAACAATTCCTTCTGGGCGTTGCAAACCCAATGGCAAACTTAATATATATAATATAATAAGACTTGTACGAGAAAAGTTTGAGTAATACTTACAATGAAAAATTATTTTCAATTTCTTAACCAAAAAGTAAAACAGATGGGAGCAATATTTACCACTGCTACTACCACTACTGCCACTGCTACAATCCGTTTTGCATTACAAAAAGGAATTAATCAAAATGAGTCTTTAGTTCACGCTTAACCGCTCCCTTCTACCAACAACATGTTGTACTAAAATGTTTAAAAAGCAAATCAAACAGGCAACAAAAATTTTTTGGTATATTTGGCTCTATGCGTGTGTCTGTGGGTGTCTCATCGTAGATTTCAATTTAGATAAGATTTTATATAAACGAGTTTCTCCAAATATACCATAAATATAAGTACATACATACGCAATACGCAATACAACAACAGTGGCAAGGAGAAGCTTAAACAGCCTCCTACACTACATACTATAAAGTAAGGACTTATTGTGTGTGTGAGTGTGACGATGTTATGGTATTGCTGGTGCATACACACATAGTGTTATTTTTGTGTTTGTGCTAAAGTATATCAAAAATGTAATAAAAGTGCAGAGAGGTTTTAGTCGAATTTTAATTAAAACTTGGCGTACGAAACAAGACCGCAAATACTTTACACACACACTCATATGATAAAGCATTTATTTAACTACAAAATATTAAGCATAACAAACTGTGAAAGCGTATTAAGACAAATTTTTAGCAATATCTACTTAATTGCAGTGTGCACCGCATACATATAAAATTAATTTCACCTCAATATAATAAAATTGAAGAAAGTGCGAAACTAACGTTTAACTAGAAGAAAAAAGTCTCTAAGCTAACTACCAATTTTTAATAGAGCATCGTACCAAGCCAAGGCATGATATGTTTTATCTTGCAATAGCAGTTTCTAACACGTGCACAAAGCATGGCGAAATATTAAGGATTGGAAGCGGGCAATTAATATCAACTCCAAATTTATACCCATAGAATTCTCTCTTCGTTTAAATTTAATAACACCAACAGCAGCAGTAAATGTAGAAGCGCCCTCGAGCACTCAACTTTTAACCACATATTCACACGCAACTTCAGCCAATATTTGTTTTTGTCTGATGGCATAAAATTTTTCAAAATTATTGTACGTTGGGTGTTGTAACAAACATTCACCCTGATTAACATAATCAACAACAAAAAGTCAACAAAAATATTTTGTAGCATAATATGCAATTCATAGGCAACGAATGCATGAGATACCGGCGGCTCTATATTATCAAATGTTATGATTGCGCCTTAATTACTATTCCCTCAATCTGAATTTAATGCATTACACATTGCATGCGACCCCATTATGCTTTACAGGGACTTTCAAGAGGCAGCCACAACCACTCCCTTTACTATTATTTTATTTTGTGGCATCGGTATGGTTGTATGCACGACCAATTCAACCTAAAAATTAAAATTGTTGCCACAATACCCGCGTGACAGGCCACCAACCAACATATTTACCATATCAACTACAATATATTGTTACTAATAATGTGACACGCACACACTTATGTCACACACATATGTTTATTTAACTTATCTCTTACAATCATTCAAATATTTACAATGTCAGGAATGTTGTTTGAAATATATGAAAATTTACAGTCCACGCCAATGTTGTTCAATTGATTTTAATTTAGATTTAAAATCTAACTCCAAGTGGTTGGTATTATTATGATTGTAAAATTATTCATTCATCTTCTAATTAGGCATGATAGGAGAAACGAAATAATTGAAATTAAAATTGTTTACGAGAATGAATTCAGCATCAACTAGCCCTACAAAGTGCGTTCTGCCAGCTGCAATGAAACAAGTGTCGTGTTGAAAATTTAACATTAAACATTTTAAAATTTCTACTTAAGAACCACAAAATTGTTTTATATACTATCCATAATTAGGCATCAATTTGGTTTACTTTCGAACTGCCCCCAGATATATGCATATAATTTTGAAGCCGCGTATATTATATAACTTAAAAACAACAAAGCATTCAACGCTGAGATGTGTATTGCACGTAAAACCAGTAACACATTAAGAAAAGTTTTTTCCAACACAAAGAGTAAGATTGACAAGTTAGATCAAGCAAATATAATTTACAAAAAAGGGTGCAATGGAAGTGGTCATGATACGTGCAAGTGGCCTATATAGGCACTACACAAAATATATTAAAAGCTAGGCTGGCGGGTCATGAATCGGATATAAGATGTCGTGACAAAATTCACTTCGGCCAATACGTAGGTCTATTAAACGTAACGTAATGTTTAAAAAAACATCCAGATGTTATTATAAATCTTTTGAGATAAAAAATCTTTGCATCTGCTGGTGTGTCGTTTTCCCTGTAGAGATGGGCATTCACACAGTCATAGTTTCAACCTCTTGCTCATCTCTGCAGCTCCTTCAGAAGTCAAACACAATACCTGATGGCCAAATGCATGAGGCAGTGTCCCTCAAAGACTTCAACGACCGCAAAGATCGATTACTGTTAAGACTTAATGAGTTTTTGGTTCAGCCGAAGCGAGAAAGCGCGAGATTTGTAACAACTCCATAAAGTACTTCTGTATTGTACTGTTGTTTGGCACCTCAACACCTTCTTATCAAGGCGGATGTTCAAATCCGAGAGAGGCACCCGCACCACCGCCCTCTTGCGAGTATCCTGCCTTCCCGCTCCGTTTCTAGCACACTCGTCAGCTACCTCGTTGCAGGGTATGCGAGAGAGTCCAGGCACCCAACAGATCGCAACGTCAATGATCGCAGGCACTGCGTGTTATAGTTAGAGTTACTGCAACTAAATATTTATTATCTCCTTTTTTATTCGAATTTATTACAAAAACCAAACATGAAATTGAAAGTGAAATAAAATAAAATTTGTGTGTAAAAAATCGTTGAAACTTCTATTCATCAAAAATGCAACAATTTAATTCCTTCATACTCACGTTATAAACGTTATAATAGCCAGTGTGGCAGTTTGGCCTTTGAAAAGAGTAAACGACACTACTTACAGCTATTAATTGGATTTTATGAATATTGAACCACCTGATGCTGGCGATAAATCGATTATTTGTCTAATGCCGCTGCTGATAGAAAAATAAATAGCATTTGGGTATAAGAATGCTGGTGTATGTATGACCTCATAACTGTAACATATGCGTGAATATATATAAAAAAAGCGTTATATGCGTACAAGATGTTTTGTAGCAAATTCAATAAAGGTGTACAGTTGGAATATACGGATAGAAAATTCAATTCAATCAAAGCTTTATATTGTATAATTAGCCTAACAACTCTACTAAAAAACGATTGCATACTTAGACGTGTCCATCCATGTGTCCGTCTATTGTTGCATTCTCACGGACATAAATTTTAAGATATTGTGCGTCCTTTTTAAGCACAGTCTTCTCTTTAAATTGAACAAAATTGGTGTGGAGTCACCCCACAATCAACAAAAGTCTATCTATCTGCCACAAATGTTGAGCCAAAAAATTGAAATTTGGCACACATGTTTATAATTGCCCCATCCGTGGATTTGCCAAAAATGAGGGGGTCGTACATACGAGCTCGCAATTTACAGAAAACCTTATTTGACGTGGATTGCGACATGAAGTAAAGTTGATATGTAATGCAGCCACGCCCACAGTTTAAATATACGTGTGGAGGTTATTCAAGATGTGGCCTAAGCCGCATTTAGTTTTTTTTACGTGTTTTCTATTATGTTTGTCAGCTTGTTATGTGCACGTTTTAAAAATTTTTGATTCGGTTTTAAGCCGAAAATCGAGGCAATCAATTGCATGCACACATACTATTTGTGTGTGTGCATGTGTGCGATATGCTGATATTTGGACATTTACAGTCAAGAACACACATAAATTTACAACTTTATTCAATCAAAAAGCTGCAGGCGCGTCCGCTTCATAAATTCGCGTACGTCTATGACTCTGTGTGTGTGTGCGAAGGTTTGCAAAAACATCATTAAAGGCAAATCCTCCAATATACACACACATACACCTCTGCAGACCTAAATATATAGCTCAACATAGAGGACGCATTTACATCAGAACGATGTGCAGAAAAGTTGCTACTGCTGCTGCTGTTGTTTGCCTGGTGTTGCATATACATATTGCATGACTTGAATATTTACTCAATTCGTGTGCGCTTGATTTCTTTGCATTACGTTACGTTACGTTTCGTTACTTGGCTTCAGCAGAAGTGTATTCGTTTCGATTTTTTTTACTGCACCTTCATTCATTTTGTCCGTATCAAGTGCTTGTATCGTCATCTCAATAGATCTTTCTATTGCCATACAAGCTACACACTTCCTTCTGGCATACAATGCATACATACATACATGCATACACACTCTCCGTCTATTTATTAATATGTGCAAACGTTTGTAATACGTAATGTGTATTTTTAGTGTTGTACACACCATCATATGTATTATTTTTACATTTGGATTTCAAATTTAATTCACGTTTCAATCAAGACTTTCATTCCAGACTTTCATATGACGTCACGTGAAAAAATTTAT
Source organism: Ornithomya fringillina (assembly GCA_963978525.1). Classification (NCBI taxonomy): domain Eukaryota; kingdom Metazoa; phylum Arthropoda; class Insecta; order Diptera; family Hippoboscidae; genus Ornithomya; species Ornithomya fringillina. Next base: position 13,751,042 of record OZ021693.1, read on the forward strand.
TCATTATTTTGTTATTCGAAATTGTAAATTTAATGGAGGAGCGATAAAAACATCGAGAGCTGCCAAAACAACTTCATTTGATAGTTGTTCTCCATATTTAACGCATGCAATGTAACTTGAACTGTGTGTGATTCAGAGCATATTAATTTCATTTCAAAGTTGAACCAACTAAAACACAATTTATGACTTTACAAAAATAATATAAATTAAAAGCAATTAAATTAGGCTCAGGCTAAACATTACATACCGTCTCTATGCAGAGGGTGGGCGTGGCATGTATCTAATTCCACTCACTACCACCAGTACGTACATGTAAATGGCGTGACTCTTGAGCGAATTTAATCATTTTGAATAGCAATCTGAGTGCAACAAATAAAAGTGTCTAGCTTAATATGTCAAACTTTACGTCACACACGTACAACACACAGACATACACATCCAGATCGACTCAGTTTTTAATGCTAGTCAAGAATATATATACTCTGTAGGGTCTCTTAAGCCTCCTTCTGGGTGTTGCAAACGTAATGCCAAACTTAGTATATCCCCCACCTTATATGGAGGGTAAAAAACATCAAAGCTTTCCAACCACCCCGCTTTTTTATACCCTCCACCTTAGTGATAAGTGCATACCTTGGTATACCTTAGTATACACTCATTTCGTAATCTCGTCGAAAACTGAGTCGATTTAGACATACCCCGGCTACCTATTAACTATTAACAGACACGCCCACAATTTACAAAAAAACATATTCACCATAAAACTAGAATTTCAAGCCGTTACGTAATGCATACACTATTAGAGGACGAAATATATATATATTTGCCACGCCCACCGTTATGGATGTGTTCTTACTTCGTTAATCGCTATATTTGTAATGTTAAGCTGTATATTTTATTGCTTTTTTAATGTTTACAAATTAGTTCTCATATCAGCAGGCAAAGAGGACATCACCCCACGACCACTTACATATAAAATTTTGTAGTTTATTTTCGTCCATAATTATAAAGTTGGCAGGAAACATTTGAAAATATTTAACCAAAAAATATTCGCATTTAGTGAAAAACGTGCGGAGATTTTTTAATAAGCCGGGCTACTGTCGTGTCAGTTCTATATAAAAGAGTTCTACATGTAATCTCTACTCGTACTCGTACAACACGTAACCACAAATTTCCTTAAGTAAATGGACTTTTTTTATAGAGGATAACCAGCAGAAAAATAAAATAAAATGGTTAACATGCGATATGGAGTAAAAGGATTTTTTATTTCCCCTTACGTTATGTATTGCATTAATACGAGTGAGTAAGGCTGAACGCTTTCACCTACGTGCTGTGCACTTTTAGGTTCTCCAATTTTAAAAATATGTATCTAATGTAGATCTACGCAATCTGTGTTGATTACCATTTTAAAAAATCGTCAACGAGTTGAACTTTATCAATTTCAATTGAGAAGATTCATATATAATAATTGTGCAACTTAATGCCTAGTTACCTCTATCACCCATTTTCCATTTTCCAAAGCTAAAGTGGTGCTTGTTCCAGAATCAATTATTAAAGCTAAAGAGATTAACAAATACGTTCGTTTACCTTCTTTTAACAATTGCTCCCATTACGTTATTACCATAGCCTACAATAAAATATTCTATATTTTTATGGCAGATTTTCACATTCGCACCGGTCCACAGTCTAAAGTTTTTTTTTTTTTTTGTTTGTTTTAGTTACGGCGAACACAAGTCCAGACAGTAAATAGTTACCAGTTTAGTCAGCGAGTGAGATATATTGGTGTTTTAGTAAAACTATAGCGCATTTGTCATCTTGTGACAGCAACTTTAGTTTGATTGTGGCACTCACGTAGGCTTAAGTGAGACCTACGTGTTTTGCATAAGTTTTGTGGACACACACAATATAGCAAGAACAATGGCCAGGGTGCATGTGTGCACTTTCCTTTAACCCGTGAAAAAGTAAACGTAGTCAATGCGGTGTGTGTGGCTTTCGGCAATAAAACTGCATTTATAAATTTGGATTTCTGTAAGTATATGCATAAATGGTCTCATTATAAATGTCAGCTTCATCGCCTACATGTACTTAAATAATTCGTTTACTTACATATAAATAATTTTTGGGAAATACACTTTACTTAACTATAGAGCAGAAAAAAAGGCGGGGCCGTTTTCAATTTAAAAATTTCAACACAACATTTTCAATATTCTCCATATAAGTTTGTCATTTCTTATAAAGAGACTTTAAGAACTCAACTAAGCGTATATATATTCCTGGTCCGCATCGATCTAGCTAAGGCTAAGCTAATGTTGAAATTATCCATTTTGAATACTTTGGCAAACTGATTTGAAAAATTATTATTAAAAAAAAAACTGTTGGTAAAGATTATAGACGCATCATTGATTTGTACCGTCGCTTTATATAAAAGTACAAAGCGCATAATAAATCGTACTCCCCGCGTTAGTTTTCCAGATATTTTGTATAAAATTTATGTCGGCATCAATAATTTGTCTTCTATGCCACGGAGTCCTACTTTTTTATATCCTACAGAAAGTGCGTATGTTAAGTTTGTGATCAATTCAGAATCAAAATATAAATCGATTAATCCATGTCTGTCCATGTAAATTTGTTTACAAGCTACAGGTCGTACATTTTGAGATTTTTCGTATTAGCTCAAAGAGGAAATGGACCAGATCGAACTATTTTTAAAACTCATCCCAAAGTGGGACGACTTTATAAGGCAAAAAATCGCAATTCTTAATATTTTTCAAGAAAAATGGATAAAGAACAGTTAATTGGCTTAATATGTGCAAATTTGGATCCGAATGGCAACACCTCGTGTTTACTAAACTAATTGTAGCATAATTTTTGGAGCTATTTGTAGAGTATTAAATGGCCGGGCTTGACTAACCATAACATTTTCATTTGTTTATATTTGGATTTTTTTTCACATAATATTATAAATTACTGTCTATTTAAATGTTTTATAAATATTCACATGAGAATAAAATTTAACAGTGCAAGAAAATAAATATTTAATCAAAATACTGTTTAAGTACCACCACCACGTTCACAAGAAAATTTCTCGTCGCAATGCAAAATTCTATTTAAAGTGTTATCTCTGTACTAAATCCTGTAAACAAATTCCAATTTATTTGTTGTAAACCTAACAAACCGTTTGGCGAATTTGTTTAAATCTCTCTCTCTCTCCCCCTCTTCCTCTCTCGCTCTTTCACCATCTTTCTCCCTCTGTCACTAGAAGCACTATTTACATATGCGCGCAAGCACACAAACACATAATACGCGGCTTGTAGGCATATACATACATACATAAATATGTAAAATATATCATATATGCGTACGTGTGGGGATATATATGTACATTAAATTTGTGCACAAATGGTATGTAAATGTATTCACATGACGAGTGATGGTAGTTACAGAGAGAGACTTGAGTGGTATTAAGTAAAGTAAATAGCAATCAGTGATAAAAAAGAAACATTTACAAATAAAAAAGAAAAGTTAGAAAGAAGTTATTTTTTGGCATCAACCGAATATTAAACACCCTTTACGTATGAATATTATTAAAAAATATTTTGCCTAATAATGAGAAATTTTTCGTAAGGATAGAAGTATAATTTAAATAAATCGGCCTGCAAAAACTAACTGTAACTGTCTGCACAAAATTTCAGCTCAATATCTCAAAATGTATGACTGTGAGAGTACCAACAACAGATAGTCGTTCCGACGGACAGTTCCAAATCAACATGACATCGAGAATTTGAACTGATCATGAATATATCTACTTCGTGGGGTCTCTGACACAAAAGTAAAAGCAAACTTAGTTTACATACGTACATACCCCCAAAGTACAAAAATAGTCACTCCTAAGCGTCAGAGACCCTTCAAAGTATTTATATGTAGATCTGTTTATTCTTGGCACTCTCACCGTCGTCAATTTTAAGACATATAACTGAATTTTGTACCGACATTTCTTACAAAGTTGAAATATAAGAAACCCTTTCGCAACTAACAGTACCATGGTGTCAACGCGCCTTCATATTTGAGAAATGGTAACTTTAATAGACGGGATCGATTGAGATAAATAGAGTAAAGTTTTTCTGTTTTGCTTAATTTTATAGAGCACTTATGCAAATAATTCGTACCTACTAAATCACACAAACACAATTATGTATGTTATAGATGGTGTAATTTGAATTCAAAGAAAAACACAACCTTCCCTCTAATCATAGTTTAATATTAATCTTAGGACGAAAGTTTCCATTCCTTACATACTTTAGCATAGTGGGTGAGTAAAATATGGGTTTTAAGTCTCATGCATAAGCAAAAAAAACAAGTCGCCAAGTCAATCTTTTGCACTTTTGAGCCATTCATTTCAATATATTGTCTATTATTATAAAAAACAAATAATAATGCGATATTTTCTCATATTGGTATAATATCATATAAAAGATGATCCTGTTTTGTGGTATTCACGCGTGATTTCTGTGAGCTATAACAACGCATTAATAGAATTTCACGCATTTTTTGGTTTGTTGTCATGAAAAGAAAATCTGTCAAATAATAATTCGATACAAACACAACATGAAAAAAGAAAAACAAGGCGTGATACACATACGAGTATATTGTAAGATCAATGTGTTCATGTTGTGAGATACATTGCGTGCGTTTGCAACAGCGTGAAACTGTCAGTTTTACATTCATGCATGCGTTCATTTGACATTGAGAATGCAATGCACCGAATCCACGTAAAAACAAAGTAAAAAACGTTTTCACATGACTTAAGTCGAATCATAAATACTCTAAACTGTGTCGGAGGATTATATACGAAAATGATTTAATATCCTTCTTAAAATTTGTTTTATTTAACGAAACAATTAATTAATGTTTAGATTAAAACAAGTAAGAAAACTAAACTTGGCTTAGACAAAATCTTAAATACCCCCCACCTCTGCCACGGTGGCTACGACAAATATGTATATATTGCGCCCTAATATAGTTTTTTTGTAAATTTTGAGCTGTTATCTGACCACGCGTATTTTCAGCACATCGATGGATGAGATAATCATAAATATGTGCACCAAATTTCAAATTCCTAGCTCAACTTTTGTGGCAGATATAAAGATTTTTCTTGATTGTGGGCGTGACCAATAACCGATTTTGCCCATTTTAAATAGCGATCTGCGTGCAAAAACTAAAAGCGTTAATGCCAAATTTCAGCACGATATCTCAAAAAGTTACGCCCGTGAGAATGCCAACAACAGTCGGACGCACGGACGTACATATCTATATCGATTCAGTTGTTGATGCTGATCAAGAATATATATATATAAACTTTGTAGGGTCTCTGGGTGTTGCAAACGGAGAAACAAACTTAGTATACCCTTATCTAAGATGGAGAGTATAATGATCATTTAGAGGAGAATTTATGGTCGGTTTTAGCTTGGATAGTAGGAACTTTTCTCTTGCTTTTAGCTGAGGAGTATACAAAGTTTTTTGTTCCGTAAACCCTTTTTACTCGTGGGTTCCGATATTGTGTAGTCACAAAAATGTATATATTGATCTGAAATTTTATGGAAAAATTTCTCGGTACTGCTTTAAAAGCGACATCGGCAGCCATAATCGAATATATAATAATAGCCAAAAAAAATATAATTTCTTACATTAAATTAAATTAGAGTAACAGACGTGTCAGTAATCTGAAAAATGTCTTTTTAAGCATCAATGTAAAATAATGGTTTTCAAATTAATCCGATATTGCATATGTTCACAAATGTGAGGGTGTCTACGCGTTGGCCCAAGCCAAATGTAGGTTTTTAGCTGTTGCTTTGTTGTACCCTCCACCTTAGGGAAGAGGGTATATTCATTTTGATCATCCGTTTACAACACATCGAAGGAAGCGTCGGAGACCCCACAAACCATATATATTCTTAATCAGCAAGAAAAGAGAAATCGTTTGAGACATGTCCGTCCATGTGTCCGTCTGTTGTTGGCACTCTCACGGTCGTAATTTTTGAGATATCGAATTGAAACTTTGCATACGTATTCTTAGTTCAATTTTGCTATTCCGTATTGAAATTGGGCAAAATCGGTAAAGAGATACGCCCACAATAAACAAAAATCTCAACATACCTCGAAAAAATTGTATCTTTAAAAAATTATATATCGCACAATACTATGCCTATCAAGTTGAAATTTGGTGTATATATAAGTGGTACCGTTATCCAATACTGTGCCAAAAATGGGCGTGATTGAATAACTCAAACGCCTATAATTTTAAAAAAACACCACTTGCGTCAGTACATGATATAGTCATATACATAAATATGGCAATAGGAGCTTATTTTTTAGAGGGTTATAAAAGGTGGAGGGTATTTAAGCTTCGGCCTTAACCGAACTTTTCTATCTTGTTTTTCTTTTTCCTTGCTAAAAAAAAAGTAGGGTTCTCGTTACCGTTAGCTGACATGTTATGTTTGTTAAGAGTGTATTATCATTGTTGTTATTGTATTTTTCCTCAATTTTCTTACAGCTGTAACCTAAATATAGCACTGCTGCAATAGACACTAGCATATATAAATCCGTGCAAGTATATGAACACGCGTTTATTGGGATTTAACCCTTTATATATTTTGCATTGTATTATGTATGTTAGTTGACAATAACTACTATTTGAATAACCAGCTTTTTGTCAATTTTCCAGTCAAAATAAGTGGCAATCAAAGCGTGATAACAAATAGTTTATAACATTAATGAACGTGCATTTAAGTGGACTGGGAAAGTACCACAAACCAGGTGCCATCAAGTGATTTGTCTTAAATTTAAAACACATCCGATTACGCGGTTAATTTCATTTGATGATGGTGATGTTTGAAATATTGTACTCCATGTGAAAGACGTAGCAGAAACATGACTTACAAACTTGTAATTTAATTTCCAAATGGGTAATTTTTAATAGTAATAACTTTAATGTACTAGAGATAACACATGTACAGCGAGCCCGAGTATGCAGTCATGAATGTTTCCCACCCCAACTTATTTTTTCCATGTTCACATTACTCCGCACTAAGAGTGTATTCGTTGTCTGCTTATTTTGAAATTGATAATATTGTTGTTTTATTTTATTTTATATTGCGGATATCCTTACATGTCTGAATATGTGACACTGACATCGATGAGCTTGTTATGTATTACAAATACACGCGTATGGTATACTTATGACATAAACTTGTCAAAAGAACATACTAATAATCATGTTAATGCATGTTAAGCGCAATTGATTATGTTGGTGGAGGAAAGAAGAACAAATACATACATACATATATAATATAGATAGTATGGCGTTTTCACTTCCTTGAACTTAAAGGAGTTCATTATTGCCTACTTAAAATGAGAATCAAGTATAGACAAAATTTTAATCTTTGGCAGTAGAATTTATGAAATTTTTAAGAGAATCGCTAGAGATATGGGGCTGCGAGTATACTTGTCGCACTCGTTTTTCCAAATGCATTATTTCGGTGATATACAAAAATTCAATAGCCAAAAGAAGTGGTCAAAGAAGCTGTTGTTATTTTCATAATGAACACAATTTTTTTTATATCATTTCGATGTTCTAATATTTGGTTTGCAATAGAGAATTGTCAAGTTTTTATTTACAAACAAAATTTAATATTGAACATAATTTTTTTTTTTTTATCAAATCAAAAAAGGACCAAAATTGTTTAATTTGCTTCAAACAAATGATTGGACGGATGGCCCGACTATTATATTATAAGATTTTTTATATATACTACAAACATAATAACTCCATACTTCACTGAGGTGGGACTAAATGCAATCAAAATTTTTAGAATATATAGACATAAATTATAATTGAAATCTAAATGTACAGGGTGTCCGCAGGGAATACTACTTTCCTTTTTTTTTACCTGAGGTAAATATTACTTTTGACAATTTATACATAACAGTCTTGGAAAATAAGATGTTCTAATTGCCAAAACAATTTAAGCAAATTAATCATCGATTATTGTACCGATTAGAAAGTTTCGTGTAATTTTTAGGAAATATAGTGCAAAACAACAGAATGTAATGATTTCCCAAAAAGGGCGTCTGCGCTGATAAGCCCAAGTGTAAACCACAACCTAAGTACTGCAAAAATCAATTGAGAACATTGCCGCTATTTAAAAAAGTGTTAAAAAAAAATCCATCAATTTTACTTCGACACCGTGCTCAGGAACTTAGTATGAAGTACAACTTTGTGGTCACAATTCTGCGTAAAGATTTGTTTCCATTTAGGATTCAATTAACACAAGAGATTCTTCTACAAGATCTCACATATGCAATTAGAATTTTACAGCTTGTCCATTACATACCCGATAATCATGAAAAACTTATAATAACTGACGGGGTGCATTTCCATTTGAATGGATATGTGAATAAGAAGAAAAACGGCTCTAGGCGATGGAAAGCCCATAAATTATTCATAAGTCATCGTGACATTCATTTTAAGTGGAAATGGGGTGTCCAATTTGCTCAGGAGAAATAATTGAATATTTCTTCCTTGAAAATGAAAACGCCCTCATGGAAACTGACACTGGCAAACAACATCGTGCTTGATCGAAAATGTTTTGAAGCCAAAACTGCATACTTTGGACTTGATTAGCATGTGGTTCAAACAAGGCGGTGCCAGATCACATGCATCTGTATGAATTAGAACACATAAAAGGAAGTGAAAATCCTTCAGTCGGTCAAAGCTGAACTCTATAATACTCTACACCACAGTGACATGAATAAAATTTCTCGTTTTACACTAACACCTTTTTTCAAATATATATAATGGCTCCATCTAGTAGGTAAAAATATTATTTTTTTTGGAATTGTCAATTTTTAATATTCTTTGGTGGAATATAATTAATTGGCGTAATGTTGACTGTGGAAAATTTGGATCCGAACTGCATTACGATGTTACAAGAAGTGACTTGTATGACAATGCTCCGCGTTTATTGATACTACTAAACTAATTACAGAATAATCATTGGAACTAACTTTTGTAGGGTATTTAATGGTCGAGCTTGACCGAATATTACATTGTCACTTGTTATATATAATAACTTTTTATTTATAGGAAATGCTATATGAAGGAGCGTCTTAAAATGGATAAATCGGTGGCCCAAAGGACTTTCACTACCAAATTTCATCCAAAATATCAAAAATTGCTACCTGTACGTAGAATAATAAATACTTGGACGAACAGACGGATAAAGAGGTTTAGATTTTGATTCTGAACTAGATAATATAATAAATTTGCAGGGGATTGCGAATTATATACATCAGCACTATATACTTCCACACCACTTCAAAATGTGCCGGTACAGTGTATTTTTATTTATTTCCCCTTTTTATTATTTAATTTAATTAATTTATTTTATTTTATTTAACCTGGGGTGAAAGGCTACAAAGTAAATTTAGACTATTAATACATTTATTGCTAAAACAACCACAAATATGAGATTAAATAGAGGGCACACAATATTAATAATAATTTAATTATATTCAACCTATTATACTCTTGTGTACATAGTAAGCATTGAAATGCGTTATTAGTTAAATATCTTACGGCTTTTTCACCTACATCCCATAATAATATGTGTAGACATCGATTAGATTTAACTTTTATTTACTTTATGAAGAATTATTTGCATCCATGGCAGAGTGTATGCGCTTTCAATGTTAAATGTAGTTTTTAACATAATTAAATCATTTATTAAATGCAGCCAATTCACGGTATAAGCGTGCGAGCTTGCCATGAAGCAAATGTACAATTGTGTGGCATCGATTGTGTAAATTCTGCACAATCAAATATTCGACTGATATTATAAGCTTTACTTTATATGGTATAAAATTTGACAAATGGCTCCCACCATTGTACGGAAAAGACAGCACATAATACAAGAGATAAGTAGGAATGTGTGCATGTACAACACATGCCATATATGGTATATTGCAACATTAGCATTTTCTTGCCATTTTCTTTGCGATTTTACATAAAAATAATATAAAATAATTTTGGTAAAGGATTTTCATTTTCACATCCATATCTTAGTGTGTCTTGATGATGCACATGTGCGCTGGCATTTAATCGTGTTGGCTGTTGAGATGGCAAAAGGAGAAGTAGAAGAATTATGCATATAATATTATTTGCATAGAATATTACAAAATTTGACTTATGTGTAGAGCGCAAAAACAGCAGCTGCACAATGTTGTTCTACATTCGTATTTTGTACAATTTCAATTCATTTTTATATCACTATTATATGTATTGTATATAAGAATATGTTGTGAAGGAAAAAAAGTATATATCTTGATCTAAACCTTTGAAAAAGTGAGAATATAATTGTGTGTAAACCTCCGCATATAGATAGATAAGATATTTAAGATATCCTCCGTATAGGATAGATAAGATAAGTTTGTTCTTCCGTTTGTAACATCCAGAAGGAGGCGTCAGACATCCTACAAAATATATATTTCATTGATCAGCATCAAAAACTGAATCGATCTAGACATGTGAATCCGTGCGTCCAACTTTTGTTGGCATTCTCACGATCGTAAATTTTGACATGTTGAGCAGAAATTTTATACAGACACTTTTAGTTTTGCAAGCAGATCGCTAAAAAGGGAAAAATCGGTCGGACGTGGTCGAATAACGTATAACCCGCGCCCACATTTTAAAAAACTATAATCCACGTAAAACTCTTCTTTCAAGCTGATACGTAATACACTGTTAGACGGTGTAATCACATGTCCGTCGCGCCCACTATTGTAGATGTAGGGGGAATTTAAGATTTCGGCTAATTTAGTTTTCTTACTTGTTTGTTTAATTTTAGAGAATGTTTATAGGATAATAGTACTTCTCCTCCCACAGCCCATTTCAGAAAGAGAAAATTTGAATATAATTTTTGCCGTTATATATTATATATATATATGTATATAATATAAATATTCAAGTGGCAAAACTTTCACTATATCAAAACATTTAAAATACGCAAAAGAATGCGTCAAGTATCCAACAAAGCGTCTTTATTAGCAAACGCGAATAAAATTTCTTAATGAAATAAAAAAATTAATCTTCTACAGTCAAGAAGAGTTCATTGTTTTATTATAAATCCTTATAATTCATTGATTTGACTGATTTTAGAATGCATAGCTTGAAACAAACTCCAGATTTTTCCTGCCTACAGCTGCGGTATAACTCCATCTATCTGGGGTTTTTCCGAGAAAAAGAGTATTTGTTTGTATTCAGGGATCCTTTTTCCTGTGGATACTATCCTTGCTGTATTAATGATTTAAAATTGGATCGCTTAGAATTGAAGAGTCTAGGAAAACCAGCTTGACGTCTAATTTTCCGTATTTTATTGTTATTTGATTTCACTATGAACTTTCGATAAAACCGGGGTCACTCGCATCGAGATTTATTTGGATACTGAGACCATCTCTCGCTGCGTTCTGTTCAGCTTTTATAACTAGCTCTAAGATAAAAGTTATTCATTAATTCATATGTATAGAGAACATAGATAATCATATAAAAAATACAAAGTTTTATTTATTTATTTATGGATGAAAACCTGCATGCGTCCTAATAAGCTATATTTTACCCACCTCGTGATGATTATAGGTGTTAAAATGCTTTAGAGATTTATTTAGAATATTCGACGCAGGGGTAACTCCATCGGAAATTCAGAACGAACATCGCTCTTTTTTGTTTGCAACAAACTTATCAAAATGGGTGTCAAGGGGTAAATTACACGCACACGCACACGCAATGTTAAAAACCTCAAAAAATTTCAATTGCGTTGTTATTAAATTGTTCCTAAATTTGTGCAAATCTGTTTCTAATAGTTTTATATTTTTGAATAAAATACGCCTTCAAAGTAGGCGCGCCTTAAAAAATAATAAAAATTTTCCTCACACATTTTTTTCTAATAAGCATCTTGTCAAGTCTAAAATGAAATTAGGAAAATTGGTAAAATTTTCTCATTTTGGCATACACCTAATATAATCCTTTTTACTTGTTTTCGTTTTTTATTTTTTGTCAAACTTTCAAGTTAAACAAGTTATACTTCTCCTTTTGCGTTTCCATGTGGTAACGCTGAACGCATTTACGTTAAATTCTGCCTTTTAGATATTGTATTAAATTGGACGCTGTAGTAAGAATATCAATACCGTAACGCGTCCCAGCATCGAAGGGCACTCAACCCTTTCAATGAGGCTTTTTAGGATTTTACGTTTAGTTCCTCATTATATTAATGTGAAATGTAGCGCGTAATAGTGTGGAGTGTTTATCCTAATTCTTGTCATATAAAAACATTTCTTCCTGTATAAAATTATACATATATGTGTATATGAATATATACACTGAATTGTCTTACATTTGTAATATATTAGAATAATGTTCCAACAAACCAGCAACAATTTGCATGCATTTGTTAGTCTCACTACTTACAGAGTGTACGGGTGTGTACACATGCTTTATATAAATATACACATATACGTAGATTGCTACATAGACATGCCATTTACGTAAAGGAAACACACACACACACATAGCCCACGTGAAATGGTAACGTAATGTAGGACGCTAAAAATAACAATTTATTTAAGGGATCTGTACGTCTGCTTTTGTCTCTGAGAAATGAAATATTTTCAATGTATACGCCTGTGTAGTCTTAATATACAATTATGTAGAAACATATGTTGACCAAAAATATTAAGTTGTCTTACTTACAATACTTGCAAAAAGAAAAAAAGTCACCTTCAGTAAAATATTTGTGTACCCTTCAAAATAAGGTGAGGGTTATACTAAATTTGTCATTCCTTTTGCAACATCTAGAAAGAGACCCTAAAGAGTACATATATTCTTGATCAGCATTAAAATCTGAATCGACCTAGATATCCTGGCTATTGCTGGCATTCTCATACCTGCCCCGCCCACCGTTTGAATGTGCATTTGGAGGGTATTTATTGAAGGTTTCTTACATTTAAATATTGGAATATAGAGACTGCTTTGTATTTTTAGTATTTTCAATATATGATTATTGTATTCTCCGCATTTAAATTAAGTTCGCTGCTTGACAAATATAAATATTGCTCCTAATTAGAGAACGAATTTTCTTTAATTTCCGCTACAAATTGACGTTTTATAATTTTTTTTAACGTCTACGCTATATAATGTCTTCATCGCTTTTTGTTTTTTTTTTTTTGCAATTTATGAGTTAGTCTTTTTTTGTTGGTGCCCCTGTACAGTGAACAGTATTCATAATTTGTTTGCTAGACTAAAACATTTCATGATCGGATTTCCGTTTTCCATAAATTTTCTGTCTACTACATAAATACGTGTGTTTGTATATACACAAGTTTACAGTTAATTTTAAAAGTAATTAATTTATAAAAGTGCAAATGGCAGGATAAGAAAATCTATAGTCTAAGTATACCCTTTGAATCTCTACATCCTAAATACAAACTTTGCAATACATATATCATATATAGGTGAGACATGTCCGCTCTGGTACTTGAAAATTTTTGAACAAAACCTATCATTATGTTGATAGATAAAAAAATCTATCTCACTTAGTTAAGCAATAATTGGCACCCTATTGAAATTGAAAATGTGGACCATCACCATTTTAAACCGCATATTTAGTTAGTGTATCTTTAACGTAATCCTAAATAATCATGTTTATTAAGTGTAGCTTAACAGTAGTGTAAGTGTAGCTTAATAAGCACACATAGTTTGATATAAAAAAATTTAAGATAGTTTGATTGAGTGATTCAGTCGAGATTTTGAAATGATGCAACATTTGTCACTTTTCTCCCCCAAAAAATATTATTAAATATTTTTGGTAAAAAGGCATCAGAAACCTCATAGCGTGCGCGTACTGAAAGATGCACTTCATCAAAACATAACTGACAAGAATCTCTCACGGCTTCAGAAACAAATATATATATTACTCTACCCTCCTTGTAGATATAGTGCCTCGCTAATTGAAAAATTTCATAGAGGTTCTACAAAATTGGTTAATGCTCTGGAAAAAATGTCAAAAAGTTGATAAGTGTTGAAAAATGTAGCCGTGTTGCTTTGGAAGGTGTCTATAACACCGTGGTTGGTCAAATCTCTAAATCTTTCTCATTATAAATAATCTGACTACTCAGATGTCCCCCATGAATGGATATAGGTTATATCTTAAAGAAGCGGAGTCAAAGGAGCAGTATTGGTTATGATTCGATTAGAATTTGAGTACATTAAGAATGGCGGAAAAGAGTTCAGGTGGAAGACAGGTCCCAAATTAATCGTGTGTTGTGGTCGGTTGGTTTTTTCGAATGAAGTGTCACTACTGTGTCAAAATCAAATTTGGTAAGTGTGCGTTTGGTAATTACTTCCTTAAACATATTCTTAAATATTCGGCTTGAATATGAAAAGTTAGTGTGTATGCTTACAGCTAAATTTTGCTTTCCTTACTTGCTTAACTGAAAGTTGAGAAATATTACAAGTAGCATAACTTTTGTGAACAAAAGAAGAAACATTACGGCTTAGGGGAAGGAATGTAAATGTCCAAATCAAAAATTTAAGCAATTTATCATTTATACTTCCACGCACAGTAGAGTACAGCACAAAGAAAGATGTTCTTTCTGTTTTTCTTTTTTTTTTATAGGTAGTATCATATGTTATGTATATCTTACTTTGGCTTTCGCTTGCATCACCTTGTTTTATGTTCTTCTTACTAAATACTATATCAACCATTTAACTTCCACTGCAAACAAGTTAAAGCCCTTGCAGAATTTATACTCTGTACTTTTCACATGCGATAGCAGCTTAAAACCAAACATTTGTACATACCTACAAACACTTGTTTAATAAATGCAATACAACTCTCTCTCCCCCATCGCCTATGAACATGCATTTTGTGGGATGTGTGTATTTGTATAATACTTACTTGCTATTTATATAAGTAAGTTTCTCCCTCTCCCCCATTATATTGTATTGCATTGTTTTAGTTTAAGCCAGACATTCATTTTCAACCGAAAACTCTTTCACCCACATTCAACTTAAAACAAAGAAAATCCTTAAGAGTTTCTACTAAAAATCCTTATAAAATATGACATTCGTTTGGCCTTTGCATGGCAGCATCGTTGTTACAAGCTTGTATTTTAAAGTATGGGGGTGTGTGAGTGTTCGTATGCGAGTGCGAGTGCGTGTGCCTTTGTGGTATTTTAATTCTCATAAGTAATGTCGTGCATGTGGTTGGCATTACGTGCATCCAAACATGCACTAAGTATGTAAGCGGATTGCATAGGTATTGCATAAAATCTGATTGTATTACACTCTTCAATCTTCTATTATTAAAGTACTTGCCATTTTAAAAATGTTGGCTACGTAATCATCTTTTCGAATATTCACCATAAACATTCTAGCAATTGAAGCATTTGAAGTTGTCCGTAACTGAATATTACTCTATTATAGATATATTGTATGCATGCCGAAATCACTACATTACTACATCCAAAGGTGTGTAGCGGTTAATTATGTGTAGTAGAGAAAGGAGAAAATACATTAGACTCACTAACCAACGCCTAATACTCAGGGTACAATATCTTTGTTACATCAATTAGACCATCAATGGTCTAACTGCATAGAACAACTATTTACAATCAAAAATAGTTGCGGTCATCGTAATCCGTTCTCTTCAGGTATTGATGTTTGTATTAAGCAGACTTTGGTTGGCTGCTAAATGAATTGTTTATGGGTTTGGCTCGTTGTAGCAAACCTGTCGAAGAGCTTTGAAAATAACTTACAATAGATACCAGCAGCAGCAATAACAACAATGCTTATAATCGTTACCATGACTGCGTTTGGCCGGTACAGGTACAGGGGGTGTAAGAAAATTCCCATAACTTCCTTTCCATTTATTGACTTATTAGCTAAACTAGTTTCAACCACTTCTGTTTAATGAGAGTATGCCCTTCTTGAAGGAGGGGTAAATCTATATTTGCATAATATTAGAAGCATATTAGTGATGACTGTTCACCAAAATATTAAAAATCTAAAACGAATTTTGAAAAAGTACTTATAGTGATGTGAGATCATTCCAAAAAGGAAATTATCTTCTACATTTCTTTTAACTTGTTCTCTAAAAAGCATCATCAGCATAAAAGTTCAAGGAAGTCAAGCTTTTTATAACATAACTAACACTATTCCAGCTGTCGCTAACGTGTCGCTTAGACAATATTTCAATCCAACACGTTTGCTCATATAGGCAAATACGAGAGAGACTCATTCACATATTAAAAAAACAACGTTATAAGTTGTTTGCATTCATAACACTTCACGTCTTGATTCTTGTTTATATCATACACACTTCATACACACACACACATACCTGCACACTTACATATCAAATATTTGAATCTTGTTTTATATTAACTTATACTTGATTGCCTTTGAGCAAAAAGCAAAACAAAACAAAAGTCATGAGTTCCTTACCTTTGAAACATTTTTTTTTTTCTTTGTTACTGCGTCAGTCGAGGATGTATAGTGTGCTATCATAAACTTTTGTGCGCTCCAAAATAATATTAAGAACTGAGAGCGCAACCCGTGCAAAGTTTATACTAAAGTGAATTTTAACAAAACGATATTGAATTTAAATAGCATTCAATATTTTAATAGCATTCAAGTTCATTTTAGCATCACCGCATACATAAAATTTTAAATGTCCTTTCACCCAACTAGTTAAGCCACATCCGCAGCACTTCGGAATGACCAAATACGACAGCTTACTACGTCGTACCCTCAACTTCTCCAACTTGTCCATACATTTAAATAAAACGTGGTTTTTGAGGTGCAGAAAGCAAAATACGAACTCTAAAATCCTTTCAAGGTTATGCGTATAAATCAGAACAACAATTATTGATACATTCATGAAACGAAATTTTGTTCGGAAAGCCACGATAAATAATGAAATCCCTCAAAGCAAAAGTACGCCCAACTGCTGTAATCGATGAAATCTAAATAGAAACTTATACTATTTCCGCAGTCAAAGTCAAAAATTTCTTCGTCTTCCTTCTTCCACTATAGAAATTTCCACTATTTTACTAAATTAGATGATGGCGATCCCACAGATTGACACTGTCGCAGGAAAATAGTGAAGCGGATCTTAAAGAATTGGCGCAATGGATACGTTGGTTGTATAACTTCACAGAGAGCTGTTAAAAACGAGAACGTACGTACGAGTTATAACAAGTAAGAAAACTAAATTCAACATCATCTCTGAATCTTATGGTAGCACTAATAGAAGCGCGATTTGTTAATATGAGTGTGAAAGTCATACTGTCTTGATATCAAAAGAGATTTTTTGAACTGATTCGAAAACGGGTTTGAATTGATTTAATTCGCATCATCGTAAATATCAGCAATTTGAGGCGTTTCGAATTACTTGGGTGAAGAGCTAGAGTTACATACCTAATCAGCAGAATGCGGCTGATAAAATTACTAAGTGGACTCAGCCCATCTTGTGTAATTCAAATATCTGAATAAAATGTAAGCTAAATGTCTCAAAATTTACGGCCGCGTGGGTACTAACAACAGCCAGAAATGCCAGAAGTGCTTATGCAGTCCAGCGCAGATGTTGATCTAGAATACTATTTACTTTCTTATGTCAAGGATATAAGAGGAACGACTTGCTTAGTCTGCCTCTGATGTCCCCCTTATAGCTCGAGTAGCCAAAGTAAACCATCTAATTGTTATTATTTGGTTAATATTTTATTGGGTAATTTTAATACAGTGATTTTTTATTATATGTGTTAGTGTTTGCATTTCCATTGTTTGGTTGCTTGCATGCATCACAGGCAAGTATAACGCCCAGCTTATGTTTATGAATTTCATATAACGTACATATGTACTTAGTATATACGTAAGTAAGTGGCAAATTATTCATGACTAGGTATTACACGTATTTTCTTTTTTGTATGGATGTATGCATGTATATTATGGTGTACCCCTACGGGTATGAACAATATTTATGTGTTACTTATACGTAATTGTGTTGTTATTCATTTCTATAGTTGGGACGAGAAACATTGTGTTTTAATTAAAGTTCAACTAAACAAACGATTCCTTTAAATTCTTTTTCAATATAATCAACATTCAAAATACCATAATAATAATGGTAATAATAGTAAGAATATTTTTAATGATAACAAATATTTCTAATATATGTGTATGTAATATATTTTTCTCTTAGTTTACAATAAATATTTTAATTAATCATTGAATGCTTCATATGTGAACTTTTAGTTGGTTTTAAACGTAACTTATTTCTAAAAAAAACACTTTTTTTATTTTATACACATCCCTTGCAACAATTCTTTGCACAATTTTCTCCTTGTATGCTGCGAAATTTATTGAAACATCACTTAGACTATCTTATCATACTTGAACGTACTACATAGAAATGAAATATTGAATCGTTCACTTTTCAAGTGTAATACAAATGGTTATGCCGTATAGGTGACATTACTTGGTCGCGTCTCTTTTCATCTAAACGTTGATAAGATTTTCTGCCACATCCAGTGTACTCTTAATATGTTATTGTCAACTAATAGGCATGTGTGTGTTTTTTATGTTTATTTGTATTATAATTAATTTTAACAGAAGCTTTAAGAGATCACAATGAGAAAATATGTAACTACATATTTTGTCTAAATACAATTAATGGAACAGTTATGTAATATAACCAGCTGGACAAGATCTGAAACTCTTTCAGCAAGTTCTGTTCCCAGCTGTAGTAAAGTACGACGTATAATGGGTGCCTTTAATTGGAATCAGAATCAGAGTCACTTGGTGGTACTGGTGAAGCCGGCGGTTTGGCAGCAGGCTCTTCTGGTAGTGGTCTGGTTGCTGCCAAGTAAGCATTTGTCGTTTCACCGTGAGTGGTTTCAATACCCACCCTAAAAGTATGTTATATTAATAAAAATGTTTTATAATAAATTCAGAACACGTCTCCAGCGCTTACTTGTATTCATGACGAGCTAAGTAACGAACATATTTTTCCGGTGGGTCATCTGAGTCGGAGTCCTGAACACTTACTGACCGCACAGTTGTGTGGGAAACTTGAGTAGCAGGCATAGTAAATTCTACATATGCATAAGGTGCCAATTCATTTGGTATTTGATCGTATGAAGTCAAGGCCATACGACAAACTAGTTGATGTGTGGTGTAAGCTCCTAGTTGAGAGCAATAAATGAATAAAAAGGCCAGAAAATGAATGCCCACCATTTTTGTCAACAAAATAAAATTTATGATTGGCTTGAAAGTTGTGGGCGTAGTCTTAATGTAATCTTTAACCGGAGGATATGAGGAGACAAATTATTAAAAACGAGTATAAACTCTTTAAAGTAAATGTAGCAGATCATTACACTTCCTAAAAAGCACACTTGACTATTTTAGGGTTTACTTTTTCTTGTAGATTATACTAAAAGAAACGCTTAAAATTGGCCCTTTTTATTTTTTTTTTATACCCTCCACCTTAGGGAAGAGGGTATATTCATATTGATCATCCGTTTACAACACAACGAAGGAAGCCTCGGAGACCCCACAAACCATATACGAGTATATTCTTAATCAGCATGAAAAGAGAAATCGTTTGAGACATGTCCGTCTGTTTGTCCGTCTGTTGTTGGCACTCTCACGGTCGTAATTTTTGAGATATCAAATTGAAACTTTGCATACGCATTTTTAGTTCAATTTCGCTGTTCCGTATTGAAATTGGGCAAAATCGGTAAAGATACACGCCCACAATAAACGAAAATCTCATCATACCTCGAAAAAATTGTATCTTTAAAATATTATATATCGCACAATACTATGCCTATCAAGTTGATTTTTGGTATACATATAAGTGGTACCTTTGTCCAATACTGTGCCAAAAATGGGCGTGATTGAATAACGCAAACGCCTATAATTAAAAAAAAAACCACTATTTGTTGTTTAAAAATGACCTGAATAATAATATATAGGCAACAATTTAATGCGTAAACTTATTTTTTAGAGGGTTATAAAAGGTGGAGGGTATTTAAGCTTCGGTCTTAACCGAACTTTTCTTACTTGTTTTTTTTTTTCATTTTTAAAAATGGCAACGTTCAACTTCAACTAATTGTTCCCAATTTTAAATAAAACCTTTCAAATGCTCAACTTTTGCGGTCGCGACTATATTTATCAATAACGGACAGATGGACATAATTATATCAATTCGGAATACACTATTGACAAAGAATGTGTGTATTTGGTCTATAAAACCTCCTAACTATTTATGTAACTGGCGATATTCACTTACCTTGACCTTCTTTAGGTAAACGCGGACATCTCCAGACAATAGCACGGTGATGATGCTCGTATTTAGCCTGCCCCGATGTAACTTCAATGAGAGATTCCTGCAGTGTATCAACAGTTCCAAGTATACGTTCAATACCTTTTATTTTTCCAGTTCTTCGATGAGCCGACTTTACTGAACCATATCTAAAATTTTTCCAAATAATACTAACGTTTTTTGCAGACAAGTTACTAAATTTTTCACCTAAAATGTTTTTCAACTCTAAATAAATAAATCCAACATTCCGGAATAGGAAACCTAACAGAGACATCTTCGCACGGTATTTGCCCTAGTTTACGTGATGTAAAACCAGGTACTAAAATATCCGCCCTAAGTTCCACTTTATTACCAGTCACTATCCAAGTTGCTTTTAATTGCAAGGGAAGTTCACGATTTTTAGGAGGTCTTACACGGAAGCGTAATAATTCTATGTAATTGGCATCGGGTGGCTGAAATCTATATAAGTAACTTAGTAAAAAGTATTTTTAAGTTTTTTCTTTACACACTTAATTAAACGGGAATTTTCGTATTCCTCCTGATTAACTACACTATGAAATTCCACGACTTCTAAGCGTATCCATTCTTCTGTAGCTACCGGTATAATATCATGACGACCTACTACTTCTTTTCCCTGACGCCACATATCGTTGATCCCCAATTCAATGGTTGGCATACCTATAAGGAAACGAATATAAATATTTGGTATTTTTATTCCAATTACTGGAATAAAAAGTGTTTTTTCAACGATTTTTGTTACCCGTTAAGAAAGCCAAAAAGAATAGTCTCACTCGTGCTATTTGTTTCAAAATTTTCCCTTCTGCGTCTTGTTCAACAACAATTTCATCAACTGCTGTAATTTGTACCTCTTCCATTTTATAGGTTAGAGCGCGTTCTCGTAAGGCAGATAAACCGAAAAGAGCTTCTTCAATACATACCGAAAATTGTTTTAGATCTTCGTAATTCATGGATCCAATTTTGAAAAGTTGTGATGATTGTGGAGCATGTTCTACGGGCAGACCTAATTTTTTTAAATCACTACCAAACTCCTTAACACCTTCATAATCACCAGCAATGGCATATTGTGCGAATTTTGTTAATTTATTCGTAATTCGCTCAGCTTTCGTCACTTGACCAGGTCGAACACCAGGTCTCTCCTTATAGAATATATACTGCAGCTTCATGGTAAATATTTTACCAAATTGATCATATTGTTGTGCTCCTATTTCAGATACAGAGTATGAAGGTTGTAAAGGTAACTCTTGGAAAGCCTGCTTATCCGATGCTTGATTTAAAAGCTGAACAACAGGCACATCATTTTGAATGACCAACCGAATAAAAATTTTCTTCCAAAATCGCTGTCCAGTTATTTTCTTTTTATTTGGCTGTCGCAATTGCATTTCCCATCCAGGTCCTTCATAATTGAGGCGAGGAAAATCTTCTAGAGGTTGTGAAACATCCTCGTCAAACAATGGTGTTTGTGGAGTTTCCTGTGAATCTGTGCGTTTCAATGATGGTTCTGTTTCTGATTCCGGTACCCGGAATCCAGTATCTTCGAAAGGATTTATCACAGGTGATAAATCATTACGATTTCCATCTGAGTCATGCATTCGACTTTGAGGTGGGGGAGCCAATTGTGGAGCAACTGTTACCGCACCTTCTGTTTTAGGTCGTATAACAACATTAAAATCTCTTTCTACAGATTCCATCGAATCTGCACGGATAGGAGCTTTCATAGAATAAAAGTCATCGTCGTCATTTCCGAAACCTTCACCAACATCTCCTGTTCTAATAGGTGTCCCGAAAGCGCTATCACCCCAAGCTAAACGAAAATGCAAATATTTTAAAACCCATTTTGATTAAACTTTCTTTATATATAATTTTACAACTTACCATCCAAAGTGGGTGTTACCGCTCCTGAACCTCCAAATCCGTCCAAAATACTAATGTTATCTTTTTTTACAGACTCAAATTTAGCTGCAAAAGCATCAAATTCGTCTGGTTCTGCAAAAATATTTGTCCTTTGTTGTTGCACTATTCGCTCAGGAACAGTGTCCGGTTCTTCTTTAAATATATTTGTAGTAGAAAAAGCAGCAATATGCGTTTCAGTTGGAGCAATGAATATACCATCAGGAATGTTATCGGTTGTTTCATCTGCAGCAAATATGTTAGTAACCACGTCAGATGGCGGGTATGTTTCTTCTTCTTCAACTGGACTAGCAAAGGGGTTGACAGAACTGGCACCACTGGCTGGAGCAAAGTCAAATCCAGTGTCCATTTTCTCAAGTGTTGGTTTGGAATCTGCATCTGCGGAATCTGCGTTCGTGACATCATATAAATCTTCTTCATTTGTGATTGGTGATTCATGAGCATTTACTGCTGAGTCTGATGGGGAACTGTGATCAATCTGTTCACCGGTAGTCTCAAAACTAACTGTTTCTTCATCTGGTGGTGGGCTTGGTTCAGTTTGAATAATAACGGAAGGAACATTTGATGATGCGTTGTCTTCAATTTCTGCGTTCGCGTCATTTTTTAACTCCAAATCTTCTTCATCATCCGACCTTGGCAAAGATTCTACGGTTGTTATTTCAATATCTGGAGTAGGAGCTCTGGGCTTATTGTTCACTTCTTCCTGTACGTCTCCTTGTTCTCCGTTAACATGTTTATTTGCTGAAGGCGGCTCACTGGTTATATTGTGTGTAGTTTCGTCTGGACGAATTAGAACCGATGTGAATATTGCGTCTTCTTGTTTATGTTCTGACTTTTTCATTTCTTCTTCTGATTCTGAGATTTTTGTTGAGTCTAAAACTATGTCATCAGTTAAAAGATCAGGCTTATTCACAGGTTGTACAGGTTTGTCAAACAAACTTAAAATATCTTCTTTGGTTTTAGGTGGTGGAGGTTTGGGAGGTTTCGTGGTTCCAAACATGTCGAAGAGGTCTTCCGATTGTACGTTATTTGTAACTGCTTGAGGAGGTGGAAGAGGCCGCGGTGGTGGTTTATGACTTCCGACTGTAGGTGGTGCTGGCCTAGGCGGAGCCGGTTTAGGTGGTGGAGGTCTGGGAGGCTGTTTAAGCTCAACGACTGTATTATTTTCGTGACTATTAGTAACTTCATCAGATATACTAAATGGATTATCTTTAGTAGATTTACCGGCTTCTATCAGGTCTGCTCTAAATTCTTCTGCATTTGTTACGGAACCACTTTCTGACATGTCCAATAAATCCAGCAGACTACTTTCCTGTGTTGGGCTGGGCGTTTGCAAATCACGTATTGAAACTGGACTTGGTGGTCGGGTTACCGGTATACGTCCAAGTAGGTCGGAGCTTGTTTCATCCAATTTATTAGAAACTGTATTAATAAGTTCTTGTGTTTTGGGGGGTACAGGCCTAATAGGTGGCCCTTTTTTCATCTGTTCATCTTCGTCTGCAATGGATTTAATACTCACAGAGTCATCTTCTGCTTCAATAGTAGTACCAAAAAAGCTCATAACAGCATCATATTCCCCACCTGTGTGTACTTCGGTTTCGTCACCGATTGAAAATGGGTTTGATGTATCATTAGCAAATGGATTATCATCAGTCACAACATCATCGTTAGATTGCATTAAAAACGGATTCATTGTATCATCATTAGTACCCTCTAACTCTTCGTCCATCAAAAAAGGATTTGCCATCTTGAATATTAGTAAGAAATTCAAGTTAATTTTCAATTAGTTCACTTTCCAAAAGTTTGATTTCAATTTGTCCAGGAGCCAAATTCTCTGCGATAGATGTATCAAAAGGATCAACTTCTTCTGTTACTTCAATATTTTTGTGTGGTAATTGAGGTGTTAGAACTTTACCACCCAATCCTAATTCTTGAGCATCGGTTTCTGTATCTAGTACACCCGTAGATATATCTGAATTACGTTGAGGTAGGAGTTCACTTTCCAAAAGTTTTAATTCTGTCTTTCCTGGTTGTATATTGGCCGCTATAGAGGTATCAAAAGGATCCACAACTTCCACTCGATCTTCAGGTATCTCTTTTCTCTCTTGGGATGGAGTTAAAACTTTTACAGAAATTTCTTCCTTTACGGCAAGTAGATCTTCAGGAGGTACTGGGGTAGCTGGGGCACGGGGATTAAAATCAGGGTCAGAAATACTTTGTTTAAGGGCAGCAGAAAGTAAATCCTTTTCTAAGTGTTTCAATTCAATATCTGTTGGTTTAACTTCAGGAACGTATGAAGTATCAAATGGATCTTTAGAATCCTTCTCAGACAAAGAAGGAATACTTGGCGCGTAATATGGTGTTAACGGTTTTTTATTACTCCCACCGTCTGAAGCACCTAATAAGTCCTGATCAGGTACCAAAAATCCGACAGATTTTGATTGAAGATTCAAACTTAGCGATGATTTACGACTAGCCACATTAAATCCTTTTTCAGAATTATCTTGAACAGCTTGAATAGCCGGGATAACAGATTCGAAATTTTCTTCGTTTTCCCGAGGATCAAAGTCAGGGTCGCTTAATGAATGCTTTAGCGTGTTTTCGGTAAGCAGTTCACGCGCGATGCACTTTAATTCAGTTTCTTTTAACTGTACAATATCCACAATTGCTGAAGTGTCAAAAGGGTCAAAGTCTTCTGAATCAATATTTAACTCCCGAATGGGTGCAATGGGGGATGGTCCTACTTTTGACAAATCAGTATTACTGCCACCCAATAAGTCGCGTGTTGGTTGTGATAGCTTATTAATAGGAGGTGGTGGCTTTACCGGCGGACCAGATTTTTCTTCAGCGCGAGGGTCAAAATCGTCGTCTTCTTCTAAAACCGTTGTCTTTTTTATAATCTGATCTGCATAAGATGTGTTGAAAGGATCTTCGTTTTGGTTATCTTCTTCGTCGTCGCTAATATATATTGCACCTGATACCAAGTGAGAGACTGAAGCCGGCTTAGCAGGTGGTGGGGGACGTTTTGGTTTATCTGTAAAAAATTTTCATTATAATTATTTAAAATTATATTATATAATTTTCAATAGCACCTGAATTTTCAGAGTTATTATGTTCTTCTTCTTTAGGTTCTTGTTCAAATTCTGCCCAATCAGTATTTACTGTTTCGGCTAGTACCTCAACATTTGGTAGCGGAATTTCAGTAATAACTTTAACTTCGTCTTTTTTGTTAAGAGATTCGACAGCTAATTCAGCAAATTCGTCATCATCTTGTATTTTTAAAACATCAAATTCAGATAAATCAAGTGCAGGCGCTTCTACACTTTCTTTGTCTTCTCCGTTCTCTTCAGGTTTTTTTGTTTGAATAAAATTCAGGTGCAATGATACACTTAAATCTATGGGAGTACTTGGTTCTGGTACATCATCAACCAACTCATCAAATAAATTTTTCTGCGGCTCTGGTGCTTTTAAATCTTCTTCAATATCAGCAATATCAATACTTTCGCTAAGTAATAAGTTTTTAATTCCTTTACGAAGTTTTCTTTTGGGCTTGGCAAGTTCTAATGCTTTTTCACGTTCTACACGACCCGAAAGAACTTCAACAGCTGCTCCAAGTGGTACAAGTTTCTTATTGCCTTTTACTTTATCAGCCCCAATAATAACCTTCTCTGCATATGCAGTGTCAAATGGGTCTGGACCGGTATTTCCTTCAAAATCAGGTGAATCTGGGACAACCGCTAATTGAACTTCACCCCGAGTTATAGCATCT
This sequence comes from Ornithomya fringillina, assembly GCA_963978525.1. Classification (NCBI taxonomy): domain Eukaryota; kingdom Metazoa; phylum Arthropoda; class Insecta; order Diptera; family Hippoboscidae; genus Ornithomya; species Ornithomya fringillina. The sequence continues at coordinate 13,777,169 of OZ021693.1, forward strand.
ATATAATCGGTTACGAAAATATCATCAACTTCAACTATGTCTTCCTCTTCAGATTCAGAGAGCTCAACAACTGCTTCGGCAAGTTTATCACGCTGAGCTTCTAACTCAGCTACCTTGCGTTTCTCTTCTTCGAGACGTTCGGCTTCCCGACGCTCTGCTTCCTCCTTTTCTAACCTTTCTTTTTCAAGAGCAGATGGTAAACGTTGATAAAATGACTCTTTCTTGATACGATCTAATTCGTCTTGAGTCTTATGTAGTATTGTATCAACGCCAGAAGTGAGCGCCTTAAATTTAGCCCACTCCTCGTCTTCTCCAGAAGCTGTGGGTAAGTCCTTACTTTGGGATTCTGATACGTTACATTTATTTTCTGCTGAAACAATGTGTGAAGTGGTGCTTGGTGCTGCGGCTGTTGGTGCTAAACCTTCAGCATCTGATGCAACGTCTGACTCACCAGCATCTGATTTAGCAGCAGCAGCTTCCTGCTTAGCCCTTAATTGACGTTTGTATTCGTCGAGTTCTTCTTCGGTAAAGAGATCCTGATCCTTTTTAGACTTTTTCTTTTTCTTTTTTAAACCCTTTGGTAATTTAAGCATTATCTAATTTCGGAGACATCGAGCTCGGTCTATAAATAAAAGTAATTAGCAATTTCATCAAAAGTTATTTAATGTTGACGGGATGACAGGGATTATCCTAATAGGAGGAGAACTAAACTAAATAAGAACAATTAGTAAGTATGTGGTATTATTTTGTTCTAACAAACAAATCAGTTTTTGGAAACCTACGTTTCTGTAAAGGCATTGAGGATAGGACTACAGGGTCGAACGATTCCACTCACCGTATTATACTTGCCACAAACTTATACCTGATAAGCTTCCACATCATGGCAACTATTCTTAACAAATCGAATACAATTCCTAGAGTAAAATCGTAAACAAATACATTTATGCAAACACAAATATTTCACCACATGGTAAATCATTGCACTGCATTTGCTTTTACCGTCTATATACTATTTATACATATGGTTGATTAAATTATCTACAAACCGATTGATGGAACGTCAACAAAAAATCTTGACGTTTTGTATACACACACAATACATAGCAATTGATGTCAAGAAAGGGGAGAGTGCAAATTTTTAAGATACAGTGAGAGGCAATATCAAAAAAGCACACTCACAGCATGTTGCTACACACACAATGAAATTTTGACACCAGATACAGGAAAATCTATACTTTTTAACACTTGAGGAAAAAATCGATTTTTACATATTTTTACATTCACTTTACGGAAAAAATTAATATGAAATTTTTTCTTCCATTAAATGGTGGCACTTTTTTATTATTTATGTACGAAATTATTATCAAATTATGTTTACTTGTTATTATTACTGTATTTATGTAAGAAATATAAGAAATAATATAATTTAAAAGCATCCAAAATCGCATTGAGTTCTTGCGATTTTTTTTTTAAATAGATACTAAATGAAACTTACGTCTCTTTCGTCTAGAATGTGAAAATTTTTTTAATTTCAAGTGTGATATAATATGTTTTACTTAATTCCTTTTATAATATATATTTCCATTTACACTGTAGTTATGTACTTTTTAATGCATGTATGCTTTGTCGGAAAAACGAAAACTGAATGATGAAAATTTGCCAACTTTTTGCCTTAGCTTTTCCTTTTCCACTATATATCCTTTAAAGCGAGAAAGCTTCAATTCTCTTTCGCTTATAACTAAACGATGCTCTTAATGTTGACCTTAACATTCTCGCGCTAGTCTTAAGAGAACATACTTATACGTCTTTGTTGACATTGTGATTTCGGCATTTTTACTACAGCCGTGCACCGTGCAAACAAAAACAATAATACAACTTTGACATTTGAATGCATACAAATACGCAAACTCCGCACACATAGGAGAAAATTGGGAAGAACAACAAACTACCAAGAAATGTCATTGAAGAATATTTATTGTTAATTATTACGTACGTACATGTTATACTCGGCAGAGTTGTTAGAAAATTTCGTTAATAAGTAATTAAACTAAAATTTATGACTGGCAATAATGCTTTTAAAATATGGGAACGTTTTAGAAAGAGCCTAACTTAGTTTATACGAAGGAGGGACCAAATCTCAATCCATTACAAGCCATATATCTACACTTGAGCATTTTAGTTTTGTAAAATTCTAATCTAAATTGAATATACATTAAAAAGTTTAAGTTTACGCTTAAGAATATGTATGTAATCTATATATATATATATATATATATATATAAAGCCTTAATATTGTACTAAATAAAAATATTTGGTTACATGTGCTATTACATAGTTTCCTTATAAAGCTTCCAGGTTTGCAAGTAGGACTACACATTAACTTAATTATTTTTTATAATTGAAATATAAGAAATGTACATTTTTAAAACTTTATGCGTGATTTGGAGCTTCAACTTTACTTAACCATAATTTTTCAATATCATCATAAATTTGATATTTCGCAATAAGATTTAATTTACTATATATATCACAAACTGGTGAATAATTTGTAAAAGCGTTCCCAGCTAAAGAATATTATATAAATAGGTAGATCCTGTGACACGTTTAAGAGGTAATCGGCTAAGGCCTTTTTTGTTGTAAAGTCTTCCGCATGAATGAAGGCTGGTGGAGGGACGAAGCGTATAAACCGAAACCATGTATAAATGCATTGTGGCATAAAGTTTCTCTGTAATGTGATCATAGCAAATAGCATTCTTAGATGCCTTCACATTCAACGCTATTACGTTCCCAACTGAAATAAGAAAGAGAAAAGACAAGTAGAAAACTAAATGTTGCTTGGGCCAAATTTTAAATACCCTCCACATTTACATACAAACGGTGGCCGTGGCAAGTATATGATTACGCTAATAGTGTATTTATACCTTAGCTTAGCTTATTATCCGACCGCACCAATTGTTGGCAAATCAATGGACAGGATAACCATAGGTATGCTTACGAAATTACAAGTTCAAAAGGGTCATTTTTGTGGCAGATAAATAGATTTTTGTCGATTGTGGGCGCGGATATTGACCGATTTTGCCCATTTAAAATAACGATCTGTGCGCAGAAATTAAAAGTGCCTGAACAAAATTTCATCTCAATGTCTCAAAATTTACGATCATGAAAATGCCAACAAAGGACAGACATACGTACACATGAACACTCAGGCATACACGCCTAGATGGATTCAGTTTTTGATACTGATCAAGAATATATACACTTTGTAGGGTCTCTGTCACCTCTTTCTAGGTGTTGCAAACAGTATGACACTCTTATTATTTCTTATATGGAGGGCATAGAAATTTTATTTTGTAGTCGATTATGTTAAACATAGTGAGAGATATACGATACAACCCATCTTTTAGTAACCTGGGTGGTACTTACTCAACAAGCTTTTTAACGACAGCCAGTAACGACAGTATGTGTTACAAAAGTCAAAAGCGAAGCACTAAGAATTCCATAAGAGAATAGCGCGTGGTCCACTTAACGTCTTTCTATTATCATCATATGAGAACGTATGGTAATTTCTTATCAAACGATATTGATTTAATTCCGGCCGCTTGTTTTCAACACACAACCAAAATAAATAGGTCACAAACATTAATAAACAACAATAATAATTGATAATACAAAATAACGCGTTGTCTAATATAATTCACAGACATTTGATCCACAGTGTACTAATGTGGGAAATCTATTGATAACCAATATTTATTGGTAATAGTTCGACAACCGCTTGCACTATTTCCCAAGATTATTGACTGTTTTATGAGTACTGCAAAGTCATAAATTAATTACAATAATATTTAGTCAGTGGGTAGCGGTACTTTTAGCTTTTAACCATGTGGTACTTAAGTTTAAGTTCTGATACTTCATGGTTAATTATATACATGAGGATTCATTTGTGACCATATTAATGGCACTGACGTCGTAATTACGAAGCGATATTTTTTTAAGTATTGAAATATATTAAGCGCATAATAAAGGTCGCCAACACAGGCGCTTTGTTACTGTCACCTAAAAAGAAAAAAAACAAAAGTTTAATATCGCGGTTTCCAAAGTAAATATTTGGTGCAAAATAAGAAAATTTGAATACGACTACACTGCGCTATGTAGTTAGTAATTAAAGTTTTTAGCCGATTTTTAAATCGCATTTTCGCCATTAGTCTTTATTTAATTCATTTAAATTAATTTTTAAATGAATTATGTTCTTGATTTTTTCATAATTAATTCTTTTAACCCCTTAGAGAACTGCACAGAGAAGATGTAAGAGTGGTATACACATATTATAAGATCACCAATTAATTGTAACTATGAATGCAGAAGTGTTGGTTGAACTGTGCTTTAAATATGCACAAGCGTTTGGTTCAATTGATTATAACACCGTCATTCATTTTTCAGCTATAAATTAGTCAGCTATTCAATCACTCACTTGAAGAACTGAAAATGACATTTAAAGTCTAATATGTACAAATATTTTTAAGTCGAATTGTGTGCAGTTTTGCCAATCCATTGGGTATATAACGAAAACCTTAAAGTGTATTTATACTGCCTCGCTCAAGTTCTCTTCAAGTACCTCTAAAAGTCATGTGTAAGAATAAAACCTATAAAATTAAAAGTTAAATAATATCACTCTGCTCTCCATATAAAATTAACCTCTAATGGTATGTACCAGAGACTTCTAAATACTCATGATGATGAGATTATTAAGCTTTAACTATTTAGTAAAAGAAGTAACACAGACCGAAGACAAAGAAAGTGGTTTATGTCCCCTGTCAAGGCAAAAGACTGACACATAAACTCCATTTAAATTAAGTACGACGATAAAAACCTTAATATATTTTTATAAAAAAATTTCTATCGATCGGTTTTTAATTTAATGCACCATTTATGGCAAAAGGTTTATTAAGTTTGTGCGAATGTTTGTTAACTCCTAAATGGAACCCACCTTGGGTATACTTGAAGACGCCTGACTGTCCGTCCCTATAAATTTGTGTGCAAGCTACGGGTCGCATTTTTTAGATGTTTCGTTAGTACACGGACATATATTGGCCCAAAGAGGAACTTTATTGAAAGTGGATAGGATCGGACTATTATTAAACCCCTGTTATAATGGAGGTCTTTATATATCAAGTGGTGTAGGGTATTTGATCGGGATTGACCGACTATAATATTATCACTTGTTTTTATAAAAGATCGGCGCTCGGGAATTGTCTTCTACATATGCATGCACTATGCCGATTTTACCCCACAGATATACAAACTACCGCTCAATTAAGCATTAAGCCTCATAACCCTATATTTTAAAAATTGTCGGTTTCACATACTTATATGTTAAAGTAATGTTGTCCGTACGTCCGTCAAATGAAAAATGGAGCTGAAAGCGAAACTATAAGCCCCGTCAAAAATTCAGTTATTGACCAAAAATGTATTCTGATTAGTTCATAGACCCGCCCATAATTACACAATTTAAGACAAAAAACGCCTATTCTGCAGATGCACGTTTCAGGAGTGAAAATAACAAATCTTAAATCGATTTATCGTGGTAAAGTGTTTCAAGTGATCGATACAATTTTACCGATTGTTTTGTTTTAAATTTAGATATTTTTTCGATTAAAACATTTTCTTTTCCAATATTGTCCTACATATTTATAATCACCAATCTTGATCTAAAAACTTCTTGGACTTCCACATAATAATTATACTTTATTTTAGAATAAAATCGTTTCATTTATGATTTATATTTTCGGTGACGGGTTTTGATAAGAAAATCAGTATATTACTGCAATGTTTAACAAGATTATACAGGGTGAGGATAAAACATGGAAAGTCTGGAGTATTGTCGTAGGATCAAGGTTACGATCTTTTGTGCTTTTTTCGAAAAATTTCCTCCCATGACGTTACACGAGAGCTTCCATATTTTTTCACTGCACGGTACATAAAACATATCATGTACTCACGCTTCATTTTACTCATAATTTCTTTTTACGTCTCATTATAAATATGTGTCGTCTATGTTAAAAGCGCCAACGTAGTAGCACATTTATGGGCATGACGTGTATGCTTATAAATCGATGGAATGCACTTGATGAACGATCTTCTTAAAAATGTGCGTCAAAATTGTAAATAACAACACAAAGCTGTAGACTAAGATCGATTTTGCCATTTCCAGAATGAATTTCATATTTTCATATCTGTCTTGTTTTTATTGCACGTAATGGTTGGATTTAATTGCAAAACTACCCCTTTAAGAGATTACCAATAATTACTCTACTAAATAAATAATGAAGCGTACACACATATAATTGGGAATGAAGTCATTCACGACCGCGCGCGCTTTCCTGCAATTATTTAAATGAATCACCGGAATGTTTGTCGAAACGAAAATTCTGCTGCAATATTTTATTTATTAAGTGGCTCTTGAAGCGAAAATTTTATTTATTTTGTGATTTAATTTAAAATTTTAAAACTCCTTTTTCTCTGTTTTTAAAAGATTGAGTGGTGAACTCATTCACGTTAGAACGTCTACTAAGTGTATGCGACAAGCGGTCCAAAGCAAGTCTCATCGCAAAGAAAGTGAATGTGTATTACGATATATAAGTGAGCGTAGAACAATGGCAACAACAACCCGAGAGTGCTATAACACAAACAAAGCAAATAACGACGAAAATAAAATGATCAAATAAGATAAACTCGTAAAACATTTAAAGTTTCGTATGAAATATTTGGGAAACATTGAATCTTGCTTATCACCTATTTCGACATTTCGCTTAGAGGCGTGGCATTCACTTATACAAATGCAGTGTCTTTTACTTCGTATTAACGTGAAATTGAAATTGTTTCTAGGTTATGGAGCCTTGGCTGTTATAAGAGAATTTTACAATTTCAATCTAAACGTCTAAGCCAAAATTTAATTGGTAGCTGTATATTTTGTAAATATAAGAGATTAATTGTGTGCTAATCGGGGGCGTGGTTGTGGTATCAAGTTCGACAAGAAACACAAAATTTAAGCAAATTTATTGTCCAAACTTTCCATATTGCTTCCTAAAATATCCAAGATAAAGGTGAACTCAAGAGCTTTGTTGACAAAGAATATTTTTTGGAATATTTCACTTTATGAAGGATTTTTGCACACATAATGACAAACTCAGTATACTTTTACAATTTAAGGCGAATAATAAAAAAATATTTATGTACACATATGAAAGTAAGTCTTTGCTTGTGTGTGTATTTTAACAAGTGTTTTTGAAACAAAACCCAATAATTCGAAAATAACCTATCAAAACTGTGGAATATTGCAGGTGCGTAGAGTTTTAAATAGGTTTACTTAAGCGCTAAATATATGTGAGTTTTAGTCACTGAGTCACCACTATTCATCATATGCTTAATATACATATAATTGTGAAATTGAAGGTAGTATTATAACAAGTGGAGTGAGAGAGGGCAACCACAACAGCACAATAATAAGTTGGCAATGAAACAATGAAACGAATTGTTGTGAAGTAATAGTAAACGGTTGCCAATAATAGTGAACAACCAAAAACAGAGTCAAACACAAATCATTTCACTTTTGCATTCATTTCATACATATTTCCAATATGTGTACGAGTGTGCACATAAGAAATGAGAGTAAAACGAGTCAACTACGTAGTGAATGGATAAATGTAAACAAATGCATCAAAGTGTTACAATTACAACAACGTCAAACGCCGGCTTGTCCAAGGTCAAAAACGTGGCTAATAATGCCACGTTTTTGCGCTTGACCTTCACACACAGACCTATCTAACTATTTTATTTTTTATATATTTGCCACAACGCACATACAAAATACATGTGTCTGTATTCACAAGACTATATAATGTGATACATACAACACACTTCATACTTCACTAATTTCGGCATGAGTATGAAAGTGGAAAATTACAGCAAATTAATTATTTATCAAGCCTACACACCCATATTATGACTTTTAGCTGCACAACCACAAGCATAAACCGCTCTTTATATACAGTATGTCATTAAATTATCGTAATGTTAATATTTGTTTACATGTTGATTAACCTCAACCATGGTGAGGGTACAAAAATCACACCTAAAATTGACAAAAAATCATACCTATGAAGTTGAAACTTTAAACTTGTTTTAAATTATATCACTGTATATTATATACTATACATCATTTGCTTTAAACGATTTGTCATTTGAATGCCACAATTTTTATAAGACCACAAGTTCTAACAATACCAGAGGGCCAGATTTGTTTGTTTTCATATATATATGTATTTAATATAGACGCGTAATGTGGTAAATCAATCTTGTATAAGTGGGTTCTTGCGGGAGGGTTATTAACCGATTAAATATTATTTACGCTAGTCATAGCTGATCAATGATCATGTTTTGAAAGCTTTTATTGCTTGAAATAATCATTTTTATACCCTCCACCTTAGGGAAGAGGGTATATTCATTTTGATCATCCGTTTACAACACATCGAAGGAAGCGTCGGAGACCCCACAAACCATATACGAGTATATTCTTAATCAGCATGAAAAGAGAAATCGTTTGAGACATGTCCGTCCATGTGTCCGTCTGTTGTTGGCACTCTCACGGTCGAAATTTTTGAGATATCATATTGAAACTTTGCGTACGTATTCTTAGTACAATTTCGCTGTTCCGTATTGAAATTGGGCAAAATCGGTAAAGAGACACGCCCACAATAAACGAAAAACTCAACATACCTCGAAAAAATTGTATCTTTAAAATATTATATATCGCACAATACTACTCCTATCAAGTTGAAATTTGGTGTATATATAAGTGGTACTATTATCCAAAAATGGGCGTGATTGAATAACGCAAACGCCTATAATTTAAAAAAAACACTATTTGCGTAAGTGCATGAAATAGTCATATACATAAATATGGCAATAGGAGCTTATTTTTTAGAGAATTACAAAAGGCGGAGGGTATTTAAGCTTCGGTGTTAACCGAACTTTTCTATCTTGTATTTATTTATTTGTGTTATTGTCACTTGTTACATATTGCTTTTGATAAATTCACCAATTCAAGTGTTAGCTAAAAGAAGTAGACAAGTAGAAAAGTTATATTAAATACGCAGCACCTAAGGAACTTACGTTTACGTATTGTAAGCGGGTCTTATTTTTTGTAACAATTTTTTTTAATAATAAAACATTAGCTATAAAAAACATTATTCGCAAATAACTTTATAATCATTAAATTTTAAAACCAATCGTCACTATGGAAAAAGTTGAACGTGTATCACTTTCATATAAAACTAGACATACTTCTAAAAGTATTCTCCATACATGTACTTTTCAAAATTCGAAATTCAAAAATTCGAACCCAAATTTTTCCCAACTAAAACTAAATAACAAACTTTATTTTAATATTATATTTAGATAGCGACATCTATCCTACAAATATTTGTCTACATTGCCATATTTCACAACGTAAGTAAGTAAGAAACGAAACTATGGCATTTCAATAAAAAACTTTCCTACGTACAAATATATCGAATAAATACAAAAATACAAGAGATAGTTAAAAAATAGTTCGAACCGTAATTGCGAAAGTAAAGTAAATAATTGGCGACAAATATTATCCATGGAAACAGCAAAATGAGTCCATCTGTAATAAATATACCCACACAATACAATTTTAAAGTAGTTTTGTTGGGTGAGGGATGCGTGGGAAAAACATCGATGGTATTGCGTTATGTGGAGGATAAATTCAATACGGAGCATATAAGTACGTTGCAAGCTTCCTTTTTAAATAGGAAACTACAATTGGACAATGGTGCCAAAGTTCAGCTCAACATATGGGATACTGCTGGACAGGAGCGATTTCATGCTCTTGGTCCCATCTATTACAGAGGTTCACACGGTGCCATACTTGTTTACGATATAACCGATCAGGATTCATTCCAAAAAGTCAAAAATTGGGTAAAAGAATTAAAAAGAATGCTGGGAGGCGATATTATATTGATTATAGCTGGAAATAAAATCGATTTAGAGGAGCAACGCTCTGTACCGCACGCTGATGCTATTGCTTATGCGGAAAATGTGGGAGCTCATTATATTGAAACTTCAGCCAAAAACAATGAAAATATCGAAGAATTATTTAAAGAGTTGGCGAGATTAATGACCGAACGTGCAATACAAAGTAACCAACAAAACCAAAGATTTCATATGAATGGTCAATTCGGACAGCGGCGTTTGATAGTGGAAGATTCTTTAGAGGGATCAGACGATACAGCCCAAGTGCCTGAAACCTCACGTTCTTGCTGCGGTTGAATATTTTCATTTTTTTGTTTATAGATTAAATTTATATGTATAACGTAAATACATATAAAGGAATGCGTCATTTTATTGTACATTGTACAATTTTGTTTTTGTGATAATTTTATCTAATCTAAATCTTTCTTATCCTCTAATTTGTTTATAAAAAGAGTAATGCTAGAATCAGATGGTTCACGCTGCTGCGCGTCGCCTATCTATTCATAAAAGTAGTCACATATAGATGCACGGTGCTGCTAACGTAAAGCAAAGAATTGTTTTGTTTCAACACAACGAGGAAAACTACCTGACTCTAGCATAAGAAAATGAAACAAGTTTGAATATAAACGTCCAATTCTATACACGCGTGTATATATTTGTATAATTAATCATTAAAATGTATGACTATCTATTTTTATCCTATTTAATGTAATCATTGCCAAAGTATGGAATGCCATACAAGAATATAACAGTAGTGAAAATAAATAAAAAAAACCCTTCTACACCATTCCCGATTGAAAATGAAAGAATTTAAGGGACACATTAAAACAGCCTCAATCGAACATGACAAAAGTAAATTAAATAATATATTTTTTTATTCAAATGGGGGGTGTGTATGTTATATGTGTATGTGCATCATTATTTTTAAACATTCAATTGTAAAATAACGGGAGCAGAAAATTTCATACTTAAGTTTTATATGCGTGTTATAGATCGAACGGTCCTAGATACTTTTATAGTTTTTGATTTTGTAGGAACTGAACTTATTGAACTTTTTTGGCTTTTTTTTTTTCTTTATGGTTTTTTTTATTTTATTGTACCTTTATTTAATTTGAGGTTTTTATACCCTCCACCTTAGGGAAGAGGGTATATTCACTTTGATCATCCGTTTACAACACATCGAAGGAAGAGTCGGAGACCCCACAAACCATATATATTCTTAATCAGCATGAAAAGAGAAATCGTTTGAGACATGTCCGTCCGTGTGTCCGTGTGTCCGTCTGTTGTTGGCACTCTCACGGTCGTAATTTTTGAGATATCAAATTGAAACTTTGCATACGTATTCTTAGTTCAATTTCGCTGTTCCGTATTGAAATTGAGCAAAATCGGTAAAGAGACACGCCCACAATAAACGAAAATCTCATCATACCTCGAAAAAATTGTATCTTTAAAAAATTATATATCGCACAATACTAGGCCTATCAAGTTGAAATTTGGTATAAATGTAAGTGGTACCGTTACCGTTTTTAGCACAGAGTAGTGCTAAAAATGGGCGTGATTGATTAACGCAAATGCCTATAATTAAAAAAAAACACTATTTGCGTAAGTACATGAAATAGTCGTAGACATGAATATGGCAATAAGAACTTATTTTTTAGAGAATTATAAAAGGTGGAGGGTATTTAAGCTTCGGTCTTAACCGAACTTCTCTATCTTGTTCGTTTTGGAATTTGGAAATTATTCAACTTCAATTGGGTTCTAGTCGATCTCAATTGAAATACTTTCATTTGACGGGTACAACCTTGATGTACTTTTGAATATGTGAGTTTCTAACTCTATGACTGTAAAGGAAACGAATATTCACATTTTTAATCCCTACCGATAGATTTTTATAAATAAAATTAATTTTTATTCCTGGGAAATTGAGCATGAAAAGCGATGCACTTTAATGAAAAAATGAGCGCCCACTTTAAATATTTTTATAAATATATTTCGAGTAAAATATTTTGTTCATTTATACGAAGGATACATAACTGCACGTACACACACCCATGGACGAAATAGTGGTGAGGATTTCTTGTTTATACTTTTAGATATTGCTCTTGACGGAGGAGATAAGATTGTTAATGGATCATGATCCTCTTTTCACTTCTTTGTAATCCTGAAGTGAATATAATTGAATAACTTTTTTATGAATGTAGAAGAAAAACGCATTTTGCCTAAAATATTTTTAATAAATACGTATTTTTTAATTACATCAATGTCCATAGCTGTGCATTTCCATAAATATTAATATCAATAGGTATTGTTTTTTTAATATTTATATAAAAAATATATCGTGTATATAATAAAAGTAGTTAAAAAATATCTACTAAAATTGTTGCAAGTATGTCTGTTAGCGTTAAAATGCTTCATTTTTAAGATGTTGCTTTTTTGGACACTTCATTGCTTTAAAAAATTAGAAATTCTCTCAAAAATTTTAGATGTTTTATTGTTGGTAGTATATAGCGCGCCTTACACGCTTGTATTTGGATTTAGATTTCATACAAAACATGTCGCAAGAAACCAAAAACTTGCCTTGATTGTTAACTTAATTACATTGCTACTTTTAAATGTTGAAGTCTAAATATTGTGTGGGTCTTGGGAGTGTATGAAATACAGAAAATAATAGCCTGCAAGTCATATAATTTCGCATCACAGTACTGTGATTCGTGTCATGTTCGTGATTGGTTTCAGTTCTGCTTCACTTCTGTTTGGCGTTTGTTTTTATTTACGTCTTGATGGTTCCAAATCTTTAGAAAATTCATTCATAACATCTTTATAGATAATGGGATCCAGATTGCAGCCCAGCATATAAATAAGCCACCAGTCGCCTATATCTAGCCTTTGAGAAAGAATACGACAAGTCTCTAAACTGATTGTGCGATTCCGAGCATGCAATAAACGAGGGCGAAATTTTGGCATGAGTATAATAAAAGCTCTAAAGGAGAATTTTAAAATTATTAATTATTCTTCAACTACACTTTTTTATAAACGCACCGAAATACTAGGAGTCCAAATAACAGTACCAGCAAGATCATGTACCAAAACCATATAAAAACGTAGGTTTTCTCATTTACAATATTTAGTGGCAGTATGCACAAGGAGTCATGCTTCTGTAATGAGCCGGAAGCACCGTATTTGTGGAATATACATTTGGTGACGCGAGGAAACACATAAACCATTGGGTCGAATCGTTGCTCTTGCGGCACATCTGACAATTGCATGACCCGCGCACCATAGGTAAGGAATTCACCATCGAAAAACCGATTCATCATGTACATTTGGGCAATAATATTGATGAAGCACAACAACTCACAAAACCAGTAATGTATTGCATACATTTTATGACGCTACAAATACACATAGGAAATGTCTTAACTGATATTTGAGTTGCTAAAGGGAAGACTAGTAATGCCCACCTTTATGTGCTTGCTTAAATAATCCAGTAAGGCTTCCTTCTTGGCAAACTTTTCCTCTGACGAGCAAATGGAAATGTTTAGGCCCATAATGATCATGCGCATTAGACCACCCTCAAACTTATCCCAAAGGAATTTTGGGGTGTAGCAAGCAATTGCCTAAAAAGGAGGTACATTTATAATATCGCGTCATAGTGAAGCCTTTGAGTCAATTTTTCATGCTTACGTATGCTTCTGCTCAACTTACCTGAAAGAATAATACAAAGCAAACCCACTGATAGTAAGTGTAATATTTCTTGGCATCTTCATCATTGAAATCATTAGCGACTCCGGGATGTGCAACTTCGCGGCCCACCTACAGTGATACCCAATACAAATGTTATGTTTTATGCGTATGGAAGAATGTATTGTAATCGAAATGTTGCAAACAAAAGTCTTTATAGCTAAATAAGATTATTCAAATCTTAAATACCCTCCACATTTACATACAAATAGTGGGCGTGACAAGTAACTGATTACGTCCCTTTATTAGTGTATTGAAGTGTAGTGTATTTCCAAGTTACACGCTGGATTCTGCACAAAAAAGGTTTTTTGTAAATTGTGGGCGAGTCTGTTATCCTAGCGCGCCTTTTTAGTTTTTTTTTAGTGGATGGGCAATTTCATTTTCAAGGGTAAACTTTAGTTTTTGCTAAATATATTCGATTGTAGGCTCAACTTATTTTCAAGAAATTTTAATTGTCCACTTGAAAATTGTGAATACATTTATAAAATGATTTTTGTGTTACATTTTGTACCCACCACGCCCACATTTACGCTACTTTGAAATGCATACAGAATCAGAATAATTCTGCTAATAATTAACAAAAAGAAACTTTAAAGATTATTCACGTGTTGTCCGTAGGTCTGTCTCCAAATAAAATAGCCACCCACCGGAAATTGACTTAACATTGCATTAACTGTAAAAGAACGCTATGATGTAAAGAGTCTGCATATAAATTAAATGAAAATGTCTAAAGAAGAATAATTGCTTGTCACGCAGTATATATGGCGCAAGCATATATATGATACGAATGAATGTATATAAGATGAAAAGATGATTTTTTTTGGTGCTTAATATTTTAAGGTAATTTCGTAAAATTTGTTTTAAGTTCAATGTTAATTTTCAATTAATCGCGAATGACCAAACAATTCTAATCCGAGTGAAGTTTTTATAGAATTTAGTATAAAATTATTTGTTAAAGTTTATCTCAGTGAGTTAGAAATGAAGTAATGACATTAGTATGATCTTTTGACTAATTCTTGGGTACAAGAGGCCGGCATATGTTTTTGGTGACCTCCTGTTATTGTTTGTGCATTTAGGCAACCTTAGCCTTGTTGCTTCAACTTTTCAACAAAACGATTACTACCATAATCGTGTTTTATTCTCAAATTTGCTTTGCTTTCAGTTAAATTAATAGTTGAACATACCTCACGTCGAAAGGCGTCCGGCATTGTGAACGTACTATGTATCCAACAAAATGTGTTCACTACATGTGTGGGTATACCACTCACTATGCAGCTGATGGGCTGACCCACATACTGTGTGGCAGTAATAATTAAACTGCACGTCAGCAACAATACGGTGGTAAAGGAATTGTGTAAACGAAAAATGGTCGAATCTGTTTGCACATCCTGCCATTTCAGGTAGGATTTCAATCCGACCAACAACTTATACATTACGTTTTAATTGTAATCAAGTCCACGTTAGGCAGTGTGTTTAAGTTTTGTCGTTGCCCTTCGAAATTTGAATTTATTAAAAAATTACAAAAACAATTACGTCACTTGCACTGTTGTAGATCAGTTAAGGAGTTGATGATAGTGTTGAGGTTCATGTCAGCTAAAAAGAAATCTTAAGGATAAAATTATACATAAATATAATTATTGGATACAAACACTGTTTGATATATTCTACCAATTGGTAGAATTTTTAATACTAAAACGGCTTAATGCTTACCAGTGGCATTATGATGATTACTTTTATAGAGGACAAAAAACGCGATTTGTCGTTTACTACAAACTATCCCTTCAACATAAACTAACGCAACCTAACTTAATCCCACCTTAAAACCTAAATACTTCGCTTAATTTAAACGAACGCTTAAACGTTGTTAAAAGGAAATAATCTCAAAATATTTGTAAAGATTTCAAATTTCGTTACAAAATCTTTCTGCAATTTTTTTTTGAAAAAATCACTACGTCCAGGAAGGTTCTAAAAATAGCTTGATTCGTCCGTGTATTTATATTTAAAATCATTCTTTCCATTCTATTCTTTACTAACCTTAAAAAATGTTAAACGTCCTTAAAACATTCCAATTCAACCTTTTTTTTTTTATGAAGCTTGCTTAGGGCCCATAAATCTTTTTGTATTAAATCTCATTTAAAAATCTTAAAAATTACTAACTGAACGTATATTTTCAAAGACAGAGGAATAGACATTATTAAATTGCTTCAGAAAATGATGATGACGATGATGATGATGATGTAAGGTAGACCTCTCGTTTTCATTCCTAAGTTCAATTATCAATTTTATGACATTTGTAAATTTTCCAATACACTTAAAAAAATACGAAGCTTTAATATTCTTCCTCTACGACTACAGTGAATGTAACAAATATTAGTCTACGTGCGATGCGGAGACGCCCGAAAGTCAGTCAATTACAAAAAATTTAATAAAAAATATTCAACTTTGATATAACATTCGCTCCTCTTTATATGATTGAATTTAATTGAATATAAAATAAAGTGGCGTCCGATGTTATGTAGTATGTTGACATAAATGATATTTAATAAAAAGAAAAAAATTTAGAAAAGATAATAAAGAAAGTTTTAGTACAAGACGCAGTTAAGGCACCCCTTTCGATCCAATGAATACAAAGGCATGTTATGCAAAAAGTTCTTTGATTCGGATTTCTTCTGAGCAAAACTATATGTTTTAGTGTCATATGCAATACTTTGATTAAAATATAGTCATTATATAATTGGAATATATATTTTATTTCCTTTTCAATATCAAAGACTCGAAAATTTTGAATTCACAGCCACGGACAAAGGGACATATATGTCTGGATGCTGATCAAGACATTGAACTTAACTGATGCTTACTTCTGAGTGTTACAAATGGAATGACAAACTTGGTATTCCCTCCATCTTAATTGTAAGCTATAGTAAATATTTACATATAAACTGTCAGCGCGACATGTAGAATGTTACACCCTCTTTGAAAGACTGTTTCGTTATAAGTTACTTCTTACTCTATGATCGAATTGTCCCCTAAGTCGTTTTTGGTACATTGTAGGAGTATCTGAAAACCGATTCCGCTCATTTTTAATGTGTCCGTTGCATAAATGTGTAAAGCTGTGTCGCTCTATTTGCATATAAGAGTTTTTTTAGTAATTGTGGGAGAATGGGTTCAGCCACACACTGTGCCCATTTTGAGTGGGGATAAATAAAGAACCCCAAGTGCTTCTACAACGGATGTGCTGACACGCAGATATAGCAAATTTTAATGGTGGCCGCGAAAATATATACTCTAGTAAGTCGCTGGGGTGACATTCAGGCCCACCCTAATATGGTGGGCGTTCCAAATGAGTTGTGATAAATGCAAAACAACGTCTTCTGCGAAGATGCGGGGAATTGTCCTCAAACTGCCTGTTATAATGAATGTCGTCTCCATAAATTGGAAATATTATAAATTGTTAATTGAATGTACGTAATTGTGTGGCAAAGCAAATATGAAGTCATTCTATTAAATTCTTTGGTGAGGTTAATAAACTCACGGCGTTCTGTGTACATAAAAAAATATATTTTACACATTTATATCAAAAGCCCGGTTTTGTAAGAAACTTAACTTAAATTAATATTGTACGACGAGCATTACGCGCGTACAATAATAGCAAGTGCGAGGCGTATAAAATTTAAAATAGATTAAATCAATGAACTTCAATGCTGGCTCAGATTAAATGAATCACTGCGAGCCTGTTTTTATGTTCATTTCATATTTGTACATAATTCTATTCAAGAGTTTATTTAAAAAAGGAAAACAATTTCATTCATAATCGAGCATTATCGCACATATAAGTGTGATTGTGCAAAGAAAACGTTGCTTCTGAATATTGCATAATCGAAAATATAATAATAGTTCAGCGGTAAGCACGATTACATAAATAAGTGTATTATACATAGTTCGCTTGTATAAATTCTATTCTCTGCGGAAATATATTCAGTAAAAAATGCTATTGTGCGCTGGCTGCGGTTATTTAATAATCTCAGCTATCTATTGAAGCCGTGGTGTGTGACTGTTTGTTTTGTATTTATTTAGTTTTGACGTAAGTTTACCCTCCTTTTCTAAATGAATATTTTGTTCAACTACACCATCACCACCGGACCCCACCTCCTCATCAACCTGCTATGATCATGTAAAGCTCCGTTGCAACACTTTCAGTGATTGTTGTTATTAAACCTGAACACACCTCAACGTACGTATGTGCCATAGTTGTTATTGTTGTTATTATTATCATTGCATGATAATAATCGGCACAAGGTTATGCATCACGTTTTATAAAGTGACGCTAATGCTAATGTATGCACATCTATAACTAATAAATATTTTCTATATACAAACTTGTCACACTCAAGATCTATTTCTAAAATTCTTACACTTAAGGTCAAGCTGGAGCAGTTAGGTTTGTGTTTGCAAAGTTTCAATCTATTTGGTTGACACTTTATTATATTATTAACCAAGACTGCTGCACGCTGCTGAGCAACCACACGGATGGGTTTCTTCACTTTTTATATCCTCCACATGTGCGCCATCATGCTGCGTTGGCCATTTAAGATTTCGCATAAGTCAAATTTAGTTCTTTTACCTGGAATACCTTCAAAAATTGTTTTTCTACATCGGTTTTTATAACGAATCAACTGATCAGCGTTTAGAAATGATAAAACTTTGAACAAAGTTTTAAAATCAAAATTAAAACCTTTTGCGACGAATGGAATGTTTAGAAACATATGGACTTGGCTACATGTACTCAGAGAGCACACTCTACCATAATCTGTTTTTTTAAGATCATCGCTCGGAAGCAACCTCCTATAAGTGCATGCTCCATACCGATCTTACCTCTTCGAAAGAATTTAATATTAAGCACCCATTTTAATATAATATTACACTTTGGTGGAATCGAATCTAGATTCCTCCCATATTAGAGACTCAAGCTAATGCCAGAGAACCCAAACCAAAATGAAACATAATGATGGTCAGATAAACTGCTGACTTTAAGTACAACAATTAGGCCTATTTAATAATTGATTAACTAATTATATTAGAGAAAATTTATAAATATATTTTAAAACCCGCTGCATTATGAAATAAAAATATTACCAACTTTGTCCATAAAAACGTGGAAAATGGTTTTATTTCCATCAAAACTGATAGAATCTGAACTTAAAAGATTTGTTAAGAATGCTTACATTTCAAATTTGTTAAGCCTATTCCGGATGTATACAAGTCAAACTAACATGCTCCATCAATGGGTTCGAATACATGTCTGCTGAATTTTGGATCGAAACTACGTTTTGGCTTCTAGTTCCATTTTTCAACTGAGGGACGTAAGGACAAAAATTAACATGTTACACATATACACAGAGTTTTATTTTTGATTTAAAAACATAATCATTATTAATTAATTTATACTTTTAATCATTATTTATATCCTATCTCCGAAATGAAATGTTTCCAATATTCTGCTATGTGAGACTTTTAACGAAATGTTTTGAACTTTTTCAATTCTAGTCTGCACTGATTCTACTTCTGTTAAGCACTGTAACACAAAACAATAACAACAACAATAATAATAACAAAGTAGCAAAAACCTTGCGAACAGATGGTAAATACAGAGAAAAACACGATTCAGATTCATTACGTGTTACATTAATGCAGTGAATGATTAAGACAAAATTACTACTAGTGGCCATAATTATAACTCGTAATGCTTGTACATATATTAATATATGTATATACGCATACATATATGCATTTGTTAGATGGGAATAATTAAAACGTTTCCGTTGCTTTTTATTTACTTTTTTATAATTAAAGAAACTATTTATAGAGTTTTGAATCAGTTTTGTGTGAATTTTTTTCAACATTATTAAAAAATGCATTTAAGAAAAATGCTTGTACACAAATGTCGTATTTTGAAGGGAACACTTCACCACTAAGTATACTTACAATCGTGTTTTAATAATGTTATCGAGATAAACGAAATTATAAAATCGGTGAAAACAAATTCCTCCTAGTTTACGTGTTGTTTGGTGCAACTTTACACTTGAGTGACACCCTTAGAGAATTTTATCAATGATTTGATATTTTTTGTTCAAATTAACACGCACATAAACTTTTTTTTCATTTATTTTTATTTTTATTTTTATTCTTTCATTGAACAATTGCTTCGATTTCAAAGAAAACGTTGCTTGTTATCGTCTTGATTACTAACGTATTAGGATTGCATTAGGAAATGCTTGTAGTAATGCTTTTTTTAAATTTCTTTAAAGGTAAATGCGTTTTGCCAGCTTGAAAAGCACGCGCCGTTAAATTTTTTGTAAGCTGAGTACTATGAAACACAAATACTACACTAATGCGCTCGTTCATGGAACGCTGTCGAAGAAGCTCGAAAGTATTTCGAACACAACAAACAACATAATAACAAAAACAGAACAGCCACACAAACAGTTGAATCGCTGAGACAAACACTCATCAACAATAATTTATGGACACACACATATATATATAGGTAGACGCATATAATGCACAACAACACAACTACCCAATAATGTTGATGTCGTTGCATGATGTTATAGGATTGGAGACAGCTGGGAGGATAGGGATGATAATTGTCTATTACATTTCACTCATATTACATACGTACATACATAGTATATATAATTTATAGCTCACAAGTTTTTAATTTATTCTTCATTTAAAACTCAACTCTCTTTGTGAGTTCAAAACAGAAAAAACCGGTCCCAAACAATAGTTTTGAACGTATTGTACATGTGAAGCTACAATTTGGAGAGTTGCGTTTAAATTTAAATGTAGAGAATAAATGAATATGAAAAGAGAGAACAGACGTAAGTACAGTGTAGTCGAACGAAAAATTGAGAATTGAATTGAGAATGGAGTTTCACTTAAAGTTAAAACTCATCTATATAAACCTTTTTATATAATAAAAATACTTTTGTTCATTCAAATATATAAATAAGTGACACTACAACGATATATATGTTGCACTACATGGCTGTATGTACAGTATGTCTTTGATATCTACTATGGCTGGTTCTCTACCCCTAATGCAATGTTGTTGTTACTTATTATGACACTTGGTTATTGTTTTAGTCAAATATTATATTTACATAATAATATCTCTTCTCAACATTATGGTGTCAAGGCCGACTATTCAAAACCCCGCACCTTTTTCTTTCTAAACTCGATCGGTACCATAATTTATTTATTTAAAAGTGTGAACGCCAGATCTAGCTCTTCTTTGGTATAATAGACGTTATAAGAAGAGAGCTACCAAATATTGTTCGATTCGATCGAAATTTCGAATGTAAAATTAGCTTGACGCGGAACACTTTCGTTAAAAATCACATTTTGAAAAATCGTTGAAGAGCAAGAAGTCTTAAAAATATCTTGAACCAATCAAACATTAGAACGTTTCAGGTAACCATGGATATTTGTTCAGTAATAATGAAAATTTGCAACTTTTCTACACACAATAAAGTCATTTAGGAAGAAAAGTCATGGTAAGGGTTCCAAAGACAGATCCGATCGAGCTTCCTTCTTAAACGAAGAAGACGTTTGAGAAAGGAGTTACAAACATGATGTGATTCGGCTCCAATATCGTCGTCTTTAAAATAGATAATATGCTACAAATAATATAAGAGAGAAAAGTGAATCGATTCAAATCAAAACGTTTAGTTTATCATGGTTTACATTTTTTCTTTGGGCCGCCGTGAAATAAGTTAAATTAAGCCTTTTTATACAAAATTTTGTAGATTAAATTTTTTACTTTGTAGATATTTAGTTTAATGCAGGTTTTTATAGGAATTTTAAAAACGTCATGTTTTAGAACCAACATAGATTCTTGTGTGCAATATCTTATCTGAAAAACTTTCTCAATTTAAAATAAAGTAAAACAAGATAGAGAAGTTCGGTTAAGACCGAAGCTTAAATACCCTTCACCTTTTATAACCCTCTAAAAAATAAGTTCCTATTGCCATATTTATGTATATGACTATTTCATGCACTTACGCAAGTTTGTTGTGGGCGTGTCTCTTAACCGATTTTGCCGAATTTCAATACGGAACAGCGAAATTAAACTAAGAATAAGTGTGCCAAGTTTCAATTTGATATCTCAAAAATTACGCCAACAACAGACGGACCACAGGCGCAAGGACGGACATATCTCAAACGATTTTCATGCTGTTTAAGAATATATATAGTTTGTGGGGTCTCCAAGGCTTCCTTCGATGTGTTGTAAACGGATGATCAAAATGAATATACCCTCTTCCCTAAGGTGGAGGGTATAAAAACTAAATTTAAATTTAATTTAAATGCTAACTAAATGTATACATAAAAAATGGGCGTGGCAAGAACCAAAATCGTGTAATTAAAAGTCGGAATAAGCGTTTAATGAGGTGTTTTGGTAAACTAAAAGAGTGTCTGTTTTCCCATCTCGCCCATTTTCAACAAATCGATGGTTGGACTCATTATAAAAATATCTACCAACTGTATAGCTCGCAGACAAACTTTTATAGATTTACATACTTTTTCCATGTTCGAGGCCTTTTTCTGGGTATAGCAAACGTTTTCCTGTGTGATACACATAATGAAATAAAATTCAGTTTTGTTTTCATTAATTCGTATTACATACAAGTACATTGTCTTGTGATGGTATCCACTCAACATTTCTGTATATTGTAAGCCTTTATTTATTTTTTTTTTTTTAGGTGTTGGATATGATAAAAAGAAATGCTTATTCAATATAATGTAGTCACGACCATCATAAGGCGCGTGTTAGAGAGCACGTATGCCATCTACGGCATGAGTTCATGCATACCTTTCACTTTATGTGTGGTTTCGAAATTTTTTATTTACCTTTTTTAAAAATATTTTATTTATTCATGGCTTTTGTTGAAGATAACTCTTGGTTTATACTATCTGACCTATTTTCTTAATAACCGAAAAATAGTTTTTTAATGTAGGTTTTGCTTTAATGAAAGAAACTTGAATTTGGATTTGATTATACTTTTATTTATGTATTTCTAGCATGTGTGCGTAGGTATTTTGTTTCTTTTAATGTGCGTTTTAGTGCGCGTTATACCCTAAGTAACAAGTGTTTTTATATAAAACTGCCAAAACAAAGGAGAAGATTTTTACAATTTTGAAAATCATAATTTCTCTTCTTCTTAACCTCATTCAATTATCACTTTTTAATCAACTTATAAACCACTGATGTAGGTTCAACGGCTCTACATAGAAAGCAAACATAACGTACACATATGTATGTTCAACCAGCTGTAATCTTGTATCAAATTATTGTAAAATATTTCATACCTATTGCCATATAAATCGTGTATGTAAACTACAATAATGTTAAATTGCTTAATTGATCTACATAACAACTGGATCAATTAACCTCTTTCAGGTCAGAGTAGAAAAGGAAACTTACACCATAAAATATCAAATGTGTGAAAAACTAGCAACGAGAGAGAGTGAGAGAGACAAGTTGGTGTAAAAAAGTTTCACTTGAATAATATGCGCATAAATGCGTACAATTTCATCATTAGTGTTGTTATACAGTAAATGTGCGCTTGATATAAAAATTGTATACGTATTGTACCTCTTATGTTTTGGTTTTGTTTGAGGTTAGATTTTATATAATGCACCACTTGAGAAAAGAATATATTAAATTTGCTCGAATGTTTGTAACTACTAAACGGCAAATGCTACACTACAATAGGTCGCATTTTTAAGATATGTTTCAAACTAAAGAGGAAACTTGGTGAAAATAGACCAAATTGGACCACTTTTAAAAACCCTCCTCAATTATAGATATGTTTTTGGGGCAAAAAAATCGCAATTCTTAATATTTTTAGACAAAATTTGATAAATAACAATTAATTGGTTATACCAAATTTGGACCCTACTGGACCATTTTCAGAACCTCTTTCGATATAACGATATTACATAACTTATATGGCAATGGCAATTATTACATAATATGTGCAAGTGTGAGACTAAGTGGTGAAGGGTTTTAAAAGGTCGCATATAACATTTTCAATTGTTTTAATAGAGTAAATCGAATGAAACGTGAACGAGAAAACTACGCATATAAAACTGTACTAGTAATTGAACTCTGACACCTACAGCACGCAAGTCGTATGAGAATAATTAAAGTACGCCAGTACCAACTGCCATCTACTCATTCCATAAGGTTTTATATGATACCAACTGTTTTGTTGGAACTCGATCAAAAGGTGCCTTTAATGAACATGATTTGTAAACATCTGTGGCAGGGTGTGTTTTGATTGACGCGAATGGTAGAAGAGGAAATCAAATATAAACCAGTATTTTAAAATTTTTCATACAAATATTACAAACTCTCCGTCAGCTGTAGTGCATTTGAAATTATACAAGTTGACAGATTTTCTTAATCGCTGAAAACATCCCCATTCGTGCTTGTCCCTAATGTTCCCGTTTGTTATGGAAATGTTGATTTAATTTTTAAAAGTAAAATACTTGTATTTGGCTTAAGTCAAACCTTTGATTCCCTCCCTATGCTTATATGTGAATTATGGGAGTGGCATATGCACATTAAGCAAAATCGTTTATTTTATCTCATTAGTACAGTTCCGGCACCTCCGTTGAATATATTTCATACACACTATTTACTCTAAAGAATCTTTGTAGATCTATTATTGAATCTCTGTGAATTTTTTTAAAATTGTAGGCGTGGCTGCCCAATGATATTTTAAAAACAAACTAACGACATGAACTACGAATGTTCAAATTTCAGTCTTCTATCTAAATTTTAAGATAAGTTTCATATTTTGTGAGAGAGTCAATATTCCTCATTGTTCGAGACGTTGGCCCTCTGAACCAAGTTAACTGTTGCATGAAAACTCAATCTCTTCTCTGAACTTCGAACCCGGTGATCTGCGTATGGAAATGGAATGGTGGTGACCTCTGCATCAAGCAAGTGCATAACTAAGGGTTTTACTACTATTTAATATCAACAAAATATATGAAATTTATTTTATTGCTTTAGAAAGGTCAGTCACCTTTTACAAATGTCAAGGTATAGTAGAATCTATAGATACAACAAAACTAACTGCGGCACATATGTCTAAAGCATTACTGTGGTTGAATTTAAAGTGAATTTAAAGTGTTTCAAGCAAGATCACCAACAGGCAAACGAAGACGCGTGCAGTAGATATAACCTTATAGAGAATATGGTTTTAATTTTTTTCATCTTCTCTCTTGAACAAAACCAGTTGTAGAACTACAAAGCATTTTACAATAACGTATGTATTGTTAAGGTAATTTATCTACCACATAAGTTGGTGCTTAAGAAAAGGTACGATGGTATAAAATAGTGACGCACCCATAAAAAGAAATTTTATGCATGGAGTCCCATAGAAGTCAGTTTAACAGAAAACATGTTTGGAATAAGAATGTTGCTTTTTAAGAAGTGGAAACCACGTCGTAGGTATATGTTACGCAGAATGTCTTTCTTTTTTATTGTGGTTTAGTGGAATTTGTGGAAAGCAAATGTGTGATGACCTGAATAAAAGTTGTTTTAATATGCGTGTAAGCTAACTTACCATCACGAATGCAACAGAGGTGGAATACGAAATAAGAGTTTAAAAAGGAAAGAAAGTCAGCTTAAAAGGAACCTTTTAAGGATGCACTACTTCTTGGTAACCCTCTGGCTGTGCCGTTGCCTCTGAATCATTATTATGAAGGACATGTCGTTCGATGCGAACTAAATCTCTCACCATCTTTAGTTTGGCAGTATTATATACTTAGTATAGGGAGCCTTCAGAGACTTTAAAAAGAATATTCTCAAATTAAATTAGAAGACGATTTAACTGAATGGTGGTGACGTTCATAGGATATCTCAAGCTGTAGAGCTAAGAACTAAAGAAGCATTATAGATTGCGTTAGACTGCAGTGCGGATGGTAAATATTCTCTTCATCGCAAAATTTATTATCATCTGAAATTTGCCAAAAAAAAATCCGTTTGTTTAGAAGAAGCCATCAAAGGTCCTACAAAGTATGATCTTCAGCAAAATTTAAGAAAATCTAGACGTGACGTGTGTTTCTGTCTAATACTGGCACTCTCACTATCGCAGAATAATAATTCCTGGCAACATCAACTACCAAAATTGGGCTATATATATAAGATGTATATAAGATTTGGTTTAAGTCTAGTTCGATCACCTTTTTACAAAATAACACAACAAGTCACACACACTTGCTAATTGATTACATTTGGCATAACACTATAAGTCTACACTAACGTACTTTCGTTTGATAAAAACATGTACGCAAACATTATTTATTTCAATCCAATTGTAGCTAACAACGATGTCACTTGTAGTTTATTTCCATTTGGTATTGTTGCAGTTATTTAAAATGTAACGATACCGTATAGAAAGTCAACAACAAAATAAAGCTTAAAATCTTATATGTTCATAGAGATATGTATGCCTATATAAGAAAGAAATCGGCGGTGTAGTACAATAGATGTCATTGTGTGGATCACAAATAATGCTTGATCAAATTTTAATTGACAATTAAAACTAACCGCATGAAGCAATAAAACAGTTTCAAATATGTGGAGTACACACACACACATGAATTTGGTTCAAATAAATGTTGAATTTTACTAAAACTACAAAAAAACCCATTGGCCTTGTATGACAAGAAACTTTTAGCGATTACCGATGTTGGGATTTGAGAGCAGTTAGAAAAAGTAAAAATTCCAATCATTCTAACAACTTGTTTTATGAAAGAATTATTGTGAGTCATCGACGCATTATTTATCATCATATGAAGGGTCAAAAATCCAAAAGTTTGGAGAAGTTTGATGAAGAAGAGAAAATGCTGTCCTACACGCCTTGACTCTCACCTTCACCATTGTATAGTTATTTGAAAATTGCAAAGCATTGATAATCTTTTCAATCAAAAAATAGAGCTTTATATGGAGGGAGCTTGAAAATATTGTCCTATTTGAAGCATTTTGAATAACGGTAGAGGTTGCGCCAAAACACGTCCGCTAAGGAAATCTCATCGAAACATGTTAATAAAATCTGATTTCTAGATTGAACACAAAGTCGAAAGGCAGTTGGACATCACTAAAGTTGTTCAGAAAGTAATCCCGATTAGATTTGTATAATAAAATAATAAAAGGCTACACCCTTCTTATATAAAACATACGCTTTAGCACAAGTAGTGCGGGTCATAGTAAACTTCGTAAAGGTACAGTACTTGGAGTAAATAGCACTCAGTACTCAATAACTGAATACGTGGTACCTGAGAAACTTTCCAGCATCGCATCACGGATAGCAATTTCTTACGACATCAATTAAAGTAAAATTGTAGTTTACGAGCACTATACGATTTTCTAACGTCATTAATCAAAGTTACGTCTCAAACAAAATAACTTGGTTAATTTAGATTCCCTTCCTCTCTTTATCAATTTACATATTTCTCACAACTCTATGACTCACACAAACGAATACGTTACGGTGTTAGGCGTTGTGGCGTTGTGTTTAAGATACCCACTCTCACGTACATTTTGTTCAACTCTTATATTATCTAGTAAACTCGAGTTTTTTTATTATTTTATTATTTTTACTTAAATCTAAAAAAGGCACTTAATTGTCTACGTATAAAAACTAGTTTAAAAGCAATGGCAAAATACTTTGAACAACTAATGAAATTTTAAGCGTAGCGTGAAGACAATCATCACACAAACAAAAGACATTTTCAAAATGTGTACTGCGTCGTGATGGCTGACATTGCCGGCATTACATTCATCTGTACTGCATGTGTAAATACATGACCAGTAATCCATACGATCGCCTTTATTACGCACATAATCGCAATAGTTGCCTAAATCCTTAGATGAACAAAATCGTTTAGCACCAATTCCACCCTCAAAGCGACCAACATGTTTAATACAAAATTTTGCATCATGAACATTCGAGCAATTCTGTGGCTGTATGTCGGGTTTGTCATATCGTTCGAACCATTCTCCACATTGAAATGGTGTACTAGTATCTGAAGTATCGCACACATAACAATTGATGGCCACGGTTGTTGTATACAGGCTGGCACATACTAGTAAACTTTGCAGCCAAATCTTATGCATTGTATAGATTTATTTTTAACTTTATATATATTATATATATCTTTATAAATTACACTGAAAAAATGCACGTAAAAATTAAAGCAAAACAATCAAATGTCAAGCCTGTACTGACATTTCAAGCTGTAGATTATTTTAATGGCGTCAGCCGGTTTTGCTACCAAAAAACCTTGTACTCTTTTCATATAAAAGTTTAACTCTTTACAGCCGTTTTCTCTCCCGTTAAAGTTGAGTCGATATATTGTATATACTTATAAACAATATACTAAAGTTTTTTACAGAATAGCGTTATGGAGTGCGTTTCAACTCTCTTGGAGTGCTTTCTCACGCGTGTTTACTACATCACAACAAACGTTCGTTAAATTACTTGAATGATAAAAATAAAATAAAATAAATAAAGTAAAATATTCAATACCTTGACCACAGTTTAATAGCACTAATCACAAACCCACAGATTTGGTGAGGAACTCATTTGATCGAATCAAGTCACTGCAGCTAATTACGCAACCTCGCTATCGGTGCAGGATATATTAAGTTTGTGTGGATTTTTGTAACTCAAAAACTATCTATTAGTGAATTCACTTTTTATTATACCAATTAATTCAGAATCATTATATCACGTTGCCAACATCCAGAATGAACCGTTCTACTGGTGCATGCCTTGTTAGTTGATACGTAATACAAACACTATTATAGGGCGTAAACATGTATTTGCCACGCCCACTGTTTGTGTGTAGATGTAGAGGGTATTGAAGATTTAGTCGAAGTTTATTAGTTGTTTTTTAATCGATTTAAGCACATATGCGATGTGCCATAATTCAATGTTATAAAGACAGAGCTTTGGGCGAACTTTTTACTCAGTAACTTCATTTTTGAACCCGCTTCTCATGGAAGAATACTTTTCACAAGTTAATCATTAAGTTCATGACATAACCGTAATAATTTTTAGCGATTTTTTCTATATCTATATTAGGCCTAAAACAAAAATCTTCTAAATTTTAAACGAATCGGCCTATTTTTCGTACATCTCCTTTGAAGTTTTCTTCACAATTTGTATGTTTTCGAAAACTATACAAAAAAATTTCATTGTCCTTCTAATCTAACAAGCGAGAGTTATCGCAAACTTGAACTAAATACAATCGGCCCTATATGTACGTTGACTACAACATATATGTAAGCATAAATGTACAATACATGACGGACGGACGTGGTTAAATCGATGGCCGGAATGAAAGGAGGGTCTAGTCATTTAGGAGTTACAAGCATCCGCATAAATACATTATGCTCAAGCAGTTCTCACTTCGTGGAGTACAGTATAAAAAATTACTTCGTTTAAATTCCTTATGAAGAGAGAGCTAGTTAAGCCAACTCAAAAAGCGTTTCAAAGTCGATATGTGTAATAAAAGATAGATCTTTCTTTAGTCTTCTAGGAATTAATACACCTCTGAAGTAAGTCATTGAATGTATAGGGTAAAAATGAAAAATATTACTATAATATTTTATTCGAAGTTATTAATTTCACTCTTAAGTAAACAATTTAAACACAACTCGCTCTCTTTATTAAAAATGCGCCGAATCTTGTTGTGTTTTCACTCTTTTTAATTACTCCTCGTTTCAGATATATTCTTCAATAGTCTTCTTCAGTATATACGAGTGTAAGAATTCATCCCTTATTTAAAACTCAACCCTAACGCAAGCTGTTTCTTAATTTTTTTAGGCAGAAACATGTGAATGCACTCCGAACTAACTAACTATGAATGAACTTCTAAAGCAAAAAAAGTAAATACAGATGCATTTTAGGGCAGGAAGTAATAATAACAACGCATGTAGGATGACAGACAGAAGAGCACATGTTGGGTTATATACATAAATAGAAATGTCTACATCACGTTTATACCCTCAGCACACTGCCCATGAAAATTTTTGAAGTTCATGTACAGCATCAACATTAATGAATGTACTTTCGTGTATGCATACAAAGATAACATATATTTAGCAGAGGACACACACATATCTAAAATAAATATGTTTCCACGAAATTCTGGGAAACGGTTGTTGAACTGAGTACTCTATCACAGGCAAAGTGAAAAGGGTGAAGGGAAGCGCTACAGTTTTATTTTATTGATTAAAAGAACTGAACTTCGCTATACGCATAAAGTCAACTTATTGCATCGTCTTTTGCGACATTAATGAATGCGGCTATACTTAGAAGCGTTGTGTACAGATTGTAGAAGTAAATGAAAAAAAAAACTTTTTTTCTTGGGCTATACTCAACGCACTTCAACTTCGACACTTAGCGTTAGTTAGCATGCATTTATGCAATCACATAAATAATCTATTAATAAAAAATCATTGCATCAAATGCCGTTGGCCTCGGCTAAATTTGTGTAATTTTGATCTTAATGAAACTTTGTTGAAATATTGCAATATCATGCGACACTTACGAGGCAGATTTCGGTACTGATGCAAAACCATTTCAACTTAAATTTCATTTCCTTTTACGCTGTATATCATGTCGCTTATATGGCTTTGCCTTCTGAAGTGTAATAACAAAAACAAGTACGAGTGTAATTGCATGCCATGCCAAATGTGTACATTTTTAGACACAATGGGAGATACAATTTTTCACTCAGTTTATTGGTAATGACCTTGAAAGTTAAATTATGTACATATTTAGAAGGAAAAACAATTGGTTACGGCTTTAGGTAAAATATAATCTCTACCACTAGGTAGTAAAAAAAACATTTAATTTGTGTAAATGCTTGTACCTTACAAACGTCTTAAAAGAAATACAATTGAAGTCATAATCATTTTTTAAAATTGTGATAACCATGTCTGGCTGTCGTCCATTAAAATTGGTGGTAGTGGTCGCAGTTTTTCGGATATTTAGCTGAAAATATATGTTTACGCTTTAAATTTGGCTGAGGCCAAATCTTAAATACCCTCCATGTACAAGCTGTGAGCTTGTAATCCTGCCGCGCTCATTTTTGACATATCGATGTGCGCCAAATGTCAAGTTCAAAGGTCCACTTTTGTGGTAGATATACAGATTAGCCAATTTTGTGCATTTAAAATATCGATTTGCGGGAAGAAACTATTAGTGTCTGTACAAAATTTTAGCTCAATATGTCAAAATTAGTGACCAAGAGACTGTAAACAACAGACAGATACACGGACGAACAAACGTAAATAAATCGACTCAGTTTTTGATGCCGATTAAGAATATATTTTATATATTGTGCAGGATCTTAGACTACAGAATGAAAAATTTTCCTGTTTAAAATGGGTAAAATTAGTTAACGATCTTGTTCACAATGGACAATAATGTATCTATTAACCACAAAAATGAGCAACATTTGCAGTTCGGTACACAAATTTGTGTATCGCACTATTTTCCATCAGTGTGCCAAATTAATATCCAGGCCCACATTTTACAAAAAATAAATAAATAGTTTTGTAAAAACCTGCTACGCCCACATTTTATTTAATTAAACTTTTAAACTTTTAGACTTTTGTGCCTATGTGGTAACTTATCCACATACTATTAACGAAGTTTGGTAAAGACTGTGATTAGTTGTAGTTAGGGTACCGCAGGTTGAAATGGCCTTTAACCAACTATACTCTTTCATGTGTTCTCTAAGTAACATTTTCATTTTTGGTAAAAAACTGAATGTAACCTTTTATGTCTTGAGCTCTAGAAAAGCTGTAACATTTTCTAACAGCCATCATTAGGCACTAAAGCGTTAAACGAGATATATTCATTACTCCTCTAGCCATGTCGATTCCATACATGAAAATATATTTTATAACAAATATCAATTAGAGCTTGTTATCCTAATCTTAGAACTATACACATAACCGCACTTAAGAATATCCATAAGCGTACCTACAAACACAATAAAGCAAAATATCAACCGTCCCACATGTACAATGCAATATTTATGGCCGCATAAACTCGTACTTACATATACAGGCACAGTATATGAAATTTCACTTGCTTGAGTGATCTTCTAATTAAATTTGATGATCTTGTTTCTCTACCGTAGGCACACACAAACATACGTGTATTTTTCAATTAGATAACTGCTTCCACCCAGCTTACTCTACACGTTTTTATATGTACGTATACGTTGTATTGTGTTCCTACGTATTGTTGCCCCTTTGTTGTCGCGTGCACGCAATAGTTTTTGAAAAATTGATTCGAACAACCTTCAATGAAATTGCATTACTGGCAAATACAATAATTCTGGTGTATAGAAAAATAATCCCAATAAATCAAAGAAACATCTTAATAAATATAACCTGTTTCTCTAAAAATGATTTGAAGCTATACCAGAAGAAATAGGTGTTAATTATACAAAAAAAAATTTATAAAAAATTATTTGTTAATTATATTACGCGTTTGTGTTTTACGAGCTTGTGGTATTTACATCTATATATGTATAATACTAACGACATTTTGCGGTCAATAGCAACCTGTCACTTTTTAAAAGATTATTCGCTGTGAAATAAAATTTTCCAACTCAACTTGAATAAACAGCGTTCACTTCAAGTTAAAATTCTTAAAAATCATGTATTTTTATACCCTTTGCGTGACAATGGGGAATACACTAAATGAGGCTTTAAGTTTGCACTAACTTGAAGCAGGCCTCTGGTAGTCCCTAAAACAAAATCTCTTTTTAAAACAATCAAACGAAAAAACTAGTCTTAGAGGGAGAAGTTCTGAAAAATTGTTTCAAAATCTGACAATTAAGTCAAGAACAAGAAATAATAGAACATCATTAAGAAATATTATGAATTGAAACTTTAACGCTTTAAAAATATAATATTAAAATGTAAAAACTCAAATTATTTATTTATTTTGCTAGAAAATAATAAAATAAAGAAGAAAGCTTTTAGGGGAAGAAACTCTGAAAATTGTTTATTTTGAGCAAAGCTAGGCCTTAGCCTAGAGCATAATATTATAGTTTGTAATGCGGAAAGTTCTACTTTCGATTCGCACAGATTGTAAAACAGCGTACAAATGGGTGATTATAGAATTTCTGGCGCTTCTCTCTTGGAAGACACAAACGTTTTGACAAAATGAGTATACCAGTGATATCAGCGGTCAGTATGAAAAATTGTCAATTGTATGTTTCATTCTTTACTTATTAAGACTTTCGATAAATAACAAGTTCTTACGAATTATTTCGGTTTAAGAAACACATGTTGTTTGTTTTCTCAATATAAACTTCAATAGAAAATTTATAGCAACAGAGACATTTTACATATATACGCACCATCATATGTTTATATTACTTTGTCAAGATGTATGTAATGAGACGTCGTAAGCAGACGTCGAAAACCTCATTAAATGTATATGTTTGGGATCCACTATCGAATACCGTGCCCATCTAACCATGTATGTCCGTCCGTTCCAAACTTAGCACAAGTTTTGGTAGAGTATGGTGTTACAATTTAAAAAAATCAGTCAAGCGACACGCCCACAATGCAAAAAAACACTGAAACGGAGCGATTTTTTAAATAAATTTTCCATATCACTTAAAAAGTACGGAAAACATACGGACATATATACACCGCGACAAACTTTCGTGCACCGATGGTGGGTATTCAAGATTTGGCCGCAGCCGAATATAGTTTTTTAATTTATTTTATACTTGTACGCCTATATATAATAATTTCAAACGACAAACCTCTTGAACTTTTATAAATTAAGCTGAAGCTTTCTTCAATGGATCGTATTAGATCGTTACGATTAAATAAAGTGCCCAATTAAAAGCAATAAAATGAATGAATAATTTATGTAAAATAAATAAATAAATGAATGAAGTAAAATGAAATGAAAGGTACACATATCATATCTTAGAAATTCCAATAAAATTTTACATAAATTTTTGTTTGTGAGAATTAGTTTAGTTTTGTGGTGGCTGGCTTTTTAGAGTGTGCAAATGATTTTTATTATCAATTGAACTTAGTAAAGAGGGTAAAATATTGCAATAATTTGGATCAAAATATTAGTGTTTATTCCTTCAATTAAACTCAATGTTATGGAGTATTAGTTCAAACAAATATTTCAAGAAAATGAATTAGTCTTTTCCCTTTACCTTTCCCCAACTCATCAACTCATCGTCCTCATTCTATTCTTACGCATACTTGA
This sequence comes from Ornithomya fringillina, assembly GCA_963978525.1. Lineage (NCBI taxonomy): Eukaryota > Metazoa > Arthropoda > Insecta > Diptera > Hippoboscidae > Ornithomya > Ornithomya fringillina. The sequence continues at coordinate 13,811,311 of OZ021693.1, forward strand.
AGGAATGAACTCTCTATGCTCTATATAAAATGCAAAATTTTCAACTGATAATGCAATAAATAATTGAATTATTTAAAAAAAATTATATTTACATTTATGATTTAAACTAAATAAGAATTATTCGCTTTCGCTTTATATGTAATAAATAGTCTCCCTTTTAGTTTATTATTCAAAATCAATAACATGTTTTGGCTTGAGTAGAGGTGAATCTAATTCATCAACTCTCAGAGTTTGAACACGGCTCGCACCCATTTCGTCATCCTTTTCGGCTAAAGAACTATTTATAGCATTATCGCGATGTTCACCCGGAAATTCACTGGCCAGATGATAAATAATTTTATTGAAAATGAATTCCGATAAATTTCTGCGCAGGAACAATAAAAATGTCCAGTTTGAAAAATTGCATTTATCGACAACGGCACTCAACTCTCGCTCATCAATTTTACCACCTTTGGCCAAGTAAAATGAATAGCGCGTAAACTTGATGCTGTCAAATATTATAAAAAGTAGGAGTAAGAGTAAAAGTATGTATTTTTTCTTTAAATATTCCATATTACCTTTTATAAAAGCACATCGTACTCAAACGCCACATCAATCCCAATACAGTGCAGATCAACACGAAAGCAAACCAAAACCACAGAATGGTATAAATTTTCTCATTAATTATATTCAAGGCCATTACACATAATGTATCATGCATTTGCATTGAGCCACTGGGACCAAATTTATGAAAATGACATTTAGTTACTTTGGGGAAGACAACATCCAAAGCATCCATTTGTTCGGTCCAACGTTCTTGCATAACTTTCCAACCCAAACTGTAAAAAGCACCACCCAAAAACACATTGGTCCAATAAAATTGAACCGCTAAATTAACTAAATTAAGTAACTCTGCTATGAGCAAATGAGCGCCCCATGTTCGATTTAAACGCATGCGTTCAATTATGATGCGTCGTATGTCTTTAATGCGACATTGAGTCTCTTCTAAAGATGGTACATTAAGTGGGGCAATTTTTAAACTTTCTTCTTTTAAGTAGCGCGAAAGTCCAACCATTCTAAGGCCAATTACCAGAATTTTAATACGATCACCTAGAGAAACATTTTAGGATAGTTAAAAAAGGACGCTTACGCAAAGCAGCACAATACCTTCCCAAATCTTCCATAAAAAATGTGGTATATAGAAACATAAAGCTTGACCGAATAAAACGAATGGAACCCATTGATAGTATGCATGACGTTTAATAGGTTCTTCGTGCGTTACGTAAGGTCCAATGCCCGGTTGAAATATTGCACCCGATGTTAAAGCCGAGTTATTTAGATGGCGAACCTAAAAAAGTAATACTACCACTATAAATTCTATTTAAATCCTAAAGCATTTGTCGTGCAAGTTATATAAAATTATTCAGGTGGATCTACACCCTATACATATCAACTATGCGACTACGGTTTCTCACCTAACTTCTGTTGAGCCCAGATGGATCAAATCAGATCATTTCTAAGATTAACCTAAAAAAGGCTTGAGTTAAAAAAAAGTCCTTACCTAAGCATTGTGGTTTTTAGAAATCGATAAAGTGGCAATTTTCATTAATAAAAATACGTGCGTATCATAAAAAATTTGCCTAAAATGTAAATATTCCAAACGTGCATGGCATTGAAGCGTGATTGAAACCTAACAGCTTATAACAATAATTCAAGAAGATCAATAATAATATTTTCACTTATTTAAATTGACATACCACTGTGAAGGTGGACGTAAAGAAACAATATGTATTTACTACATGCGCGGGTATAGTCTCTGATATGCACTTAATATGTTCGCCAATGTACTGACGCGAACAAACCAATATTGTGGCCACAATTAGGATGATAAAAGTCCAACGATAATGCAGGCGAAATACAAAATTATCTATTATGACCCGTCTAGGATTGAACTTCAAATACGGTGCCACAGCTCCAAATGTACGCAGCATTTTTTTGTTTTTATTTTTCTTTTATTGTTAATATGTCTCCGTTAAAGTCTTATAACAAATCGCTACAATTTCCTTCGCACCACTAAATTACACTCATTATAAATTTTTATCATTCATTTGTAGCCTCTTTTTGTCGGTTGTGCTGTTTATTATATGTATATAAAGCCTTCTCAATTTCATTTTTATACCCTGCACCACCCTGTGGAAATTACATTAAGTTTGTGTGGATGTTTGTAACTCCTAAACGACAAATGCCACACCCAGCTTCAATTATACCAATCGATTCAGAATCAAAATCTGAATCGATTTGACCATGTCTGTCTGTCCTCCTGTCTGTCCATCTAAATTTGTGCGCAAGCTATGGGCCGATGAAATTTGGTACAAGGACATGTATTGGCCCAAAGGGGAACCCTCTTGAAAATGGTCTGGATGGGACCGCATATGAACCCCTCCTTATAAGAGGTCCTATTATTTTTGGAGATATTTCGATGAAATTTGGTACGAGGATATGTATTAGCCCAAAAATAAACGCTTTTGAATATGTATAGGATCGGACCATTTTTAGAACCACTCCCCGTATAAAAATTGTTTTTTTATTTCATAAACAAGCAAAAAATAAAAAAAAAATTATATATCACTTTGAAATTTTTGAAAATATAAGTAGGTATAGAAAAATAGAATTTTTAATTTTTCAAAGAAAAAAATTTAATTGAATAATATATCAAGTAATGTAGGGTATTTGATGGTCGGGCTTGACCGACTATAATATTTTCACTTGTTTTTTTGTTTGTTTGTTTTTATCAATATATTTTACAATTACAAGAACGCAAGCACATAACTCCTATATATACGTATAATATACAATTTCTTCAAAGCGCTCCGTTTTTATAATACGATAAGATAATAATTCAACAACTGTTGCTGTTGCTATTGTTGTTCTTATTGATGACATATGAGCATAAACAATAATTACTCTTCATATGTATCCAAGGTTGTTGTTGTTATAGAGAATGAAAATCAAGTGGCCAATTAAGTAAATGCCAAAACTTTTCTTAGAAAATTGTCCACTGCAATAAACTCCAATTTCTAGCCTAATTATTTAAGCTGATTCAGCTATATAGTGCAATAATATTTTCAGAATTGCTTAACATGTTAAGCAATAAATAATTAATGCTAAATGTGATATATTGCTTCAGGTTAATATTGCAAACGATACCTGTTCAGTTATAAGACAAACCGTTGGTAATTGGAGAGAGCACGAAGTTAAATAAGTACATATGTGTATGTAGCTCACTTTAATAGTTTAAATTTGCAATTAAACACTTTCAAAAATCTCAATTGAAAATAATATATTATTCAATTAAAATTGAAAAATTACTTTCAATGAAATTGAAAGAAATCCACTTTAACTTGAACTACATTCATGCTTATTGTGTCATCAAAAATTGTTATAAAAGAGAGAATATTTGGTGCAAACTTCAAGAGACGGTCAGATAATAACTTTTCTTGATTAAAGGTCACGCATTATATTGTACTATCAAAGAAAGCTATGTGACATCAACCCAATTTGTGCAAAATATTGAGGAAGGAAAACAGCCAATTCGTTTGAAAGACCCGATACCCTGCGAAGCTTCTGAACTCCTTATAGCAGTGGTGTACCTACATTATGGATAGAGCACAAAAATTGCAGCATTTTTGGGAGCTTTTAGAAAAAAACATTACTTTTGAATCGAATTTTTACTTAAAAGAGAGACCAGTCATCCAAATCAGGAATTTGTGAACTATTAACGGAACATAAAGAAATTGAACAATCGTCCTTATAACATTAATTTGACTTTCTTTAACTATTTACCCATCGTAGTATATATATATATACGTTTGTTCATTTTATCATTCTTACACAAATCATATACATTTCTTAGAAAACACCTGAACAATTTATTTAGTGAAAAATTCTTAAAAGATATTTTCTACTTACCTATAAAGTTGTAACATTATTGTATGCGAATGAATAATAAGAATAAATAAGATAAGATTGTGTACAAAATAATTTATGGTGCCTTGTGTCATATATTGACAAAGATGAGTAGAATATATAACATAGAGTAATGGTGACTCCAAGTAAAAATATTTAGATGAAGTGATAAGTACCCGTACCTGATCTAACAATAAGTTTAAATGTTTACAGACATGGACACTTAGACTCCTACAACTAACATGAAACATTTTAAAATTAATATACTTCTCTATCTTTACGATATTGAACCAATACTTACAATTTAAACATCCACATATGTAGGTTTTTACATGCATTTGTGGATTTATTAACCTTTTAGAACAACATTATACAGAATGTCTAAGGTAAACAACGAAAATATTGTTGTCAACTTAGTAATAAAAACAGTTCATACTTGTCACGACTTCACTGACGATAAAATGTGTACATAAAACTTAACAATGAAAAAACTAAATTTGGCTTGGACTAGATCTTAAATGGTTTCCAGTTATACACACAAACGGAGGGAGGGGCAAGTTCATGATTCCGCTTTCGAATAGTGTATGTATCAGCTTCACTCTGAATATGGTTTTTAAAATCCATGCTATCCAATCACGCCCACATTTGAGTACATCGATGGATGGTGTTATTCTAAATATATATAATAAACTTCAACTTTAACTTGTGGGCGCGGCTCTTGACCGACTTTGTCCTTTTAATTGGACATGCGATTTGAGTGCAGAAACTAGGAGTGTCTCAAAGTTTACGACTGTGAGAATGCCAACAACGGACAGACAAACGAAATGTCCAACTTAGTAAATCCATTTCTTATGGGAAGGATATTAAAAAAAATGTTCAACAGGTTTATTATGAGATTTTTTTTAATCGAGTTATAAAGCGTCACCAAACCGCTGGAATAACGCTGCATTCTTTAACATTTCATACATATGAATTAGAACATAACACCTTTTATAAATAAATATAAACAAATATATTAATTTTCCCACAGGTTCAAGCTGGGATACTATTATGTTAAATTTGACGCAGCTGAACGCAGACAATTTTGTGTAAACATTAAGTTTTGCAATTGTTTACTTTTCCAGGGTGTTTAATAGAATAGAGGCAATAGTTCATCATTTTTTAATGAAAACTCATAAATCTCAAAGTGTATTCTGTAATATCACTTTATCAAAACATTTGCTACGTTTAATGGGAGGTATCGGAGACCACACAAGGAACGTATATTTTGAATAAACGAATTCTGAGTCGACTGACAAAAGCACTTGGTATATAAAACTGGAAATGACGAGCGGAAGACTGAAGTGCGTGGGGTTCCTTCTTCTAACAGGCCAAAGATCTATATTAGTTGTTGTTGTAGGGTTTAATGATAAACTACTAAATTTGCTCTCTATCACTAATTGATTTCAGAACGTTTTTTCGCACGTTTACTTGAAAATTTCATTTCAATTAAAAAATTCAATTTTCTCTATCATCAAATAATGAGCAGGGATTGTTGACAAACAAATAATAAAGAAATGGTACCCACTTAAGTACGCATTATTTTCACTTTTATCAGAAATATTTGAAAGAGCTTTTAATTAGTTTTTTTAAGCGTAAAAGTTAAATTATTTTATATGAAACATTGAAAGAGAAGAAAGTCAAATCTTGGACACCTATATAAAAAAGTCAAATTAATGGCAATGTTTTTAATAAATTATAAAAGGTGTCTTCATATAACTTTTAAATAAAAAGAAAACGTTAAAAAATCTCTAAAAAAATGATCAATTTTCAAAGTTCTTTCACTATAAGTGTATCTTTCAACAATATTTCGGCCAAGTCTGTAATCAAAAACATAGAGAGAAGCAGACATGGCTAAATCGATTCAAAATTTCATGGTGGGGTTTGTGATACTTAATCTTTGGCGCTACATTTAAGGTTTTAACAGAGTGAGTATTACCCTTTACATTAGTTTAAGGGAATGGGTGTAATAAAATTGAAAAATGTAGACACTAAAAGTAGTCTGACTACCTGTTGTTCTTCTTTAAGCCAATGTATGCGATCTTATACCCTTTTCTATATTCCACAAGAATTCAACATCTCTGTCATTCTATTGAACATACAATAATATGGTAGATACATCTACAATTGCTTATAGCTTCGTAACAAAGGTCGTCTTGATAAATTTCAATTCATCTGTAAACGTCTTGGTGAAACGCAGTAAGATCCATCTCACAGAAGGAGAAATGATGCTTAAATCGTAAATTGTGTCCAAATTATGTATTTATATTATTATATAGTACTATATGTATGTATTACACAACGATATGATATTGTGTACATAACATAAAATTTACTAATACTTATGAGCATGCTGCGCTATATGTACGTGCATGTAAAAACACAAGTGAAAACTTTACAGTCGTCATTCAAGGCGCTACTTCATTTACGTGAAACCTTTCCAAATTTAAAATCTATACATATAAATATATCTATTTGATAACCCCCCACATAAGATGCATTCCCTAGCTATCTATCAAAAGGAGGCGGCAAAGAACGCACACAGTATGCATATATATTTTTAATCCATAATCAGTATCCAAGTCGCACACAGTATCCAAGTCGTGCCTGCCCCTCCCACAATTTGCTTATATTGAACATCTGTATGTATATTCGTCCATCAGAATATCTTCAAAGACACAGTTTTACCGGGATAGATGGACATGGTGAATCTCTTATTAAATCTTCTACTACATGTTTATCTCACAGGGAGATAAAAACACAAATCTCGAAATATTGTAGTGATTATGAAAAGGAGCCTCGGCTTATATGTAAAATCAGTGTGTTTTTTTACTTGCCGGTAAATGTATGTCGGCTTTGGTTATAACAGACAACAACATACCTGTTGTCTGAGTATACGTTATACGGATACATACAATAGTTAAGTGCCTTACCTACCACCACATAGTCAGTCTCTTTAAATATGAGTGGGTCTCTTGCTTATATTTTATTTTAGAATGCATACCGGATTTAGTAGCAGCAGAAAATGTGAACGTGTTGGTGCGGAGAGCAAACAAGTAAAATCACTCAGTCTGTGTGGTAAACTGACTGACGGAGAGGAACGCCTCACTTATTAGGGATCAAACTAAAACAGTTGGAATTTTCGATTCGGTTTGTGAGCTTGGCATATTGTCGCGCCATCAATCCATGTACGAAATAAATCACACAAAGTGACAAAAAATAATAAGATAAACATACTTAATCGGTGATTTGCAAATAAAAAAAAAAAACAGTTTATCTCACTGTGTGGAGATTTAAAAAAAAATTTTTTTTTTTTTGTTAAATAAAATAACGAAATTTTGAATATTAAATGGCAATAAGAACATATTAAGAAGAAAAGGAAAAAATCGATCAGAGTTTTAATTGATAAAATAATTTAATTAATTAATCCAACTATAAATATAAACAAGAGAATCTAGTAAAATGTTTGATGTGTTCGGTTCAGTGAAAGGACTTTTAAAAATCGATCAAGTATGTATCGATAATAATGTGTTCCGCATGCACTACAAGGCGACGGTAATCATATTGATTGCCTTCTCGCTGCTGGTGACTTCACGACAATACATCGGCGATCCAATCGATTGTATTGTGGATGAAATACCCTTGGGTGTTATGGACACCTATTGTTGGATATATTCAACGTTTACTGTACCGGAACGTCTAACTGGTGTAACGGGTCGCGACGTGGTACAACCGGGCGTTGGTTCGCATGTGGATGGTGAAGATGAGGTTAAATATCACAAGTACTATCAATGGGTTTGCTTTGTGCTATTCTTCCAAGCCATTTTATTTTATGTGCCCCGCTATTTGTGGAAGTCGTGGGAGGGTGGTCGTCTCAAAATGCTGGTCATGGACTTGAACAGCCCAATTGTCAACGATGAGTGTAAAAAGGACCGGAAACGTATATTGGTGCAATATTTTCACGAGAACATTAATCGTCACAACTTTTATGCATTTCGTTTCTTCTTGTGCGAGGCCTTGAATTTCGTCAACGTCATCGGTCAAATTTATTTTGTGGACTTCTTTTTGGATGGTGAATTCTCCACCTACGGCAGTGATGTTTTGAAATTTACCGAAATGGAACCCGATGAACGCATCGATCCAATGGCCCGAGTATTCCCTAAAGTAACCAAATGTACATTCCATAAATATGGTCCCTCTGGTTCGGTGCAGAAATTCGACGGACTATGTGTGTTGCCGCTGAATATTGTCAATGAGAAAATCTATGTATTTTTGTGGTTCTGGTTCATAATTTTAAGTATCTTATCGGGCATTTCATTGGTGTATCGTATTGCTGTGGTCATGGGACCCAAATTGCGCCATCTCATGTTACGCGCCCGTTCCCGCTTAGCCGAAGTGGACGATGTAGAGACTATTTCCAAGCACTGCAATATTGGCGATTGGTTCCTATTGTATCAGTTGGGCAAAAATATTGATCCTTTAATCTACAAAGAGGTGATAGCAGATCTTGCCGTTGAACTAAGTGGTAGCCCATCACAAAAACAACACATGGAAGCCTAAGAGAAGCTTTCAATTATGAGAAAACTTCATATGAACTCAGCTGCCTAAAACCGCAATTTATACGTTTACATATAATATAGAAATAAAAAATGACGACAACAATTATCATAGAAAAGGTATCTCTGGAGTATGAGGCTACAACTTACTCTACACAAACTCACTAAATGACGTTTGAATTAGGAGTTTTTTTAGTATAAACTAAACACAGAATATATACAATTCCAATATTTTGCTACAACCAAGTGGTGTTTTTTAGATAAGATCATAATGTTTTCATATACAAATGTGTATATACCATATATAAAATATTTCATGAAAATATAAAGCATTTTTACACCCGTATAGATTGACAACAACATAATTTTATAACAAAAAAAAAAAAAAAAAGAGTAGTCAACCAAAAATAAAAAATAAACAAAAACGAAGGAACTCATTTAAAATTTATGTTTGCAATGGTTAAATGAAAAACAAAGAACTCAAAAAATTCACTCAACGCTCTACTGCCGGTATTTCGCAAAGCATTTTCACTCAAAGAGAATGATATACCGAGACAGAAAATACTCTTCCACTCACAATTATGATGAATTGGTGGAGTGAATACAGGGCAGGTTTTATTGTGTTATCATACTTCTTCGCCATTATGGCTACGCATGCTTTTTTTTCACCAGCACCCAACGTTAAACGTTTTTTAACAACAACAAAAACGTACATGGCGAAACATGTCTTAGATTGGTTTCAGGTTATCGCTTGAAAAACTCTAAGTTTAGTATCTCTGCATATTTTCTAAAGTTCTTATTTTATATATTCAAAGCCAAAGGTAGTTTCTAAGCACGCAGAAGCAGGCTTTGAAGTATAAAAATTTATCAATCTAACTGCGTCTGTTTGTCCACCTTTTAGCCTGCCCGTGTCACACATTTTCCCATTGCTTTACACTTGGCCAAAGCGTTGATAAATTCAGTAAAATGGTCGGTATTGAAATTAAGCAAAATCAGTCAAATGGCACGCCCACAGTGAAACGAAAATTATAAGTTTTACTTTTGTACTAATTTCCTTATTTATTTAGTATATTAGAACAGAGAAAAAATGTAAAAGTGACAAATATATATCTTTGGAATTCACCACGCCTACCACTAATTGGCGATTTTGGAGGATTTCCTTTGTTGTAATTAAATTTAAAAAAAAAAGCATGATAGAAAAAATGCGTAAAAACTGCCTAAACCCACGCCCACAATACAGAAACATCATAATTAATCTCAATAAATTATGTTAATGCTCTAAGACAGTGTTTTCCATAATTGTTCAGTATTTATTTGTTGTAAAAAAAATATACGTCCGCCAAGTCCAAAAGTCAAATACAAAAAATAGACTTTTTATTCGGAAACTTTAAGAATTCAAAAACAAATAAAAATGGTTTTTTATTTTTACAAATATTCAAACTATCACCCTTTCCTATAAGCCTTATAGGTTATAAGTCTTACCGAGTACGCTATCTGATTATTTTAATGTTCCTAAGCATCTGCCGGTTTAAGGTACAAAAATGTTGAGTCATCGTAATATGTTTTAAACATTCCAGCAATTATTATTATTTGTAATCTCTGCTTGTGTAGACAGACATGTGGACATTTCGCAACAATTGCCTGCCATTAATTAATCATATCAATTAACCGATGAATGAATGAATGCCGTACATGTGTGTGTTGGTCAAGAGCATTTACCATAACCCAACACTTATCTATGCAACCGCAAGCATACGTTCAAGTGTATGAAAAAATATACGGTATTATAAGTTACTATATATATTTTGAGATAACAAACCTTATATTTATATGCATATATACAAAAACGACAACAATTGATGACGTAACGAAATAAAAAAATACTATGGTTGTTTAATCTTATCAATCGTGTAATATTATAAAAATTATTGTGTTCTAATTTTTTTAAATTCTTCATTCACGCAGACTATTTACACATAAATATTCTACTTATATATTTAGAAAAGATTCATATAAAAGAATGTATTGTTATGAGGATATCTAAACATAAACATTGTCTCCCTCTCAGAAAACATATACAAATATATGTTAACGCGCTCAATTGATAGTACTTCCTGCAAAAGACGCACTAATTACCACAATTTACATGAATTACGGTACTTGATTTAATTTTTGAGAAGAGCTGTGGTAAAGAATATCAAATGAGATGGAAAGTGGCACACAACTTCCATGACATGTAAGTATTGCTTTTTGTTTTATGTTTTTGATAATGAAGTTAAATATGATTTCAATTGGTATGAGTTTTTGTAAAAATAAAAATATTAGTACATATGAGCAGATGTCTGATTAATATAAAAACAATATTTTAGATTTTTCAATCAACCCATTTCGGCTTAACCTTAATTGGGCCTGACTCATTGCTTACTTATCAAACGAACCAGACTGTTAAGCTCAAAGAGGAAGACTGAAAAATATAAAAACATTAATGAACAATATTTGTGTGTTCTTCTCCTGTCTTTTTAGATAAGCGTAAGTGTTGTAAAAACAAGACAGTCCTTCTCAATGTAACCGGATTTAATAGTCTACAAAGTTTGCAAGCGAGCATTGAACCAATAACAATTACAATTTTACAATTTAGATAATAATATAATAAAAGGAAAATAGCATCATTTTGAACATATTTTGTAATAGAATACAATAATTTACTTAGGTGCATACACAAGTATATATATGTTTATTATAGATAAGTTATGCGCGTGTTGCACAATGCTTCAATATATATACGCCCACATATACACATGTAGGAACTGTAGTTATAATTATACTAAGAGTTGTGATCATTGATTAAGACATTTTTTATTGTAAAATTTATTTTATTTTATCCTATTATTCTTTTGTAGTTGCGAACATATGTATTCGCAAAGGAGGAATATTAGATATTAAATAAATCCTTGAATTATTGAGAAAAAATAGGTTTTGCAATACAAAAATATATTGCATTTCACTCTGAATTGAAAATCAAAACGTATTTTATAACATATTACTACTTCATTTATAAGTAGAATATAATATAAATGATCAAGAGACACCATCAATTACTGAAATCCTAAGCAATATAGTGTATAAAGTATTTAAGTATATATATATATACGAAACTCTATTAAAGAATTTCATTTTATATATTAAGTACAAGAAAAATGTACTTGAATAAATTTTTAGATATTTTTTGAAAACTATTTAAATAGTTGTGTGTTGATATCTTTGATGATGATGCCCGTCATGTGATACTTTGCTGAATATCTTCAATAGAATTAGGTAATTATTATTTTGCTACTCTTACCTTGAGGGCGCATCTTGAAAGCTGAGAATAGTGAGTGAACTTTTCAAGATTTAAATATTTATGGGGTGAGTTTTGATTAAACATTTTTTTGTAACTCCGCGGTGATAATCATCTGTAGTTTTGGTTTTAAACAAAGTAAGTAAATTTTCCAATAGTATACATGGGCCAGCCGAACCCATTTGGCTAAATTGTCTTCTGAAAGAATCTTTCCCAAAATAAAGCACACTTCTATAATTTTCATAAAATACTTTATTTTTAACATTATCTTTAAAACCTAAATGTTTCTCTAATTGCAGTATTATTACCACGTTTATTATTGTAATAGAATACAAACTTATGTATGACATGCTTAATCATATCAGAACAACTTAAACTTCCAAAAATCATTGCGCAATTTTATCTAAATCCTTAACATTAACATTTAATTCCAGTAAACGTTGCTCAATATCTTTGGTATCTAATCCACGCTCTTTGTTATATTTATAATTCAAAACTAACGTCGTTTCCTCCAATCCCTTGACTTGATCGAACAAGTTTCCTTCCAATTTACGATCGATATCGCTTTCTTCACGTAATATACAGAAATATATAAGGAAAATAGCTAAACTAATGGACACCACGTAAGGTTGATACCACACATATGATTCATCTCCACCACCGTGCGTATCTCTCGCACGCCAGGTAGCTGCTTGACTGCCAAAATATTGTATAGGTTCAGCTTCTTCTCTCTTTATATCACATTTTGTTGTTTTATTAACTTTTAAGATGTTGATTAATGCAAAAAACGGACGTTTATAAAGTAATGGCCTGAAAAATATAGTTTTTTGGCCGCTCAGCACATTAAATTCATTACTCTTATTACCTCAGTTTGTTTGAAGCATTCATTATTCCGCGTAGATTATTCATTTTTAATATCAATACTAATTATGATATAATTAATATTTTATGCAACGAATTGTTAAAAATTTTACCAACTTTTCACTTGATACACAAATCGTGAGAAAATAAACATAAACATCTGTTTAATGTAGTGTTGCCACCTACAAAATTCGCACTGGTTTTAGGTGGATATGATACTTCGTTAAAAGGAAATTTTCTTTTTCTCATAGATATGCAATTCATAGTTTTTGCTTTAATACATTTTTAAGCAATTTTATATTATATATATTTTGTTTCGACAGAAACTAAATAATCTGTTTTCTAATTAAATTACATTTTTTTCCTCTAATTTGGGAATGAAAAACAAATACAATGTGGCAATAAATGTGAGAAAATTGAGTAAGAATTCGAAGCAACAGATTCAGCCTTTAAAGCTTATAAGGGATTAAGAAAAAAAAAAAAAAAATAAGGGATTAGTGCTATTAATTTAATTCTTTTAAGATTAACATTAATTTATAATTTGAATTATTTATTCTACTAACTTGAATATAAATTGATGCGCAATTTATTTTAAAAATGTTGCAACAGTTCCTTTATTGATTATTGTAAAATATAACGATAACGAGTATGTACAAAATATTAAATCGTTCCGAACATGACAATGTTATAACAATGTAATGTTTATTTAAAATAGTTTTAACGAGGAGATATTATAATGGAGAGTACTTCATATATCTGTGGCACTGTGGCACTTTGTCAAAGCGTTTGTGATATCGGAAAAAGGTTTTATTGTCATCATAATGGATTTAACCAATACTATGCACTTGGACAACATCATCGGATTTAACCAAGTCATTCCGTCCGCATATCTGAATTATCGTGAAAACGTGCAACCTATTACACTCGTTAAGTTAGTTTTTAAACATTTAAGGATATATTAAAAACTTGCCTATAAGCGTGCCTTCGTTACTTGTTACGCCTTTGGCAGGCATTTGTATACATATCTTGTATATTGTATATTATAATTAAATATAAGCAAATCAATTTTCATCCACATCAGCAATTGTAGTTAAGTTTATGCTAAAATACACAACAAAAATGTCTGTGGATGTAATTCAATGACAACAAAATTGAAAGAAAAAGCGTCCATTGTTTTGAAAAAACAAGATAAACGAAAAAAAAAACTCGCAAAAAAGCTCCAATTACTCATAATCACTTGCAGTCTGTGTTTATAATTTTCTCGTCCAGTGTTAGTGAACCGTGACAACAATGTAGGAGTCGGCATTTGTATGAATTTGTTGTGACAAGATTTGCGCGTGCGAGGAAATTGTTTACGATAAATATGTAATTTAAATACAATCTTATGCATTCGGCAAAGCTTGCACAAGAAGTAATAAATTATCAGTTAATTGTGAGAATTGCGAAATATTCGATTTCATGTATAATTTGCACATTAGCACATTCTTTACCTGCTCAACAACATCACAAGTCTCACATGACGTCTTTTACGAAAATAAAATTTAAATATTTTCCCACGGCAATTATATAGAAATAACAAAAAAAGAAGGAGGAAAGGAGCAGAAATAATAAGTTAATATGAATTTTCAACTTGGGAAAAAATATTACTGTTGCCACGCCCAAACATTAATTATTTTGTACGTATGTTTATTCAAATAAATTCAAATTATTGAAATATTCTTTTCCTTATAAGGAAGTGGGTAAGGACGGAGGGTATCCCAGATTTGGCATATGCCTAAAATAGCTCTTCACTTGATTTATTTAGTTATTCTTTTTTCAGAATAATGATAATTAAGATAAATAAATAAAAGTTGTTGTAAATCTCTTGCTAAATACGAATTATGTTTGGAAATGGAAGTTTACACATAAAAAACCTAAATAATATGTATAATACGTTATAACCAGTTGTGTTCACTTAAAGGTGGAACATTTTTATAATGTAGTTGTTTCAAGTATTTTCGGGTTTTACTGTCCGAGTCATTCAACAAATGATTCATTAAAAGCCGCCATTCATGGCTGTAATTGTAATCTGGTTTTCTTCGTTGTGTTTTGTTATCGTAATGTGTATGCATTTATTTTGTAATAGTTTTTGAAAAACGTATTTATACTATTTACATATCAACTTTCATGAGCCATCAACAAAATAAATATAAAGCAAAGCAGTAAATTTTGTGAAATCATTTTGCGTAAGCGTCAAGTAAAAATGAATTTTTAAATAAACACGTGAGTATGTGTGTAATTATTATATAATAATAATTAATTTAATGCGGAATTATATTAGCAAGAACAAAAACACATGCTAATACTGTATATGAATACGATTCTTACTTTTTAGCTCTTAGAGTACAATTGTTGAATGAGTGCTCGTTTCGGTGCAATCTTAATTGCTACAAAATGTAATTACAACAATGCGACAATTATTGCATGTAGGTTTTGTGCTTTTAATTGCATTAGACAAAGACATACAATCAGGTCGAATTTATAAAAATTGAATTTGATACATTTTGAATAGATTTTTGAATTGAATCAACGCACAGAGGAAACTTCCAAACAGAATATTAAGAGACGAATTTCCAAAATTGGTACCAATTAAATTTTAAATTCCCTTGTTATCAATCTTTACACATTGTATGTCGAATTGAACATTGATTAAATTAAGAAATCAGCGAAAACACCCCCGTTATGTAACATGCGACATTGACTTTTATACAAACACCAGATACATTGCAATATATTAAAATATTAACCTTGACATCTAAAATCACAGGTAATAGAATACTAAATTGCGCGCATATATAATAAATGAATGCCGGCAGATTATTATCCACACTTTCTACTTTGTATAAGAAGAGAGGTGGCAACGCTTCATTTGCATGCTTAATAAATTCATTTCAATATTCATTTTACCTGATATTTATACGAATGACCAATCACATTAATTTTCACAACATAAAGAATACATAAGTACTAAATTTATACCTAGGAAAGAGAACGTGATAAAAGTGTAATAAGGTTTTAATATCAATCAAGGGTGTTATAATAATCACCATCACGATCATTGTAGTAGTTTGAAGAAACCATGAAACTCAATGATGTTTCTTTCCAAAATATACAAATCAAAAAAGAACATTGAACGTGGATAAATCTACATCCCATGCATTGTTTTCATGTGATATTATTTCCTATATACTCGTATACTGTTTTCATTGCAATTTTATAGTATGCACGATACAATGGCTTCCTCGTCTGTGCTAAAACAATTATTCAATTGAAATTTGTTATGATCCATTAAGTACAAATCATTTTCATCATTGGCAGTCACATCATTTATTCTTGTATGAGATGATATACATGCGACCGTGATGGCTACACTTTACATAAAACACAAGTTTATAATAATTTTAGATTACTCTGGAGGTATCATCTTAATAACACAAATTCATGAATCCTCTTAATGATATTTTGCTCATTTTCAATACTTCAATACCTTTTGATGTTGATTACTTTTAATAGGACACTACATAGTATATCTTCTAAGTTTGAAAACGAATTTTCAATTTTTGACAGAGGTACAGTCCATATGTTGAAAAAAAAAAACTGATAGTTGAGAATAATGTACGTTTCCAACTAAATATAATAAATCTTCGGGCGTTCTTTTCTCTTTCATTGAATTTCTTAGTTTACCTCTGAGATCTACTGTTGCATGATACTGTCATATCAGACGTGACCCTTTTCTTGCCTGTGTGCGATATCATATGCTTGTGTAACGCTCTATTATGCAAATGATTGGCTTCGGCTGGTGTATGAGAACGAAAGAAGACGCTAGAGTTTAATAAATTACAAGTCATCTGTAGAGATCGATGACTCCAAAATGTTTAACAAGAATTATTCGTATACATTTTAATATGTACAAGTAGTGGTAAATGAAAAATCAAACTATAAAATTAGTATCGTGAAAGATAATTGAAAGTTGAGTTTTCAGGCAGACATTTTGTTACGCATACTCTGTAACATAACAAGTTGGCCGCAAAAAGCCAACTTGCAAACTGCACAAGATGCCAGCAAGTCAGAGATGAATGCATTTGTACTTTTACAGAAACATGCAATTATATTTACTACATGTGATGGTTAAGAAAACGGACCTGAAACTGTTTTGTGCAATAATGATGCTCTTTGTAAAATAATGCTTTCTTTTACACTGTCGGAATACAAGTCAAAAGTACTTCATGGGTAAATGTTTAAATAGAAACCCAAGCACAACCACGCGTCTCTTATTATAATTAGAACAGAGTGTATTTGATGAATCAGCGAACACAGACGACAACTTAACGCAATTAAGCATTTCATTAAACAAACCATCGCACAACACGTATTATGATATATGATCAGCATAAAAAAATGAGTTGATTAAGTCCGTATGTCCACCTGTGGTTAGCATTCTTATGGTCGTATATTTTGAGATTTTGATTTTTTTTACACGCACGCACCTTTGGTTTCTGCACTCATATCAGAAATTAAAACGGTCAAAATCGGTCAAGAGGCACGCCCACAAACGATGAAAATCTGTATATCTGCCACAAAGATTAAGCTTTAAACTTGAAATGATTGTTTATAGTTATCCCATCCATCGATGTGCCAAAAAAAGGGGCATTGTCGAGTGACAGACGCGCCTACAATGTAGAAAAAACCTTACAAAACTTAAAACTCGACTTGCAAGTTCATACGTATGTTCACGTGTACCTGATTGTTATAGGAAAAAGTAAAAATGCTAAAATGCTAACTAATCTAAATGCGATGAGTGTATAAGACCACCTTAATATTATTGTTGAGAATGTTTCACGACCTGTTGAGTGCTACCATGCATGTTTTTTCATCTTGTGTGTTAATTACACCAATGTCAGGCTTTTAAAGTCCACACATTAAGACACACTTCCAAAAAGCAGTTACGGAGGTAAAGAAGAATGTTGAAATCTGAAGTGTTACAAACATCATTTAACAAAGTATATATAATGAGATGCAAACGATTGAATCATTTTCGTAATAATTATACCTTTAGCAATATCCCCCTTAACAATTTGGATATAATTTATTGTGCCAGAGAAATTCACACATATGTTTGTTTAATGTTAATAAAACTTTTGTTTTTACAAGAATATTGTAAAACGTGAACTTAACCTCCGAATATACACACAAAGGCTTAATACTGTTGCAGTTGTTTGCATATTTCCGCATGAAACATTAAGTACGGGTTGCTGTAAAGTTTGACCCAAAATTTTCGTGCGTTACCTTAGAATTATAATAATATTTACGTACATTTACAATCAATTTGATGGAATAGTTAAAGATTATCTCCATAATAAGCTCAACACGAAATATTTTAAAACTTCAATCACAACCGACTCAAAAAAATTGTTTCCCAACATTCTTTTTTTACTAAGA
The DNA here is from genome assembly GCA_963978525.1 of Ornithomya fringillina. Taxonomy (NCBI): domain Eukaryota; kingdom Metazoa; phylum Arthropoda; class Insecta; order Diptera; family Hippoboscidae; genus Ornithomya; species Ornithomya fringillina. The sequence continues at coordinate 13,829,527 of OZ021693.1, forward strand.
GCGCTGAGCGCGTTAGTCTTTCTACTTATTTTATACAACTTGCTCTTAAAACAGGTAGAAAATCTTTATCAACATTTTTTTGAGTGGAGTGTTTTTTTTTTTTTTCATTTTTTATTCAAAACTCACCAAACTTGTTTTTGACCAATTCAAATAGTACTCACAAGGTATGGGTGTGTGCATGTAACAACAAATACTTAACGTCACAACAGTACCATTCAATGCAATAATGTGGTAAGTTTGTGGTACAGGTAAAATGTTTGTTAAAACATTAAATAGTTGTGTTGTACTAATTTTTTCTTGATTTTGAAAGTGCTGTGTTGGCTATTTACTTAGCTTTGTACCATATACGAGCATATTGTCTTAACTCAGTAGTAACGTGAATCATCATTTTCATAATACCTTCGCTACGCAGTTAATTCTCAGGAATACTCAGGAATGTGGCATAAAATGAATCGTTAAAGTATGCACAAGTCTGCCTTGAATCAGGTTTACATATAGGTTTCAATATTCCATAGTAAATATTTGAATATCTCTTACAAGAACACATTTTATTTCAGCCTACACGATATTCGAAAAATTTTAATTCCACTTTTTTTAAATGCGCACCTAAAATGTATCGTCACCTATTTAAGAATTTCTATATAATTAGGTGTAATAGGTATAACAAAGTTAAGGTCCATTAAAAAAATCTCAAAGTAAAGTTCTTTAGATAAACTAAATATGTGGCTTCATGCATGCATTGAAGAGGAAGCCAAATTTAATCCGCCTTAGTTACGTTGGTTCTATAACGAAGAGATCATTAAAGGAGTTATAATAAAATTAAAGTATAAGGGAAGAATTCTTTTCTTTTACTTTCTCACAGAACGCCACAGATAAATGTATAAATATCTCAATATGAAGGTTATCAAGTGAAAAACTTTTTACAAACCGTTGTTCCGCTGTTTTTTTGTTTTATTGATTATTGAAGGTGGTTTTTTTTTTACATTTGAGATTAAAAAAAATGTGGAAAAAGTCACTTTAGAATGAAGTTTGTATACAGAAATTCTAAAGATATAATGTTTGGTGCGCATTTAAAAAATTTAATAAATGGTGTTCATATATCGAAAAATGTTTGAACATTTTAAACCGATTGAATCTACAATTAACTGCTAGCCTCAGATTCAATTGGCGGATGTCTATCTAAGTCTATCTTGTTATTCTCTCTTATAATATTAAACTGTTCTCAGATTTGCACCAAAGATTTGCTTTTTGTACAAAGAAGAAATACGGGAAAGAAATTATAATAATAAATAGCAATATAGGAAATTTTTATAGCAACACTTCAATCAAAGAAGTGGGTGGATAGGTGCTTATGAAGAGGAACTTTTGGACAAACTAAAAATGACACTCTAATACTATGTCAATATCGTTTGATTACATTCAATATTAGGAATAATTAAGTTAAGTTTTCATACTAACAAGTTAATTGAAAATATTACAATATGAACGAGCACAATAAATTTACTAAAACGTTAAAACATCGCTTTATTATTTTTCTTGTATTCAACCGAAATATTATGCGTGTGAATTTTACAAACCACTGTTTATAATAATTATAATTACAATACCACTAATCAGAGGGTAACATTAAATTTGTTCATGCCTTTATTGAAACTTGAATTATTTACATCCGTACTTGAAATTTGCCAGCCTTGGTTATATATTTAACACCTTTAAAGGGTTTATATTTTTCTCCAAACATATCCAACCGATTTACTTTCAATCCCGACAACGCCATTTGAGAAATAGTGAATTGCACATTTATGGTAGGATTGGCTTCTACATTGCTATTACCGGGAGTTATGGAAACCTATATATTAAAATCAGAAAATACTTTCTTATTTCTCTTGCTCTTCGAATTTCATGCTACATTATACTTACAGTTCCTCTTATGTTAGGTAAATTGGTAACGTCTATACGTCCAACATCCCAAGTTAAAATTTTTGTAACCGAATCGAATGTGTATTTACCCTGATTAGGTGTTAATACACAATTCAAAACACACTTTGGCATAGTAATTTCCAGTTTCACTTTATCCACAGAGCGTCCCATAACCGTACGCGTACCTACAGTTAAATCTAAACGTCCTTGTTCACCCGTTTTAATAGAATAATTATGACGTATGTATAAGGGGACGGTTACCAAGGACTGAGAAGTGATGTGATAAGACATCAGACGAAAATTACCATCGGGTGGTATAAAGCTTAATAAACGCTCGGCTTCCCAGCGTTTAAAACGTACACATGGATGGAATGATACATCATCGAATAGTCGTGGATTCATAAAGGAAAGTGTTAAATCAGGCATACCCGACAATTTGATGCAACAATCAATCTTCATGTAATAGAAATAGTGTGTTATTAAATAAAAAGTAAAATATATTTTAAGAATCCAACTTACATAACCTTGAATTTCTGCAAATACTGTGGAGCCGGCTTTATCAATAATGGCATCCACTTCTTCAATGACATCAAAGTAAGCTTCATTATTAGTATAGCGAACACCACTACGACGCCACGGAATTGCTGATAATTGACCTTGTGGTAAGGTGGTGCTAACACTAAAAATTATACATACTTAACATGTGACACATGGTCAATCAATCAATATTATGTTCGGTCATATGATAAATTTCCTCTAAGTCAGTTAAAATGCGTTCATATGACTTCTAATAAAATTTCTACTACGTACTTGCTCTTTCCTGTTACCGTATTGGCAATCGTTCTTAGTATATTCGGGGGTTTAATCAACTCTTTCAAAATGTTACTTTCCGTTGCCAAAGGAAATCCATTGTCTAGCATTTCATCAAGTAGTTCATACACAACTACATAATTCTCTTTAATTATTGATTCGGAGCAATCGCCGAAATAATCCTCAAAGGTGTCTATAACACGATGTAAAAATTCTATAACAAATAATGGCGGAACCTCCTGTTTACAAGCGGCTATCAATGAAACACCCTTGCGTTGCACAGTAATCAAATAATAATGTGGTGTGGTAATAACTGGTGGCACATCCTGCAAATATAAGAAAGGTTGTTATGTCGAACAAGTGGAAAAGCATTTTTTGGGAATATTACATATGGGGAGTTCCTTTGGGCATCAAGAAAATAGTCGCATACAGAACGTGAAACAACCGAACGCCAATGTTTCTCTAAAAACACATCACTGATAAAATAATTAAAAAGTGTAATTGGGGGTTATTGGTGTTGCAGTAGGCCTGGACATTTAACCAGGTGATTAATGGGAAGTTTTTAAATCAAAACAAACAACACTTACCCACTGTTATTAACAATAAATAAACTATGTATCATATTTAACTTTTTAGTTTATTATTTAGTATGAACCTTTGTCAAATAAAAAAAAAATAGTTTTGTAAAGCATAAGTATTTGTCATAAAACCGAACTTGATTTTAATGACACAAACTGGTAATAAAACAAGCAAAACAAGAATTGTTTACGAAGGGGAAGTGAAAGCAAATGAAAAAGGAAAAACACTAGCGCCCTCTGGAGAAGTAAATGAAACTTGAAATTGTCATCTCAATATTTTGCGTCACTTTGCCAGTTAAGAAACAAATTGGTCCGGCATCTCCACCAGCTGCTTTTATGTAGGAATTGAAGAAAAATTAAGAAGAAGTACAAAAAGTAATTTGTATAATGTAACTTAATTTTTAGAAGTTCAATAATTAGTAATTTTCTTAACGCAAAAAAGTGTCAAAGGAAGAAAGTGCAATGGGCAACAAACAAATCAAACAACATTTGGAGACGGCACAAAAGACGGGCGTACTGAAAATATCATTGCAACGATTACAAGATTTTCCACCACAACTCAAGACCTATCCAAATGTTTTGAAAACTTTGGATTTATCCCAAAATCGCTTTGAAAGTATACCCGAAGAAATTGGCCGCTTAACGTTAATAAAACATCTCAATATGAGTGGTAATCAGTTAAAGAATTTACCTGAAGTAATTGGCGAATTACTAAAACTGGAAGTATTATTGATGAATGACAATATAATTACCAAATTACCAAAATCGTTAGCAAATTGTACTAATCTGAAGACAGTAAATTTAAGTAATAACCAAATTAGTGAATTTCCGGTAATGTTCTGTGGTTTGAAACATCTCGATGTGTTGGATTTGGCGAGAAATAAAATCACCCAAGTACCCAATGAAGTGGGCACGTTATATGTGACTGAACTGAATTTAAATCAAAATCAAATATCTGCATTATCTGAAGAAGTGGCGGCCTGTCCAAAACTGAAGACTTTACGTTTAGAAGAGAATTGCTTGCAAGTTAATGCCTTCACGCCAAGAATATTGAAAGAATCCAAAATCAGTATTCTAACAGTAGATGGCAATCTGTTCAATTCGAAACAATTCACCGACCTTGATGGTTATGATGCATATATGGAACGTTATACAGCAGTGAAAAAGAAAATGTTTTAATTTGTTAGAAATGTACTACTCTTTAAAAATTATATTTTTTGTTACATATTTAAAACAAAATTTGTTCGTTCTTACTTAGAGGCAAAAATGTAATAGGTAATACAATCTTCATACTTAAATCGAATGTGGATAAGCAACCAAATTCACTCTGACCGAGACCAATGCATTCCCATTCCATTGAATTTACCAGTTGTAAAAACTTCTTTCCTTTTTATTTGGTTATTGGGAATTTAGTTTAAGTTAGTGTGGGCGTGGCATATACGCAACAGACACTACATCTTTGAAGATAAATCACATATGCAGCGCTGCCATCTAGTACCAAAGAGTACATATACATAACATTAACCGATACTTTTTACAGCATAGTTCTAGGACAAAAAAACTATAGTGAATTTAAGGTACAATTACAAAATTAAAAATTTCCCTTTCCCTTATGTAAAGCGTTAACCAAAGTATTTTAATGGCAGCACAAAGCTCAATTTATTCGAAGTATTATTGAAAATCGAAATCAAAATCTACGTTACTTTGTGTGATAGTTAGGTCGCTTCTCGCGTAAAGGTTAATTGAAGTCAATCATAGCGTTGAACAGTTTCGCTATTTTTTAGCAGCTCATAATAGATTCGGGTTTTTGTTTCTCACGTCAAAATCGCTATTTCGTAAACTTTTTTCAGAGTTTCTGCAGAATTGTTCTTCGAATGATAAGAGAAAATCAATGCTATCGGGACATGTTCAACGCTCTTAAAAACTATGCTGTTTAATGAAACTTGTCTTGATATGAGTTGAAAATCTTTATCAGATATCAAGCAAATAAGACGGTTTGACGGTAACTACATTGACAGCTGGCGCCATTTACGGGCAAATTCCGGGTTCATAATTACATACCTGATGACAGGAAATAATTCAATGCCTTAAATAAATAAATCAAGTAGTTCTACAAATTTTCTAATATATGTTGTTTTTTAATTAATAAATAATTAACGAAAATTTGTAATGAATGAAAAACACGTAATTTGTAAGACAAGTAGGATGGATGGCTTTATGCACAATACCATGCAACGGGTTGTCTGTCTAAAGTTCTAATGGATTTAATTTATGTACATTTTTAGTTTTTCAAAAGTGCTTTGTAATCGTATACGACCTTTACGATTTCATGCATATAATATTCGACGGAGCGAATATTTCAGCAATCACTTGCTGAAGCTCACTCGGCCAAGTTGTAAACGGAGAAAGTAACTTGAAGCAAACTATATCGAAATTAGAAATTTCATATAAATTACGTGGAAAAAGGCGATTAAAGAGTGATTAAAAATGGAAGTGGAAATGATAGCGGAGGTTATGCACAATGGTACTGCTTCGGCGACAGTGACTGGTTCAATTTTGAATCCTGTTTTGACAGTCGTGTTTGGTTTGGTGGTTATAGGGGTATTGCTGGAGTATTGGCGTCGTAATAGTCGCATTTATAAAACGATGAAAAATATACCTGCTCTCCCAGAATTGCCTCTTATAGGACATGGACTTTTAGCCTTAAAGAAAAGTAATGCCGAAATTCTTCAGATCGCTAAGGACGCTTGGCAAAATTATGGTGAAACTATACGTCTCCATTTGGGGCCTATAAATGTGGTGGCTATTACTAATCCGCAAGACGTGGAGATATTTTTAGGCAGTCAAAAACATTTAGAAAAATCTGTGGATTATCGTTTCTTTCAACCATGGTTCGGTGATGGTTTATTAATCTCAAAGGGCCATCATTGGCGGCATCATCGTAAAATGATAGCGCCCACCTTCCATCAGAGCATTTTGAAGAGTTTCGTGCCAACTTTTGTAAAGCATTCAAAATTGGTTGCTGATCGTTTGAAAGAAAAAGTTGGTTCGGAATTTGATTGTCACAAATACATGTCCGAAACAACAGTTAACATTCTCCTGACCACCGCTATGGGCGTGAAAAAGCAACCCGAAGTTAAGAAAAGTGCTGAATATGCTCAAGCTGTTATGGATATGTGTGACATTATACATAAGCGGCAATTTAAGTTCTATTATCGTTTGGATACTATTTACAAATGGACTAAAATGCGCCAATTGGACGATAGTTTAATGAATACGATTTTAAGTATGACACGTAAAGTGGTGGAAGAGCGTAAGAAGACTTTCAATGCAGACGAAAGTGCAGTAATCGATAAATCTGATGCAGAGTCTTTAACTAGTTTGAAAGTAAAGAAACAAGGTCTACGAGATGATTTGGATGATATCGATGAGAACGATGTGGGTGAAAAGAAACGTTTAGCTCTGTTGGATTCGATGATGGAAATGGAGAAAAATCCCAATATTACGTGGACCGATAAAGATGTTATGGACGAAGTCAACACCATTATGTTTGAGGTATGTATTGTGAAAAGAATGAGAATTTAAAACAAATCATTCATTCTTTACATAGGGACATGATACTACTGCTGCTGGTTCCAGTTTTGCTCTATGCGCTCTGGGAATACATCAGGACATACAGCAACGTGTTTATGAAGAACAACAGGCCATTTTCGGAAATGACATATTGCGCGATTGCACACATGCCGACACTCTACAAATGAACTACTTGGAACGTGTCATTTGTGAAACCTTACGTTTGTTCCCACCCGTACCAATTATAGCCCGTAAGGCCGAAGAAGATACTAAACTAACAACAGGCCCCTACATCGTTCCCAAAGGTGCTACAGTCTTAATCTCCCAATTCGCTACACAGCGCCGTGCAGATCTTTATCCCGATCCCGAGACATTTGATCCTGATCGTTTTCTACCAGAACGTTCTGCCGGCCGCCATTATTACAGTTTTATACCCTTCAGTGCGGGACCGCGTAGCTGCGTGGGTCGCAAATTCGCTATGCTACAACTTAAGGTTTTGCTCTCTACCATAATACGCCAGTACAAGGTGCATTCGACACGTACTGAAAAGGATTTCCGTTTACAAGGGGACATAATACTGAAATTGGAGAATGGTTTTAATATATCTTTAGAACCTCGAGTTGCTGTTAAAGTTTAAGGTGTGGCAAGGTGATTTGTTTCTAACATTATTAATAATTTTATTTTACTAACACATTAAAAATATTTTTGATTATTTATGTATCATGCAATACTTTCATTACGCAATAGATCAAATAAAGATCAAAAGCATTAATTTTTGAAAAGTGTTTTTAAGGTTATTTTTATTTTTAACAAAACTTTGATTCATACGGGAAATAAATAATTTATGCAACGATTGGTAGAGTGCACCTTGTAGCACCAGCGTATAGTTGAATAAATTAGTGGGTATCATAGGTCAACAAGCTTTTTTTATACAAAACAACAGACTGCATAAGCAGGTACCCGACTTTTAGCAAACTTGCAATAGAGACTCGCAATAAAATATCATATGCTAATGATAGAACTTCCTTGTATCAATATCTTTACCGTAAAATAAATCTGGTTTCCATAGATATTGAGATATGTTGTCTCCTATCCTTCCACCTGTCCATTATCCCAGAATATTAAATTACAATATGTGCCTGCTTAGGTTTTTATATTAATATCTATTAAACTGATGATTATTATTTTGTTATGTATTTACTTTCACTAGGTTACAATCCACGGCTTCGCTTTATAACAAAAAAGGATATAATGTTAAATTTTGCAACACACCTCCTTAGCAACATAGTTATACATCTTATCTTATTATTGCGTATTATTGCGAGCGGAAGGAGAGGAAATTGTAATTGAATGCTTTCTGTTACACATTTTTCACACCCATGTTATAGAAATTGAAAGAATTGAATGTCAAGTAAATTCGCTGAAGGAAATTTCATCATTTAATTTCACGCATTTGCACCTGAATGTTCAGCTAATGAATATGGTACCAGGCAGTGTACTCCTTATATTATTGCTTTTAGTGTTCAAATCTGAAAGTAAATTTCATTTCGAAGAAGTAGTAAAATTTTGGCCAATACTCGGCAATTTCTTTGGTAAGATGTAACAAGTGAAAATATTATAGTCGACCATCAAATATCCTACACCACTTGATTTATAGAAACTTCCATTATAATAGGATCTTATATGGGGAGAGGTTCTAAAAATGGTTCGTATCCATTATCAATATTATAATCTTTGGGCCAATATATGTCTTTGTATCAAATTTCATCGATATATCTCAATCACTCTGTGTCACAAGTGGTGCAGGGTATAAAAAGGCTCCGGTGTGCCTCGTGCATACCATACTAATAGCTAGTCATTATGGGTAAGTTCCTTTCACATTTTAAACAGAAATTTGCTCTTGATCAGCAACAATATTTAAGACTTATTTCAATTGAACTCAGAAAGTTCTTGCCGTACGATTTTCAATTGAATTTTAAAATTAAGTTTTATTAGAAATTGAACTTAGAACAATTCGTTTTATAAGTATACACGTGCTGCTACTCAATAGACTCTTGGTACCTGAGGGTCTCAAAGGCAATGAATAAGATGACCTTATCTGATGCAGTTGTTCAAAGGTTATATAATGAGGCAACTCCCGATCACATTCTGATCGAATTCCTTACAACCTGCTCACTTGGGCGTAAGATAATAATAACATGTTTTTTTATACACACTCTTTCTTCAATCCGTGTAAGACTAAAGAATTAGCGGAAAATCTGTCCGCTACCTCCAATGAAGCCTTATTATTATTTGTATTATATTATAATTCCACGCTTCGGCATCGTAATGCATCACGCGTAGCATAAATAGTTGATTAAGAATGGAGGAAAATTCTTCTGCACCACACTAAACAGACAAATATAGGTTCCAACGTTTTCGTAGGGCTATGAGTGTTATATATATCGTGTTATTTACAATGGTGGTGGGTATAAAAACACAAGAAAGAACGAAAAATTTCATAGACTTCAAACACATTAATCACAATTGATAAAATGTTTACCACGCGCTTTTAAATTTTCAAAATTAAAAAAAAATCTTTGTTCGCAAAATCTTCTAGGTAGAAAAAAATTTAATATGAACACCAAGAAAATCTCGTTTTATTTTATTTTAATATTCAGGGTTTGTTGCGCCGTTTGTAACACCTGGAAGGGGGTCTCATCATCATCATAGAGGGACATCATAGAGTACCCATTAGCCAAGTGCGTCCTCGTTAACGCTATAGCGGGCTTATTTCCAACGTACTCTACCATCTGCCCGCACGTCAATCAATTCCTTTGAAGTTCAGCGTACAATGTTACAATCCACATCGATGTGCTAAAATGGGCATGGTCACGTTACACACACGTTACACATACTTGATTCAAAATTTGAATCTTGAGCTTACGAAAAAATCACATATCTGTCATGCCCTCAATTTAAAAATAAAAATGGAGGGTGTTTTCGATTTTGTCCAAACCAAATTTATTTTTACTACTTTTACACAAATGCTGTTAAAGGTCAATGTAGAAAGCAGAGCCTTAGAAATTAGAAATTGTATCGAGGGTAATTATTTACATCTGTCCGATTGCATCATAGAAAGATACATAGATAAATATTATGGTACATTAACTACTGTGGAGGTAAGAAAAGCAGGCAAGAAAATATTTTCTATAAAAACATGAGAAAATTTAAGAAAAACAGTTCACAATCCTGATGGTTCTGTTGAAGTATTGAAGACATACTTACCTAAGCACTTATATGCAAAATACGTTTTCATTGTCCAAATGTTGAATAAATGAATAAACGAAAGAGAAGAAAGTCTAGAAATATCGTAACACGAGTCACATTGTCTGGCATGTTGCTCTGATAAGTGGTGTGTGCCGTATACACGTACATACATGAAACATTAGATGTAGGAACAATTTGGTGGGTGGTTTTTTGCTAACGGTTCTGGGTTCCTTAATGCATCTTCAAATTCATCTTATAAGGCATACATCTGTAGTTTTCTATTGTTGTAGGTATCATTACCTTTTTTCTTCGGAATACCTTCTTAGTTTTTTTTTGTTGATTTATAGTTTACAGTTATTCATTTAATAATTTATTAGATGCGCCTTTTTTCATACATTTTCTTTTATTTGCTTTAATAAAATTTTCACTCATATCACAGTTACTTTAGAGAGCGTTATACAATGGTGAGAGAAGAAGAAAAGAATAGAAAAGAAAAGAAAAATCCACCGTTATATTTATTGATTATGAAAAATTGTAATTCTACACGCCCTTTACGCTACACTCTGCCACAACAATTTCTAGGTGTTACATTTATTTCAGGTTTATTCAAGTATTTAGAGAAATACAGGGAAAGTTTTTTACCTTTGCTTTTAATTTAATTTCATCTCTCTGGAATCGCTATTTTGTTTGGCTTTGATTTAGTTTCGAATTTCATTTCTATCATGATTTACCGTTTACCTTTGAGTTACGTTTACCTTTGAATCCCATAACAAACATTGTTGTTCTTTTGTTCAGTGATTCAATTGCAATCCTTTCACTATTAAGGCAAGGGTGCTCTGTTAAAAGTTTTTTTTCCTTTTCATAAATAAATATTTGATTCCACTTTAATGCCGTTATTACCTTTAACATGAAAAAATTATAATTGTGTAATTCTTTTAACGATACGTGTGATTGAAGGGCACGCTTGGTAGTAAATAAACGGTTCATGTGTGTGATCTGTAGGCGTCCAGGTGTATAGTCAGCTGCTTATAAGTACGTTCCACACATTTTGTTATATACAGCATTCAAATATCATTTAAATAGTCGAACATTCAATTCCAACTTTTGAGATCGTTAGGAAAGGCACAAACGACCGTATAGGTAACAGCACACAAATGACATTCTTTGACAGTCCCGATCTTTTATGTGGACAAAACATATATTTAAATGACAATTCACATACACACGTTATCGACATTTTCTTTTTCATTTAGTTTGACATTGAAATCTTTAGATATTTACATAATGTCTTTGCGTTTTGTTCCTTATTTAATATAACAATAAGGGACAATATTGAAGATGATAATGATTAAGGAAAATGTGCGTGTGGAAGTTCTGGGAGAGAACTGCGTATATTTTCTGAAGATAGTTTTGTTAGTTTTATGCATATAAAATTTTGAAATGAATGAAATTTATATTATATTAAAAACAAGTAAAAATACCCTACATTACTTAGATCCACATGCTATGCTGTAATTAGTTCAGATGTATTACTAGTAACATAACTATATAACGCCTATAACTATATAACTATATAACGCCAGTCGTTGTCATATTAAAGTTATTACATGGAGGGAGGTTATAGGGACTAATAGGGATCATATTTTGTGAAAAACCAGTGAAAATATTATAGTCGGTCGTACCCGACATTTTAATACAAGGCATTGGCAGTTTTTGGTTTTATGGAAAGGGGCTATAAAAACAGTCCGATCGAGTCTAAATTTGTCAATTAACTAATTTGCATCAAATTTTGTTAATAATATTAAGAATTACGAATTTTAGGCATGTAGAGATTTTAGATATAAAAGATATAAAAGGATCTTATAGCGAAGAAGTTCCAAAAAAGGACTTCCCTTTGGCTCAAAATGTCGAAATTTAATTGAAATTTGCGCATTAATTTATACACGGATTCAAAAAGAAATTCAGTATAATAAATATAACCGAATAGAATTCAAAAAGTGATTCTGAATAGATTGATATAATTAAAGAATTAGCCATTTAGGAGTTTTACAAAAATCCGCACAAACTTAAGTGGTGCTGCGTATTAAGTAAGTTGAAAAATTGAAATTTTTCCAATTTAAACCATTGCATTATTAACCTATATACTAAATTTTCTCGAAGTATCTCAAATAATACATGATTATTTAGAATCGTGTGTCTCGATACATTTGCAGCGGAATATGGTAATATGTAATGAGCATACATTTAGATCAGATTGTACAACTTTTAGAATCCTTTGTTATACCCTCCACCTTAGGGAAGAGGGTATATTCATTTTGATCATCCGTTTACAACACATCGAAGGAAGCGCCAGAGACCCTACAAGAAGAAGTTGAACAAGACTATATATACTTTATACTTTATACATATTCTTGTTCAATGTTGAAAACTGAGTCGGTTTATACACGTATGTCCGTGTGTCTGTGTGTCTGCCTGTTGTTGGCATTCTCACGGCAAATTTTGAGATATTAAGCTGAAATTTTAAACAGGCAGTTTTAGTACTTTTACGAAGATTACTATTTAAAATGGACAAAATCGCTCAAGAGCCGCACCCACAATCAACAAAAATGTTATATCTGCCGCAAAAATTGAGCTATTAAGTTGATGCATATCTACAGTTATCCAATCCATCCATGTGCAAAAAATGGGCGTGGTCGGATAACAGACACGCCCAGAATCGGCAAAAACCTATACATAAGCCACAAAAATTGACGTATGAACTTGAAATTTAATTCAACTATTTACGGGTATCCCATCCGTCGGTGTGCCAAAAATGGGTATGGTCGGATTACAGATACGCCGACAATTTACAAAAAACCCGACTTGCAAGCTGATAGATAATATGTACACAATTAGGGGGCACAATTTATATATATATACATATATATATATTTACCACGCCCACCGTTGTGAATGTGGAGGGTTTTTAGGATTTGGCCTAAGTCAAATTTATTTCTTACTTGTTTTTAGTAACTCCTAGTCTCTATGTTTTAGTATAGTTTCAGTATAGTTTAAAAAGCAGGTATTTGTGATAACAGATTTTCAGTATCAATAAATCCTAAAGGCGACATATAATTGGTAGTTGACCAATCTACAAACGACCAATGACCAATCTACAAACGAAATTGTAATTGCATATTTGTAAATAAATGCATTGGAGAAGTGTTTTGTCTTTATATAGTTTCGAAATTTTCCCCAGCACATAATCTTGAAAATTGTACATTCAAACGCTTCTAACTCCATTATAACCGTGGGTAAAATGCTGAACCATATTGGAAAGGTATTTAAAAGAATGTTGTCTTGTAAATCAATAATTAAGTCAAAATTAGTTTTGACTGGAAGATTTTATTATTGGAAGAGTCTATCAAAGGAACCCTTAACCGATAAGGTTTTTTTTAGTAAGTAAAGTTCATTAAATTTAACCAGATTTTTAAAACAGAGCCGGTGTGCTCTCCACATAAGATGAGGGGTATATTAAGTTTGTCATTCGGTTTACATTTGATAAAGAGGCATCAAAAACCCTACAAAGTATTCTTGCTCAGCATCGAATATTGAATCGATCTAGACATGTACGTCCGTATGTCCGTTATTGTTGGCATTCTCACGGAGGGTTCTTTATCTGCCACAAAAATTTAAGTTGAAATTTGATTTACATATTTATAATATTTACATTCATCGATTTACCAAAAATGGGCGTGTTTGGATAACAGACTTGCCCACAATATACAAAAAACCAATTAAACCTGGAAGGTAATACGTAATACATGCTCTATTAGGGGACATAATCATATATCTATCACACCCACCATTTATGTGTTCCTGTGTTTTTATACCTCCACCTTAGGGAAGAGGGTATATTCATTTTGATCATCCGTTTACAACACATTGAAGGAAGCCTCGGAGACCCTATAAACCATATATGTATATTCTTAATCAGCATGAAAAGAGAAATCGTTTGAGACATGTCCGTCCGTGTGTCCATCTGTTTTTGGCACTCTCACGGTCGTAATTTTTGAGATATCAAATTGAAACTTAACACACTTATTCTTAGTTTAATTTCGCTGTTCCGTATTGAAATTGAGAAAAATCGGTTAAGAGACACGCCCACAATAAACGAAAATCTCAACATACCTCGAAAAAATTGTATCTTTAAAAAATTATATATCGCACAATACTGTGCCTATCAAGTTGAAATTTGGTATATTTATAAGTGGTACCGTTATCCAAAATGGGCGTGATTGAATAACGCAAACTCCTATAATATTTGCGTAAGTATATGAAATAGTCATATACGTAAATATGGAAATAGAAACTTATTTTTAGAAGATTATAAAAGGTGGAGGGTATTTAAGCTTCGGTCTTAACCGAACTTCTCTATCTTGTTTTCATTGAGTTCAATTACTAAAATTATTTTATTTCCATATTTTTATTCAAATTTACAAAAATGTAAATATGTTGTTTATGTATAAATAATGAGATAATTGAAAGATATAAATGCATATAAATTATTGTGAAGTAAATGTTATAGTATTAAATATTATAAGCGTAATAAAATAAACACAAAGTGTGCCTTATGAGGTAAGTATCAAGAAACTAAGTTTGAACATTTTCGATGGCATATCTACTATATATACAGGGTTAATATGTTACATTTTCTATTGGTTTGTATTATAATAAAGCACTTCCATCGGATTTGTGCGTCTGCGTTTCCCACCAGTCAATGCTCTCAATTAGACTTTCATCCGATAACACTGGATTATTATGTGTTGACTCCAATAGAGTGTCGTCGAAATCCTTTTTTAGTGTTACCACTTCGGTAAAAAAACTTTGAGGATTTTCCGATCCATGATTATCATAGAAAGTTGAGAGATGAGCGGGGCTGCATGTAGCCAGATTTACTGGTGACGTATTTATAGAAACGGGTGGATTATCTAATGACGTTGGAACAGAAAACGCATTTGAATTTACAAACAATTGTTGTTCTTGGGTTTGTAGTTCTCGTATTCCTTGCTGTTGTTGTTGTTGTTGTTGTGAATTAATACATGTTTGGTAGATTAAATTAACATCGTCCTTAGAGTTATCCTTATATTGTTGTATGAAAGACTTTAGATATGTTGAGTTTGGCTCAGTGAATATCGTGGTTTGTTGTTGTAGCAATTGTTGATTGCTGGCACACGTTTGCCTCAAGTCAAGTTGTTCGTTAGCGGCAGCAGGTGATAATTCTGATGGTTGCGTTGCCGTTATTATTGTTGTTGTTGTTGTTGGTGGCGTTGTTATTGGCTGATGTAATGACGAACTTGTTGTATTTGCACTTGGGGTTGGCGAAGACGACAATGAAGTCGCCGTCGTTGATAATGACGTTGATGACGCTGCTGATATCGCGGCTGGTTGTGTTTGTGGCACGGGCGATTTTAATAAGTTAAGTTCCGAGGGAGATGTCCCCTCATTTACACATTTACTACCATTCCTTATGGCAGGTGCTGCCGCTATTATAGCTGGTGCTGTTGTTATTGCATTTGTACCATTTATTATATGCGGCACATTAATTAGCGCTGATGATGAATGTAACAAATCAGCTGTAGAGACCGGTGCTACAGTCTCAGGTGGACTCAAACAGTGAGCATCAATTAAATTAGTGTATAAATGTGGCTCATCGTCTAAACTGGAACTGGTTGGTGAATTGAGGCCACTCGCATATATATCCGGCGATATCAGCTGATAAGTATTCGTACCGGGGATGCGCATATATTGCAGTCCATTTAATGTGGTAACATCGGGGTATATATCAGTGTTAGCAGCATTTTGTATATGTACGAGGTTCTGGTTGAAAGAATCATCTAAGGGTTCATGCGGTAAGGGTGAAAGGACATCAAACTCATCTTTAATTAAAATGAAACTATCCTCACCGCTAGAAGCAGAACGATGAACTTCGTTTTCGTTAGAAAAATCAAAGCCTAAAAGCCTCTCTAGTCCCCGTATATATTCTACAGCCATGCGTAAGGTTTCTACCTTGCTCAACTTTTTACCCGAACCGCGGCTGTTGCTGTATTGAGCCTCAAAAGTTTCCGCCAATTCGTCGGGTATGCGTTCTCGGAGGGCGGCAAAACCATTATTCACTTGCTTAACCCGATTACGTTCCCTAGCATTACGTCGCGCCACTGCTTGCGGCAAGGGCAATGCCTTGCGCCCGGGGGTTCCCGGCTGCTTTACTATGCATTTCAAGTCAGTTGCAGATTTTTGTAATTTTGTTAAAGCTAAAGAGTTTTCTTTCGCCGCTTTCCTGGCTGCTCTTAAAGCTGCTCTTTCCTCTTTAGTTAACTTTGGTTTTTTGTTTGTAGCTCTATTGGAGGAGGGATTAGAACTTTCCGCCGTTTTATTATTGTTGGCAGCATTGTGCTGCAATTTATTCTCTTGCAGGGGCCGTTTACGCGAACTGATAACGCTTAATGTGATGCTGGCCGCGTTATTTACAGATCCAATCATACCGAAATCTTTGATTTTGCGCACTATGGCATTGGGATTATTACTATTGGCCACATTCAGCACACTGCCACTACTCTCACTTAATATATTTTGTACGGTTATCTTATTGAATGTTTTGCTTAAAGTATTAGAGCCCGTTTTAGTTATAGCGCCAGTACTGTTCGATTGATCATCATTGTTTACCTTCATGATTAAATCAGTTAGTAAGTTATAATTAACAATATTGAAGGTGGCTATATGAAAGTTTGTGGCATCAAGAGACCATTTCCCCGAAGGTCCCAGTGTAAGCTCAAAGATCGATCGCTGGATCGTTAGTTAGTTATTAGTTGCGTTTCGCTAAGCTGTTGGTTATAAACTAAATTTGTTTTGTTTAGTGTTATAATGCAACTGGATATTGTAAAAACTTTACTCTAGCAGCTGCGCTATATGTGTCGCGTGCCCGATGCCTTACAATGAAATGTCATGGGGCGTCGCTGGTAACAAACGTCCTACCAACGGAAATGACTTCACTAAGACTGATGGAATATATGAAATAATAAATGCATTATAAAAATAACGTATCACATGTATGTATATACGAAATACGAAAAACGCTATTCTCTTGTGCGCATACTTACACAAACATAAAATGATCGCTGGATTATATTATATTGTCTTCCGTGTATACTTGAAGGGTGCTTTATTAGGCGCACACACGTTCATTCTACCAAATTATGCGTTTACCTACGGTACTAACTCCAAATATATAAATATCGTTACATATGTATGTGTACAATAGTTGTGTTAGTGTATGTTTCCGTATAATAGTGTTCTATGTGTTGACTTTTCATCCCCTAGACTTTATTGGGTGTTTTTGCTTTATTTTATATTTTCTCCCCTGTACACTGTTTCGTCGAAAAAAACATATATATTTTGGACTTTAATTTTACTCTATTATTCTCCGTTATTCCATGCTCTCTTTGCTTTCGCAACTTGTTGGGAAAATTAACATCTGATCCTCAACGGAGTATATTTATAAGTTTTGTTTATTTCTACATTCTCTGCTTCCTCTTCATCCGAGGGTAGCTAATTGAAGTTCAGTCCTTAGCATATATATGTGAGTATAAAGTAGATCATATTTACAAGTTCATCGTAGGACCTTATTTCAAGTGCTTTGCCTTAAGTACGGGAGCATCAGTATTACTTTGCTTAGGTAAATATTAACTTATGCTTTACAATCCTCACGAAAGAAAATCTCTGTCTTAAATACTCAACCTTTTATAGTTTCCCATATTTCCGTGAAACAAAAATAGTGAATAGATATATTGTAAGCTTTCGCTATATTATCCGGAAGAAATAATGAAGACATTCGTGATTACGCGCCTTCTAGTAGCAGCTTATCTTACTTGGGCACAGACCGTTTACAACCCATTTAGGTCTTTGCCTGGCAATAGTTAAGGCAAAACGCTTTGGTCTTCTATGCGTCATCTCAAGTTTTTTTATCCGTCCACCAGAGTTTCGCTCTCCTTCTTGCGTGACATTAATTCGGTTCCTGGTCGAACACCATCTTGGCTGCAGCATAGCCAAGCATATAATCAATAATTTTATGCGGCAGACTATGTCGATGTCGGAGCAGTTTGTATATATATATAGACGTAGAGGGTATCGCAGAGTTGGTTTAAGCTAAATTTGATTATTTTGCTTCTAATAATTGGAAATAATTCACCATTGATTCCTTTAAATTATTAAGAACCTCATGTTCATGTACATGTATACAAGACTTGCTTCTGAGTAAATAGGTAGTATTTATGGTTCTCCCTGACATGACAGTTACTGAGTACACAAACTTAACACATGATGCAATATTTTCCCACAGTTCTTTAAGCTAAAGTACACGTACGTTTGTAGGTACATGGATCACCTTATCGTGTATAATGCACCATATGTTTCGCCTAGCATATGAACGCATTAAATGCTTAAAAGTCCCTTTTGGGTAACACCCATCCCTATAATACTACATATGCCCTATATAATTTAGATATTGACAATTTTTATGTGAAAACAATTGCTTACGTGCAAATATTAACAAAGCGTGTAACTTGCTATTTTTCATTTTTCTTCATTATACGTTTTTGTAGTAATTTATGGGAATACGTGGAAACTTTTACGCTGTCTACCAACTCTAGTTATCTGGAGAGAATTTCGCACTGAAGTGTTTCTTTCGTGGATTTCTAAAAATTGTTTTTTCTTGATTAATTTTAATCTGAGTATTATAGAAGATTGTGATTTATTTATTTTGTTTTCTCAAAGTGCTCAAAGGATGAGATTTATGTTTACGTGAAATTGTGGTTAAGCACACAAACACACGTACATACACGTCAGAGTGAAAGGATTTTCTTAAAATGATTTAGGTTGGGTAGGTTCAAATACACAAAAATATTTTTATATACATATTTTCATGTATGTAAGCGTATGTATATAAAAGAGATCAGACAATGATCTAGGTATGTGTGTGTGTGTGTGTGTGTGTGTCATGAGAAAAATGTTAAGGGAATATTTCAGTTGATTGAACCTTTCATAAATAGTTCACAAGCATAAAACAGTTTGCCCATGTCAGTCTGTCCGCTTATGTCAGTTGGTGTTTTAAGTTTCTCATTTGCATACATTTCAATTTCATTTTCTTTAAAGACCTAGAACAAGTTTCTACTATGAAACCTAAGTTTACGCTACAATATAATTTCTTCTGTTACGAGACAACAACATTCTCTATAAAACATTATTAGTCAGAGAACTTATTTAAATAAAATTGTAACGTATTTTTCTATCTCTGCGGCATTCTAAAGTCCTTTAGATCATATGTGTTCGTTTTTACAAACACGTTCACAAAACCTTGAACAATATGTAGTTTTTTGCTTCTATGGCTCACATTTGATCGACTTTGGTCGACTTAGAATCACATTCTTACCTACTTTTCATAGGTACTTAAAAGTTCAAATATTATATAGCATCCATGTCTATAAACAAAGGTTGGGTGTGGGAGCTGACAGTTTATGCCAAGTATAGTTTTGAGTAAATTGTAGCCGTGTCTGTTTTTCAACCACGCTCATTTTTGGCGGAGCACTTGACAGACTTTGCACATATTGCGGACGGACACATTTTTATAGAATTTCGGACGACTTTTTCAAGATATTGCGAACAAAATAACAAACCTAATACATTCAGTAAATGCTTTTGAATTTATTCAAGCTTTGTCTGTCCATCCGTCCATTGAATTTGCTTTCGTGATTTTCCTGTGCGCTGCGTAGAAAGTCGTTATTTTATTTATCTCCATTACTGTATAGATCATCAGCATCTCAATTCTGCTTGAACAGTTTTCTTGATGTGAAATACTTTTTGACTTGGTAACGTCCTTTTTTGGCAATACTATTGTTGTGCGGTTGCCTTGCCTACCTACAGAAAAGGACATGAGTTTGAGAAAAATGTCACAGCGAAATAAAAGGAAAGGGGTGCTCACACATGTGTGTATGTGCAATAAATAATACAACAACACTTTTTTACATATATTTTAATTGAATTTCAAGACTTGTCGTACAAAGGTCTTTGCGAGTACAAAAATGCTATATAAGTATATGTGTACATGGTAAACAGGTAAAATGAGTACAACAACTGTTTGTTGTTGAAAGGAACTTGTCGCTATTATTTTGTGTGTTTCCTTGTAGGAAACAAGGAGTAAGTTTTCAACATATGTTTTCTTTACCTTCTTGTTTCACATATTGTTCTACTTTTTTGCTTTTGTGTGAGTTTTATTTATAATATTTTAGGAAATCATTTTTGAAGCTATGTTTGAGTTTTTTTGAAGGGGCGTTAAATGTTTCCTGCAATTGTTTCATATTGTAAAACCTTTGTAATAAAAAAGTTTGTTTAAACTATGGGGCACACGATATTAAATTAAATGCCTCCCACATCTATATTCAAAGTATGGACGTAGCAGGTACTTGATTACACCCGTTAATAGTATGCGTAATACGAATCAGATTACGAAGTCAGATTATGGATAAAGGTTTTCTGTAAATTGCGGGCGTGAATGTTATGCGATCCCATCCATTTTTGGTACATCGATGGAAGGGCTCAATGTAAAAATATGACTCTTTACTGATTTTGTCCAGTTCGATAGCAATCGTTGTACAAAAATTGGAAATGTCTATACAAGTACCAAGAACAGACGGGCACAAGGACGGATATGAATAGGTCGACTAAAATTTTGATGCTGTTCCGGAACATTCGTACTTTGCGGGGTCTCCGGAAGCTTCTTAGCGGCGTTGCAAATGGAACAACATGCGAGGTATACTTCCATTTAATGCGGAGGGTTTCATCTGTTAGATCAAAAGCTTACACTACATCAACGTCGTGCCGTCTATGCACGTACACATTGATAATTGATAAAAAAAGGTTGATCTTCATTTCAAACCATTGCTTGTGCGTAGATGTGTAGGGATTATACTTTATAGTTACTTACCCAACAAAAAGGGGTTGCATTCACAAATTGTGCTTTAGTCTTATAATTATTATGTGTATGTGTGCTTTTAATGTATTGTATGTTTGCTGGAAGTATTAACACAATAATAATAATAATAATACAATAAGAACCTGAATGCACAACAATACAATACAACCAACCATGTGCAAAATAACAATAAATTAACGGCGTATGTGTTTGTTCACCTTAATTTGAACAAGTTGTTGTTGGAGTTAACGCAGTACACAGTTTTTAAAGCTCTGTACAAGGGATGAATACGATCTGAATTGTAGTTTAAGCCTGAAAAAAGTCAATCACTGCACAAGAAAAATGCAAATCTCCATGAGACCCGAGCACCTTTGTGATAATGCTTGCTTATGATGTTTATTTGTTGCAGCATATGTGTTTATATATGCACACACGTAATGTATTTTAAAATTTTTCTATATATACATATACATATATAGAAGCATATATCATGTCGTGCATTTTACTATATTCATATGTGTGTTATGTTTGCATTTAAGATTTCCTAAATTCTGTACATTTATTTGAAATTTTCCACATGACTAGATATCCCGTATGGGGGGTACTTTTCAAATCTCTGTGCAAAGTATGTATGCTTGTATCCAATAAATAAGAATAAACCAAACAAGTAAAAATCAAAATGTGGTTAAGGTCATATCTTAAGTACCCTCCACACATCTACATACAAACAGTGGACGTGGCAGAAACTTGATTAGGGATGCACTACAAGCCGGACTCTGTGCCTGCAGCAGAAGGACACGCGAACGGACAAACATAGATGAACTTTAATTTTTATACTGATCAAGAGTAAAAATACTTTGCAGGCTCTCTCAGGTCTTCTTCTTGGCGTTTCAAACAAATTAAACAACCCTCCACCAATGTGTTCGAAAATCTTAGAAGACATTTAGGACACTAAGTAGAGAATCAAATTAATATTGTGAGAGAAAGAGACTCCTTGTACATTGCTAGGGATGAAACAAACAAAAGTAACAATCATGCATTGTAACATACGAGTATGATGACAGTTCACATTTTACGTGTGAGTTCTATAAACACTTGGTTAACATCAATCAACAAGAAGCACTGCTAGGACTTAAGAAAAACTTCAACGAATTGTATCCAAGTGCACACCATACATGTCTTAGAAGTATGTTATGTAGATACTTGTGTAAAAGCTAAAATTAGCTCTTTAGTAATCTCTCTTTAGTATTGTCTTACCTATGAACTAGCGAAAGGAAACTATAGTGTTTGAAAAAACACAATAAAGTAACAGAAGCAGTAATTTAACAGAGTGTGAATATTTGACAGACATAAGTGTACTTGTTAGAATTAACTGTGAAGTATTTTTCATGTTTGTACCTTTCGCTTCAGTTTTTAAGGTGTTTAAGGTTTATGAACATTTCGTAAAGCAATAAATGCGTCTATAGTAACATTTTAAGAACATTTCCACTCTCTCTAGCGTAATACAAGTGGACGGCATATGCTTACTGAGTGTGAATTTTCAAGTATTTTGACATCTTAAAGTCACAACAAATTAATAAAAAATGTTCAAAATATATTCACACATAAGTGCATATTGTCAAATGAATTTATGAACGCAGTTAGAATAGTTTAAGACATACTGAGAGGCATACATTTTCGATACAAAATAAAAACACGTGAAACAACTAAATTTGGCTTAGACTATATGTTAAATACCCTCCACGTGTACTTACAAACAGTGGACGTGACAAATACTTGATTCTGCCGTCTAATAGTGTACGGATATGTCTAGATCCACTCAGTTTTTGATGCTGATCGAAAATATATATACTTATAGTATGTAGAGTCTCCGACGCCTCTTTCTAGGTGTTGCCAATAAAACGACAAAGTTAGCCATCTTAAGTATATGGAATAATAAAATGTCTGAATCAGTAGTATTTTCAAAATGTAATAAGGGTCTTAAATTTCTTAATTTTTGTTCTTAATTTTTTTTTTTAAGTGGGTAACAAAAGAAGGGACTGGCTGAATAGAGTACAATAAGGCAAGCCCCCCACTTAAAATAAGTTTGCAAAGACTCTACAAAGAAAACATATTCTTGATTAACATTTAAATCTGAACCGATTTAACGATATATGTGTGTTCGTCTGTTGCAAAAAGGCTTACGGTTACAAAAGTTTCCATATTAAGCTGAAACTTGATAAGAGAATTTCATACTTAAAATGAGCAATATCGATTAATCGGTACGTCCACAATGCATTGCAATTGAAAATTGGTAGGAAACTAAGTTGTAAAAATGGGCATGGTTAATGTAGGCGCATGCAGTAACTAGTTAAATACTTCTATTGCGCATTACTTGAGCCGTTATTACAAAGTTCATTAGTGTTCTCTCACGCTCTCAAAATCAAAATCTGAATCGTATACGATATAAATTTGTGCGAGAGATACAGGACGCATTTCGATGAAATTTGATTCAAGAACAAGAGGGACCCTACCCGATATAAGGTTCTATTAGAATGGAAGTCTTTATCGAAAAAAATCGTAATTCTTAATATTTAATAAAAATTTGGTGAATAATCAGCTTTATATTTGGCTGAACCAAATTTGGATCCGATCGGACTATTTCACGAAGGAACTTATAAAGAATTAAATACAGAAACAACCAAATTATTTGTATTATAATTTAAGGAGCTGAGTCGTGTGTGGTATTATTTGGTAGGGCTGGGCCGACTGTACAACATTTTTACTTGTTTAAATTGTCATTTTCACAATCACTTGTTTTACAAATAAAATTATTTAGTAGAAGTAAATAATATTAAAAATATTGGAGTTTATAAATGTAATACTAAATTAACTCATTCTTCTAAACCGGATGTCTTATTAGCAGATGTTTAACTTTCTTTATATAATTCGTAGAGTAATTCTACGAATGGAATAATTGAGACGCGTGTCATAAGTGCGGTTCCGTTAGTTTTTCTCGCCACACAACAATATAGTAAAAAAACGCAGCAAATTACAATTTACAACAAAACACAATAGGGAAATAATACAATAGAAAAATACAATCCAAGTATTTCTACTACGCCAAACAGCAATTTCAATAGAATGGAAATAAGCGGAAAACGAGTTATATTTAGCATGCAAAACCAATCTGCATTTGTATACTTCACGATCACTTTTCATTAAAAAAATGTTTCAAAACTAGCCTAAAATACAAATATTTTATATTGTGGTAATGCCGAAACCTACTTTTAAGTGATAATTATGATAGAAAACATACTTTAACAGCAAACTTGTTTTGTTTGAATTGGACGGAAGAACGAAAACTTAATTTAGTTTCATATGAAAAACTACCGTTAACACACTAACAAAACAACATCTATCGACAATAACAACAACATTTGGAAAATTATATCCCAAACTGGGATATAAGAATTGGTCTTTAAACGTGTCATGTAGTGCGTGCTTGTGTGTGCATTATTTAACATGAAACATCTGCTCCTGCTGCAAACACTCAATGTTTTCATTATACTTTATATGTTGGTCTTATTGTGCGAGTATGTATATAAAATGATTTTCATCAAACAACCACCGAATTGGGAATCTCCACACATACCTACATACAAATAATACATAAACATTGATAGGATTCAATTTTTTTTTTTAAATTTGTCTGTTGGCTTAATTGCATTTTTTTCGTGTCAAAGTTTCCAAAAATGATCGTACTACAGTCATACCTTTACCTATATTCCTATAAGTGTAAGATTTTTTATTAATGCAGAAAAAATACATTCTTCTGCTGTACAAGAATTCGGTATTTATTAATGGTACTAAAAGTAACTTCGTTTTTATTTTAGTGTAGTTGCACCAGTTTAGAAATAATCATCCGAAATTCAGAAAGATTATCAGATTGTTGTTCACTTTAGTCTCCCACTTAAGTCTGTACAACCACTTAACTGAAGTATTTGCATTTGCGTTATTTTTTGTAGGTAAACATGCGCGAATATACACTACTTAACATATATATATGAAATATAAAACAGAGAGCATATATAAAAGAGTTTTGCCTTAAAAAAAAGTGAAGTATACCGTAGTCAGGGCACACCCCATACAATCAATGGAACGGGACAAAATATTGTATATCTCCACTAAACATAAATACTTCAGTTAAACACGTCTGCAGTCAAACTTGCATCCCCACTCTTCCATACTGAATATATATGCTGGTATACAAATTAAGGTAGGTATGCAGGTGCTAACTGGACTGGTTTAATATCCTAGATGTGTGCTTATGATGTCCTACGTTGTGCTGGCGGTGTTTATATTGTCAAAATGCATTAATTATTTTGTCTACATCTAAGTCTGGCCAAGTATCCACTTGATCAACGGACTATCTATCTAAATCGCCTGTTTACTGTGTCAGCAGAAGCAGCAACATCAGCAGTAATCGCCTCCTTGTCTTTTCATAATATGTAAGTATAAATAGCGGTGGTTTGTCATCTTAAAGAAAATTCCATTCATTTTATCGTTGTATTTGTATGACGTGTGTAAGCTTATACGGGCATTAAAACTGGATATTGTTCCCCCTTCCAGTAATATAACTGAGTATTTTATGTGCGTTATCAAGATTCCCTACTACTTTTGTTTTGTTTCTTTTTAGGTTATAATAGCTTCTCTTTTATGGATTCAAAATAATTTATTTATATGCAATTTATATGCGTTATTTATAGTACAACAATAATAATTTCACAATTTTAATTTGTGCCGTATCGCGTGTGCAACATATGCAACACTTTAACACTTCCCAGAAAGAATAAATGCGCTATGAACGTACGTTTTTATAGAAAAAGCAATCATTGACGAGCAATCAATTTACATGTATTATGTTATTGATTGATTATCTCGTGATGACTTAATTAATGAGTAAAATCTTCATGGTGTCATTTTTTTTCATTCTTGTGCCCTAAAACCATCATATCCAGCTCGTATGGACAACGTAACATAAATAAATGGTCCTGCAGAAAACCAGTTCAATGAGGTGATATAAGGTTTTAAATCGATTTAATGGATAGAATTTAATGTTATTGTTGTTGTTTTTTTGTTTCTTATATCGTTGGCATTAAATTCTATGAGACGAGAACATCGTGTATGGAATATGCGAAAGGATTATAATCATAAAAAATTACAAACAGATGAAACAGACTTATATGACAAATCTTGGATGCCCTTCAAATTTATCTACAGGCTGACATGTTTAGAATTTTGCTCTCCTTTAACTACTAAGTATATACTTAGATATTTCTTTACAGGCTTAATTAAAACGTAAATTAATTATTTTTGGGAATGGTAGTCACGTCTGATTTTGATCCCAACCATTTTTAACATTCGAAATGTAAAAAATTTTTTTTTGCTCAATTTTTTAAAGAGATGACATATGGGCGTGGCTGAATCGGGTTCGTCCATTTAAATTAGGACCCTAGCGACACGGACGAAAAATTTCTTTTGCAAAATTCAGATTTTACGACTGTGGGCGCTTTAAAACCGAGAGAACATATACAAACCTTACGGACGGTTACACCTAGATCGCTCCAGATCTGAAACCGATCAAGAATACATATTATGTTGGATCTTAGACGCCACTAAAGTGTAAAAATTAAATAAAAGTTAATGCAATCATGCTAGAGTGCATATACATTTTTATTTGCTCTGTAACATATTTCGTTTATTAGTCTAGAATTTATTGCAAACCATCTCTTATTTTTTCCGCTATTTCACTCCTGACACTGTTGAGCCAAATGTTGTTTTAATCTCTATTTATGCAGAAGAGGCGACTTTCAGCGTTTACATAAACGTATTAGGGTGTGGGTACTTTTAATGAATATTGTTAGTATACGAGAACATATTGATCGTTCATCCCTTATTATCATGCACAATAACATTAAATTAATGTATGGATGTAGGAATTTCTATAGAGGTCACTACACAAAAAACGATATATGGTAGTTTTCCAATACGGTTCATGTCTAAACTGAGCGGTTAAAGTTGAACTTGCTGTGTAGGGGGCAGCACTATATTTAACTTTTTCATCTAATTTTTTTTGTGTTAGATGCATAATAAAATGACTTTTTAAGCCCTTAATAAGAATATATAATAATATACTAAACTGGCCATGTCCGTGAATCTGTCTGGGTATATTGTACGTACGTCCGTGTTCAATGGTTGTAAAAATTTACAATATTACATTCACTAAAGACTTTCTTAGTTTGTTTGCGTAGGCTTCCAATGAAGTTGACTTAAAAGTGTTACAATACATACTCCGCTAAAAAATTATATTAAAAAGAAGGGGTTTAAAAGATTTGCGTCTTAAGTACCGAGAAAAGCAGATTACTTTAAAAATCTCCAAATTCAACACTTTGTTTTGTTCAAGCCCTTGCCTTATAACCCTGCCTCTTACATAGTCGGTAGAAGAAAATATAAAGTAATTCATCTTACAAAAATAAAAAAAACTCATTGCTACTTATATTAGTTCCTACATTATCATTATGAGTTTTTCAAGCATAAGACTCAATCAAGGATAAACTGAATTCAATATAAATTCAAGTAGTTTCCTCATACATTATACTGAACTATTTTCGAATTACTTCTTAAAAGAACAAACGCACGAACCAATAATTGTTGTAGATATTTGTGCCAAGAAGTCTTACTTTAAAATGAAATGAAGCGTTCGCGATTCGTCAATGCCAAATTTTTTATCCCTTTCTTTTTGTGGTAATTCCGTTAGATAAATTTAGAACAAAAATCAATAGCACTTAAGAATTCTTTATGTATACTTTGCCCTCTTAAGATTAAGATTAAGAAAAAGCAATTCTTTGTATTAAAGTAATGCGAAAAATGGAGGATTGTGAAAAATTGTAATTTGTCTGCATTTGAATCGTGGGTGGAGACAACTCTTTGATTAAACTGAAAACAACGGAGGACGTGGAAAATATATATATTTTGCGCCCTCTAATAGTGTATGTCTTACGTGCATATTGTAAATTGTGGATGTGTCTGTTATTAGACCATGCCCATTTTTGGCAAATCGATGAAGGGGATAACTATAAATATATGCACTAATTTTCAAGTTCATAGGCCATTTTTTGTAGCAGATATACAGATTTTTGTTGACTGTGGGCGTATTTTTTATCCGACCATGCCCGATTGTGCCCACTTCAAATAGCGATCTGCGTGCAAAAATTAAAAGTCCATGCACGAAATTTCAGCCTAATATTTCAAAATTTACGCACGTGAGAATGCCAAAAACAGACAGACACACGGACATACATGCTTAAATCGCCTCAGTTTTCGACGCTGATCAAGAATATAAATGTACTTTGTAGAGTCTCTGATGCCTCCTTAATAAAACAAAAATTTTATTATTATTAAGTTTTATTTAATAATTCTGAGTCAGTTTTAAATATTGTTAAATATGGATGAAAAGTTTGATATATACGCAAGGTCAATTTCATATCTTCAAACTACAATTTCCGTGCTCTCACGATACTCTACCGGTGTGGGGTAGACGCTAAACTAACAATTCTAAGAACTATCTCTCAAATTGTTGATATTTTTATAACTTCCTAAGCAGAAAACCCTTTCCAAACAAATAAAAAACTTATTGCTATCTTCAAAGGTTTAATCAAACATTGCATTTTATAAGAAGCCTTCCCTTTCTCAGATAGTTACAATTAATCCTTTCCCTTATAATGCACATTTCAAATATATCAAATATATTTATATATGAGATTCAAAAATTCACAGAATATTTTCTATTATATGAAAATCTCAAATACATTCCAAGAAACTAAAACCTTATAAACGATAATCTACTTAAGTTTATATAACATTGCGAAAAAAGAAATGGCATAATAAATAAAGAAAAGATGCATAGAAACACGAATCTACGAAAACGATAATAACACCCGGCCAAGAATATATATCGAAAAATAATAAAACGGAAAACAACACAATATTTTGTATCAATTCAAGGAAATGCTAGAAATAAATAGAAAAATAGAACAACGCAAAACCATTGTAACAAAAATGCTAGTTGGGAAGAAATATTTGCAAACGTTAGACTAAGAATGGAATAAGGCGAATGTAATGAATCCTTCCTTTCTTATTGAAGAAAGATCCATTAAGAATTAATTCGTGGTCCCTTTTTTATTTGTCTAGCTAAAATTTTGAACCAGGATATATCTTAATCCACAACGAGCCTTATTGTCAATTTAAACGGAACTTTTTAATGACCCCATTAAGAGTATTGAAAGACTTCTTCATAGTAGAATTTTACTATCATTATTGATAAAGAAACGGTATATTTTTTTGGCGCTAAAATGAAACGTGATAAATTTGAACTAGGCCTGATTATTTTTAGAATAGCTGCCCATGTAAGGTTTTATAAAATATATTTTACTTAACAAAAAGTCGTCCTCGATGTGTCTAGTTAATCAACTAACACGGGTACAAATGACAAAATCTATATATTAATCACAAAAATTGGGCTTTAAAGTTAGAATTTATAATTATCCTGGGAACAAATGAGTGGAATTGATATCATAAACGTTCATATTGTACGATTTCTTAGTTCAACTTGTAAGTTTATACATAATACAAACAATATTAGAGGGCCTAAACCGGCATGAGACACATGGAGGTTTTTCATATGTTTGATTTACCTTTACCCAATTCGGGAGCCATGTAGACATGTAGACCATATTTGAGCATTTTTGGAATGATTTTTCAAGAAGTTACATTTATGCGGCAGAACTGATATTTTCTATATTGTTATGTTAATTTAGAAATAAGATAGTGCAAGTCATTAAATAATCGCGGTTGGCCGACTATAACGATTCATAAAACATGGTTTATTTAGCATGAAAATATGTTGCCCAACACTTGGAATCGTTGGAAACCTCTTTATAAAGTATTTCTTCAGATACGAATATTTAAGAAGGACACATATTTATAGTAGGTATTATAGAGTACCTTAGAAACAATCTCCACTGACGGAAACGTTTAACATATTGTACAAGGAAAGCAGAAAACCCCATAATCTTAAAGCATAAATAATAAAAAGGCAAAATCAATATTTACACTAAATAAAAAATCTGATTTTTCTTTGGCAACCTAAATAAATATGCCAACATTCAGGTTTTACATTTTATTGAGGTAGGTGCACATGTATATATTCGAAAGAAATCAATTTCTTTCCATACTTTTTGTTAAGAAGAATTCTTACACTTTGTTTTGATCACAGCCATTTATTGACTGGCTGTCTAACACAATACATCCTATTATATATTGTGCAATTCACACAACAGTGTGCAATTCATTCTTTGTGATACAATAAAATTTGTGCCGTTTAATTCCTTCAGTAGCTGTAAACAAACATATGAATATGTCAGTCAAGCTATAGTTGCAATGTAAACAAGTGTTTGTTACAATATTCCTTCTGACCATTCATCATTAGTTGTTATTGGGCAAGCGAGTGAGAAATTGTTTGTTTAGAATTCGTAAAAAACAATTCTTTACAAAATATGAATAGTATACATGAGAACGCCTTTTTACATTGTTTTCTAAAATTTATTGTTTTTTATTTGAAGTGAACATTGCAATAATGTTTCTTTTGATGCATTGCACTTATGCTTTGTTCACGAATTTGTCGTGTTTGATTTGTTAATGTTTTGCTGTATATAAAATTTTGACTGTTGTTCAATTTATTACAATCAATTTCAGTAAATCATTGGAAATTGTTGGAAACCTTTAATATTTTTTTTTATGTTTTTCTATAAATTGTTTGTTTAATGTAAACATTTCTTTTATAAAACGTTTACACAAATTTTTCTTTATCAAACACTTTTTCTATGTGCCTAAGCTTTCTCTAAATTCTGGACGAAAATTAATTCAATTGACTTTTCCAACATTTCTTAAATGGCCATTCTCGCTTCAAGCCTGCAAGCCCAACATACTCTATACCCACGGAGGTCAGATGAGATTATTTGTATTTTCACTGAAAAATTCAGCTTAAATAATACTTGCATTGAACGAATATCAAATACGTAAACACGATGTTAACACATATATAAGGAAGTAAGAATTTTTACCTATTGTACCGCCCTCCGCTCTGGCTTCTTGGCATTATTAATGATAGAACTTTGTAGGTGAAATGTGCTCTTACTTTTTATCCCTGACATATGATATATGCAATGAATTAAAGCGAATAAATTGTCTATATTGCCTAGGACAACATTAGTCTATATTTTCATATATTGAGGTATTACCTCGTTATGGATATTTGTGTGATAATCTTATTGATTTCAGCATAAGTTTCTCCATTAGTTGATTATAATGATTTTTTAATAGTTCGTATATACTAAAGTTCACATAAATGAATAATATGTACAAAAACAATTCTTTACTTATGCTTAGAAAGTACATGGCATCTATTATAAAGGATTTTTAAAAACGCATCCTTATGAAATATAGTAGACTTTAGTAAATTGTTTATCTATCTGTCGGCAGATGTCAGTTGCTTTTGAAGTTACTTTATCTATGAATACGTATCTTTTACTACTAAGTGGTTAAATGGTTGAGTTCACGTTTTAAGGATATCACAGTCAGTCAACAAGTGTAATTATAATACATTTGTCGCATGCTTCTGTTTTTTTACTTCTTTAAAACCATACAAAATTATCATCTGTACATATTGTTTTGAATTCAATTTTACGATTCATTTAAGAGGAAAATATATTTACATAAGACTAAATCTTTAGTGCCCTTCCTTCGCCTTAACATCTTTTTTGAACGGTTTATTTAAGGGAGGATTATAATGACGATTGTAAAATTTTATTTTATTTTGTCAAATCCATTACAATGAGTTTTGATTTCCAGGAATAATTTATGCGCTACACTGATCCATTTTCTAAATGCATTTATATTAAATTTTTTTGCAAGGTTTGCACGTATTTGTGAGCTGTTATCAGCTTTATTTGATTAATATTAATATTAAACAAAATGTTTTGGTGTAAGATCATTTAGTTAAATGAGTATTTACAACACGATGTGCAGAATGAAGGAAAAGACTTCCCGCTGAACATCTCTGAAGAGTACAGCTGCAATCGCATTTGTGTTGTTGCCGCCGTCAACATTTCGATGCGATTGGCATTTAATCGAATCATTCGTTCAATGCTTTAATTTCGTTTTTTGGCAGTTTAATAAAAAACCCAATAACAACAAAATAACAGGTAGGTACATATAATATATAAATATTTCACTGTTTTCAAGTCATCACATAATTATATTGAGTGAAATATTGTGTCAGTTTCATTGTCACACACACTCTTTGAGGTGATGATTTTTGTTCGCAGCGGCTTGTCTTGAATTTGTCAGAAGACTACTGGGAGTTAGTAACAAGAATACACTTTATACACATACGCATGTCCCCAGGTTTGACATAATCAGCTATAAAAAATATTGAACCGGTTTTTATGATCATTTCAAAAATTCACTTCATCTGATGGTAAGCGAAAATGACGAATAAAACGTGAAAACGTGAATATCTTCTCAATAATTACGAATGTTCTTTTAATTGGTGTTTTCGTTTTTGGTGAAACGGTTGGACTTCCTACGACTTCCAAATAATCTTGGGAATTCGTTGATGAGATAGCAAATCGCTTGCGTTCAACACCGTTTACTGGTTACGGTGTTCAACATTTTTGTGCAATATGGAAATTTAATTAAGAAGTGAACGTCACGGATTTTATGTTTCAAGCTGAATTAAGTAATTATGGCTTAAACCAAGGAAGAAAATTAAAGCGAAAAACAAAACTGTTATCACATTAACACTCTTATAATCAACATTAGCATTATTAACGCTGCTCTTGTAGTTAGTGTCAGTTTAGAGCTTTTTTACAGGAAAACCATTTGTTCACGTTTAAAATGTGTTTAATTTTGAAAGAGTTTTTTGTACGCGCTCCACTCTAGTGGTGAGGGTATACTAAGTTTGCAACACCCAGGAGGAGGCGCCGGAGACTCTACATAATATATATATTCTTGATCAGCACCAAAAACTGAGTCGATCTAGACATGGGGTGTTGACACTTTCACGGTTGTAAATTTAAAAATATTGAGCTGCAATTTTGTACAGACACTTTTAGTTTTTGCACGCAGATCACTATTTAAATTGGAAAAAAACTGGTAAAGAGCCACGCCCTCAATGACAAAAAGAAATAGAGCTATGAAGTTGAAATTTGTTGCACACATTTATAACTACCCTATCCATTGATGTACAAAAAGTGGGCGTAGTCGGATAACAAGCACGCTCACAATTCACTAAAAAACTTTATTATGCGTAAAACCCGACTTGTATGTTAATGCATAATGTGTGCACTGTTACCGGGTGTAATCATGTACATGACACTCCCACTATGAAGAAGGTGGTGGAGGGTATTTAATACATGGTCTGAGCCAAATTTAGTTTTTTGACTTGTTATTCTTCTACTCGATTCCTTAAGAAATTTTAAAAACACCATAATGCGGCGGAAATTTTAAAAATTCCCACTGGGCTGTTTATGTAATTTGCAATCACAGTTGTTCATATTTCATTTGAAATGAAGGTGATATTTTTATATTGTACTTTGAACTACTGTGTACAAGGTATATTAAGTTTTTGTGAAAGTTTTTAACTTTAACTAAACAAAACTTTCCTTTTATGAATTTGTCTAATTTCATAATCGTGAGATTCCTTTGCTTTACCCTAATTACAATATAATAAAATTTGATGTATGAGAGTGCTTTAACATTAGGAAATCGACCTGATCTTACAATATTTGCATCTTCCCATGATGCAGACTATATTTTGATCTATATCTGGGACACGAATTAGTAAAATTTAATATGTTTATGCCCTTTAATTAACTAAATATATGAGTATTTTGCTTCAATAATAATTCAATAATTCTCAGTTGAATTGTATTGAAATTAATTGAAATGGAGAGCGATTAATATGCTAGAAACCAACAGCTTTATTATTTGACCATTATTCCATTTAACCAATCAATAATTGGGCTACTCATAAATCTATTCAAAAAACCAACAATGAAGCTATGAACTATTTTTTTGTTCTTAATTATGGGCGTGTCAAAATATCCTTGCATAAAGCTTCTGTATCAATTTTTAGTTTAATGACACAATTTTTGATACAATGATAATGCCAACAATACAGAGGCATATGTATGGGTACGGCTGGATCGATTAGGATATGCTTGTAGATAAAAATAAATGTGGACTCTGAATGGAGTTTATAAAACTTGACATACCGTTACCTTAAATAAGTTTTTGTACTACATTGCCTTGTCCCCGAAAAACCAATACCTGTGGTTCTTTAAAGGATGGGAGCGCCATTGCATTAATTGAAAGTAGGCAAAGGTAATCTCATCTCAATTTCGAATCGAACAGTCTGATTTAAATATATTTTCTTCTAAAATAATTTTGTGTAAATTAAAGTATACCTTCTGGACTGTTCCAACCAACTGTTATTATATGATACATTGTACTGGAAAACATGTTAATTTTTACAGTAATGATATACGTTTAAATATTTATTTTCATTTAAAGAGCACTTTTTAACTTTATTTCAAGAGTACTTTTGCTTTAATTGAACCGGCGGAATTCTTTATTTTATTTCTCAAATTGATTAGTTAACATTGATTGCATTATTTTCGACTTTTTCCAATTAAAATATTTTGTGTATTGAGAGGTAATATAAAGAGAAAATGCCACCATGTGAGTAAGTTCCACACTGTTTCCAATTATTTACATTCGTGATGTTGTTTCAATTAGTTTCTTTATATATATACTAACAAACATTCTTGTACAATTAAGTAATTATTTTGTAAAATAAAAGTTTAATTAAGATGTTTAAAAATTGTTGTGTTTCTCCTAAGAAGGTTTATGAAAACATATGATGCAATATGTATTTTTTATCTTAGAAGTACGATAAAAGTGTGCTGACATTCTAAGGAATAAATAATTGAATATTTTTCATGTGGAAAAGGTGGAAACTCTTGGCTTATCTCCATCAACATCTATATATATATAAAAATTTTTGTTGAAAATTCTTTCAATCCATGTTAAAAGGACACAAGTCTTAAATAACCCTTAAAAATAACTAAAAATTTTAGTAGTCCTTAAACAATTTGTTATGACTTGGAACAACTATAATAACAACACATATAATAAACTATTGTAAACTTGCAAGGAAAACAAATGTGTCCAGACGCGTGTTTGTTGAATTATTTTGAATATTACTTTAAATAAAAAAAAAAACGCTCTTATAAAAGGACGTAAATCATTGACATGGAACAACAGTCGCAACATTAGATATAAGTGTGTTGTCCTTTAATATTGTGAACGAAGGATGGTGTGTGTATGACACTACTCTTATATCTACTATATGATATCCATATAACGAAAGAGATGTGCACGAGTAGTTGAAGTGTATTTTCTCGTCATTTTTTTAAATTTTTTGTTTTGAAAGGAGTTTACCAACACGATAAACATCACAGCAGTGGAAAACTCATATTGTTTTTTTGATAGTGCACCGAGATGATATCATGTTTTCATGTGTTCTTTTTTTTTTTTCTTTTGAAAACAAATCTATTCAGTTGGTAGTTTTGTTATAACTTTTATAACTGACCTAATAAATATTGTTATAAATTTGTTACTTTTGTATGATGTCATATGAAGTAAGGAGAATTTTTTTTTTAAATAAATCTGTTGACGTCTTTGTTGATCTAAATGGACTATTATTAGTATGAATAACTGTTTAACTTAACATTTATAGTTATGTTTATGCTCTATATTTTATAACTGTTCACTGTAT
The DNA here is from genome assembly GCA_963978525.1 of Ornithomya fringillina. Classification (NCBI taxonomy): domain Eukaryota; kingdom Metazoa; phylum Arthropoda; class Insecta; order Diptera; family Hippoboscidae; genus Ornithomya; species Ornithomya fringillina. The sequence goes on from OZ021693.1 coordinate 13,865,603, forward strand.
CCAGAAGTTTATAACTTGAAGGTCTAATGTTCACAATTGAAAACATGTGAGGGTCGAGTATGTCTTTTTTTAACATTCTTTGTTAAGATTTTATCTCTAAACTAGAATGTCTCATTTGATTAATGCCCATTAATTTAATGCAATCAAAAAAAGTTTTACAACTTTTATAATATTCTTATCAACATATTTGCACTCTCCTACCTACAAAATAAAATATATTCACGGTCATACAATTTGAGATATTGAAATTTGCCAGGGATACTTATAATTAGCCTATCCATCGATGTGCCAAAAATGGGCGTGGTCGAATAACAGAAACTCTCACAATTTACAAAAAGCTAAGCTCAGCATAAAACTCGACTTGCAAGCTGATACATTATTAGAGGCCGGAATTATGTACTTGCCACGTCCACCGTTTGTATGTAGATTTGGAGGGTATTTAAGATTTGGTCTAAGCTAAATTTAGTTGTTTCAATGGTTTTTACTTAATTTAATTGTGTTCATACATAAATATGATAAATTTAGTTTTTCCTAATTATTATAAATTTCTTAACTATTTAGTGTTTGTGGGATCCTACACAAATATATTATAAGCAGATGTGCACAGCTGCTTGGTTATATAAAGATTCGTGCGCGCGCGCTTACTTTACATGAACGTATCCTTAGGATGTTTTTGTTATATCAAGAGATTGGTGAATTGCTTTCGTTAAGGATTTCTCTAAACGTTATATGCTATGTCACAAGACAAAAGGAGGGAGATAGAATGAAGAAAAGAAGCCCGGTGTTTTTTCAACTTCAATACCAGGTTATTAATACAATAAAAACAACAACAAACGATTTGTGAAAAAACTAAATTTAGGTACAAGCCAAATCTTGAATACCCTCAATAATTTATGTTAAAAGAGGGCGTGGCATGTACATTGTATATTAATCTTTCTTTTACCAATTGAGAATGTACGTGCCACGAGGTTACATACCCTGTCTAGTCGTGGTTGTTCTTTAATTTGGTCTATTTTCAACCCGTCCAATTAGTACAGTTTATAATGCCTACTAAATTTAAACTTAACTTTGGCGTTTCAACAAGAGGTATGGATAAACATTTCTAGATTGATTCAGATTTTCATACTAAGCTCCGTTCATATGATATAAAATTTTATCAAAATAAGTGTACTTACTACTCCACTATAATGTGTTGTACATAAAAATAATAACAACACTTACAGAAAGTCAGGAAATTAAATAGCTGCTATATCATATACTAAATCCATATATATACTACATCATTCCAGTTGCAACACCCATAAGGAAGCAAGCAAGCAGGAAAAATTTCGTTGATCTAGACATGTAAATTTTGATATATTGAACTGAAATTTTGTACAGGCACTTTTACTTTCTGCAAGCAGATTGCTTTTAAAAATGGCCACAATCGACAAAAATCTATTTATCTGGCCTAAAAATGAAAGTTTAGTATGCATATATTTTTAATTATTCAATCTATCAAGGCTCCAACAATGGTCATATACGAGACACGCCCATGTAAATATCACAAAAGTTGACTATGAACTTTAAATTTTGTATGAATATCTAATTTATCATTTATTTCATTCGTCCATGCGCCAAAAATTTGCGTAATGGAATATCATACTCGCCCACAATGTACAAAAATCTATACCCAGGGCAAAATTCGAAGACATAATGTTTATGCACTATTAAAGGGCGAAAATGTGCCTAAGCCAAAGTTAGTTTTCTTACTTGTTTATTTTTATTATTAAGTAAATATTATTAAATTGCAAAAGATTTTAAAATATTATTATAAATATTTGAATTCCATTACTTTTAAAAGCACGTACATATATAAGAAGATAAGCCACAATCTTTTAAAAAAATTTTAATAGTTACCGACACTTTCTCCTTAAGCTTGAGGCACCTTAAAAAGAAATTGTTCAATTTCCTTTAATAAATTTCTCCAAGATCAAGGTTTTTTTGTTTGCAATATGCATGGTAAGATGATTGAATAATCGAACGGAAATCAAAAACTTAATATAAATACTTCTTCCGGTATAAATTTATTTATATAGAAATCAGAGAGGGGGAGAGAGATACAGAAACGCCACCATCATGTTTATAAAACGCAATAAAAGATGATATTGATATTAAATCAAGATTAATGTGAACATGAAATTTACACTTGTCCCTACAGTCTACGCACAAGTTACAAGTTACAGTACAACAACTGAAGTCGAATTGAGGTTACTCAAGTTAGTAAGTAATATGCACTTTTTAATAAAGCGAGTAAAATTTTGTTTCTATGCTTAATTAAATGCCGGACTGCAGAATGAATGTCCTTACGTCCATCACATGGAAAGTGGATTGAAATATCAAAAATTCGTCTGTCCCTATAAAAGCTGGTACATTTTTAAAATGGATCAAAAATTTTTTCACATTTAGCCAGACTGGATTGCTTTTATTATCAATGTCAAGAGGGCATCGAAATCGTGAACTGACAAGATCTATTGTACTAACTTCATAAAACCCACCAACTGTCTAAAAATTAACGCATTGTATTTAGTATCGCAAAAGCCTTCCTTAATACCCTATAAGTCATTAGATCATAAAACAAGTTCCACGAAATTTTATTGAAGCCATTAAGCCCCACTCTACAGCCTTAGTTGTACAGTGTATGGTTAAACTAGATTTTATGAAATAAGTAATATTTAACCATCTAGTGCTTTAAATCCTTGCTGCACTACTGGCTCTAAAAAACATAGACTTTTCGAATAGAAAAATTTCCAAAGGCACGGGTTTTTCTTTCCACTTATAATGGAAAATGTATTATTTCAAAAGTCCATTTTGGGAAAAATTATTCTCAAAAATTGGACAGGTTGTTAGAGCGTAGTGACCCGACGTCCAATTCGTAAACGTAAGCAGCAGATAAATGCCTTTCAAAAAATTAAAACAAAAACGAAACCCACGTTTAAACAACCTGCATTATCACTCTGCACTCTACTCCACATTCAATTCAGATTTAAAGCACTTGTACACAAACATAACAAACATTAAATACGATGACAGACAGACATAAACACAATGCAGTGCGGAGAATGCCCACCAATCGTACATAGGAAACCCTCAATATTGATGTCGAATTGTAATGCATTCGCTTCCCGTTAACATCAATCGTTGTTGAAGGATTGCTAAGAAAAGAGCAGCAACAAAAAAAGCACACAGTTCCACAGAACTGCAAATTTTTTGCATAGAGAGAAAAAATGAAAAAAAAACGTTTTAAAGAATGTTGGCTTAGGTGAAATCATAGACACCCATCACATTAATATGGAAATAATGGGCGGGGCATATATACGTACAATTAAGCCCGCTTTTTACGAGTATTAAAGTTAGGCCCTTAACTTGACACATTTTTCACATATATATGTAACTAGTGGGCGTGACATGTGTATTATTACGGCCTTTTTTTTAAGAATATTAGAGTATGTGTGGTTTTTTGCGCCGAATTAGGAATCAAAAAGGGTGTGTGGGTGTGTTCATTGATGTCTTCTTTTAAGTGTTGTAAACGAAAAGACAAATTTAATAAACCCTCTCCCTTTATAATGGCGAGGGTATAATAAACCAGACAAGAAAACACTTTAATGTAAAGCTATTCTCCAGCAGTCACAAATATACCCACATACATATATAGATTGTAAGTATAAACGTGAAACTACCTGTTTGTATTGTTCGTTCTTAAGAAGAAACCACGTTAAACTGCCAACCAGTCAAACCATATGACCCGAGGACAATTATGATATTTCATTCATACATTCATTCATTTATTCATATACATACGTACGTACTTTTATATGTATACAATCGGTGGTAGGCGAAGGGCAGATACATTTAGAATTGTACTTATCTTTAAACTGGAAATAGCAGCAGCAACAGCAACAACTACAACAACAGCATCAACCGCAGTAGTCATTCTTTTTCTTTCTCTTGTTGTTGTTGTTACAATACTTGATTGTTAGTGATTTGTTGAAGTTAGCCTACAAGTGTCCGCGTAACAATATGTTAAGTGTATTATTAAGGGCGTATAAATGCTCAATTTTAATGTTTTTGCAATACTTTAAAAAAGCATTAATTTTACCTTTCATCGTATTCACCATTGCAATTAAATTATTAGGAAATATCATAAGCATATATATGTATATATTTGTACATTTACATGTGTAGAATGTGTGGTGCTCTGCGTATATAAGTAATTTCACTAATTCGAATTATCTATTCGCCAGCGTTATGCCGATCACTGTAGGCCATTTTTAATCCGTCGTTTTTTGTATTCGAAATCGTTCACAATGGTTTATTCCATTCACAACCGATGCACCACATCCCTTCCCAAGGAATCAATTTGTGTCAATTTACAATACAACTTTCTATCTTCTTTACTTAATAAGTAAAGCAAAACTTTTTTTTTAAATTGCTCCTTTTCTAGTTTTTTTGCACTGTGGGCACTAATTTTGCCGAATTTTAATACCAACTAGCGACTACCACCACAACCAATCAATCTTTCTGTCAACATTTGAATTATTGCCGCAAAGGTAATGACGTGAAGATATAAAAGACTGGATTGATTCAATTTTCGACGCTGATTCAAAATGTATATACTATTTGGACCTCTTCTGGGCATTGAGATGGTTTCAAGGTACGCTTACTTTATTAATCGGTATGAGGTTCACTTGAACCATGTCATTATACTACAGTTGTAGGAAGTATTCAAGCCTATCTTCTTAATTTATCGATACCGGCGATGCTAATTTACTTCTAACGTGCAGAGGGTAAATTGGATTCTCGTAAAAATAGACTTTTAAACAATGAACTCTAGCCTTAACATTGTAATACACAAGAAGTAAACTACTTAGTTCCACAATTTATGCTATAATTAATTGAGTTATATCAGTCTTTGACGTATTCAAAAAAATAAACCAATAAGGATCACGTGTAATCGAGGACGTCCAAAAGTAGTGCAAAAAATTCGTCTTGATTTGATGCACAATACTCATCACTAGGTTGAATATTAAAATGTTCTTTCAACGTATTTTTATCTGACATTAAATGTCAACTTTGTGTTATGAAGTGTAAATAAATACTTATTGAATAAAGTCTGTACGTATTGTATATTAAATACGACACGAATTGTATGGCGCATACGCCAAAACCCGCACTTTTTTGCTGTTGCTTCAGCTCAGTTTCACTTGTGTTCATTACCATATCAATTGCGTATTGTGCGTTGAGTATATATTCAGAGCTCATTTTACATGCTCTTTCAAACAGCTTGACTTGGCTTTGTAGTCACAATTATAATCATTCTCTTTACGGAAGAGTATATTCACATTGTTGAGACATTTGGAATCATTGCATGCGTATTCATTTAACATTATCCATTTAATTAGTGGTCGCAACGAAGAAGTTTTGAAAATTTATGTATTTAACATTTAATTGAAAGCGTTTAAGACAATTTTTTGTTAATTGTATTGTAAAATTTAAAAAGTTCAACGACTTACTAAAATCTTCGCATACCTAAAGGGTATTCAAGAGTTGCTTAAAGCCAAAGATTGCCTCTAAACTTGTTTTTTGTCGTCCTCTTTTATAGCATAAATATGCGCACATTTATTTAATATTGTTTATAATAAAAGATTCTGCGTAATTGATCCCGCTTCGGTAATAGCAATGAAATTTACCCTTATACCTTCTCTCGGGTTATAAGTACCTACCATACAACTACAATTTGTACATATTCAATATGCAGCCCACATGATGGTTAAATATCAATTTCAAGCATTTATATGTGGCTGAAGTTTGAAAGAGTAAGACAGAAGTCTTCAGCTTCTCGATTCGAAATCATCACACGCATGACTTTGCCTTCACTTCATATCATTTCGTACTATGCCTACGCAGTGTACCACGAACCAGTCAAAAAAAAAATGTGTTACACTATATATTATATTTTATATCTCTTCAAAATAGCTTAAGTCCATTTGTGTTTTATAAATAATTTTTAAGGTATCGACTCACACACACATTTAACATTATATTTATATATTCTGAAAAATCTTATAGTTTTTATTTGATTTTAAAATAAGTTTAAAACTCCTTCTCGCGGTTTAGCTTAAACGTATAATTAAGACTTGGACTACTTTCGTAATAAACGTCTAATGTAGGGCTGGTAGAACGCAACCAATGGAGGAATGTTTATTGAAAAGTGAAAAAAAATGAAGAATAATGAGAAGAAGCAGTATTTTGTAATGAATATAAAAAGTATCATTTACATAAATACACCATTAAACGTTATAACAATATGTATCTTTCCTCATGAGCGCTTCAGGTTAGTTGGGAGCAAGCATTCATATATGTAATGCATGTTGAGGTATCTTTATCACTTTGTCATTTTTACTTAATGTTAGTTGTTATTATTATAACTAGGGTGTTCTGTGCCAACTTTTTTAAAATTATACAGATCTCCTTCAGAAAACTTTGGCAAACTCTCTTTTATCCCTACGAGTTTCATATTGAAACTTTTATTTATGGATATCATAATTATATATAATTATGTATGTGTACTGGCTCTTCAAAAATCGTGAGTGTTATGAAGCACTACAGAAGTCGTGAACAATTTCCTTTAAATTCTGTTTTAAAGATTGGCATTCAGGAGGTTGTAGGTATCGAAACCCCGACCCTCGATCCTCTACATTAGAACCAAGTGTTATGCTTCTAGCCCATTGCGGACACCAATTAAAATCAATTGAACGGTTTTCACAGTAAGTTTACAATAACTTCTGATTAGATTTTAACTAAACTCAGAGTGTTATTGGGGTAAATTGACTATAATTTTTGGAGTACTTTAGTACTTAGCTTTAAATTTTGAGGTAAATTATGAATAAACTACTCGTACACATTTTCTTTCATATACATTTTGGCACAAGGTAGGGTATACAAAATTTTTGGTATGAAGAACCTTTAAAATTTCTTGCAATGTCAAATGCTTGTCAAATTTTATGATGATCATGATCATTAATTAGCGAAAATGTTTGTAGGTTGTACTAATTGCTCGTTTTGTACTCATTACCAGTAAACAAGAATATTATTTGCAACACGCGGGACCATAAAAACAGCCACAACAAGGCAAACAATATTGGCACGTGTAACTGAGCATGTTGTCTCTACCCCAAATTAGAATACAGTACGTACAGAGTTTAAGAATTTTTGCTGAAAAACTTTCTTTCGGTGGCATTGTGTGTATTAGATGCGAAACAAGAGAGACAGCTTGAAAAATATGACATTTTTTCTTGCTTCCTTTTATAAAAGTAATAATTATCGAACAAGCTCAATAACTAAAGGTAATTATTTTGTAAAAATATCTTGTTAACAAGATATGAAGAAAACCAGCAATGAAAGGTCGTACGGAACAAAATGCAAGAACTTTTTTATAAGAATAGCATTTTAAAGGACCAAGAACGTGTACAGAAGGTAGGGGACGTGCGTGCGTTTACAAGTCTACGGGTAGTTAAGATGGTGTTCGGGAAATGGTTGTTGGGTGTAAGCAATTTAAACATTCTTTTTAAAATTCAAGTTCAACTTGGTGGTTAATAATTCACAAGAAATACTTGAAAATATTTGCTTTATACATATATGTGCATAAATATACAACACAAATATTTGTCTTAAATCAATTTCGCAAAGTAGTTAAGTAATTATTAAACTCGTCTTTTTAACCTTGACATGTCACATATTGTGTACGTGTAGTATTTGATATTATTTGAGAAAGGCGGCTTTTCAAAATAAAATCAATAATATTCGGTCGAAAGAAAAAAAAAAAAAAAAAACAACTAAAAAAGGGATGCATTAGGCTTATACCAAATCTAGGATACATCCATTACCCACTTGCAAAATAGATCATTATAATATTACTTCTCCAAACAAGGATTTTATTTGAATAGACAAAATACTTAATTTGAGTGTAACAACTGAATATTTTTCTGTAAAGTTTAATTTTTTCACTCGTATAATTTGCAATAAATACATCGTGGAAGGACACGCCTATTTGAGCTAATGTTATACATTTTCATAATTTCATTTTTTACGTGAAAAGGTTATCTGAATATAAGGAAAAAATATCAGAGAATAAGATGTGTTAATGGATGCGCCCATTTAGGGGTCCGTATTTTTTACAAAAATGCATTCATAACTACAAACCTATTAAAAATCATAACCAAAGCTCTTAAAGTTAACCGACCCCAAGCATTTTCATAATTTTGAGCCATAGAGAAGAAAGGACCTAAATTTCTAAAAAAAAAATGAACAGACGAATAAATCGATTCGGTTCTGAACACTGATCAAGAGTATATACTTTTTGTAGTGTGACATGGCCCGTTCTGGTATCTACAAGCGTTTGAACAAAACCTACGTACCCCCATACCATTATGATTGTGGGTTAAAATTGAAACCCATACTTCAATTTTTAATTTCATAAAACAATTCCTGCAAAAATATTTCCTCACATACACTGCCAGCCAAAGTCTTGCCTTTGGTAAAGTCTCGTCACACTTAACAGCAGCTACAATTTTCAAGTGGTCGATGTTTTGTTGAAGCATCTTTATAATCCCTTAAAAATCATAAATTTTTCATGTTATTAAAATCAAAATTATTGTAAATTAAACATGAGAGAAAAAGAGACAGAGAGAGAGAAACACTTATATGTTGAATAAGTTGTAAGGCCAGCACTTGAAGGCATTTGCTACTTATTGCCACTGTTGCACGATTACTTATACCTACAACAGTTTTTTATATGTACTTTGCAAAAATCCTCTTAAGGTATCCACTCGAATTTGTCAAGTATTGGCAGAGTTTCATTTTGAACACAGCCTTACAACACCAGTCGACACTTGCAGAAAAGAAGGTTGAAATGATTCCTGCCGTTTTTATGTGAGTTTTTAAAAAATAATAACAATAAATATAATACTCGTGTAAAAAATGTACCAAGTTAAGGAATTGTTACATGCCTGTATACACACACGTTTAATCGATTTATATTTAGTGTTTAATCATGGACAACCACCACCATCTACGCCAAGAGTCGCTTTTCTTATGAAAAAAGAGTATGATTTAAAAACCTATTAACAGCAGGTACTTTATTTTTTTAATGCTTGAAGCCTTTCTTAAGAACATTACTATTTTTTCCTTTTGTCTAGCTAGTAGTAACCAGGCATTATTAATGGGATAGCGTTACTTTAATTAGAGTTTCTGAAAAAGTAAACGAAAAGTCTTATTAGTACCTTTTTACATGTATGGGCATGTCTTTGATTTTCATTTAAATTACAAATTGTTCACAGCAATTGAATATAGTATAATGTAAGGAATTGTATTGGGTTTCCTTTTGATGGACGTACGGACAAAAATTATTATAATTATGTTTACTGAATAATGTCTGTATGTACAATAATTGCGTAATATCGGTTGAGAGCCACGCCTAAAATGGATCAAAATCTACCAACCAGCTTCAAAAATAGATCTACAAAGTCGACATTTTATCAAATTTATAATTAACCAATAGATGGGATTAAGCAACAAACACGCCCATAATTTGCAAAAAACCATATTTGGCGAACAATCCGACATGCAATGCGTTGATTCCTCAGCTAATAAACACTCTGACTTATATACCGTCTCCTTACATCCTCGCGGTATATTAAATTGTTGTTCAAATACATTTTTTCGAATTGGTTTTTTTAGAACCATTAATGGCGCCTTGTTATATTTATGTTATCGTTAATTTGATTCAAAGTTTTATTTCGTTTTTACAATACATACGTTTAATGTTATCTTCAACATGTTTGTTATGCTTCGAGTGTTTTCTTTTGCACGGATTCTACGTGTTTGTGTTGACGATTAAAGCTTACTGGCCGTTGGGTAGATTTGTTTGTGATATTAAAAGCTATGTATCAAAGTTTAAAGATGTTAAGCCTATATTTACTTTAAAACGCCTTGTTTTACTTAAATGAAATTTTAATAGCAAATTTTTTAGGTTAAGGAAGAAACATTTTCAAACAATTTTGCACTCCTGGCTATATTATTTTAAACTTTAGTCATGAATTAAAAATTATTATTATTAAGTAAAATTTACCATAAAATAAAAACTTCATACACTACTGAAAAACTATTTATTGTGGGTTTTATGCTTTTTACTGATAAAAAATATATAAAAAATTTAGAAATTCTTTACATTTTTTTTTTTTCAATAAACCATTGTTTTTTTTTCAGAGAGTCTAGAGTTCTCCAAATTCCATGGATATTACACCAACTTGATTTCAGGACTTCAAACATAAAATATAATATTTAATATGACATAAATATCGTAAACATAGCTTAGGATCCATTTTCATGCAAGCGGATGAATGAATTTGTATTGAGGTAGACACCAAATCTTTATTTTGTTAAAAGCAAGTCAATTAAACCAGCAAATCACATCAAATGTTACAAGACAGCTCAACGTCAAATTAAGATACAAATGGCAAATATTAAACGAAACTGACAAACAAATGATACACAAAATGTATGATAAGCCAAAAAATTAATGACAGTGTTGTAGGCGGTCAAGAACGACTTATTAGTACCTTTTCTTTTTTCAATATTTTGTTAATAGTGTATAAACATTTAAGTCTTTGGCGTGTTGCAGAAGACATTGAAGGGCGACATTAAAGGAAGGCGAAGCGCCTTCCCGTTTCCCGTCAAATGGTTGATTTCTTTAAACTCATTAACAGCGCATACAGAACCAATTCACTCTTCACTTCACTCTTTCTAGTGAAATTTACTAAAAAGTTTTTTGTCGAGGTCTGTGCCTCAGCGCCCTTATCAAACGTACGAATTATGAGAATCTTATAAAGTGTATATTTTGTTAATCGAGGGCTTTGCTTAAAATTGCTTACTTGGCTCAAAGTAGCTCTTGCTCTAGCAATCATAATTCTCCGATTAATTTTCACTCTTCATTTTATTATTTGAGAAATTTACGCCTGCTCCTAAATAGACGAATTCTCAAACAACATTGAAGTTATTATCCAATCGAAGCTTTTTAAATTAGAATCATGAGTAAAGAATATTATAAGTAGCAGGTACAATGGATTGATTCTTGCAAAAGTTGGTATTTACGGGTATCTAATGTAACCTTTTTTTAATTTTTACAAAGATCCCGAACGAAAATTTCGACTGCATTGAAAATAATTTTAACATATGTAAGCGTTCCCAATCTATAGAACATTCTAATATATAGCAAAGTATATAACTAATCGCAAGCGTCTTCTTCTTTTCATTTTCTTCATTCTGCAGTACTACCTTTTCAAAGTATAATTAAAAAAGAACTCATCTCACTTAATGCGCCAACTCTACGTAGGACAAGCATTCACTCCTATGCGTATAATAAGTGCTGATTTCTATATGTCAGCCATTATGTGGGTATGCGGCAATGTGTGGCAGAGTAACATTAAGATCTTGGCCTCTGTGGAAGCACAACGAAATGTTTGTTTTTTGGGTGGGATGAGGGGGACTAATGCGCTCTCGCTTACAATAATCTTTAGGCTGCCGTAAAAGAAGCTGTTCAAGTATTTTATGTGCGGCTCCCGCAGAGTGCCAGCAACTTGGCATCATTTTAAGAGCAAAAAAGTATAAGTTCACAGTACAAGTTTATCAGCGCGTTGCGCTTGATGATGACAATGGTGATGATGATGATATTGATCCTTCTTGAAGACTTTGAAAGGGTTTCATCGTATACGTCCACTACGTATAAATACAAATTTGACTTTCATTGATACCTTCAACTTTTTCGTTGGTTTTAGTATAGTAAATAACATGATTTTTGTTGTAGTTATGTGTTCGATTTTGGCATTTTTAAGAAGATTAACGTTAACGCGCACCATATTACTATTATCAGAAGCAGTTCGTACAAATTCACTGATCATCAATACCATCACAAACTTTGCCCCAAAAAGACTAACACATGAGTTAAGTTATAAGGTCTTCAGTTTGGTCAAGTGTTTTCCGTCACTCCATCACCTGTGCTTGGACTGGTGCGTACCCAGGTGTTATGTATATACGTAGCGATATATAAATTTGGTAAAACTCCTGCTGTTTGATATCATTTGAAAAATCATCAATATTTTGCTTTTTTTTTTTGTTAATATTTACTTGAAACACGCTCATCTCTTACTTAACATTTTGTTACGCTTTCGACTTTGTTTTGAAATGATTTTAAAATTTTGTTGGCTTGTGGGATGTTTCGTACATGCACACACACATGCATTTATTTTGAAGAACTGATGTGTGGAAAATACCGTTTTAATGCTCGTGCATTACATTGAGGAGTGACTTTTAATTTATCGTTTTAAATCCTGATACTCCACATCATTTATTTGTTTTCATGATTGCTTCATTGTTGTTGTTGTAATACATTGTGTACACACTTCCTAACCAGACGTGTGATAAAAGTTCAGTTTTTTCACTATATTTGGTAGCTGCCAGTTCACGCTTATTACGATTTTTTTGGTAAGGTGCGTTTTATTGGTTTTCTTCACTGTTATGTACCTAATTTAACGGTTTAAGTGTTTTCCCGGCAAAAGATAAAACAGTTCAATTACAATTCAATTGCGGTTGTAATGGTCAGTTGAAGTCTTATAGGAACGATGGCAAATGATTATAGGAGCACTTCCAATATGAAAAAAAAGGGTTGCAATGTTTGATTAAATGTTAATGGAGTACAGTTAGAACCAGTAACAGGTAAAAAAGTTAATTTAGGCTTGAGTCAAATCTTGTATACCCATCACCGTTGTATATTGAAATATTTTAATATTAATGCAAAATCATTAAAAGAAAGAAATGCAGTTTTTATGGTGAGTGAGGCTGATCTCTTCCATTTTTAAACGTTTATATTAAAACCTTCTCAAAAATATATGTGTCAATTTTCCACTTTAATTTAATCAATTAGGTTATGTCTGTCTGTCTGGTGTGAATATCGATTCAAAACTTGGGAGAAATACTTGTTACTCCTGAACGCAGGTTGTTATTGAAATTGGTATAAATCGGTAGAAAGGCATGCCCACAATTAAAAATGATATTGACCTACTCTCTTTGACTGTTCTTGTGGGATTTCTTCTTATTTTTACTTCTTCTTCAACTCCTCCAAGAACAGAATGTACAATTTTGAAAGGATTATTAAGAAATCACTTAAAAAATAACGACACAGGACGTATTTTTAATGAAGGCCAACCAGTTATTGCACATATATAAAATTATTTTTGGAAAAGGATCAAAGGAAGTGCGAACGTAAGCTGGTGGTTTTGGCAAGTGTGAATATATTACAAGTGACAAGTATACATGTAGATTGAGATGTATTAAATAAATTTACTCTCATGTCTTCATATGCAGCAGACTTGTCTGCACTTCATTAAAACGTTGTTGCACAAAAAATCACAAGCATTTGATTTAAGTTGGAAAGTGTTTTACATGTCATTGGTCTTGGGCAATTGTGTATTTCAACAGGAATTTCCAACTTTACTGAGCTCATTCAGAAGCCAGACCTGTACAGAGAGGCAAGTATCACACATCACATATCAAATTTTCAACTTGAGCCTTGGTCATACGTTTCATGCAAATGTAAGCAATAAATGTGAAATGAATTGATGAATGCTTGGTAGCCATGCAATCGAACGACAGCCATCCAATCAAGATGTGAAAAATTTTATGTTTATGTTGTGACGCCTCAATAACTGCCACGTGTGATGGGCATTATGTTCGTTTCGGTTTCGGTTCAATGTGTGCTGCGACCAGCAAGTTTAGTCATCTTTAAATGTTTGCCCAACATATGCGTAGAGTGCGTGCTGATGTTTTTCTTTTTCATGAACTTTGTATATTCAACTTTTTTACTTTAACTACTTGCAACTTTTTATAAACATTAATTGTGTATTCTTTAATTTGAGTTTTTATTTTGTCGTATTTTTACTTTTACAAATAATTTTAAACGTTCGTGTTTAACTACAATTAAGCACAAACCGCGATCATCGTCCGTTCAATCGATTGCATATATGTGTACATTCTATGTTTACACATTGAAAGTGAAGAAAAGGAAAATAAACATAAAATATTCATGTTCTGGGCCCACTCATTAAATGAGCTCACACTGCCGGCTCTTTGCTGCTGATACGTACGTCTGTCTCTTCTATCCAGTTCTTATATTGCAACTCAAGTCATTGCTTTGCTCTGATTTTATTTTTAAATTGTCCACAGCGCACGTTGTTGAGTTGCACTTGCAGTATGTGGTGTAGCTACCGTACGGGTTACAAGTATTAAACCAACACTGATTTCGTTACAACAAATAAAATAAAAAAGAATAAACTAACATCGAAAAGTAAATCAATATCAACGCCTTTTGAAATAATTAGCTCAAGGTTACACAGTGTATAAGAATACTACAAATTTTATTGCTTTGCAGAGTGCAGTCGGTCGGTGTGCAATTTAATCAATCGATTTGTTTTGGGTGCGAAAACATTGGTGCAGTTTTAATTGTCACACGCCTACGTTTCTTGAATTATGGTCAATATTTTTTATGTTTCCAACAAAACATACGCATGTATGTGTGTGCCAAAACATAAATTTCGTATTGTGCATATGGACTTAAGGAAGAAAAAAATCACAATACTTTTCTGTGAGTTAATAAATAAATGGCGGCGACGTTTAAACATTCTTTGGCGCATTTCATAAAAATGTTTACTAAGATTTTGTAATTCAAGTTTCATATTTCATTGGTGGACTTACGGACAAAAACAAAAATTACTTTTTAGCTTGAGAGAGAAATGTAATAAGAATAGTTTTTACATCCGATGCAAACAATTAAAAACATCCTCTATAAAAAATGGGGGTGGTCGGTATCTGATTATGCTTTTTATTGTATATAATACCCATTAGAGTGGTTCCAAATAATCACTTTTTAGTTTTTCCAAGTTATAATACCTCGACAAAAGTGCACAATCGTGAGATTAATAAGCTATCAAAAAAAAAATAAAATCGGTACGCGAAAAGCCCTAAAGCTAGAAAAATCCTTGAAGAAACATGAGAAATTCGAAAAAATCCACATTTATATCCCTGCTATATACACCCACAAGGAGTCGTTAGAGACCATAAAAAGTTTATTTTCTAAATTAGTTCTACAATTAGAGGTGGTTCAACAATACGCTCTTCTTTCCGTCTACAGGTTCAAATATCTGACTTTAAAGTTCTCGCGGCTACAAAAAACGAGATACATATATTGTTAAAATTTAGCTTTAAATATTCTTTATTCAGCATTCCTAACTTCCATAGATACATTTACATTTAAAAGGAATAAAATCGGTCATTGGCTTCGCTCACCGAATCGACAAAAATCTCTCACCTACAAAAATTAAGTTACAAAGTTAAAATTTAGGACACCTACTCACTTTGTATTTACTCCATACTTAAAATGGGTGGAGTTCGGTAACACGCTTACAATTTATATTAAATTTATTTAAATCGCATGTAAGGTTCTATATAAAAAAAGTTTTATGTAAATTGTGGGCGTATCTGTTAGGGCTATTGAACTCTAAATTTGTATACCGGATTTCAATTTTGGAACTAAATTTTTGTAGCTGATGGATAATTTTTTGGCCATTGTAGACGTCGATTCCAATCGAGTTTTAAAAATTTGAACTATGAACTTCTGTATCATACCAGATCAACAAGTCAGTTTATGTGAGCATCACTCAATGGGCTCATATTTTGAAAAAAATTAATCAAAAAATTCATCAAAAATTTATCAAGAATGTTTATACTTTTCCTCTGAATCTCTTAAGCTTCCTTCTGATATGAAATTAACAAATGGATTGACTAACGTGGTATACCGTACAATATAATAAGAAGGACTTCATAACAGCTCAATCATACTGCAAAAGTAAAGCAGAAATTCAGATTAACAACAACAACATCAACATTGAAACGAATTAAACATTTATAAAACAAAGAACTTTTATGCGAAAACTTTAGTACTTTAGTACATGTAGTTGAACATATCGAGGGTACTTTTAAGGAAATAAGAAATTTCCGGTCAACCATCATACCATCAATCTTTTTGGCCACATAGGTGTAAATCTGCGTTAATGTTTGTTGATTGTTGTTTTGTTTTATTTTTTCAATAAATAATATAAGAATAGTACAAAGATTTTAATTTGACAATTCAATTGTGAAAAATTTTTCAATGGATCTCTCGCTTTATATTATGAAAAGGAAAAAAATGTGCAGGTAAACTTTTGTTAAGCAAGAACAACAATAATTGTAAGTTGAATTGTTTTTTTTTTTAATTTTATATATAAAAATATGTACTTATGTATTTGTATGATGTAATTGAAGAGAACACATTGAACGGATGTCCGGAATATATGATGCGAGTAAGAGTCCCCTACCTCGTAAGGATTGCTAAGTGAATGTCCGGAGTGTCTCTTTGTTGTTTTACTTCACATTTAAATAAAATGTATAGCGTCATGACTTCTCAAAATATAGGTTTATGTATACGTACCAGACACTTTTCATACCAATTGTTGGAGTGGCTTTAATTTCATTTCAATTTATATAAAATCTTTGGTGAATTTTCTTTATAAAAAATTCTACTACAAATTGCAATAACTAGAAAAATACTTTTATTACCATTGTTTTATATTCATCCCTATATGTACTCTTAAAAAAGGACAAGGAAAAGGTGAGAATAAGTAACCATTGTTTTTTATTTCTGGTGACAGCACTTGGTATGACACGCGTTGTTTATATTACATGCGCAAGTGTTTGTGTTTTTTTATTTTTATAAAATTCTTTCGGTCATCACAACAATTTGGTCCAAAATAATGTATTTTCGTTTGTTCGCAACCTTGCTTTGTTAAGCGAGCGAAACTAATTGTTTTGTTATAAAAACTATTGTCTTATAACAATTGGTTATTGCTGCCTTTGGGTAGTTTTCTATTCACCGTATCAACACTGTGATAAGCTGTCGTTTTAGATAATTTTTTTATTGTCACTAATAGATTTTGTATTTTTTTTAAATTGAATAAATTTATTTATTATGTTTGTAGGATATGTGCATTTAATAAAACTTCATTGGCCTAGAACTAATCAATCTAGATGTGATTTGTTATAGTTGAATGTTTTATTAAATACAAAATACGATACGGTGTCCTTTGACATCTGTTAGATGAAGCGCTTTATCTCTACTACTTTTGCAAATACACTTCTCGAAAAAGGGGCGCTCCAGCACATTATAATTTAAAAAATGCTGGGCGGATGGAAGATGCTAGATTCCAATTTCTACCTAAGCGGCCCTAAAGAATTGATTATTGATTTAACTGTCGATCACGTTAACTGTCTCGACGCACTACCAATTAATATTTCCACAAAAAGCAGAGACGCTAAAGGGATTCTTCCTCTTGGGAAGGAGCTAAATAAAATAGCTAAAAATAAATAAATATAAGAGGAATAAAAGGCAGTGATATCACAATCTTATTCGTTTAAGAGCCCTAAAACCAATAAGTGAGGGAAGGGAAGGTCGTTGGTTAAAAACTTTCTAATAAAACCAATACTAATAAAGAAACAACTAAGAAAACTAAATTTGGCTTAGACCAAATTACCCTCCACATCTGCAAAAAAACGGTGGGCGTGGTAGGCATATGATTACGCGCTCTAATAGTACATATATTACTTATCAGCTTTCAAGTTGAGTTTTACGCTGAGTATGGTTTTTCTGTAAATTGTGGGCGCGCCTGTTACTCGATAACGCCCAAATATTTTTTTTTATATATTTATTTATTTATTTAGAGCAATTTTGCCTAATTATATACAATTGTAGTACTTAGTCTAACATTTACATATTTATTCTATTTATATTTATTGTTCTACAGTATTCATACAATTTTCTTTTAAAGGAATTAAAGTTTTCACAATCCTTAATTTCAGTAGGAAGTAGATAATAAAATATTTGTTGATTGTGGGCGTGGTTCTTGACCGATTTTGCCTATTTTAATAATATCTCAAATATTATTTCAGAATGCCTTTAACAGACAGACAACACGGACAAAATGATATACAGATCGATTCGATATGGAGGATAAATCACTTATATTATTCACCTATTATGACCTCTTGTTTTTGGCATGTATTAATACGTGCTAGGGTGTCCAGTTATTGCTGTTCTTAATTTTTTGTAGGGCTTCAAACACTTGATCTTTCCACCGAAATGTTGGCCTTCCTTTTGCGCGACATCCTTTTGATCCATCAAAACTATAATACTATGCAGCAGTTTATGTGGGCATCGCGTGTAGAGTTCCGTATCATGATTTATGTCATTTATGTAGAAAATTATATAAATGACGAGTAGATGAGATTTGTCGCCTGAGTGTGCCTTATACTTCATGAAATATAACTCGAATGTGTTAGATTCACTTGTGGTTATTTTTTGTATATGCAGGTGGAAATATTCGGTAACATTCGGATTGGCTAACAAAATTGTTAATGATATCCCTCATTGTACTTTTTATGTAAAATCTTCTTCAAATATGTGTTGGGGTGGTCGCTTACCATATTTTGCTTTCTTAATTATAAAAACTGACGTTAAACGTTTCATTTATGTTTAAACTCCTTTTGTAAATATTGAGATGTTCTCCTTGGTTGTGACCTATCGATCACTAAAATATTAATATTAACAAGATAGAGAAGTTCGATTAAGACCGAAGCTTAAATACCCTTCACCTTTTATAAGCCTCTAATAAAAATGTTCCTATTGCCGTATTTATGTATATGACACTTACGCAAATAGTGTTTTTTTTAATATATATAGGCGTTTGCGTTATTCAATCACGCCCATTTTTGGCACAGTGTTGGACAACGGTGCCACTTATATATATACTACATTTTAACTTTATAGGCATAGTATTGTGCGATACATAATTTTTTAAAGATACAATTTTTCGAGGTATGTTGAGATTTTTGTTTATTGTAGGCGTGTTTTTTAACCGATTTTGTCCAATTTCAAAACGAAAAAGCGACTAAGAATAAGTATGCGAAGTTTCAATTTGATATCTCAAAAATTACGACCGCGAGAGTGCCAACAACAGACGGACACACGGACGAACATGTCTTAAACGATTTCATGCTGATTAAGAATATATATGGTTTGTGGTGTCTCCGAGGCTTCCTTCGATATGTTGTAAACGAATGATCAAAATAAATATACCCTCTTCCCCAAGGTGTAGGGTATAAAAAGAAACTATGTACTCCCCGAAAGGTAGTGGGTACATTTATAACTATAATATATGTCTATCTTTCAATTAAGTAACTCAAGCGCGTTGTACGGGTTTTAAGATATGCAGAGAACTTAATTTGTTTGTTTAAAACTATAAATGAAAACGAAAATATTGTTTCATTATTACTTTTACAAGAAAAAAAATAAGTGAAAATGTTATAGTCCGTCAAACCCGACCATTTAATACCCTTCCCCATCTAGTTCCACAAATTATGCTATAATTAGTTTAGTTGAATCAGTAAACGAGAGGCATTACAATATATTTTGCTTCGTGAAATATCGTTATATGGAGAGAGGATCTAAAATTGGTTCGAACGTGACCAAATTTGACGCAGCTAATTAATAATTTAATTAACTATTCAAATTTTGACAAAAACTATCATAAAAGGACCTCATATGGGAAGGGGTTTTAAAAATGGTCCAATTCGTTCCATTTTATATGGACAGACAGACGGATATGGTTAAATCGATTCAGATTTTTATTCTGAATCGATCAGTATAATTGAAGATAGGTGTGGCATATGGGGTTTAAGCATTACAAGCATTCGCAAGAACTTAATATACCCTTTCTTTCAAGTGGTGCAGGGTTAAAATAAAATAAAATTATAAACCAGACAGGAGATGATTAAATGAACAGTCAGTAGCTTAGCCAGTAGTTTATGTTTTACCAACCATACGTAAGCTGTAAATAGTCATGCCTTCCAATATTATATAGTAGCAAGTTTTTACAAAATGTATGCACCACCTTACCTTACATCCACCACGTGGTTAAGTATCGATCTTCACTTTGTGGTATAAGTATAGGTTTGCTTAAAAACATACATAAAGTCTTCCTTTGGTACAGCGTAAGCTGCAAATTATATTAATTTTGTTTTGTTTTTCGAATATGTACAATATTTTATGATTACCGTTAAGTGTGGTTGTGCATACATGTATTTGTATTGACTGGGTCAAATCAAGTATTAAACGAAAATACTACGTCTGTGTGCATAGAGGATTGAATTGCACGAACGTATATCGAAAATTTAGGTTACTAAACATATGATTTTACGAGCATGACCACAAATGCATTGTAATAAAAAAAGGGGAATTTAACAAGTTTCGCTTTTTTTTAGAAAAATCTTTATGCATATTTTACATATTTGTTTTTCATATACACATTTAAACATTTTATAGCTTCATAAATTTTTTTTAAGTGAGTTTAACTAATGACTTCTTGTCCATTTCCACTTGGTGAGGAGTTTATGTTTGTCATATTGTTTGTCAACTCACAGAAAGAGATCTAAGAGCATTAATAGAGAACTTTTGCATTTTCAATTAGAATCAAAGTTTGAAGCGATTCGGGTATGTTAGTCAAAATGTCGGATATCCCAATTAGGTCCGTATTTCAAGTTGCATTAAATAAGAGGCGCCACATCGTTTTTGTATATATTAAATGCAGTCTTATTCATAATTGAAATTTTTAAAACTAGGTGTCTTGCATTATTTTATGTGTCCGTACGTCCGCCGTAATGTAACCCAACAATTAAAGTTTTATTATTAAGGTTGACGCATACATTTGTCATGCCTTTTAGCGACTCAAAATATTCTGGATTTTTAAATCACTTCAAATAAGAAGGGTGTCACAAATTTTTCTAAACCAAATGCAATTTTTTAACTTATTTTTCACTTGAAGTCTAAACAAGATAATCTACAAACGTATTAGTTAACTATGTGGAGGGTCCTTTTTTCTTCCTTTATATCTGTAGCTACCGCATTTACCTTTTTTAAAATCTCACGATTACTAATTGTTTAACCCTTATAGCTTCTGTGCCCACACAACAATAAGAAGTACAAGTGAAAGTCAGTCTATCTTACTTAAATGTTAACACATTGTCATATATTTTTATGTTGATTTTTTATGTAATAACGGAATGCCGACCTACACCACTGCGTGGACTGTGTGCTGTTAAATTTAGTTGCAATAAAATTAAGCACAAATAATAGAATGTTGATGACATTTCATTAATTTTATTCCATTATGGAGAAATTGAATATGAAAATATTTCTATCATTTCTTTGCTTTCTACAAATCTGTTTTAAAAGTAAGTTGAACGATTGCGCAAAGAAAACTATGCAATCAATAAATCCTTATTATATGCGAAGTACTGGAATTTCTTTGTACCTTTTTCATATCTACATATATTGTATAAAAATAATCATCAATAAGCCGCGTAAAGAGATTTCAATTAAAATTGACAAATTTTTATGAACTGAACACAAAAGTCATCGTCGACATAATGAAAATGTCAATTAAAACAAACTTCATGCGATCGGACAACATTATGACACATGGGCGCACTCGCAGTAATAAAATTGATGTTGACTACAAATTGACATTCATTCATACTTCTTTAATGTCATTCCGATTGGACTTTAACATTGTCTGCAAGTACAGAAGCTCAGTTCGTTCAGAACAGTAGTAGTGCAATAATATGGCAAGCAGTCAGTTAAAGTAGACAGAATATCTGAGAAGAAGAAGAAATGTTTAAATGCCCCGAAATGCTTTATGTTGAAAAAGTAGTGTTCTCCATAATGACAAGCAAAATAAAAAAAATTAAGCAAAGCATAACGAAAATAAACAGAGAACAATATTGTTAAGCATCGACCGGTTGCAGTGCAGTCAATGTATCGTAATGCTTCATCATATGAGTGGCTGCAGAAAACAAGTTCCATTTTATTACCAACTGGACATGACTGGATATGTTGTGTATCATATGGACTTTTTTTCATACTTATCAATAGAATGTAAAAAAATACGTTTCATTCTGTGAAGAGACCTATTAATCAAGCAAATCTTAATTGGTGCATTTTGTCAAATCAATAAAATTAAATAGAACTCTTGCGATTGATTGACTTTCTTCTCTTAGTTAATCTTTCATAAATCCAAAGCAAAGGCTTTCAATCAAATAAAAAGCGCTTCGAAATCAAATAATGTCAATAATAATAAGCATCATAAAACATTCAACTAATATCGCAGGATTGTAGTTGATATACCCTACAGCTTAGGTGAAGGCATAAGTGATACACCGAATGACTTTGTCCATGGCGGTGTAGAACTTATACATCCGTAACTCATCACGAAAGCATACAGCCCAACGCACGTTAAAATATTTAAATACTCAACGTAGAAATAAAGTTGGCCAGGATTCGCACTAAGGCTTTGCCTCAATTAATTATTAATTTTTTTTTTAAATTTCTTTTGCTACAATTATATTTCGATTATATAACTTATACTACCTTGCATTTACGACTTGACAAGTTACGGTTAGAATTATTCGGATTGCCGAATTGAAATACTTTCAATATATTGTGTACGGTTGTATATTATTGGGTTGAGGATTTTGTCGACAGATGAATTTCACCTTTTCTTATGGGTCGTTAACGTAGTCAAAGTAACTAACCTAAATATTTTTTTATTCTTTGGAGTTCTACCTTACACTTAGTAAAAAAATTATGTCGATTAGTTCTTTAGTTTGTTTTTATCCCAATTTAAAAATAGAAGAACAAGACATGGACTTCAGATATATTTTATTATATTACTTCGAACTTTTACCAAACAACCAAACGATCAATTCAAACATATACATTCAACAACTTGTTAAACTGAGCGATGCAATTCAAGCAAAGAGGCCAGAAGTGGCTCATCGTAAGGGTGTCGTTTTCTACCATCATAATGCAAAGCTCCACTCATCTTCACGCGCCAAAAATTATTAGATCTGGGTTGAGATGTGTTGTTTCATCCGTCTTATAGGTCCGATCTTGCGCCTTCATATTTTATTTCGTTCCATGCAGAACTCCTTAAATAGTTTAATCACGCTATTTATGTCATATCACACTTAATTCAGTTTTTTCACTGCAAAGATCAGAAATTTCATGAACGTAGAATTATGGCACTGCCTGAACGATGACAAAAAGTCACTGACAAGAACGGGCAGTTCCTAATTGATTAAAGTTATATTTTAAGGAAAAATTTTGCATTTTCATTATTTAAAATCCACAATCACTTAGTGGTCAAACCAATAACATAAAGGATTCGATGTAGTATTTAATTGTTCGAAATGTGGACCAAATCGTATAATTTTTGGGAATACTTTCAATATATGTTTCTTTCTAAATTAATTAAGTATTCAAGCTACAATTTCAATCAAATGACAAAAATATTTATCAATTGGTTTTTAATTTTAAGCATTATCGCAGCATTGATTAAGTTTTTATTGCTTATTAAATTTATGGGATAATATCGCAATAAAAATATAATTGCAAACATTTTAAATTGATTGTAAATATCACACATTTAAAGTGCATAAATTAAGTGTAAATAATATCATCATTAATGTCAAGTTAATAGCAACAATTAACGATTGAATTTGACAAATCGTTTGTATGGATAAACATAAAAATTTTACCGTTAACACATTGTAAATGACACCATTTTAAGTGAGTGCCAATAGAAGAACAAACTTATTTGTTCCAAAGGTCCCAATAATAGGTCGAAAGGTACATACATTTATTATTCTTTAATAAATTTTTATTATTAAAAATATCGATTGTTTGTTATATACTCATTGTATAAGTCTTTATATTCACAATTTTCATCAAAACATCGTAAAAACTTAATCATTCGTGCTTTTTTGTACCTCCCCCTGTTTTGGTTTTGCCTGTAAGAGGTTTAACAAAATTACTATGAAGCCACGGCGGCAACGTATAGAGCAGCGTGTGAGTGTGTGTGTGTACTAAGCTCATAAGCATGCGATAAATAGATTATGCCAATTGATCGAAATCACATCATAAATTTACACAATAACATAATGGCCGTGAGGAGCGCAACGCGAACCACTTACAACCATATCAAATATATGTTATGTTTGTTCATTTAAAATATTAAGTGTCTGAGTAAGCATTGAGAGAAGCTGTTGCATCAATAAGCTTTATAAGCCGACGTGTAGGCGGAGATGTGCTTAAGAAGAAAACAGAAAGATCGACCACATAACCAAGCAAAACACTTCAAAGGTATTCAAAGACGGGTTAACACATTAAGTATGTAAGCATCAGCAACCAAATAATTGTGGAAATTCACGTAAGCAACGTAACGCATCAGCGTGTTCGTACAAAATGAGCATGGGTGTATATCTGGAGGCATTATATTTTGGGAGTACGTTCATTCACACCACAAACCGTTTCATACTCTTGGTACCTCTTTCTCCACATTCAGCCATTGCATGACGATAAGCTATAAGATCACCGAAGAAAAAAACACAGTCCGCCCGCTTAAGAAATGAAGGTGTTCTTCCCTACTCATATAAGCGCATCTCTTACTTACCAGCAAATAAATATGTGTACGTTTTTTATTCATCCCATACCGTGCCAAGGATTTAATGATTTGGTGCGTTTTATAGCAGAGCAATCGCGAGATCATAAGGTTCAAATCTGTACAAAGAACAAATACAAATGCCAATATTATAGTAACAACAACAATCACAACACAATTTACTAGAATTGAATTTTTAAGCGCAGAATTGCATATAAAATAACTTTTCAGATAAAAACAAAACAAAACAATGCGTTAAATAATAATAATCATCATAATGCGATCACTGTATGCAAAAGAGGCACTACCCTTAGAACAAGTGAAAAAAGTTTCATAGAGTATATGACACTCTTTAAGGACATTTTGGATATATTTTCAATTTTTTATTCTTCACCGCTAAGGATTAATTTAAATAGAGATCTTAAAAGGTGATTTGTAGGAGCTATGAACATTTTGCGTGACAGATTTGAATGGTAAAGTGCACATGAATACTTTCAATATGTGATTAAGGCGGACATGGCTAAATGGATTAAAACTTATAAATATTGCATCTACATTGTTAGATCTCTAAAGCGGGTTTTTTAGGGTGTTGCAACCGTTTTGTCAAACCATAATGATGGGTGTAAGGCAACGTATGAAGCAGAGGCAATCAAAATACTCTTGCCTTTAACTATCATAAATCTCACACTAAGTATGCGTGTATTGATTAGCGGGATATAACTATAAAAGTTTTGTTGCTGTGCAGGCGAACAACTGAAAACCATATAAAATCAAACAATTCATCTTTAACTTGATCAATAGTGCGCAATTTAATAAAGCAAGGAGTTTGTATGTACTGCATTACATATGCGTGGCGGTATTATCTTAAATAACAAAGAGAATGAGAGAAAGAAAAAAGAAGTGGACTCGTACACAATTACTTTTCAAAGAACGTCTCATTTACATACAATTATAGTGGAGAAAATGTCAAATGCGAGCTGAAATTATCAAAAGTACAATTTTTAAGCCAACCAAATTATGTTTGAAACATATTTTCCTAAGGTATCACGTAAGGAGTAAAGCTGCAACAACTGCTGTACATTTTAGGAAATCTACCTAATATAATTTCTAGAGTTTTGCTATCAAAAGATTATCAAAAATATTTTTCCAATCAATTACATCAAATTCTTGTTAATTTTTTATCTCTATGACCAACTTGAAGCATCTGTTAATTGGTGTAACGAAATGATATTGATCGTGACTGATTTGATACAAATTAAAAAGGAATTTGCAGTATTTCGTGCAAATGTGACATAAATTGATTTTATGTGACTCGCCTAGTATTTTTGTGTCAGCGTTTTCCAACAAAAACCAAAAATATTTCAGTTTCAATATACATTTAAGTAAATACCACAACAAAAACCTTAGTGCAAGGCTTTCTTCATGATTCAAACATTTTTAAAAGTGTTTTTAATAATTCAGTTTATTAAGTCCTCAAGTTGTTTAAAGTATAAAGGATATTATAAATTCGGTTTGGCACTTCTTTTAAGGCCTCCTTTACTTTTTTCCTTGTTTCCTTGTGTATTAAACATAATGTTTCTATCAATGTCCGCTACAACACTCTGTTGATAGGAAATGTCATGTAGGGACATAAATGCAATGAAGTGACATAAGTGTAAATATTGTAACTGTTCGTTCAAGTGTACTTCTTGACTGTTGAATGACTAACATAGGAGTATCACGAAACATACAAAGTCATTCGTATGACTGAAATGCATTGATAGCTTGAAGTTAACGGTGCGCCACAAATGCAGTAACACAAAATATAAAAAAATAACATAATAATATTTTATAGTAGCTGACACAACAAAGGATTTAAAGTTGAAGCATTAAAAATACAATAGACGACAGCACGGGAGATGATTTTCTAAAGTAGTTCAATCAATTGCAACATGCTTCACTGATTTTGACACCTCCCGATTTAAAGCAATATCCAAAAACACAGAGATTTCTTGTTCTATACTTTTATTCTCACTAACTCGAGTATAGCGATATATTGAATTTAGTAACTTGCTTGGAACACTTGAAGAAGTATTTTCCGTAGTTTATCGCTTTTATTTAGTTCTTAATACAGTGTTCTGTCTGTTTGTTCATAAATATCTTAAAAAAAAGGTGCAACATTCGATATGTCAAGGATTCCCTAAAAAGTATTCAAGCAGAATTTAACATAAATTATCAGTACTGCTGTAGCCACTGCTGTGATAGAAAGGAAAGAAGTATTCAGGACTCCATGATGTTTATGCTTCTTATTAATATTTACAGTACTTGAGTAGAACTTATTTACACTGGCAATGTAAAATTTTTAGTACAAAAACCACCTTAAAAAGTTAAAGTGTTAGTGGTTTAAGATGCGACCTAACCTCACTCATATGAGTTTCTCTTAGAGCATCTTTTGTCGCCGTTATGTCAACCATGAAACTTATGACACATGTTTTTATGTTTACTTCTCTCTTTCTCTCTACGTTACTTCTACCATTAAGATTCCTTATTCGGTGCACCTCGACATACGAAACATTGCCGGCAGGACATCAAACGTTTAAACATATACAATGCCGTACTTTCATTATTCTTCTGAAATAATATTTGATAAAAAGTGTATATATATATGTAGAATAAATCTTCTTATAACAGAAATAGAAAAAGAAAATGAAAATCTATTAGGACCTCCCTGATGTATGTAAAATAAAAAAAAATTAACTACCAAGTCATGCTTAATAAAACCATAACTAAGACATCGTGACAGCATTGTTTTTATCTTTTAGAAATGCCATGTTGGACTAGAAATAATTTAAATTATATAATAATTCTTTTTTTATCACATTGGTGCTACCAAAGAGAAATAAATCAAAAGTAAAAATTTATATATTCTCAGTTGATTAATGATTCTCTAGTTACAACAGAAGCAGCAACCAGGTGTCTGAAGTGTACCCAACACGTGATCCCTTTATCGGTGCTTTCGGACTGTCCGTTGGTAGCAGCCCCTGGCTGTAGCATTGTATTCCTTACGACCAATATGCCTCAGTAATAGAGCTCCTTTTAATACGATGTCAAAGTCGATGTATAGCGAACGCATACAGGGCAAAGACCTTGCCGAGAACTTATATATACTCCAATAACGAATATTTACGCAGATGGACTAATACTTTTCGGTAGATTCGGTAGAAACAAATCACAAAAAATCACAAAAAAAAACTAAATGCAGAAGGAGAGAAAGTTGTGCATTCGCACTTAATTGATTTAACTTTTATTTCAATTACTACGCAATGCACTTATGTTGCTTTTGTTCCTTTTTCTCAAATGTGTGGTCCAACGTAATGGAATCAAACGTTATTTCATCCATGAATAAACGTGTATGTTGTGAATGGCAGTAAAGTGCGGGTTGATTTTACTTGATTGGCGAAAATAAAAGTAAAGTAATTGAAATTATGCGAGTTTTGTTTTTACTACTGTACCCACAAGGATACAGCAGTACCCAAGAACGGCAGCTTTAGTTTCAACCTAACAAGAAAAAATCATTTTGAAATGATTTGTGACGAACATGAAATACTCTACAATGGAAATAAGTAGATTTTTTATAAAATAAAACGTATGTTTTTATAAAATTATACAAGTGAGTATTAGAACTTAATATCCTGTTGCAATTGTTATGTATATTATTCAATTGAAAGACTGTAGCATTTGTATTATATAATGAGAGAAATTTAATGGACAACCAAGAAGACTCTTCCCCAAAAATTCTGTTAGCCATCACCATTTACACGGTTGTTATTGCAGTTGTCAGGATTAGGATTTATGATGAACTCGTTTTTGCAATTAATAAGAAGAAAGAATACGAGAGTGAAGACCTCACAAAGTGCGCGCATGCGGGCAAAATTAATGAGAGCAATTGAGCTGAAATCATTTGTAGATAAACAATTGATTTACTGATGGGTCTTAAAACAATCGATCATCTTCAATATATACACACATGTGCGTGAGTATGAAAACACAAAAATTGTTTGTTTTCGGATGGCTTACACTTGTGTTACATGCCCTTAAGGTTTACCTTTGGTCATGTGCGTAAGTGTACACTGTACACTTCGCAAAGCCATTCAGGACTCCCTCTAAGCTGCCAGCTTACGACAAGATATTGCTCATGTAGATAAAACGTAAAAAACATACAAAGCGAAATTAATCGCTATAAAATTTTTTATACATAATTAACGTGTGGGACTAAAAGTGATCAATACAAGATTGATAACGAGATAATCGGGTGGCTCCCACCGAACCATCCCATTGTTGGGTGTATAAATGCGTTTTTTCAAATTTCTACAACCTGGAAGAAATCAAACAAACAAATTTTTATATGTTCTTGATGAGTCTGAAATTCTCACTGGATCTACTAATGCCCATCTGCCTATGTATGGAAACCATTTTCCTAGCATTAACAACTAAGAAGAGAGAGTGACTCCAAACTTGGATAAAAGTTCTCAAAAATATGTGCTGTTAGGTAGGCCGAATAATTCTGATTTGGTTTGCGATGGGCGGTGCACAACTGTAGTAGAATTTAATATGTACATAAATCACCTTTGGTCTTATGTCCGCATTAATAATGGCTTGTCCTCTAATTATATACACAAATTAAAGACTTTTAAAATAATATAAGCTGAAAATTTTTTAGTTGCACTCATGCTATCACATTGTCATCGAAATACTCTTCAATTAAGATGAATTTGAAGAGATGTTTGTTGAGAGATAGCGTTGTGGTATATTTTATATTTCCATCACATTTAAAAATCTTAACTAATGGTCTCGTGTTGTAAGGTTTCGCGCATGTCTGAAACTGTATCCTCCGCAGCTAACGCTTGGATTTATATCTTAATCGAATCAAATCTGATCACAGATTAGTTTGTGGTGGTAGTGCATTGCATTGGTTCACCTTTTTGTTATCTTCTGTATTCAAATTGTAGATTGTTGTGTTTGGTTTTTTAATCTGCATCTTAACAACATGTCAGCAACAATCTGAAGACAAGACTTATTCTTATTTAATCCTTCAACAGGTTGCCGTTCTTACAATTTTAAATGCTAAGATTTCTATACAAGCGCGCATGTTCTGTATGCACCGCCCTATGTATGTTTTATTACTATCAATTGAGATTTCATCGATTTTTTATAAAAAACGAATCAATAGTTAATACTTGTTTTCGTCCTCCTCCTGTCCTTGTTTGCTTGTCGAGCACGTTTGCTTGGGCTGACAGTGTGTGTGTGCTATGTTTAAAAAAATGCAAATTATATGTAAATAAGTTTTTAAGCTATGCTTAAAGTAATACCCGAATGTATGGCAAGAAAAGAGAAAATAAGAAAAAGCAAAAACTTGACAGTAAAACAAAAAACAAACAAAAGCTCACTTAAGTAGCAACGATATCAGCCAAACAGACAGATGCATCGCTGCATCGATTATTTAATACTGATAAGCATTTAACGCGCTTTTTGTTTGAATGCAATTTGTGCTTTTTATCAGTGTTGTTTTTCAACACTTGTTCTTTCTAGTAACGCTTTACTAACGCAATCAATTAGTGAGTATTAAAAGGAAGCAACCAAAAAAACCTAATAAAGAAAATTTTGTTTGAAATTAATTATAAAACTTTGTAAAGATTATTGGAGAAGACCTTAACAGCCTAAGCTCCTAATAATTTGTAAGCCTGACACAAAGTTCCCTTTCACCCTCTTTTCTTCTTTATTCCTTCTGCTGTTCATCTCTACCGAGAACAACTGTATCAACTCATTGATATCTCTTTTGACCATGTAAAAAAGTCATGTTCATGGTATTTTTACATACCGTAAAGAGCTACTTAATCCCTTGTGCTCTTATGTGCAAATGCTTGAACTGTGGAAAGGCTACAGTTAGTTATATCCGATCCTTCATCACTCAGTTCCACAAATTGTCATACCTTATATGGAAAGAGATTCTATTAATGGTCCGATCAAGTCCAATTTTGGCACCGTCAAAATACTTGACCAACTAACTATTTTCCACGAAATTTTTTTTAAAATTAAAAATTGAAAGTTTTTACCATATAAAGACTTCCGCTACAAAAAGACCTTGTATGGAGAGTGATTCTAAAAATGGTCTAATTCAATCCATTTTCTCTATGGATCAATATATACAAAAATATGTCCAAAATTTTATCGAAATATATCAAAAAATACGTTTTGTAGTTTGCGCACAAATACATCTGGACGCACGACAGGCAGACGGATGTGGTAAATCGATTCAGGAAATTATTCTTAGTCGATCGATACGGTTAAAGGTGGGTGTGGCTTTTCCCGTTTAGGAGTTACAAACATCCGCACAAACTTCATATAGTTTCCCTTTGCCACAAGTTGTGTAGGGTATAAAAATTTGAAGGTCCCTTGCAAGAATATACTACGTACTGTATGCGAGGGACAAGACCCAAACAACACAAAAACCTGTCCACATTTTGTGGTGGTACCATATGAGCTTATCTGTGATGTGGCATCAGTGTTTGTACACAGAGCTGCATGAATGTGGTTTATAAGTATGTAAGTATACAGGAAATTACAGAAATTGACAGTAACGTATTAAGCCGTTAAAATTGATTTGTACTATTGTTACTATTGTTGTAATTTGTTACATGCCTTCATTTTGTTTTTATACTTAAACGTTGAACTGTTTTGTATTTATATGTTGCACGGTATACAATGACGAATAAGATTTTAATTCTTATGTTACGCTGTGTTTTTTTTTTTATGGAGGAAATGTAACCAAGTAGTAGATTGCTGCGCACAGGTTGTTGTGGGTTAATAATTGCTTAGCTGGCGTTGGTTAGACTCTTTTCTCTGTAATGAGACTGTTTTTTTTTCCATTTGCTTAGGAAGCAATAACAATAACAAAAACAAAATAAGTAAAAAGTTATATATAACTTGGATAGCATTTATTTTTAATCGCCAAAAATAGATTACATTTAGGTAAATCTGATATTAGAATGTTCACGGTAGCAAATTTTGAGAAATGAGGTAAATTTTTTGCACAAATGTTTCTAATTTTCGTGCACAGGTTCATATGTGAATGCAACAAAAATAAAGCCACAAATTTGGTATTAATAATTACAATTAGACCAATAGAAAGGGGTTAGATAACAGACAAGCAAACAATTAAAAAAATTTCATAAGATAAGTTAAGATTTGATCTAAGCTGGATGATGGACGTGGCCAAACTCAATAATCGAAACTATTTCACTATTTCAAACGTTTTAGACAAAATTTTATTTATATATGATGTCAAATATAGAATCACTGCGTATAAAAAATTTTTATTTAAATTAATCTATCTCTTGTCCAGATTTAACATAGTACGCTTGCTCCAAATTGAAGGAAATCCCATAAGTGAGATTGCAAGTCATTACATGCGTCCATAACATAAAAGAAAATTTCACCAACTACATTTTCGGCATGCGTTCTTGCCTTTAATGGCTACACTTGCACATGCATATATATGTACATACTTGTGCCATATATGGGGTATCTGAAATCTTCACAAAATATATAAGAAATATGTATTAGTATGGTTAACTACATGTTAAAAACAAATTGACTTCTTTATTTAACTATTTCCTGACTAAAAGTCATAAAGGTTTAATGAAAAAGAGGTGAATTTTTTATTAAGCTGCAAAACGTATACTTGTCCATTTACCCAAGAACACTATGCTAAGGTGAGTTGTAAAGAAAAACTTTCTCCGGAAGAGTAAACAAGTGTCGTAAGTATAAAATTTACAACGAACAGAATCACAAGAAAAAGTGAATTAATAAATCATTTAATTTGTTTTATACATAAACTTGTGCAGTGTAACTGAAGACGAAGACATTATTTATGTGGTTATAGTTAAAGAAAAAGAAAAGAAGAAAAAAGTAAATTTGGCCAAATCTTGAATACCCACTAACTACCAAAAAGAAAGCCTTAAAAAACTGCTCAGTTTTCAATTTATACTCCATTACATGGCGCGTTTTATTAAAAGATTTTACTATTTTCGATACCAACTGATTATCTTATTGAGTTAAATTGAAACCATCAACTTTTTTTGTCAAATTTTGAAATCGATATTTCGCTATTTCGATAAGGACGACTTACTGCATATTAGAGAGAGATGGACACAGATATGTAAGAATTTGATGCTGAATAAGAATTTATAGTGTAGAATATCTCTGAAGTGCTGCAAACATTTTGGCAAAGTAAATATACCTCTCCACCTTAAGCTCAAAAAATTTAACCTTCCCTTAACTGTGGGTTTAATAAATTATTTACCATTATTGCGTGTGTGTGTGTATGTTTAATGATTTAGCTATCAAGGACTCTGCCATCTTCAGCGACAAACATCTTGTAGCCTTAAAGGAGTGGTACTAATTGAAATATTCCTAATCAGATATTGTCTCACTGGCGGCATCGATTTCATAGCCGCCTTTGAATAACACTTGCACAACATGAAACATCTTGACAGAGTTTTCATTTTCTGGTAGCTTAAGCCAACCAAAAATGAGTGGATTATGGATTAATTTCTTAACCTGCGATAATCTTGCAAAAAACGAAATACACGCCAAAAACTATAAAAAATAATGCTCAAGTGTGGAAGTCACTTTTTATATACAACTGGTTACAACATCTACCTATCTCTGCTTTTGTCTCTTTCTAACTCTGTCTTGTTAAAAACACACTTAAGTAATCTGGTTACTGTCGTGCTTTTCAGCTATACCATAATAATAATAACAATCTGTAAACGTAACGGTGGCTGTTAAAATTTGTTTGTGTGTGTGTGTGTGTGTGTATGTGTGTATGTAACTACTGCAGAGCCAATCAGTTGGCTTACCCGTTTACGTGTTGTATGCGTTTTAGCGCTTAACAAGGTAGGTTGGCCACACTTTTTACGTGCTTTTTATTAAGGTTTTGTTTTTGTTCCCCTCTCTCCTTCTCTCACTCTGTCAACTATATCCTGTCCTTTTAATATTCTGCGGATGCTACCGCTATGGTGTTTGTAACGTCTGGCGTATGGTTTAGTAATTTGATGCGCTCTTACAAGATATGCTTTAATTGAGAAAGTACGCAAACGCAGTGGCTGTGCTAGTAGTTAAAGTTGATTGGGCGTTATTGCCGCCCTAATTTTATGTATTATACATTTTTGTATATCATATAACCTTGACTTGATTGTACTCGTACATATACCACACATAGATACATCTTTCGAAAGCCTTTCTTTCTGGCAGTTTTAAAAATAATAATGCGTTTAAATGAGGCCTTAAAGTGGGCAGAACGAATAAAAGCATAAAAACCGGCAACTTGTTAGTATGAGACGTTTTATAGCTTATTAAACGTTTTAAAATAAGGTCAAGTATGAAAATATTGGTGCGGAAAGCAACAACAACATCCAAATTCGTGAATTGAAGAATCGAAATTGTAGATAAACAACAAGTAAGACGTATTACGCGGCTTAACTCCGATTTGATTGAATATAATAAATCATGTACAAAATATATTCTCAACTTATTGTGCCATTTTTTTATAAAGCAAATACCAAAAAAAAAAACAACATAAAAACATTAATCAATCAATATTGGATCTACGTGATATTTTGTAGAACTTTATAACAAAGCATAGCTAATTGGTGCACATACACCCAAGAACAGAACAAGAAGTTAAAAATTTATCTAAACGATATTTTTCTCTTTCATGTTTAACTTAGTGGGCTGCGCGAGAGTGCGTGTGTTTAAATGTTCCAATTGATGCAATTATTATTATTATTAAGGCGCAATAATTTTTATGTGCAACAGTACAAAACTATGCTGAATTTATCAAACCCATGAAGAGCAAGCGCAGCATTTCATTGTGTGGTGGAGGCTTGTATGATTGGAATTAAAACTCTGTTGCCACATAAATCAGATCAAACATAGAAAAACCTATTACGTGGTTGAAATATTTTCCTGCCACAACAAAAGTATTCCTGTATTTCTATTCCGTAAATAGAACGGTAGTAATCGTTTAAAAAGCAGTTTTAAGCGGAAGGCCCTTTAGTGTAAGAGATATATATATATATAAGATCAATGGAATTTGAAAAATAGGTAAATTTAAAATAAAATTTTGGGTACACTTCATATGTATGGGAGTGGTACACAATTGCCCCCTTTTAACGTTTTTAAAAGTTTTTTTTTAGATTGTGGCCGTGTCGGTTAAATGTACATACACCATATATACTTCAAATGCACACTTTATAGATCTATTATTGTGTCAATGAATGACTTAAGTCAATTTTGGGCCTAGCTGCCAAGGAGTATTGACCTTTTTATATATCAATCTAACCACGTTTTGTACCAAATTGTAGCAGTTTTTGCGACCATGAGCGTTTCGTCATAGACATATAGACACACATAAATAGCTCAGATTTTGATGCTAAAGTGGACTATTTTACTTTGCAGAGTCCCTTAATCATCTTTCTAGTATTTGCAAACGCAATAAAAAACTTAGTATAACCCCTGCTTTGTACCGCACACAATTTATCTAAAATGTATTAATTTTATTTCTTCCACATATATAGATTAGTAAAAGGGAGAATCGGACACAAAGTAGGACTAGAAAAAATTGCATTGAAATTCTGACGTTTTACTTAAATAACTAAAAAATAATAATATTTTAAATATTACCTGTTGGTCAATTTCATACATAACGTATTATATATGAAGAGGCATGTATTTCAATTTAGTTGTTTATGTATTAAACGAAGACTTACATTGTGGTACACAAGGACTTATTTGATACATACTTTGGTATATTCGATGTCGTTTTTCACTCATTTAGATATCATCTAATTTACGAGGAGTATGTTTAAATTCAATTTCTAACAAACTTTATATCAACCTAACAGCCTGTATTGAGGGAAAAGCAGTAAGCCAAACTTATTGTGGATATATTAACATTTTTGATGGATCACTTTATGCATTTAGACATGGCCGAAAAGATTGTTTGATTAAAAAAAAAGAAACTTAAAAAGGAAGTCATTCGTAAAACGCAGAAGCGAGACAAATCGGCCAAACAATGGTCATGTGTACACTCAGAGTATATATGTAGATGTAGATGCAATGAAGTGAAAATTCTACATTGACACCACACATACTTTTATTATATCCTCCCTATAAAATGAAGCAGCGTTTATCGTTTTGCAGCACTCAGAAGAAAACATCAGAGGTCCCACAAAATATATTGTGGATCAATACAAAAATCTAAAATCCATACAACCATGCCAGTCCGGTTTCTATCAAATATTTCTAACTTCAAATCGTAAAATGCTAGAGTGGACGAAATTAGCCAAGATCCACGCCTACACCGACAAAAATCTATCTCTCAGCCAGAAAAACTCAGAAGTTGAATAAGGGTGAACCCTTAAAGAAATATTAAAATTTTTATATTAATCCAAGGTTTTTTTTAGTGTATATTCTAACCAATGCATACATAAAAATAGTCATAAACCATCAGAGTCACATTATTCCACTTGTTCGTTTTTTTTTGCTTCAAGCAAAAGAGAAGATAATGCAAACTAAACAAAATGAACAAATTTATACAAATGTTTTAAGGAATACGTGAAAAACATCAAAATATAAATGTTTCATAAAAACAAAAAGAAATCATGGAGGACACCAGCAATACAACTTCGTACGAAGAGACATTATTATGATGAACAAGGAAGAAGATAAATTCGGCTTAGATCAAATCTTTAATTCCCTTCACATGTATAATAGGGCGCGTAGTGTATGTATTACGTATCAGCTTTTAAGTTGAGTTTTACGCTGAGTATGGTTTTTTGTACATTGTGGACGAGTATGTTATACGTACACGTCCATTTTTGGCACAACATATATATGTGCACTAAATTTCAAGTTCATAAGAAAATTTTTGTAACAGATATATATATATATATATATATATATATATGTCGATTATGAGTGTGTCCGTTTCTTTGTAAGATCTCTGATCAAGAATATACTTTGTAAGGTCTTTCCCCTTTTAGGTGTTACAAACGCAATGACAAAACTTAGTATACCTCCCATCATATGTGGAGGGTATAAAAAATATATAAAAAATATATAAAAAATATCAAAAACCAAGATAAGACCACCCCGACAGAGTCAAATGTTTCTTCCTCTGTTTGGATAAGTATCAAGGCACAGTTGCTTAACCGATCGCTGATCGATGATCTTTTAATCAAATGAATGATTGAAATCATTACATTTGCTTACCAAATTGATTGAATTCTGTCAAAGGCGCTTAAAATTGATGGTTAGTTCATTCCAAAAGGTTCACATAATCGAGCTCACTAACCGTTCGAGCGGTTTGATTGTTGGTTATTCTTTAGGTTTAAGCAGGGTGCAAAAAAACCTTATATGCAAACTACAAAGTAATGGTACGAGTTTGACCAAAAAACGTTGTGTTATTTTGCATAGGATGGTTTTTGTACAGTTTGTAATTGTATTTTTGACCCAAGCTTGTTTGGAAGAATTGACAATTGCTTTGTTAACAGTTATGTGAATTTGCAAATTTTATGAATTGATTTTTGATTGCTTTCATTTATTTGTATTTCTCTGAATACATAAAAAAGTTAAGAAGCTTGATTTGGTTTAGGTCAAATTTTGGATACCCTTTCCTTTTATATTAAAATAAAATTAGTAATTATGTGCAAGGGCTTTCTTGACTCAAACGAGACATATGACGTAAGAATTGACTACGCCAAGTTAGGTCCTGATAGGACTATTTCTTTTGGAATTTTTCAATGTGACTAATGGACCCATTATTTTATTAAAAGTTTCGCGATTCTCAAAATTTTATAATAAAAATTGATTAACATCAAGAAGAAACGCATGACTTCAACAACCGTTTCCAACTTCCAATTTAACTAGCAATGGATGGTATCCGAAAAAAACTTTTTTACCACGCCATAGAACTACATCCCACAGTAGAAAGATTATTTTTAGAAAATCATCTAAACAAGTAAGAAAACTAAATTTGGCTTAGACCAAATTTTAAATTTCCTCCACATGTAGATACAAATGCCTTGTTAAATACATGATTGCGCCCTCTGATGGTACGTATCAGTTTGCAAGTGGTGTTTTACGCTGAGTATGGTTTTTTTTAAATTGTAGTTTGTTTAACATGTGGATGGTTTGGATAATTATCTGTCTGCATACCAAATTTCATGTTCATAGGCAAATTTTCGTGGCATATATATAAATTTGTTTATTGTGGGCGGGGATCTTGACTGATTTTGCCCACTTTTTAATAGCGATCTGTTTGCAGACATTATTATTTTTATAATTTAAATTTAGTAAAGTGTAGGAAGTTGGCCAGACCAACTTGCTCTCGAAGTGTCAAATCT
This sequence comes from Ornithomya fringillina, assembly GCA_963978525.1. Classification (NCBI taxonomy): domain Eukaryota; kingdom Metazoa; phylum Arthropoda; class Insecta; order Diptera; family Hippoboscidae; genus Ornithomya; species Ornithomya fringillina. Next base: position 13,903,785 of record OZ021693.1, read on the forward strand.
CAAAATTTACGTCCGTGAGAATGCAAATAACAGATACACGTACCGACATTCATGTCTAGATCGATTCAGTTTTTGATGCTGATCAAGAATAAATATACTTGTTGCGAACGAAATGACACATTTAGTATTTCCCATCTTATGTGGAGGGTATAATTGTATATCCTTACTATTGACCTTACCAAATCTTTTGCAGAACCTTTCATCTTAAGTCAAAGTGACTTTTATGTGCCAAGGACTCACGCCTAAGCAAAGTTAAGCTGAAATTATGGAATTAAGTGATGTAGATCATTAAATCGTTGCCCTTAACCTACTCTCTCAATATCATTTCATTTCTCGGAGTTTGTTAAAATAAGTGAAAAAATTGTATGCGACCAATATATTATTTTTTAGAAGTTTTATTTCCAAAATAATTTTTATACCGAAGAATATAAAGATTACGTCGAATTCGTTGAAACATGATTCCATTAACAGCCACCAATCCAACGTACCTACGAGTATAACCGTAGGCAAAAACTTACTAAGAACAGAACAGAGCAGAACAGGTTAAGTTTGCTGGTTTTAATTGCAATTCAATTAAAAGGAAAACAAAATGAAGAAGTAACTGTACATGTGCGGTCAAATATAATTTACTATAATTAATTGTGTTTTTATATGTTTTAAAAAAATCAACAAATACTCAACTATAATGACAGCAGAAGCAGCAGCAGCAGCAACAACAGCAAGATGCAACTGTGTTCCATTAACAGCTTTCAAGAATCGCGCCAAAGGCGTAAAGTTAATTAATTGTATCTACTGTGACGGCCTCAACGGTTTATATGTACGTAAGTATATACACACCATTTTTTAATGCTGGTTGTTGTCTTTTATTGCTTGCATTCATATGTTGCTATCAATTAGTATTGCAATATCGAAAATCGTGCTGGATTGCAGAAATTTAATAAAAAAAATTTATATATACTGTGTGCCTCAAGGACGAGCGTAGTATGGTGATGTTGTCATAAAGTTGGCGTGGAAGTGGGGATGAACTCAGAGAGTATGAAGTATATCTTAAGATCTATTTTACATTATAATTAAAATAACATGCAATAAAATTCATAAATAACTTTAGGTTAGATATTTGTGTAAATTTATACATTTGGCCAATGGTGTCTCTCTCCGTGAAAAGTCTACATTAAAATATCATCACGCTTTTTATGTGTCTGTTTATGCACTCGTTAATGGCATTTCGCCTGAATATAAGCAATTTATTTTTAAAACATTACCGACATAACATTTTTTGTGCCTTAGTTTTTTTTTGTATTCTTCGCATAAGTTGGAAGCTGTGGCAAGTTTCCTACTCCGTTTGCAAACACCCAGTAGGATTATTTATAAATGGAATACTTTTAAAAACCATAGAGTTCTTAAAATTATTTGAATCGTTTATAATAAAATGTTAATTTCTTTTAAGCTGATTATGAACAACTTCGTAGACCATACGCAGCTATGAATACGATAGAATTTCTTTTAAGGATTTCAGCTATAAAAGTGTAGAATCCAAAGGCATTTATTAAAAATTTGTATTCATTAGAGGGTTCCTGAAACACTTTTCTAAATATTGCCCAAAACAAACTTTGTAGAATGAACATGCGATGGAGGAAATAAAAGATTCAATCCGATTGATTAAATGGAACTTTACAGCTGTCCCTCCAAAAATTTGTATGATTTTCACACTAGTAATGGTTAGGTTGTAATCGGGCAGTAATGATGATTACGAATAGTTGGAATATTTTTTTACAAAATATCATTATTGAGACCTACGTTGGTTTAAAGTATGCCCTCCTCTGAATTATAAATTTTCCAGTCACGCACTGTTTTTCTCAAGTGCTCTTCTCATATGTTGTGGTTGCAAAATTATGTAAAACAAATAATAAAAAATATGTATGAATGGAAAAACGTGTTTGTAGAGGTTGCTCCCAGAATTTTTATCTTATTGTTATAGGATTTCTGTAAACAGTTCATTTCATTGATGACAATCGGTAAGTATATAATATGAAACCACAAATCTATACAATTTTTTTGTGCGGTTAGAAAACCACTCGTATTTCAAGTACTTCGTTGAGGAAATAGTCTCCTTTTCACTGTGGTACAATAGTCATCAATAGATTTATAATAATAATGTTAAAAAGGTGACAAAAACATACAAAAACCAAAAGAAGAAACAATGCCATCAATAAAATTTCGAGGAATTTAAAACGTCTATTCATTCAATAAAATAAATTATATTAAGTACTGCACACATTGTTTCATACTTTCAAAAATAACTGATAACTATAAAATCTTTAGCTTTGTTAAATCCTCCCACCAAAAGAACAAATACCTTTTGATTAGTAATAAAGTCGCTGTCATGTAAATATATATTACATATATATTTATATGTACGTATGGTATGATGGTATGTACCCCCAAGTATGTACATATATTGGAATTATGCGGTTCATGCCAACACGCGATAACATTACAACCCTGCTGCTCTTTCTACATGTTCACACACATTTATTTACATACATACTAATCGGCATAGAAGGCAAAGGGAAATTATTACATAGAAATGAAAAAAAAATTATAAAGGATAAGAGAGCGGTACAATTATCACTTGAAAAGTTAATTTAAATCATGTCACAATAACGTAAATCAATGACTCGGTGTGATTTCATGTGCGTGCGTACATAAGAAATCGATTTTCAATTAAGATATCAAAATCACCAGTTACGAACATCGCACTTAAGATCATCATCACGATTACAGGTTAAAATTCGTTTTTCTGCACCAAAATATAAAACTAAAAACAGGAAATTTAAATAAATTAAAAATAAACAAAATGAACTTAATTGATTTTATAGATAATGAATTTAAATGGATAATAAACAAGTGGAGCGGGGCTACATTAGGCGTATGCCAAATCTAGGAGATCCACCATTATTAACCTCTTCCAAATAGTTAGAGCATAATAGGTGAAATTTCTAAGAATGCAAGTAAAACGTAATAATATGTGCATGTGCGTTGACCGGTGTGAAGTTGGCCAAAAACACTTTAGCCCAAAAAAAGTGAGGTGTGTGTTTTGGCTATTTTTTTTATTTCCCAAATAATATAAAATTATATGAGTTTTTACTATCAAAATACGATAAATGATGAGTAATAAATATTACAAAATTATTCCATGTCCCTAAATAGGGGTCTTCATATGATAATCATCCTTAGAAACACATCTCCCATATACCGGAAAGGTGAAAATTTTCCAAAGATTTTTTATGAATTTTTATAATTTCCGGTACATAGGGGTGTTTTTTCAAGGATGATTGTCATATGAAGGCCCCTACTTAGAGACTTGGAAATAATTTTAAAATATTTGCAGATATGTTAGGAAACATATATTAAAAATTCAGGAGGTGAAAATTATCCAAAGATTTTTTATGAATTTTTAAATATACACTATAGGGAATGTTCTTCCAAGTAAGATTGTCATATGAAGGCCCCTACTTAGGGACTTGGAAATAATTTTAAAATATTCTTAGACGTGTGAGGAAATATATACTCGTATAAAAAATTCAGGAGGTGAAAATTTCCCAAAGATTTTTTATAACAATTTTTGTAAAAAATTAACACATAGAATAAAAAAAAAATTTTTGTTTTCATAAAAAGAAATAAAAAAATAGTTTTTCTTTCGATTCTAATCATTTTTTTTGCCAAAATTTTTATTTTCTGTCCTTTTTTCGTCCTGTGAAGTTAGCCCAAAAAGTGTGAAGATAGCCCACAATTTGTGAAGTTAGCCCACAATATCCAAGACACATACCGTATCAGAGACAATCAAACTGTGGGCTATTTTTTCTGGGCTAACTTCACACTAGTGTGCGTTGACCGATTATGCCCATTTTGAAAAGTTTGTTTCAGACATAGAGTAGGAGGCGTAGGTGTAAAATTTTATACTTATGTCGGGACACCAATGTCAAATATTCTGAACATACTAACATCCATAATAAGTTGGGTGGGTGTGGTTAATTTGATTTTACCAAACATATAAATAATTATTAGTTAAAATTTTCTTATTTATTTTTTTATCTCTTATAATTTAGGTCTACAGGCTTGTAGTTTAAAAGTAATACGAAAGTAAATTTTAAGTAGAATTTAAGGATCTCACAAGACGAATTCTAATATACATGATACTAGTATGAACAGATGTGTCAAATTTCATGACATTCGGTTGAGTAGTTAAGGATTTTAAAAAAGTATGCAAATTTGGACAAAAGCAAACATGCGTGTAAATGTGTGCATTGTGTATATTAATCACGCCATGTGAGATTATTCTATTAATATGATGCCATCTTATTATACCCTTTACATTAGTGATGAGGATATACAAAGCTTGTTTTTTTGTTTGCAACACCCAGAAGAAGGCGTCAGAGACGTTACAAAGTTTATATATTCTTAATCAACGTCGAAAACTGAGTCGGTTTAAGCATGTATGTCCGTGTGTCCATGTATTTGTCTGTTCTTGACATTCTCACGGGCGTAAATTTTGAGATATTGAGCTGAAACTTTGTACAGGCAGTCCTAGTTATTGCACGCAGATTGCTTTTTAAATTGGGCAAAATTAGTCAAGATCCACGCCCACAATCGACAAAAATCTATACATCTTCCACAAATTCGACCTGTGAACTTGAATTTTAGTGCACTTATTAAAGGTTAGCCCATCAACACGCCCACAATTTACAAAAAACCATACGTAAAACTAGGCTTGCAAGTTCATACATAATACATACACTATTAGAGGGCACAATATATATATATATATATATATATAAATTCGCTACGCTCACCGTTGTGAAAGCGGAGGGTATGTAAGATTTGGCCTAAGCCAAATTTAGTTTTCTTCCTTGTTTAATATATCTTTTGAACAACTGGTCCACTTTCTTTCATTCATATGCCGTTGGATAAATAAAGTGATCATTAATTTTACCCTTAATATTTTATATCAATAAGCAGGCTACAGAGCGAAGGCTAAATTATTTGGATGGGCTTATAGCCGATAACAATAAATAGTTATGAAATGATCACGAAGATTAGCTCTAAAGCTAAAGAACTTCAAGCGAGGCATTTGTGAAAAAAGTATTTGCTTTAAGGAGATTATAATAAAAATTATATTATTATTTATAAATCATCCAACCTTTACATATAGGACGCGAACATACTTTTTGGTGTCTGCACAATAGGGTATAAAACATTCTAGTCTTGCTTTAGTTTATTTATTTTTGCACCGAATATCAAACATTTCACCTACAGCACGTGTCTTTCAACACATATTGTGCATATATGTAAAAAATAAGCAGATAATTGAACACTTGGATGGCACGAGTGTATAAAAATACATATGACATAATATAAACTATTGACTTTATCATTTTATTATCTCAAAGAGCTGAACGAACGTCGAGGACACATGTCTGTACAAATAGACGAAACGAATAAAACAAACATAAGAAGAATTTTTATTATTATGGGATAAGGGAAAGGTGTGGGTGGCTTTTTCAAAAAATTAAAAACATTCAAGCGTAGTGGTGCACATGCGATTATTATTGATAAACTATTGTCATAAACCATTGAAAAGTAAATATTTAACTGAAAAAAAAAACTAAACAAGATATCGCTTCATAAGAAATTTACATTCAAAATTTTTGGAAATTTCTCGACGTGCTAAGATAGATGTGCTTGGATTCTTGCGAAAAACATTTCAAATTGAAGTGATAACTTAATTTCAACACCTTTGGTTGTGCACATACTATAAATCTACCATCAAAATTCTTGACATGGGGTGATATATGAATATGAAATTGTTAAATTGCATAAAAGCAAAACAATTTGTTTCTTTAACACTAACAAATTGTTGTTAGGTTAAATAACCCGAGGCGCAACTGAACAATATGTTTAAAAAAGTTCCACGAAGACGATTTTGAGGAGCAACCAGAACGCACCAACGAAATGCTGCCGGTTATATAAAAAGATATAATGATGATAGTGTTGAAGCTAATAATAATCACTTAGATTAAACTATCTAGGGTTGAGAACGTAAAGCTATATATTACAACTCGATAACGAACACAAACAAGAAAGGAATAGAGAAACTTCTTTGGGTGGATTTAAGTAAATAACGTCAATGCCGCCAACATTAATCTAATGAATCACAGATAATAATAACGTGGACGAAGGAGAAAAACAAATATCGTCGATCGTAAATAAATAGGTTTACATACAAAAAATTACTCTTCTACAGACAGATAGGTACGATAAAAAGCACCGAGGCGATTCTCTTAAAACACTTTTGACACAAAAAGTTGAAGCAAAACAAATGAAGCAATAATAACCCCTTGCATACTATACTTGAAGGTGAACGTTTGTAGTAGTGCAGACTAAAAGCCTGACCTATCAAATCATCTTTGGAGATAAGCAATAATGAAGAGTGTAGTCGACTTATGATAAGTGCGAGTCGTCAAAGTAAAATAAATAAATTATGGTAAAGTAAAATGCAGTAAAATTTAAAATATAGTCAATTTTTTTTTAAATTTCAATCCCATACGATTTATATAAATCCTTTCGAGTCTATATGCCTTAACTACAGTGCAGTACCACAGCGGGGCCTTACACCAAACAAAGTGTCTGTATACTCTGTGTTATGATTTCAGTCATTATATTGTAATACAACGTGATTGACCTACAGTGGATTTCTTGCAAAGTTCCTTCAGAGCGCCCAAGAACCATACAACACTAGAATATATCATGTTGCGTCTTTCATGATTGTTCCAATTATTACTTATTTTGTGTTGTGCTTCTCTATAAAAATTTAACTCTTACCGCCAAAACCACCAACACCAACAATGAAAGTCACCATGGAACGCATAAACTTCCATGAGTTGTTTGAAAGCTAGATGTTTCCTTTTCATTCAACCGTTTAATCATACAATCTATGGCTGCTACTGCAATACTACCGTATAAATGTTTTAACCTTGCTGCCGATGCTGCTGTCGGAAATTATTGTAATTTTCTTTAATAAAACTATTATAAATATTTTACAATACTCCTTTACTTTACTTTTATCATTCACCATTGCACCCGGTAAATTGTTGCTGGATTAATTTTTACTACCACTTAACTTTTATAATTCTGTACCAGTTATGACATGAGGGGGTTTAAGTAGTGCAAGTTGTTGTGTTTACGGGTAAGTTATTACGGTTTTGAATGGTTTTTCACTTATTTTCAAACTATTCATCATTATAGTAGATAATTGCACCCTCCACCTTGGTGATGATATCATACTGTTTACTTTTTCGTTTGCTACGGACACAACGTCCGTCTGCTGTGGTCTTTCAGAGACACGCCCTCAATCGATAAATATTTAGCTAAGAAGTTGAAATTTATGTGTACATATCTATAATTACTCCATTTATCGATGTACTAAAAATGGGCGTGGTTAACAAACACTTCCACAATTCACAAAAAATCGTACTCAGCGTTAAACTCGACTTGCAGGCTGAGATGTAATGCATGCACTTTTAAAGAACATAATCATGTACCTACCACGCCCACTTGTTACATATATATGTTGAGGGTATGTAAGATTTAACGTAAGCTAAATTTAATTTTTTTTTTTGCTTTAAATTAAAATGCTTAGATCGAATTGTTGTGATAATACCCATTTGAAGGATGTAATAATGTTTATATCTTGCACCACTTGTGGCAAAGATATATTAAGTTTGTGCAGGTGTTTGTAACTCCTAAACGGTAAATACCATTTAACCATATGCAGCTGTTTGTTCATGTAAATTTGTGCACAAGCTACAGGTCACAGGACATATATTGACTCAATGAGAAACCCCATTGAAAATGGATAGAATCGAATTATTTTTAGAACCCCTCCCCGTATAAGATCCTGTAATAAAAGAGGTTTTTATGCGGAAAACAGTCACAATTCTTAATCTTTTTTCACAATAATTGGTGAAGGATAATTGGCTGTACCCAATTTGGATCCGATCGTAACAGTTTCCGAATACTCTTCGGCATCGAACAGACCCACTTTAGTGCGAATAATGAAAAGCTGCGGGACACGAAAAAAAAAGAAGAAGAAATATGCGCATGCAAAATAACGATTATCGAGAAAGGAAACATTCTCGTAATACCATAGCAACCAATCCTATCTATTAAACATAAATCAATTAAAACAATGAAATACTTAGTTTTTTTTTAAGGTACTTGAATAATACATCAAGTGATGTAGTTTGGTGGTCGGACTTGACCGATTATAAAATGTTCACTTGTTTTATCTATTGTGTGCTTTATATAATTAAAAAGTATCCCCCTGTAAAATATTTACCTCGCATGTGTCTGTCCTACAATACTACTGATAAAGTTTCAGCCCCTTTGGGAGCTTATGATTACAAAAAAAACATTGCAGTTTACCGCTACTTCATATTTTACTATTTTTTATCATTAATTATTCTTGCTTCATATATAATTGTTTAATGTTTATATTTATACAATAAACCATTTTTGTTGATTTTAACATAATTACGAAAGTTAATACTATAATTAACGCATTCGTAGAGCACAAGCGAAGGTTCCCTTTCCTTCATTTCTTCAGTATATCATCAACACTGTAATGCCACCACTGTTAATGTGCAACATGTCATTGCAAAGTTAACACATTACAAAGGTATTCATCATCAGCTAGTTTTATAATAACTCATGTCATAAAATGAGAGCCTCAAGCGATTCACCATTAACAGACTGATTATTATTAAAAGACTTTAAAAAAGTTAATTTAGTTAATCAAAAAACCCTTTATAAACGAACTTTTGCATTAAAATTTCATAATATATTTTACAAAATAAAAAATTTATTGCTTATTATTAAATACCAACCAAAAAAGGGCAAAATAAATATTTGAATATAATAAAATTATAAAAAATATTGTGCAATATTTTTACAAACAATGTGTATTTTTTAAGTTTATAACATGAAAATGAAATGAAAACAAGTCAGTTGTACCTGACCATCTAGTATCCTACACACAACACGGAAAAGGGTTTTAAAAATGATACGATCGGGTCAAAATTTAAAAGAGTTTCATTAACTATTTTCAATAATGAAACAAGTAATAAAACTAAATTCGGCTTGGTTCAAATTTTATATACCCTCCATCTTCAACAATAATCAAGAGCGAACATATATACCCTGCATTCGTTAAGTTTGTGCGGATACTTGTAACATCTAAACGGCAAATGCCACTTTCTTTATTATACTAATCCATTCAGAGTCAAAAATTTTAACCGATTTATGCATGTCCGTCTGTCTGTCCATATAAATTTTTGGAGCAAGTTACAAATCGGATTTTTTTTAAATATATCCATGAAATTTCGCACAAGAACATGCATTGGCCCACAGAGGAACTCTATTGAAAATAGACCGAATTGCTCCATTTTTAAAATCCCCCCACATATAATGTCTATTTCTTTAAATCATTATGTGACAAAAAACCGCATTTCTTTATATTTATTGACAAAATTTGGTGAGGAATAGTTAATTAGCTCAATAATTGGCTGTGCCTAATTTTCTAGTGATACAGTAAGGTGGTCGGGCTTGACCGACTACAATATAATTATTATACGTGACCCTTTCCATTAGAGCTACGTGGTGTGCTATACACCTATTGTGGTTGGCATTATTAAATAAAATATTTGCAACCATAATATTGCTAAATATTTAATAAAATCGGCGTGTCCAAATTTTTTTGTACAATTTATAGTTTCGTAAACATGTGTTCTTTTTAATAATGTATTTCCACTGTGGTATCATCGAATTTTTAGTTATAACCAATAACCACTTCACTTAACACTTCCTTACTTGCTACAAGTTTAAGCGTGTATGTACAAGTAAATTGACTTATCTGATAATTTATAAAAATTGTTAAAGAAAATCAAGTCGACTATTTGGTTGGGTGATATAGTCGGCATTATTATTTAATCCAAGAAACACTTATGCACACATACACGTGTGTGAATGTGTATGCATTGTTATGTAGCTATACTTAAATTGAATGCTTTGTGATGATCACAACAAATCACTGAAAGAATTTTCAGCTCAATTCTTTGCTAATTTGTTGTTTATGCGCTTTACCGCTGGTGCTGGTGTATTTTATGCAAACAATATAGGAAGCAATAACAATAACAACACAAAGATTTTCAAAATCATCCAACATATGCTAACCAGACACAAAGCTCACAGTTGGTGCATATGTATGGGGAGATATGTTAACAACTGAAACAAATTGGTAGCAAATATCACACACCAAGACAGAGTACTACCGTCTGTTAACAGTTGGATATAAATGATTGGAGGTTTTTTGTGTAAATATTCATATATACATATGTGTCTGCATAAATGGATACGCATATAATCGCATTATGTATAAGTAATGTGCAAGTATTTTTTGCACCAACTGTGAAAGTTTATTTGCATATGTATGTAATATTGTGTAGTTTGATATTTAACTTTGATCAAAAGTTTTCGCGTAAATTTGCGCTCTTACGGTTAGATTTAAATATGTATGTATGAATGTATGTGTGTATGCATGTATATTTATCCAAAAGTATTTTTCTGTTATTTATTTATAACAAGCAATGGCTGGCTATGAAAATAAACACTGGCTGGTTATACTCAATCCTTAAAAAAGCCGGACATCTAAATTATGTTAAAATATTTTTCGCTTTTATCATTAAGCAATCAGCAGTCAATTATTTAGAGAAATTCTACAGTTCTCGTTATAAACAGTCATCTAAGCGACACATTTTTGTATTTATCTTATAGTCACCGGTTAACTTAGATTAATATTTATGTATAAGTCTTCGTGTAGATTTTTCACAATAATTCGGTTTCTTTCACTTTAATGTCCTAGGTATGGTGAGTCTATCACTTTATATACACGTCCCTGCTTCTCTTTTCGTTTAAGATTTGCTAAGGACGCAAAATATATTTTTTTTATAAAGTTAATAATGGACATATATAGTAGGTGAAACTGGTTATCAGCCACACGATCGAATTAAAAAAAAAATGATAAAAACTATTTAACATTATAAATGAGTCAAATTTGTTTTACAAACGGCTTTCTTGCTGCCTAACCAATCATCTTTTTCCAGCAACCAATTTAATTACTCGCTGTAACAATTTGCTATGTTAAAATATTAAACTTGAATAATTCATCTTACATGCAGCTCCTTTATAATGTTACGTTTAAGGTTTGTATATAAAGAACTTGTATCTTGTGTCCCCCTTAACAACAAACAAGTGAAAAACTATATTTGGCTGACGCCACATCTTGCATACCCACCAGCGATACATCAATGCGTCCCGAGGATATATCTTCTGTTTTTTATAAATGACGGGGAAAATTTCCATGATCCTTTTTCAGTTTTGCGTTGTGGGCGATTTTGTCTGATTTTAATATCAATTAACATATGAACTCTACAAACATTTCTGCCCAGTATAAAGTCGATATCTTAATTTTTACGACCATGAGAGTGATTATCCCAGAACACATGCACAGGACTGACAGACACAGAAACAGACGGACAGACAGATATGGTTATATTGATTCAGCATTTGATTGTGATTCAAAATAATATATATTCTATGGGGTCTCCGACGTTTCCTTTTGGGCTTTGCAAACGTTTTGACGCAGTAATATATATCCACTCATATATAAGTGATGGTGGCCATAAAACAGAACAGGACATGATGTATGTGTGTTGAAATTTGCCTTATCTTAAGATCTGTTAATAATTTTTTTGCATGCATTTTGAGTGATAAAATCGAAAACTGTAAATCAAAATCGTTCATACAGCAAATTGTGTGCCATTGTATATTTTATATGTGACCTTAAAAAGGCGCAAAATGAAATTTAATACAAATCATGTTTTATAGAGTTTTTTCTTATTTTGCTCCTTTATTTATTGCTTTTTAATTTTCATTATAAAGTGGTTGGCCGTACACAAAGTTGTCCACTTAATTATTGTAAATATTGTTTGCGAATAGATTGAATGAACGCAATATTTTTTTAAATTTGAACAAATTCTTTCCCAAGTTTGATCATTCGTTACGATATAATTTTCCTGTTTAATTGAGTTTATAATAATTTATTGGCAAAAAAGTCTTATATAGATATTTGTAACTTGAAATGATGTTTTAATTTATTATGTTGTAAACGGCACTAATGGGGACCGCATTGCTTTTCATTCAAAGCATCATCCAAATTGAAAAATTATATTTCAATTAATGAAATGTATTGATTGTGATTATATTTCTAATTTGATTACGGGTTGGTTCTATAAATATATGAATTATAAAGTTTAACCAGCTGAGTGTGTCCTCCCATTAAAATAATACAACCTTTCTACAATACCTCTCTGTGAGGAGTATACTTTTGATTGGAACTAGGGTTCCGAAATGTTAAAACCGGCAGGTGACACTGTATGAAACCTTATAATAAAAAAATTCTGTCACAAATGCCCTGCCATAAATGACTTAAATATATATTCAGTCGGATATCTTATGCTACTTACCCACTCTACTCCACTCTACTCTACTCTACTAAACTTTACTGTGCTCTGCGAGAATTATATTCAAGAAGTATGACTTTGGACATTATTGCTCAGTCTAATACATTTTCCCTGTATAATAAATAGTGGCTACGTACAAAATTAAAAAAAAAAAAAAATATATAAACAATTATAATAACGTTTAGAAATACAACAACAACAACAACAATACAATGGTGCAAGCTTCTTAGAACTACTCGTGCCATATTTCAACTCTTTCGCCTTTGAGCCACTTGACTAAAGACCCACCTATAATAACATGCTTTTACGTATAAACAATTAAAGTGAAATTCATTTCCAAGATAAAGGATTAATGTCACACGAAAAATGTATTTGAATAGTTAAATTTTCCCCTTGAGAGCACGAGTCCCAACGAGTGAACTGCACATGCATGAGAATGCATTAATAAGCAAAACGGAAATACTTTGTGGAAATCAGAAATAGAAAATATTGTCAAGGCATGTTTTGTCATAACAATTAACAATGGGGAAGTGAAAAAGAGAAATGTTCAAAATGAAATCCTGAAAGGATTGAACATCTCAAAAAGCAATTTATTAACATAAATGTCACACTGTGGTTTTTTTTTATTGTTGCTATTGAATTGCAAATAACATTACTCAGCTAATACTGATTAATGGGCGGGACAAAATTGTTTTATATTTAATATAAATAAATTAATAAAAAGTGAATATTTGAAGCCGTACAGGGCACAACTTGTATACAAATGTTTTCTAATTTGTTATAATCAGGATGTAGCAAAATTTTTTTTTGTTAAGATATTGAGAAAATTTATTTTAAATTTTTATCACAAATAAATGCAATGTCTTCTTTGTTTGTTTGTTTATTTTTGTGAAAATATCTCTAATTCAGGTTATTGCTTATTGTTCAAAGTAGAACGGCGTACATATAAATACGTTCTAATTATTTGTGGATAAGCTGACAGTAAGCCTAAGATTACATAAAGATAAAAGATAAAGAAAAACTCTGAAATAAAATTGTAAAACAATTTCACTTCAGGCTTGCAGGTCTATTTGGTCTGCTCTAAGTAAATTTCTTAAATGCATGGTACAGTGTAGTAAACATTTGCGCAAACACAAGAGCGTACGGGCAATTAGTATATGCGACAATTTTGTCATTTGAACATTCGATGAATAAAGTGTGTACACATTTCAGTTGTAATCACGTAAATATGTTATGTGCCCGACCATTTCACATCCTACACCACTTAGTTCTACAAATTATGCTATAATTTATTAAGTTGTAGCAGAAACAAAAAGCATTAAGAGTACTAAGAATGGTGTGAGGGGGCTCATATTTGGCCAAATAACTATTTTTGCCAAATTTTGGCAAAAAATATAAATAATTGTAAATTTTCGCCATGTAAAGTCCTTATAAGAAAAGAAGTTCTAAAATTGTCTAATTCGGTTTTTTGATCCGTTTTTTTGTTCGAATTTGTCCGAAGAATAAAAAACGATCTATGCCGATCTAAAATTTAATAAACCAATAACTCCAATATCACAAAAATTTAGCTCTTTCATTCAATTTAGGTTTCGCATGAGTTGGAGGTATACTAAGTTTGTTATTCCGTTTCACTAAATATCGATTATTGAGTTGCTAGAGTTTATTAAAAACTTCCTTATTTATCATAGATATGTTTTTTTTTTAACGAAGGGGACGGTATATCTCCTGGGCCAACCGTTAAGTATTACGTCAGGAGAAGCGCCTGAGCCTCGTACGTAAATCGTACGTACCGTGTCGGTCATTCTCTGTCTGTGTCTGTGCCGCTCCAATAAATTATAAATCAAAAATATGTAGCGCTATTAAATTGTGTTTTAAAAACTAAAACAATTATTAAAGTATCTTCCACGTTGTATACATTGATATGGACGGAATTTAGTTTAGGAAAAATTATTATTAAAATGCGACTCGTGTCTACAGCTGCAACATATATGTGTGCCATTATAGGCAAATGTCTATAATTACACAAATATTAAGCGTAAACGTATATGAAGCACCATTAGGAAGAAAATGAGATGAACCAGCATTTATAATAAAAGTTTTGTCAGACCTTTCTGCACAAACTACAAAACATATCACAGCGTGTGCCAGGCGTATGGCATAATATGTTGTATGCCGGCATTTATTTTATACCGATGTTATACGTGTACGTAGAGAAGACACAAAACCACAAGTCGCTCTAAACAAATACTCATGAATTTGCCAATTTCTTCAAGAGCAGTAAACACATATCACAGGAAAATCTCGTACACCATTAGAATTATAATAAAATTGTTATTTTTTTTTTTTTTCAAGAAAGAAAACCTGGTTGAACGCAATCTCAAGCGATTTGTGAAACCAGGTGTATATAATAAACATTAAAGTGTGCCTCTTTTTCATATTGTTAACACAAACACATTCGTAACCGCATTTTGTTAGAAACAGATGTTTAACACTCACCTCAACTTATCACTGACACCATCGCATACACACTTTCATATCCAAATCAGTATACTGAGATTACAATATATGGCATTTGTCATAAAATATCCTGTGGTAAGGGGACGATTCAATTTATTTCTAATTCTATGTGCATATATTTGTTAATATACTGCAAATATATGTGGGTATTCTCTTAATACGAAGACTATTTGTAAACATACTCCGCTGGGTATCGATTTAATTTAATTGTTTTCGAAATTCATTCTTGTCAACCATTATGATTGGGATTGCAATTAAAAAGGATCCTGCTTGATGATGGCTATTATTTAGCCTTTTTTGAAAAAATAAAAGTATTTGTTCAAAGTTTTGACCTTTTTACCACAACTTTAAGAAAATTAATGAAAACGTTAATTTTTAACCGTCAGGCGTCACGTTTCAAGATGACCAGTTTAAAGGCGATGTTTTTATTTTTACAATCAAAACGACGCTTGCAACAGATATGTATTTTGGAATCCGGTCATTTAAGGCATACCATTTATTTATATACCATATACAAGGTATTTTTATACCCTCCACTTGAGTGATGTGGGTACACTAAGTTTGTTGTTCCGTTTGCGATCCTCTAAAGTGAACAAATTCTTGATCAGCCAACAAATCTGAGTCGATCCAGATATAGCCACCCGTGGTTGAACCGCTCACGGTCGTAAATTTTGATACGTAGAAAAATTTTGTACGATCAAATAGGGCGAAATTGTTTAATAACCACGCCCACAATCGACAAAGTCTCTCACAACCACAAAATTACATATTTATAAATACTCTTTCTGTCGATGTACCAGGCGTACCCGGATACCAGAAAATCTGCAATTTACGAAGACGCCTAATTCCAGTTGTTAGTTGACACGTGATACGAAAACATGATATGACAATTTAATTTTTAAATCTGAAAAATAATATGTTTGTAATTTAAGGACTCTGAAAATGCTTTTAAGCATATATAAAGTTTAATTTTGTTAGCTGCAATTAATTTTATTGCTGCCCGCAATAGAGAATTGCGGAGAGTAAAATTTTCGGACTGGAGCCTACGCTATATTGTATGTTTTCTCTTCAGCGCCGATTTTAAAGCAAAAAACGCCTGATAAAGATTTATTTCACAATAATGTCTTGATAAAACAATCAAATGTTTTGTAATATTCTGCAATTAAAGGCAGAACGCCTTCGAATTACTAAGAAGATGAACAATGCACGGAATATTTCGCCAATTCTAAACAATTCAATGGCTTTATATTCTCTCTAGTGACAAAATCTTTCTTTAAACATTTTAATAAATCATGATCTTTGATATCTTTATAAATCTTCTTAGTCGCTTCCTTCGGAAAAAGTTAGTTTTATTTTGGTACTGTTTGGACAAACAAAGATGTCATACGGTATTGAACAATAATTGTGACAATGAAACTCTCTTATATAATACAACTGCAGAAGAGAGATCAGTAAATGAAGACATTTCAGAAACGTACAAAAAGACCACCTTGTAGTGAATTTGTGGCTTAAGAATTTATATGAGGGTGTGATATTATTGTATAATCTACATTTACAATATGATAACTTTTACAGTGGTTGACGCAATTCCGCATACACTTATCAGTTTGGTCTTACACTAGTAGTATTCTTATTAGTGGAATACGCGGTTCGACCCAGGAACCTATTGCTGGTACCACGGGTTGCTAGAGCCCCAGGAACTTGTTCCTGATAGCATTATGGGAAGGACCCCTTGTGGTAGCATCGTGGTGGTTGTGGTTTTTCCCTAACGGGGTGAGAGTAGGTTGTTCCCTCTCCACCAAGGAGTGGAGTCCATATCCTTACAATATGGCCCCTAGATTTGGTACTCCACGGGGCGTTGGGAAGCGCATATCTTTCCCCTACATCTGAGCTTCGGCTTGAGATGCCGTGTGATTAAGCCTCCACGACAGGAACACACGTTAAACACCTGACTTCATACACTTAGGAGCAAGAGATTTGCTCGAATTAGTATACATAATACATAACATTGGGTTTTACTTGTGATCTTCACTGTTTATTTGATATTGTGTTATCTGCTTCCTTTATGTTATGGGTTATTTTCTTTGCGAATTGTTTACATTTGTTTTCATTTTTACTATTATTTCATATCATATATTTTGGTTTTTGGTGTGGTCACATTATATGTATTTCTTTCTTTAATTGTAGGTGACTGGATAGAGACCTCACAAGTGTTGCGCGTAGGTACAGATATATACATCGTTGTGAATATACATAAATCATGTAGGATACTAAGAAAAGTGTGCTAAATACTTTGAAATGAGCATTCAATGATTTAAAATTTTTAGTTATTGTCTTGTCTGCTTCTTTGTTGAACATTTGTGACATTTTTATTGTAAAAAGAAAAATGAATATAACTTCCTTTGCCTCCCTTTGGGTAGTCCAAAATATTTATCTATGTCTTAAAGAAAATCTATATATTTAAAAAATTCTCACCTTGAAAGATTTTTTTTGGAACATGTTTTGCAGTAGGATGTTTTATTTAGGCGTTAAGTGAAACTCTGGATTTTATTAAAAAATACATTTTTATTAATGTTCATACCCTCCCACAACAAGTGTATAATAAGTTTATTGTTCCGATTACAACATTTAGAAGGGGGCGTCAACAATACTCTTGAGCGGCTTAAAATTTGATTTCGTACGATCATCTCTGTTGGAGTGCTCGTCCGTAAATTTTGCGATGTTGAGGTAAAATTTTGTACGTAGTTTTGCTCGTATTTTTTAATTTAAATTGGGCAAAATCGGTTGAGAACCAGAACAAAATTCAACTAATTCCATACACATATTAATAACAAGCAAAATCCGACGATATACGTAGATCTGCACTTCCACATTTACGATTCGACCTTAGCCAAATTCGGTTTTATTACTTGTTTAATATATGTTGAAATGAAACATTGCGCGGTGAGGTTCGATTTAGTTATGGTATTTTAATAACCATTTCCTTTAAAAAACAGACTCCGTACAGTAATTATGAATTTTTATGTAAAAGTCTAGTTCAATATATGATATTGTATGCATTATCGATTTTCTTCTTTTTCTATGATATCAGCAAGTTCCTCATCTACAAGCCGTTCAGCAACAAGATTATTTACGTACTTACTTACTTCCTTTCCCTAAAATAATGAAGGATACATTTTGTAAAGTCCTAAATTGATTTGAAACCATATAATTATTTTTCACGCGATTTAAAGGAAATTTAATGCTTATTGCGCGGCAGTGGCAAATGACATAATAATGAGGGTGTTTATCACAAAACTCACCATAATTTTTAAAAGTATTAAATTCATGAAAAGAAATTTGTCGGTAAGTGTAAAAAAATTGTCCCCTTCCCTATGAAAGGCATTGTGCTATATCACAAAAATTTTGCTGATATGTGGCACGGAGGCGTTTTTAAGTAAGTGTGAAATTTTCTTAAATTACTTATTGGTTTTATAAACAACGTTATTGTTATTGTTGCTATTTTCCTTTAAATCTCATTACTTGTGTACCATATGGCGCAGTGACGCGGCTGTCGAAGCATGACTTTTACTTGTTAGTTTTTCTAAATCGCTTATTTTCCTTTGCGGTTAAAATCGATTTATAGAAATCCATTCTCATTTGCAGTGTAATTTAAAATTGACTGAAGAGTTTGCGTTGCGCACATAGCAAATGTACAAATTGGCTATTTGTGGTTTGAAAACTAATTCTAATGTTAGTTTCGTTTTCATGCTTTCATGTGGGGATGTATGTAAAGTGTGTGCTTTCTATTAATGAAGTCACGTTGCACCGTGCACTGATTGTATTTGGCAGCTGCTAATATATTAAATGTTGGAGGATTAACTAGTATTGTTACACCTTTGAAATCTTCTTCACATAAACTGGTTTTAACATTTTATTAAAAATTTTATACACCCACCAACTAAAAGTTGTCAAAAAGGTGGCAATAATCAAAAGAATACATCAGAGACCCTACTAAGTGTAGATTGGCTTGATTGATTTTGAGATGACTTAATAATGTCTGCCTGTAGATTTTAAAATTAGTATGAGTTTTGGAATGCTAAGCTGGACAAGACATGTCCACAATGCAACAATGCAACAACAAGTAAGAAAACTAAAATTGACTTAGACCAAATCTTAAATACCCCCCGATGGCCGTGGCAAATATATATATATTACGCCCTCTTATAGTATATGTATTATGTATCAGCTTACAAGTCTAGTTTTACGTTGAATTTGTAAATTGTAGGCGTGTCTGTTTTTGAACCATGCTCATTTTTTGGCATATCAGTGGAGAGAATAAGTATACTAAATTTCAAGTTCCTAGATCAACTTTTGTGGCAGATATAACGATTTTTATTAATTGTGGGCGTGTCTGCTATCCAAAAATGCTCATTTTTGGCACACAGATGAAGGGGATAAGTACATAAACCAAATTCAATTCAATTCATAGCTCAATTTTTATGGCAGATATTTGTCGTTTATGGGCGTGTCCATTATCCGAACATACACTTTTTTGGCACATTAATGAAAGCAATATATGTATATACAGAAATACAAAATTTCAAGTTTATAGGTAAATTTTTGTGGCAGATAAATTTTTATTTATTTTTTTTAATTTAGAAGTGGCAAGTCTAAAATTACTTGAACTGTTCTATGAAAATAAGAGGTTCGCCTATCCGACTTACCTTTATCTCTTGTTGAAATCAAGGTATGTTTGTCGTATTTAAGTTAATCTTAATAAAAATCTTCAAGTTCCAAATTTTATATTGAAAACATTGTGTTAGCATGCTACAGTATGTAATCTTTGTCTCAGCTTGCATGTCACACGTTCTCAGATAAGCAAGTATGCCAAGAAGTTATCTAGAATAAGGAAATAACATCTTGTTAACCATGTTGTATTTGATAACTATGTTAGGTTGCGGCACCCGTGGATTTGATGATGATTTCTTGTAAAATTGTGGCTTCAAATCTTCGGTTGCAAATTTCTTAAAACAAGATTTCTTATCAAGAGTTTGTTTAACATTTTTTGGCATTTTTCATTTAAAACAAGTACGATGTGGGTGGTTTTCATTTTATGTACACCATCTATTGTGTGAGTGAGTGTCATTTATTACTTATAAGAAGAAAAATATTCCAAATTAATGGTACGTAACATTTAAACGTGTCTCTAGTTAGTCTTTTTGAGAATACCATCCTCTATGAATATTTATAAAAAAAAAAAAGAAATAACATAAAAGAAGCCGCTAGTGTTTTGATGTCCTATAATAGGTCTATTTCGATTATTTAATTACTATAAATTTTCTTACAAAAACTTCCTTTGAAATGTTTTCTTGCCGATAAAATCGTTCAACTATCCATAATAATAAATTCCAAAAGTAAAAATTAATAAGAATGTTTTTTATACCCTTCAGATAAGATGGAACGTATTCTAAGTTTGTTATTCCGTTTACAACACCCAGAAGGAGGCGTCAGAGGCACTACAAGGTATATATGTTCTTGATCAGCATCAAAAACTGAGTCGATCTATACATCTATCTCGGCGTGTCCGTCTGTTGTTGGTATTCTCACGAGCGTAAATTTAGAGATATTGAGCTGAAATTTTGTACAGACATTTTTAGTTTTTAAACGCAAATTGCTATTTAAATTGATAATTGGTAAAGAGCCACGCCCACAATCGACAAAAATCTATTTATCTGCCGCAAAAATGGCCTATGAACTTCAAAATTGGTGCTATGAAATGTGTAAGTATCGTCGTAAGTGGCCATGGTCGGATAAGAAACACACCCAGAATTTACAAAAAACCATACTCAACGTAAATTAGATCGCAATATATATATATACTTGCCATGCCCACCGTTGTTAATGTAGGAGGGTATTTAAGATTTGGCCTAAGCCAAATTTAGTTTACTTATTTTTTTGTTCTTTACACTTGTTCTTGTTCATGTAAGTTTTTCATATTTTAGTTAATTATATGGCGCCTCGGTTTATATTCCAGTAAGTTGAAATGTTTAAATTTTTTACGGTTAAATTAAATTCTATTTTTTAATTTTAAACGCATAATTTTATATCGTAACGTCGATTGTGAAATAAAACTATATCGGAAGTTTGTTTTGAAAGGTGTGAATATTTAGCCCTTAAACTATATTTTAATCGTTATATTTTCTTAATTTGTGTACAACATAGGAGTGAAATGCTCATAAATTTCTTTCTTCAAATTATAGTCTTTACGTCCGATGTCAATAAACAGCTTTTGCGTACATCCTCTTAAACTGCTAATAAGATAATATTAAATAAATGTCTGTGCACGCACTTTAATCGATTACGCCATTTTCACAAGGTGGAGATGGAATGCTCATTCTAAATTCCAGGGTTACTTATCCCCGAAACAAATCAACATTCATAATAAGTCCACTAAAGGTGGGTGTGGTTAATTATTCTCTCAAAATTTTATTTTTGTATTAAAGTAAAATCCCTAAAATTTTCACGTTTTTAAAGTGTACTAAGGTCCATGGACCGATTGAACGCATGAATATAAAGGAATAATTGCACCAACTTTCAGATCTACAGAGACCACACCAAGTTTGTTAAGTATTATTTGGACTCTTCACATATATCGTTGATTACACAGGCACAGTTCCAAGAATTGGTCACGCACACAGCGTTTTTACCAGATTTGGCCCCCAGCTTATTATCTTCTTCCAAAAACTTAAAAGATGGCTCAATGGATATAATTTTTATACCAATGACTTCAACCACACATGACTGTCTGTACGTTATAATGGTGAATATAAAAATTTCATCTATATAAAGTATTGCATTTATCCATGTGGAACCTGCAATTGTATGTATTTTAAATTCTCTTACATCAACATTGAGTAAGCGCAATACATTAAACTAAACAAAAAAACCGAATCAAACCACAAAAATATCAGATAAGTAACATTTGATAGAATCTACATACATACATACTATCCAGGCAATGCTTACGCCATTTATAGGTATCACAGAACAATTCTTAAATATAAGAAAATGAACACGTGAGAAAAGAGGAGGTTCCGAAACACACACACTTGCACACTTTTATACCGAACAGTATAAATGAAAATTACTTACCGCATAAGCGAATGACAATGTTTAGCACAAGAGCCAGAATGCCGCTGAACTGCATTACAGAAGAGCGGCTTCTTTGTAGACAAACTACATTCACATGCATGCAAAGAAGCACTAAGAAAATGTCGTAATAATAGTTTTAATGCATTCTGAAGCAAAAAAAAATTAAACAAAAAAAAAAAAGCCTGCAACACACAAGCCATTCTATTGTGATCTATTGGAGAAAAAATGATTGAAATTTTTTACTTCAAGTCATTGTTGTTATTGTTACAAATATTTTGCTGCTTTATATCCATTAATCGATTTATCAACGATCAACAAAGAAGAAGAGAAGTTTCTTTGTTCGTATTTGTATTTGCAATTATCGATCGGTCATGCAATAATAAATTTTGTGACACAATATAATATTAAAGAGCGGATAAGACAAAGAAAAACAGAGATAGACAGAGTGGCAATAAGCTACAGTGAATACTTTTGGCTAAACCACAAAAAGATGTCTCAAAGAGAGGGCGGCCCATGTAATACCCATCTATCGAACAGCTACAGTTGAATGCATTCATGTGCACTAAGACGTGAAATTAAACTAGATGCAACATCCCTTTGTTTTTGTATTTGCTGCTGTTTCAGCTCTTTCCATCTTCGATATTCTCTTTTAGACTGAATTGATTTTGTTTTGTTTTTGCAATATATACGATTTACCTGCATATGAACGCATATGCATGAAAAAGTCAAGAGAACTAAGAAAAGAGCATCCCAGCGGCATTTGTGCAAAAAAAAAATGATCGATACTGTGTTTCGGAATATCCTGTGGTTTTTTTGTTACGCAAAAATCTTTTATTACGAGTGTTGACACCATCAAAAAAAGAAAAAAATAAGAAAAGCAAATCTTTTTAAATCTTTATATCTCCAAAACACAACTCCACCCATAGATGATTCTTTTTCGTTTTCCTAAATCAAACTTCTTTACTTTCAACAAAAATATCCAATTCAATAATCCGCGTATAAACGTGCACAGACACCGAGAGGTAGTAAAAGAATATTCCCCTATATCACGGGTAATCCATTTATTCGGAGTTAAAACAGATATAAAAGAATCATTCCTTCCCAGAAAACATGAAAATTTATTTCGAATCAGCAAATTTATTTAATTGATATTGAAATATACATTTAGTTGTTTCTCACGATGAAAAGTTGCAATGTAAAATTTCTCAAAAAGCAAAAATATTTAAAACACATTTAAAAGCACATGTAACCCTTTCTGAAATGAAACACGTAGTACTCACGCTAAAATACTACAACGCAAATCTTCTCTTTGTGACAAAATCTACTTTTTTTTAAAAGAATGGATCCCCTATTGATTTTGAATAAAGCCCAACAAACTAATAAGAGATGATCTCTCACGAGCGTTATTAAGCGACGTGAACTCTTTAGTGCAATACATACCAATGAAAATGATTCGAAAATGCCCTTGTATACGAACGCTGTGTAAGGACTGCTTACAAGTGCATTCAAGTAGTTTACAACCCGGAGTGATACAAAAAGTATTCCATTGCAAATAATAATTTTCGCAGTAATATGCTACCTGGGAACCTAAGGATTAGTGTTGTGCTGAGAAGTGGTATAAAATTAGAAGCATCCATTTCACAAGTGTTTAGTTCTGCTTACACTAATACACATAATCCCTGCTTCTTGTTAGGATGTTTAATTTCAGGTCGTTTTACTAAATTCTACTAGGCGTAGCAAAATTATGTCGTTTCTGTAAAATCACTTGTTTTTGAATTAGGGAAATATTTAACAATTTATTTAAATAACTTTCTGATTGGGATTCAATTGGGATTGTTTTTTAATCATAATCACTGTAACCTCTTAAGTAGCATAAAGAGTTTGGTTGGAATAGTTCAACAAGTTTAGAACACGTTATTGCATTTTCCAAAACAAGTTGGAAAAGGATAAAAATTATGATTTTTACTCTTAAAATCTAAACAGAATACAATTTAAAGAAGAAAAAAACTACCTCTGGTTAGAGCATCATCAAATCGTAAACACCCTCCTTATGCATTAACATATAAGAACAACAAGTTCTACGCGCAATAAGTTTTCTGTACCTTGTGCTCATGCCTGTTATTCAACCACGCTAATAAATGGAAAAATTATGAATATGTTTGTACCAAATTTCATCACAATTGGTACATTTTTGTGGCATATAAATGAATTTTTGTCTATTGTGGGCATGGCTCTTGACCGATTTTGCCCAAAACCGATCTGCTTCCAAAAACCAAAAATGTCTATACCCAGCTCAATATCTCAGAATTAATGCCATTGAGAGTGCCAAGAACAGACAGGCACACGGACGTACATATCTATATAGGTTCAGTTTTTGATGGTAACAAGGATATATACCCATCCCACGTTTTACACGGTACTTGTTTTGCACGTTTTCGATCTTACACTGTTTTTAAAATCAAAATTAAAAAAAAAATTATGTAGAAAATAACTAATTTTGACTGCACGCTAATTTATTTCTACTTAATTACAAATCTGGGAACATTTCAGACGCATACTGTCATAAACTTGTACATATGTTGTACTTTGATAAAAAAAAAAAAAAAAAAAAAAATGGGAACTATTTAAATAAAGTACAATATTTTTTGTCTACGAAATAGATTTCTTGTTTTTTTTTTTATTTTACAAAATGAATTTTATGTTTTATATCATTTATATGATATTTTTATATTTAATTAAGTGTATTAGTTACTTATTAGTTATTAGTTCCATAATGTCTAAAAAAAGCATTTTTATAGCCGTTTTCGTTTTACCCGGTTTTTCCATATAAAAATTATTTTTTCGAAATACACGGTTTGCCAGGAACGTATCTTCCGTGTAAAACGAGGGATGGGTGTATAAACTTTGTAGGGTCTCTGACGCCTCCTTCTAGGTATTGCAAATGGAACGATAAACTTATGTGGAGGGTATAAAAATTATTTTCATTATTCATTTCATGCAGGTACGAACGTATCAAAAAAATTCGATTTTTAAGTTCTCGGCTCATAGCACAAAAAATTAATACAAAAAAAACCTTTGGAACAATAACCGTCGTATGTTATATCTTTGTTCTCTATACATGACAAACATGAAATATTCTTTCATCGGTATTACGTTCGAACATAATGAAAAAATGAAACCTTTGTTCTCATTTCCACAAGTTGAATAGAAAGGTAAAACTCTATTCATGATAGGTGGAGGTTAACGATCTGTCGTATGATGATTTTACAATTGAAATTATTATTCACTTTATCATCCTCTAACAAGTACTGCTACCATATGTGTGGACCGTTTCCAATCAGTATAAAAAAAATTGTAACTTTTTTTAAGTCGATTTTTCGTATTTATTTTATTTGTACTACAAATCAACTTCCTAGTTGAGTATGCTTTTTGTAAAAGGTGGGAGTGTCCATTATCCGACCTCGACCATTTTTGCCACATTGTCACAAGAATTATAGATATTTATACAAATTTTCTAAATTGAAATACATTGTGGCTGATACATCTCTACTCAAGATTTTTATTATAAATTGTGGGGAGTATAAAGAAACAACGATTTATATTATATATTATTATAAATTCAGTCATATATGTACAGCCTGAGTTGTTTAAAAGTTGATAGAAATAATTTAAAAATGCAAAATAGCAAAAGGTGGTATTAAGATTTACAATGATATTTCTAACACTCCTTTCATTTCCTTTTTACCACGTTACATACGCGTCAGTCTCCTTTGAAGTACAAATTATTTCAGGATTTGCATACCGAACCGGATTTTTTTGAAAATATAGAACGAAAAAATCTCAGTTTACAATAAGAACGGAAACCGTCAACATTCCTGTGTTATAAAGAAATCGAAAGCAAGGACATTTATTCAACATGATTATTAAACTCCAATGCAAATCAAAGCAAATAAAAAACTAAATTTGGTTAAACCCGACTCTTAAATACCCTCCACATTTTTATAATCTTTTTTTGTGAATTGAGTGTGTATATCGATGGGTGGTTACCAAATTTCAACTTCATAGCTCTTATGGCAGATGAATAGTTTTTTGTCGATTGTGTCTTTTGACCGATTTTGCCTAAACAAGAGTCTCAGTTTAATATCTGATTTTTTGCCACCACGACACATGGATGTTAAGCAAGATTTCTATTTATATACACGTTGGGGTCTCTAACGTCTGATGTTGCGAACTAAACAACAAATTTTGAATAGAGTCCTATGCAAAGGGTAAAACAAGAATGAAATGAAGTTATGTACAGGTTACTCTCTTAAAACTTGTGAACTTCATGACACAAACAAAAAATATTATTTTTTTTATAGCGCTAGACTATCGGAGGACTACCAGTACGTGTTGTATAATTACAAAAATATATAGCCCGACTAATAGAATGTGTCAGAGTTAAGGGTGTTAATTTCAATTTCCATTTGGGCAACTAAGCTTTTCATGCAAATCTATTCTATGGCTTGTGCAATTTTGTGAATGCTATTTTTATAAAAAAAATACAATCTGCAATCGACAGAGCATATTAAAATTCCACAAAATATACCTTTGTATATATTTGTATATATATTATATATATTATAAAAAATATATTTTAAATTTTTTTTTTTCATATATATTATTTTTATTATACTCGTTTACGTGAACCACCTAAACGTTTCTGTTTTCTGGAAGTTACTCACATTCCTTTTAATACCCTTGAATTTCTGCTCGTGTGCATGAATTGGGGTGGTTAATCTTGTCCCATTATTGTAACAATATGCTAAGCCTGTTCTATGGCACACGTTAATAATTATCTGCTCCTGTTCGCTATGGTTACCGTAATAACAAAAATTCCTGTTATGCTTGTTTTCTGCTTGCAAAAGGAAAAGTTTTGGAATGGGGTTGTTCTTTAATTTTTATTATGCTTTTATTTGTAGTGCTTATTTGTTTCATGAAACAACCGGAAGTTTATTACTCAACATGAAACTGACAGCATAAACCTTTGGCTACTTTATATTCATACATACGCATTGTTTTTGGTTTCTTGATTAAAAAAAGGTTTGCTGCTTTTATTATATCCTTGAATGCAAATGAACTCACTCACCCATCCATCCACGTGGTCCTTACTGGTCTAAATCTATGAGGCGTGACTGCTGATTTCCGCTTTTATTATAGTTTTACTATTATATCTTATTAAAATCGTATTTCACAGTAAATGTTTAAAGTTTAGAAATCACTGGTTAAACTGCGGTTAAGTTTCCGTTGGATATAATTCTTCTTTGTATACTCTGCACCACTTGTGTCAGAGGATATATTAAGTTTGAAGTCCAATGCAATCGATTGATTTAGAATCAAAATCAGAACCGATTAAATAAGGTCCGTCTGTCTGTCCATGTAAATTTGTACGCAAGCTACAGGTCACATTTTTTTAAAATGAAATTTGGTAGAAAAATATGTCTTGGCCCAGAGAGGAATTCTATTAAAATTCATTTGATTCAAGACCTTAAGTTAAATGTGAATTAGACTACGTAAGGCTCAATATCTTCTCAAAAAAAATAATGATCCAAAAGTTTTGTTTTCGGTTAATAATATCATAACAATGGATACAATCAATGCTACAAACTCCAAGAGGGCAAGTAGTGTTGCTGCAAATTATTGCTTAGCTTTGAATAATCCATTTTAATTATTTTGGTTAAAAGGCTCAACTATCGATTAAACTTTTAACTTGCACAGTGCTTTAGGCTTGTGTAATCATTGTAAATTTAAATAGTTTTTGGTGCACAACTGGAATAACAGTTTCCTTTTATATCCGGTACACAGTCTTAAAGTGTGCTGTATTTTTATGGAATACACAGGAGAGGGTCACATTTAAATGTAATTTAAGCTGTGAGGGGTTAAATATTGCATAAGATTGAAAAATATTTAGGTATAGAAAAAGGTACAAAAGTACAAAAGTACAATTTTTGGTAAATTCGTAGTTCCTATCTAAGCTTACAGGTCAACATCTTCATTTACCTTGACAGAATGTAAAATAAATTATATTCTAAATTATTTGTCTCACTCAAAGTATAACACATTGGTAAACTTGGTAACAGAGAAAGGCCCCACATATCACAAACATATTTAAGTGTATCTGTGTTTTGTTGGGAAGCTAAACTGAAAATGGAGCTGAAACTTGTTACCACACCCATAATGAAAAAGTGGAAATTCAATAGAAGCATTTATATATATCTATACTTTATAGTGTAACTTCCACGCTCACAACTTACAATAACCTCATCTTTTTGAAGAATAATTTTTTTAAGCTAAAATTCTCACGGTCGTAAATTTTGAGATATTGAGTTGAAATTTTGTACAGACATTTTTAGTTTCTGCACGCAGATCGCTATTTAAAATGCGAAAAATCGGTCAAGAGTCTCGCTCAAAATCGACAAAAATCTATTTATCTGCCAGAAAAATTGAACTATGAACACACATATTTTTAATTATTCAAATATCGATGCGTCGGATTGCATACACGCCCACAATTAACAAAAAACGCTTTTCAGCGCAAAACTCGACTTCTTTCTTACTTGTTTTGTTATATCATACAATCGTTGAGTGCACCTTATATATGTATAACTTTGTATTAAATGCTATTTCTTAAATAATTCCTGATGCAACACTAATAGGATTTTATTTTCTTTAAAATTACTTGTGGAGTGCAGGGAACGCCAAAACCCCCATATGTTATAAGTATACATGTGTGCCTGTGTGTAGAGATATTTATTCTTTTATTTGTATACAAAATTTACGAAGAAGACAAAGATTGCGATATTTTTTGTTGTTGTTTTTTTTTTTTGCGTTTCCACTCATATTCTTTAGGAAATTCATTCACATTTTATATGAAAAAATAAATTATTGTTATGTCCTAGAGATGAAATTAAATATGCCGGCTTAGGCGGACCTACGGATCCTTATGAATAGACTTGAACAATGGAATATTGTTACCGGATATGAAAGAGAATAAGAGGAAGAAGCAATAGAAGCAGAAGCTTAAGCTAAGATATTAAAAACCCGTAAAATCAGATCAGACGAGAACAATTAGATGCGTCTGGAGGTCTGCGTAAGAATTTTACAAACGATCTTATACAACAAGGAAGAAATGTAACATTTCCTTCTTTGAAACTGTGACATATATTTACATAGGGAAACGGAGGTGTCAAAATTCTTGTTTAGCTAATGATGCAATATATGTTCAGCTTCTTTATGCATTTTGCCCCAAATGAAAATCTAAGATTTTGCTCTTAAGTACAAAAAAAGAAAAATATAACGAGATTGTAGATCAAATGTCATTCAGTTGTACTCAGATATGTACGCACAAAAAAAATGTATAAAGTAAATTTATATGCAGCGTGCCAGGAAATGGGATTTGATTTGTGCCTAGTTCTAAGCAAGTGCTCTTCTTATGTACTGTAGGTATATACAGTACAATTCTACATGCAAAAAGATGAGATGAGATGACTGTTTTGTTGTATGTTGACAATTAAGAGGACATCTCTTTGTAAGTGCTTCCACATTTGTTTAACTTGTCATACACAGGAAGTTTTTATTATTGTTTTGTACGATTTGTATTTCTTACGAGTCCTGATAGTTGTTCCACTTTAATGAACGGTCTTTTTATTTCCACTTTCATTTCGTATTATTTTATGTATTTGAACTCTCTTACTTGTAACTTGATCCAAGTTTTGTTTGTTATTCTATCTCCATGTTGAAGACTTTCTTTTAAATAAATATTGATACATAAAATTTTTATATTTTTCTCATACATAAATAATGTTACTCTGACGCCCTTATTGTCACATTATAATGATTTATACCAACTTAGAAATGCCTCTACTTATTCTTGTTTCAGTACTTGAAATACTTGAGTTCCAAGAATTTCTTATTATAAAAGACAAGGTTTATAAATAATATATAAATAGGTGGCAACTTTAACTCATTCTTCACAATATTGTCCTTTGTAAGAGAAGCTCATTAAAGTCGTTATATTTGTTTGTGTTTATCTTCTGCGCATGCCTTTCAGTTATAGTTCTTCCATGTAAGGCAACTTGGTTTCTGAGGTGAAATCTCGCGCAATAAATTAATTTTATCCTCTCTTCGGAATTCTTCGGAAGCCAAACCAACTACACCTCTATCTATACATTTTTATTATAGTAAAAGGGAAAAAATATCAATGCTGTTTCGTAGTTCCAAATGAAAAAATTTAGATGAACTGTTCTGGTTAAAATTTAATTCACATAAATACCCTGAAGCCAGTATATCGTATAGTATTTGAAAGTAAATTCTATCTGTAGTTGGTACGATCGGCGCAATGCAAGCTCCTTTCTCCTGATTGCCGAAATTAAAAAAAAAATTTTAGGTGATAGTGGCGCATGATGGCACACATTTTTCTGTTGCTTGTGTACTAATTTGATTAAAGAACAAGTGAAAATGTTTTAGTCAAGCCCGGCCATTGAACACCCTGCACCACTTAGTTCCATAAAGTATGCTACAATTAATATAGTTGTATCTGAAACGTAAGGCATTGACACATAAGACCCTTCGTGATATATCATTATATGAAAGGGGTTCTAATAATAGTCCGATCGGATCCAAATTTGCCCCAAACAATAATTTACTCTTTAGCAAATTTTGTGAAAATATATTTTAAGACTCTTTATAAATTATTCGGTCGGTCCATTATACACAAATGTACATAGCTACTTAGACGGACGGACGTGGTTAAACCAGATTCAGATATTGATTCTGAGTCGATTGGTACAATTAAAGGTGGGTGTGGTATTTACATTTAAGATTTACAAACACCCGCATAAACTTTGCCACAAGTGGTCCAGGGTATAAAAACCAAGCGTGGGCTTTGAAAAATATTAGAATTCGGCACATTTTCGCTTAATTATTAATTATTTTGTAATTAATTATAGAACAGTGATTTTCGGACAAGCAATAATATGGTAATATTTTTTTTAGTAGCATATCATGATACACTTTAAAGATTTGATGAAATATGTCACTACTTATTTCTTCATGAACTGGAACCAACTTAATGCATTCTGTGCTGCAAGTAATGCTTCCATGATATTAATTTTTACCAAAACATGTTAAATAAGAGAAAAATCTTCATTTCTTTAAAAATTTGTAAAATTTCATTTAATTTTATATATATTGTTATTAACGTGGGGTTTCACTTATAAACTAGTTTAAAGTCTTCCATTTGTTATTGTTTAAAACGCTAATAATAACATAAACATAAAGAAACATTTTTAAATCATTGTCTTCCGTTTTAACGCAAAAGTACTTAAAAATTAATAATACTACAAATATACTTAAAAAGACATGGGTTACCTACAATACAAAAAGGTTAAATGAACATATTTACAAAATTTTGTACAACATTCTCGACTAAAATGACAATCAGTTAAGGTGCTCATCGAAAAAGCAAAGTGCGTATAGAATGTATACTTATTTCAGCTTCTTAGTAGGCGGGTGTTTTTGCATGTGCAATAATAATAAGTAAATTATTCATCCTGCCAAGACGAAATATAGTCCAGTAATTCATCATCATCAGCTTGTTCGAACGGTTCAAATTTATATTCTGGTTCTGTTTGCTCCAATTTTAAGGGTTGAATGAAACTATTTGCTCCGTTTATGGATATATCCGAATCGGAATAGGAAGGAGTTGGTGATTGCGACAATTGATACTGTGTCATGTTATCCTCATTACTCTCTACAGAAGAGCAGTCATAACTATTAACATCACTACTGCAATCATCGGGGAAGTCGTTGGAATTATTGCTCGGTCGAGTAGAGGATGGTTGGCTGGATTCCAGTAATGTTTGCAGACCACGTATATATTCAACAGCTATACGTAAAGTATCAACTTTTGAGAGTTTTTTACTGGCTCCGCGTCCTCCATGCGATAAGGCCGCAATAACTGTTTGCGGAATGTGTTGACGTAAGTTGGCAAATCCATTGTTAACCTGCTTGACCCGATTGCGTTCGCGTGCATTGCGTCGAGCCACTGACGGTAATTGCTCCATACCATATGGCAAAGTGCCATAATTGTAGCGCTTCTTATTTATCATCATCGGATTGGTAAGTGGCGGTTGGATATTATGCACATTGCTGGGAGTTAAAATTTTTGTAGGAGCTGGAGCCAAAGTGGGTAACTTGTGGTTAACGAACTGTCTTTGGCAAGCGACTTGTTGTGATTGTTGTTGCAATATGATCATGCTGTTGTTATTGTTATTATTGCTAATAAGATGAAAATGCTGCTGTTGCTGATAATTACTGTTTTGACTCATGCACATGCTAGCCATGATATTTAATAAACCTAGTCTCACTTTTAAGATTATGTAACGTTCTTATAATCCACTCGCGTTATGTTTGCGTTGTACTACGTCTACGCCATACGATCATTTACACACAACTGATGTTGTTCAAAAGACAAAACTCTTTGAAAGCGTGCGTGGTCTCATACAGAGAGTTAATACACTTTTGGCAATCCACCCGACCGATTTAAACTGTTTGCTATGGTTTGCCAGAATGATACCCTTGGTCCTGTTGCAGTCCCTTAAGTACTGTTGTAAGCCCTACAGGCGCAACATTCTTATTCTGAGTACTTGGTCGCTTTACTTACCTGTTTAATGTTTCATTAAGGGTTTTTCTTAGTCTAGTGCTTACGAACGCATAGCACACACAAGTGATCGCATTTGTTTTTCAAAGAGAGCAAAACCCACACATAGAGCAACAGTTCTAGAGGAGAGAGCAAATGCTAGTATGCTCGTACGGTTTGTTTCGTTTATTATTTTTATTTATTTGTAAGAACAGGTTTTCTAAAGAGGAAAGTAGTGCTTATATACAGAGAGAGAGAAAGAAAGAGAGATTAATATGTGGGAGCGCTTATCTAATATTCGGTCTTTCCTAAAATAGGATCCACCATTAAAACTTAAGTAAGCACCAGGTTTTCTATAATTTTTCTTTTCATTTAATATCATTTCTAAAAACTATTTCTTACAATAAAATCTAAAATAATATTTAATCGTTGAGCAATGAATCAAAATTAGAATTTCTTCATTTACATGATAGAATAAAAAACCTTCAATACCGCATTTGGCCGCTTAGAGAGAACGAATATAAGATACCTATGGGAGAAAAAATTTCTACCGTGCTTGGGAAAAAAATTAACAAATAAGTAAAAACTAAGAGTAAATCTACCCCCATTAACCTCTCAAATACACCAACACATCCATTACATACTTCTTTTAAACCTGCCCTTCATGTCTTTCCATGTATTTTTTTTTTGTGTTTTACTTTCATTTCTTTCTAAGATTTTCTTTTAAGGAACTAACAAACACTAAATTGGATAGTGCGCCACATAACGAAAACGAAAAAAAAAAAAAAAAAGATTGCCGTAAACCATTCATATGTGTTTCTTTCTTGCCTTTTACATCTATTTGCTTCACAAAAGGATATCTGATCCTTGTCAAATGAAAAGCAAAAAATTTTTTCATTTTCACTATTCTCTATGTGCTGTAAAATGTACCTTAAAGGTACTTTCCTTTCCATTCTATAGAAAATGAAATTTCTTTATATGTTTGTATAATGTATATATATACACACATATGTTTGGAGGCAATATATATACATACTTAAGCAGTATATGTACTTATGTACTGTCTCTTAATAGATTCATAAGAAAGTTTCGAAGTGTATGCAGTTTAGTCTTTAAATATAGTTCAAGCTTGACTCTTCTGTTTAAGGTCATTCTATGGAATATCAGCTTCATTTTATATAAGTCGATAAAAATTTAGGACGAAGATTCGCTTCCAACTGGAGAGCATTCCAAATACTTTATTCAATTGGCATTTCTACAAGTTAATCATGTTGAACTGGAAACTTACTCACACTTAAGAAATGGCTTTTGACCGATTTCTTCGATTATAAATAGAAACTTGCATACACAGTACTTACATGATCATTGCGTTTTTGGCGAAACACATTCTGGACGACCAGGATTTTCAGGAAATAAAGTCCCCACCACCAGGGTGCCACCAGGGTCTAAACCGCATCAAACGGTGCATGGTCAAACCTAATTTAATAATAATTTGTATATTTATTATATACAAATAAATTTAGATTTATTTTGAAAATAAAAGAATTAAATTTTGCTAAATTAAAAACTTGAATATCCACCACCTATGCCCCGAAGCCCTCTAAGGAATATATGTGCCAATCTATTTTCTAAACATTATGAGAAAATTTTCTGGAAAAATTGCTACCTTGCAGTTCATGTTGAATTTTGGGCGTGCCCTAGTAACGATACGGCCTGAATTCAATTGTTACAGAAACACTTTTGCATAGTTTGGTCGTTTGTTATAAATTAAAACAAATATGTGCCGTTTTCAGGGATAATATTTTGCCATTTTTCTGGCGAAACTAATATTTCATCACCGAAGAATTTCGTGGGTTTTCTGGGTGAAAAACTTAACTGAATAATTTTCAAAAGTTGTTTTATTTTCTACCGCCCAAAGAGAGCGATTCTTATAATATTTAACTAACTACAATCGGGCCGTCAAAAAATGTGTTTATCATGCCTACCATACGTAGTCGTCAATCTTTTACACTTGTTTTAGGGCAGATATTGCATATCATTTAATTCATTATTCGTTCTCCAGAGTGGGTGATCTAGCACACTTGTGCACATGCAATGTATTATAAAAAAATATTTACAGTTTTAACCTTGACTCTCAAATCAAATGTAAATGCAAATGCAAGCAGCCAACTGTCTGGTGAAGTCATTGTCTACCAAAGTATTTGTGTGCAGACTATGCTGGAGCAAAACATGCCTATTGTGACACGTGCTTCCGATTTAAAAGAACGGATTCGCGTTTTGCATTTATATGACCCTCGTACATGACGTGCCTGTCTATACATTGTTGTTGAATAGAGTCTTTAAGCATATCATAAATAGTAAACGAAGGAATGACAAGTGACCGAATGTTAAAATAATGTCTATGTTTAAAATCGCGATAATGACGACGCGGACGATGATGATGATGATGATGTTAAATGCTCGGTGATGCCTTTGATGGAACAAGTTGACGCATAAATGATTTTATATACGCTGTCGAGTGTACGTGTGTGTGCCACTGATCTTAGAGCCATGTGTTTGATGGCACACTTGAATAAATGCTATTTTGCTGTTTTGTTATAATTGTTTGTGTGATTTGCAAGTGCGTGTTGTGTTGATGACCGTAAGTGATTTTTAAATAAGTGCCGCGCTGGCGCACACACTCATTTGAAAGCTATTGCTTGGGTGCCCTATAAGTATGTTATGCTGGTGGCTTATACACCGCCACAGAGCACGCGTGCGTGTCCACCAATACTAAAGTTATTATTATTGTTATTATTATTATTGTCGTTTTTTTCTATGCGTTACATTATAAATGCCAGAATCACCAGAAAGAGAAAGAAAAAAATTAACAGCACACGCACAACACCAGATCAATATGAAAACTAGTTTTTTGTTTTTGTTTTTGTTTTTAAATACATTAAGATTTTGTAGATTTCTTGCATATATTGCGATTAAACACGACGTCTGCAATCACATATCCATCCACCTTAACATAGGGGACAGCTGCACAACAAGGCGACTTGTTATTCTTTTTATTGGGATCTTACTTACCTTATGAATATTATAGGAGGACGCTTGTTGTAGTGATTCTTCCTGAATTTTACCGACAATGTTACACTGTTGCCAATATGCGTTACCCTCTATTTTTATTATCCTTAATATATATATTTTGCTTATGTCGTCCGTCTGTCCCTTCAAATATTTCTTGTAATCAACGTAGAAGTCCTAATTTCTTTATATTTATTGATGAAATAGGAATAAGGAATGTTTTTAGTTGTCTTCTCATGTCGTTTTTTTTTTTTTTTTTTGTAATTGTATAATAAAATTGGGGAATAATTGTAAATTAGCCCAATAATATACTGTGCAAACTGCCGATATTTTCTCTTATTAATTATACATGTGCGTGATTGTTCATAAAAGTACTAAAATTATTTCTTAAAACACTTCGAGTGAAACACCGAAAGCATAAGCCAGCACAGTGCGAACTGTCCTAATAGCGGCTCCACAAAAATATTAGAATTCTTATTGTCCTTTGATTTTGCCAAGCTTCGATAAGCAGCATTCTTATAATTCTTATTAGACATATGAATTCCAATTTTGTGTCCAAGTAGAAAGTTATCATATTTAAATTATTGTCATGCCCTCTAGCGTTAAATAGTATAAAATGCCAGTTCAACGTATAGAAGCATCCTTAATGCATTTTCGTTATATGAATCCTTCGTCCGTATTCATACAAAATAAAAATGTTTTTATCTAAAGGAAGTATTTTGTTCACCTACCGATTTTGCGCAGACTCAAACCAAAAATTTATGTACATCCTTCATTAGCTGATATATGCTCACATATTCAGATTAATTTTGAGGATCTTTTATTTATTGTAACATTTTAAGGATTAAAAGACATCCTTTAAGAGGAGTTCATTACCACCACTTATGTTTAGTTTTTTATTTTTATTTTTCTCTTACTCTTAAGTTTTATGTAATATTTGAAACTTTTATCTTAAAATTTGATTTTCGTTATATTTCGTTCTTATAAACAAATTTTGAGATTTAATATTAGATTATTTGTGTTTTCATACGTGTTTCAAACATGCTTTGGTACTTCCTTCTTGACAATCGATTAATTAAATATTTTATGTTCACTTGAATGTGGTGACCACAGATGTATTTCAAACGTGTAATACAAAAAGGTTTTTTTCTAGAAATACGAGCACAAAACACCAGTAGCGCAGAGAACATGTTGTAGTTTGTACATAAAGTGATTTGTTAGAGCATCCTAATGAACAAGGAGTACAAGTAAAACTTTCCAATCATAGTCGGAAATCTGATAAGCAAAAGAAAGGCAATTGGAAGCAACTCTTAAACATCACCTTAAATTGACGGCTCATTTATTAAATGTTTTATGGGTGTTCGATGCATCAGTTTCACTTTCTTTAAACAGCAACGAAAGTACAACGTGCCTGGAATTTATTTATTAAATAAAATGCAATGAAAGCGACAAAAAATTACAATATTTCTTGGAAATGATGCTACGTGTACTAAAGGGAAAGTAGTAAATAAGGAGAGGTGTACGATTCAATTACAAAAATGAAATTTCAATGAAAGTTATCGCGGCGTACGTCTTCCATTAAGTACTGAAAATCTGTGTTTAAAATTTAAACCACAAAGAAGAACCTTTTCTCTACGTTCGCACGTCCTGGAGGAATTGTATACAACGGAAGGTAACATCAAAGTCTTAATTACAGTTATTGTAGTGTCGATACAATTATCGTCAAAAATATGAGCGCAACGCACTTTAACATCAAATGGCAAAAACAAAACAAAACTTTGTTATAAAGTGCAAACGATTATCGACTACTAAAGTGTTGACAGCTAGGGGAGCACAGCAGAGTGAGGTAGGCAATTTTTTTGGCAACAAAAAAAATCTTTCAGTACACGAGCAGTAAATAAAAAAAAAAAAATATTCACTGATACGCACGCCACGATAACGTTTTGGTGTGAAATCAAGGTGTGAAATAATTATCGAACATTGGTATGGACTGCAGCCGTCACCACTGCCTTCCAGTGCTTGTACAATTTTATACCCAAAGTCAAGGATGCGTTAACAAAGTGTGCGGATGTATGTGGCTGCCACAAATTAGACTCTGTAAAGTGTGAAAAACTGTGTGGAAGTGCGAAAATAACATGCCTTCAAGCAGAAACGCTGCTTTAACATTCATTGAATTTGCCACTAATATCTGGTTGTGCGGCTGTCCTGTAGATAACCTCCGCCTTCAGCCTCCCCCAATGCAAGCTAGCGTAGATTTATATAAGTGTGTACGTTCTCTAGTGATGTATGCCGCTTATCATTTTCGGTTTCAAAATGTACGCACCAAAATATTGCAAAGGTTTTCTAAGAAAATTATACACACGCACTGCCTATTGTCTTTATAATATTTTAACTTTCTTGGCCGAGAGGTATAGACATATTTTCCCAAGCGTACATAGTCACGAGCGGTACAACAGGAACGATGAATTTTGCCAATATCTTCCCCAGCTTCAAACATACTTTTTGTGAGGTTGAATTGATGATCTATCAACATTTAATAATTTCAACATCGCAGAGTAAAGAGGCGGAAATATTACGATAGATAAGTTCTTGAACAACGATTTGGTATGGTCCAAAAGCTCCTTTCTCTTTCTGACAAGTGTTGAAAACACGTATCTAGGGATAAAAAAGGTTTGTATCTTCATCATTTTTTATTAACCCACCACCCCTTCTTTGTTTCAATTCTTCATTCGTTCTCATATTTATATCCACCGCTATTCAAATGTATCACTGCATCAATGCTTACAATTTCAAGTAAGTTATAATGGCATCACATCAGAACCTTTTCATTCACACTCTTTTTGGGCTTTCCTTACGGTTTTGGTTTTAGGTTATGGCTTGTAGATCGTCGAAGTGTTGAGGTGATAAAATTACCCTTAAGCTGCATTGTAATTAGTCCCAAAAATAAAGAAACGTCGGCAACATCCATTGTTCATGAACACTACTAATGAACCAACAGAAAATTTTAAAGATGAAAAGCTTACTGGGAAAGACTAGAACAAGAACAATTCAATATCAACTTATAATAAAAGTATGCGTTGTAGAATTACTAACAACTGCATGAGCGCAAGTGGGAATTCAAGAACTTTTACACCTTATTTAGAAAGCTTTGAGATTACATCGCATCAGGGATAGCTGAATACTGAAGGAAATTAATACCCACAATAACTTAAATGCATGTTTTATGCTAATTTAAATAAAATATATTGAATAAATTCTATATTATATGCTTAAATAATGTTAATACCCCAAATTACTCAGAGGAACAGGAAATTTGTGATGGCGCGACAACTACTGCAAAAATTTAAAGGTAAATCTCTGCCAGTATTATGCATTAATGTTGCTGTGTCAATGTTTGACTATGTACTGTAAAAAAATGGGGTAAATTTTTGAAGAGGTATAAGCCCTTATTTAAAAAAAAATCAATTTCAAGCGATCTATCTAAAGTTTTTAATTTATGTACTAAATCTTGTGTACCTCGTGAGCTCCACACCATTGTGAAGTAATCCATTCACAAGGAAAAACATTTTTCGCCGTGTATTCACTGTTTGTCTGTTTCTGTTACTTTCGTTGAATTACGAATTATGTGTAATTTGTGTGTATGACGATTTTAAAAAATTAATAATTGCTTTGCTAATGTCTTATATTATTGTCCTTAGGGTAGAGCGCTGGGTCGGCATATTTTACCCTCATCCAATTTCTTTAACCTACTTAGTAATCATCACCACCGAGCAATATTTTTACATTTCGTGTAGTCGGTGAGGTGTTAAAAAACTATAACATTCATACAAAACAGTTAGCTTGCGGCAAGAGAATGTTTTTCATTGAATAAAATAACAGTCGGGCTGACATTAAATAACGAAATTATTATTGATTCCTTAACAAAACTTTAAATTTATGTTTAGTGGTTAATAATGGTACAAGAGGCGGTAACACTTAAAACCCACAGGCGTGGTATTTGGTCACTGGAATTTTAAGTGCGAAGTGAAATTATTCAAAAATTTAAAAATTTGTCCAAGCCTATGTAAATATCTGCCAACAAGTTAAGCTGAAAACTCTCACCAATACAACACCTCGATTAATTGCTTCTCCTATGTTTTCCTGATGCTGTGAGTGCATGTATCGCATAATGGGATCGTTATAAATGAGCTGAGAGATATGACTTCGATATGCGCTACAGCGCTTAACAGCAAAACTCATTCAAATGCAAACTAAAAGCACTGTCTCTGCGGATAAACACACACACATGCATATGTGTGATGGTGAAAAATTGGAGTGATAATTGCAAATCTTGTTATTGCTGATGTTAAAGATCCTCTTTTGATATCATTTCAGCTTGAATTGCTATTTCATTTGAGGGTCACCATATATTCACACTGATTGCTGATGGTGTGACGGTGACGGTGTTACCAGAACGGATCAAGCATAATTTTGCACTGCTGCAACTGCTGTTCTGCTGCTGCTACGTGTGACTGGTGTTAGTGAAGAAAAATGTTTTAACTCGTTGTGAAAAATGGGCTGCTGAAGCAATTATCATTAAAATAATACACGAGACATTTATCGCGTTTAAACACTTGTCGGCGAATTTTAAATTACCACTTATATTAAAGGTTCAGTAGCTTTATATGCATATAATATAAAGTTAGTAAAAAAAAAAAAGGAAAGCTGCTTTAGATCACATCTTAAGTACCCTCCCTTAAATGATTGAAAAATATTGCGGTAGGTACCTGATTGCGCCTTTTAAAAATGCACGTATTGTACATATAAACTTTTTGCGGGCCTGTATACCCGACCCCTCCCACTTTGGGCCTACAGGAAAGTCCGTATCGGACGTACGGAAACAGGTCTCTGGTCATGAATGAATCTTTTTATATATTAATACTGGGTTAGTATCTACCACGAATATCTTGCTGCTATAAAAGAGGTTTTCTTTTAGAAATCTTAATTCCTGCATTGTATTACAATGCTCTTTAAGGTGCATGACTATCTGTTCGTTACATAAATAAACGGGGAAATATTATGTATTTTGTAAATAATAAGGATTTCATTATATTCCATCATCGACATCTAACTGTTTTATGCGCAGATGTTAAATATGTCTTTCATCTTTCTCTCTGTATGAATAAATATTATAATTATATAGCAGGGATTCGAAGAGTATAATTCGGATATACCAGAGTACGAATGCATCTTACATTTACTGTTGCAGGAGTACTGTCATTCTTTAGCACCTTTTCTGGTGGTCGTCATTCTATGCAGCAAATGCAGTATAAATATTAGTCACTGTTTAAAATATACGCTGTTAATATTGTTATTGTATATAAAAGGGGTAGTTTAGCACGCTTGAAAACACACCTGCCCTTCTCTTGTATACTTACTGTCCATGCCTACATTAACAGATACAACAAACGCTCTCCATCACATAGAATTTATATAACAATTAAAAACGATAAAACTATTTTTCTCGATTTTGAAATGTTGAATCAAACGCTTACAACGCATATCAAGAATTATTAAAAATGAAGGCGTTTCCTCTTTGGGGTGCTCGTCGTATAATGGAATTTGATATTTGAAAGGGTGACAAAATTTGAAAAGCATCTGTTTTTTGTGTAATGTAAATGCCTGCAGTTGGCGTCGCTGACAGGTGATGTTCAGATTTTTCTTCATCAAGAAGAAGACATTTTTCGTAAAAATTACATGAAATAGAGAAACTGACCAATTAGAACTTTTAAACTTTTAGACCACGTTTGTTTTTTTTATTAAGGGTACCTATGCTTTATTAAGTTGGTATACCCCTCATATTACAAGAGAGGTGTACTACCAAAAGAATACATCAATTACTCCATTTTAGAACCATGTTAGAATCATATTTTTCTAATAACAAACCTTAACTCTCTTGCAGATTTTATAGCCATTTTTGTCCACTATTATTATTATTAACTTCAATTTCAACTTTATAAAGATTTATTTTCTTTTTATAATTACAACAACTGAAGCGTTACTTTCATAGTGGACGAGAAAAAAGTGGCTACCGTTTTGATAGTAATATGTGTATGTCTCAAGTCCTTAGTTACCATTCGTACCTTTGTAACACTCGCATAAAGTACAGATGTAGAATAAATTTACATTCGAACATTTAATCATTTGTATTGTTTGGGATTCCTCTCATTTCTTCTTCGATTTTAATTAAATTTTCTTAAATGTTCAATAAATATCAAATTTCATATTGTTACTTGCAGGCAAATAGTAATATTTCTCAATGATAATCTCTGTTGCGTTGGTATCCAATTTCATTCACATACGCACATATTTTGCCATTTTGTACGCTTTTCGCACAAATTGATTGCTATTTATTTTGATAATTGGCTTCGACTTGGCGAGCGCCTGCGTACCCATACTGCATCCTATTGTATTCACTGACCATAGTGCAACGTTTAGCATATTAAATATAAAGGAAAAAACAAAGCATCTCCAATTGCGTTTGAAAATATTACTAATCGGCTTCCAAGTGTTATTGTTCGTGGCGGCGATGATCGTGGTGTTGGCGGTGTTGGTTGTGTAAAGCAAGCCCACCCAAATTTGCTGCTGGCCATTTTTTGATATTCTATATGTTTCACTTTAAAGATGAAAGTATACAACAGTGGTTATACAGTTTACAACATTTCCAGAGACTTTGATTTTAATTTTTTAAAAGGTTTACATGGGTGTACTTTAGTTTAGCTGGGTACGCAAAATACAATATTAATAATTAAACTCCTGCTGGCGTAAATATTATAAACGTTTAAAATATTTGGATTTTTCACAGATAACAACAACTATTTGTGGTGTTGTACAAATGTATTATAATCGCATTAATAATTCACATTTATTTCATTAACTTAAAATTTTAAAATAAGAGATTGTTTTGTTAGCTCATTTTAAAAATAACAGCTTTCGTAGGTTATTTAGATAATACTCAGTTTAGTTAAGTAAATTATTTTAAATTAGATAATATTTAAAAAAATATATTACATACAATACAAAGAAACACAATTTTTATTTGTTATATTTTTTTAAATATTTTTTTTACATAAGTCGGCATAACACTCCCAAATAAATTCTTATATTCTTGCTGAGCATATGTGTGTCTATGGGTATCTGTAAGCATATAATCCCTAAATATATTGGGGCTCCGTGACTTAACTCGAAGAGCTTCGAGGTTAATTATCAGTTAACTTTAGTTTTAAAAAACTTTCGGCTTAAAACACAATTTTTATACACAATTAGTCATTACTGAACCACTGAGGTTCTGTTTAAATTATTATGGCTTTGGAGGGCTACGCAGCTCAAAAAGTTTTATAACCGCTATATTATTATATATTAAATGTTGTAGTAAAAAACTAAATTTGACTTACACCCTGAAACCTTCGTCGTGGTGGACATGGCACCAACATGATTATATCGTCTAATATGTGTATGTTTTAGTTAATGTACAAGTAGAATTTTTTGCCAAGTGTAGCGTTATATAATTTGTGGGCGTGTCCACTATGGGATTGCGTATGGGTGGAAAGGCTAAATATTAATAAGTGCGCAGAATTTTGACTTCGTATCTCAGTTTCTTGAGTTAATAGACATATTTTTATCGATTATGGGCGTGGCTCTCAATTGATTTTACTCAATATGAACAAAATTTCAGTTTAATATGGTAAACACACATACGGACATACGAACGGACATGTTTATATAGACTCAGCTTTTAATCCTGATTAAGAATATTGGGTGTTGTAAATGCGAAGGGTGTATAAAAAATTAAGCAAACATAGTTACGTAGATATGCCAGCAATAACTGCACTCATACATATAAATGTCTAAACATTTCAACATTCAGTTTACATTAATAACTTGTCATATGATTTAATAATGGGTTACGCTTTATTATTTTTTATGGGAGCTATACTTACTAACTGCGAAAATAAGAAAGAGTTAAACTTTAATAAACTTGACATATAGGAGACGATGAAACGTTATAAGGCATTAAGGAAATATACTCAGTTGTTTAAGTATTATGAGAATTGCAAACTGTGTAATGTAATGTATATCAATGATGTGAAGTACGAAAGCAATGTCTTGTTCCTTACGCACAGCAACATGGTCTGAATGTATTGTAGGTTGTAAGTAAAAAGTCTGTAAGTTACGCATGCTGTAATACGGGACGTAGTTAATTAAGTTATTAAACCG
Source organism: Ornithomya fringillina (assembly GCA_963978525.1). NCBI lineage: Eukaryota > Metazoa > Arthropoda > Insecta > Diptera > Hippoboscidae > Ornithomya > Ornithomya fringillina. Next base: position 13,948,077 of record OZ021693.1, read on the forward strand.
CTACGTTATTACCTTAATTTAGTAATTAGACTTGAGTGTGGTCTTGATATTAATAATACATTAAAAGTGGTCTGTTCTTATAATTATCAATAAATCTTCTCTTTTCTTTTTGCCAACTGCTGTTCAATCTAAAAATATAACACGATAACTAGCTTTGAATCTGTACGGATGTAACAACAAAGTCAATTCAATATTGGAGTTATATTTTACAAAATATCTGTATCACATTTCTCTTTTACAAAGCGCACACTAATGCTTTTTTAAATATGCCTACATACCGTACGGCTTAAAGAGTGTTAAGAGCAAAATATTTTGATTACATTTTAATAACTTTATACAAATAATTGCTTAACTCAGTAATTATCCATTCATTGGAAACTATGGCAAATACTCGCAACAGGTTAAGTTGCACGAAAGCTAAAGTGATTGCATGTTTACTAGGATAGTTACGTATGTATATGTTGAGGAGAGGCCTCGTTAGTGCTTTGCTTTAGGAGGGATCACATGTAAACAATGTTGCATTAAATGTCATGGCTAAATCGTAAGAACTTGATTATTATGTTGTCATGGAAGGAGACGTTTTTTCTATTTTATTGACTGAACTTGTTCTTTATTCTAATGTGTAAAAAAGAAAGCTTGGTTTTTAAATATCCTCCACACACTTGGGTACAGTTATTTGATTAGTTCGTCTGCAACGCAGGGAAAATTTAGATGGGGAAATGCGTGCAATTGTAATGAGATGGTGTCGGAAATTAGAGCTCTAGAAACCAGACTACAATATGTTTTATATTTTGCCTATATCATCGCATTTGAGCATTTTACACCCGTATTTATGAACACATTGTATGATGTGATTAAACTTTCATAAACCAAACTCTTGACTTGTATTTTTTTAGACGAAGATGTAAAAATCATATGCCTTTCTCCTCTTATCAGATTCAATTTAAAATATGGCTTTTTAATTACAAATATTTATTTGTATATTAGAACTCTATTCTCCACGCTTATGGGAAATGTTCGGGTTATAATTCATACCTTGACATCCACTAGTCTATAAAAGTGTTAAAGTGTTCTATTCCTTGCATTATATCATGATTTAAACTATTATATTATAAGGAATATATCTCACAATTGATCTTAACCTTTGTCTACTTATAAGTAGGGTTGCCTTTACCCTCTTATTGTAACTATTTTCATAACCAATTATTTAGGGAAAAACGATAAACATGTCACTTGAAATATCTTCATATAAATTAAGTTATTAATTTGTAGTAATAATCGAACAATCTTATCTGATTATCGAGGTGTGGTCTCTTCAAAACGAGATAACCAAGCAAGTAATAGTTTAACACATTTTGCTCTTAACACTAAAAGTGTACTCTTCACATGTACAATAAAATAAGTGTGTATGCACTATGCATACGCACACACAAACGAAAACATTATAATCTGTTCTTAGGTTGTTTCCTTTTTCGAAAAATCTTCCTTTACAATGCATACGAGGTAGGTAGGTAGGTAGGTAGGTGTGTGTTCTTTTCAGGCTTTTAATCGTTTTTGTCTTATTCCTCGTCTTCTTCCACCTTTATTATTATTACTGTGCTTGTAATTGTTGTTGTATCAATTCATATTTTGCAATTTGTTTTCAATTGCTTTGGCCAACGGCCATTGTGGTAATATTGTTCAACACCAATTTAGACACTTCGTTCATCTTGTTAATGTACTTGAGTAATGTGATCTTTTCGGCTCAAGGGCACGAGTGTATATGGTATTGTGCATGTGTAAGCACAAAGCATGCGCGTTCTTTTACTTACACATGCTACAACAGCACCTACCACAATGCACTTTTATAAGGTTAATCAGATGAAAGAGGATACTTTTCATACTTTCAACTTGCAGACACCACTCAAATTTTCGATTCTGGTAAGTTTTGATTTGAAGCACTGCGCATATTAAATGTTAATAAAATAAAATAGAACAGAGTATAAAATAATCTAATAAATGTGTATTTTGGACGTTTCTTCGAAAGGTATTTACAGGAGCTACCAAGCGATGGGACACCATCAAGTATACGCTAATGTAAAATATGATGCCCGCATCACACCAAAATTCGGAACAAAGGTGTGTAATTATTTACGTACTGGTGTACACAGAGAATACATATGGAAAACCCAAGTGTATTATGATAATGACATGCTTAACATAAGTGTATAAATGTTTATGTGTAAACACAAAAGTGTTGTGTATTGTTTTTTAACGATAAACAATTATAAACACTTGAAAAATCATCCTTTTGGTTTCTACCCTCATGTTTTTCTAACAAAAACAAAAACAAAAACATTGTTGCAATTTTATGTAATCAGTCCTTAACCAATTGAAAAATCAATTACATATAAGCACAAGCATTCTCTCAAATACACAAGGGAACAGGAATAACAAAAAAATTGTTAAGTCACGAGATACATCATTAATGAGTCCATGCTGATCTTAAATTGTTATACAGCCCATGCCACAAAGGCATGCATAAGTGTTGGTTGCATGAATGTAACATTGTAATGCTTTGTGTTTGCCCGAATTATGCAAATATGCCTGTAATCCTTTTAAATATGCTTGCACACCATTAGGGTTTTATTTATGAAGCAGTTGCAAGTATTCATCTATACTCTAAACAGGGAATACTTTTTCAACCCCAACCGATATGATTAGTTGAATTTTATACAAAATTGCATCCAATGTGAACAATTCTCTGAGCTACCAAGGGTTTTATATAAAATGAATACATAATTTTCGTACACAAACGGGCGGTCGATCAGACTACACATTACACACATATGTTTATTATATATTGGCTTTTTCAATATATGAATAAAGCAGTTATTTTAGACTTGGAAATCTTATAGGGCGTTACACTTGTGTCTAAAGCCGTACTTTGTTTGTTGTGTGTTAATTTCTTTTTTTTTTTGTATATGATTTATAAATGAATTGTGTACTGAAATGAAAATTGAAGGTGGAACCAAGGGCACGCTTATTCATAATGCAAATATGTATTTTGGCGGTTCCACTTAAACTCATGCACCCTCACTCTTTCACTTAACCACACAACACACATACAACCGCACAATGCAAATAAACAGAAGCCTTCATTTAAGTTTTGTTGAATCTCTTAAAACTTAAAAAATGAAACTATTGATGGGTCCAAAAAATTGATCAAACTGATCAATAATTATTAATTTTATTCAATTGAAATTTTATTAATCAATATTTATGATTTGTTTTTAATGAGTTATTTTAATTTTTTATATATATTTTTTAATTATTATTTTGTAATTAATTTTTTATAAAAATACTTTATAAAAATAATGAAAAATACTTTTAATATTTTTTATTGTATTATATTTTATACATTAATTAAGTGATGATTCTTTTACAATAGTATAATGGTGTAGGGCTGTAATGTTGTTAGGGTGAATTATTGATATAAAACCAATTGCGCATAAAATCGCAACGGTGAATTTGGCTCAGCTGGTGAAGATCTGCTGATGAGAACTCGATGAGGGCGAGTTCAAACCGGTCCACGTTCTACCCTTCCAGTCGCCAAGTATTAATTTTTCACAATTTCTAACATTTCATTTCATTACAGCTTTCAAATATAGTCAAAATGAAAATAAAATTCATAAGATGATTTTTTTATTTCATAATTTTTATCACTTGGTTGATTATTTTAATTATTTTCATTATTCTATGAATTAAAGAAAAATGCTTTTGTAAAAATAATAATTATTTTTTACACAAATCACTGAAATCACTGACAGTCACTTAAATTCTTGATCTGAAAAGATTTATTACATCATCTTGATGGGTCTTGACCAATACATAGCGTGTGTATGGATATTTTACTGCTACCGCAATGGACTGCAGGGCCTGAGTGAATTTCTTTTTTGCATACATTTTTATAAGTAACCGCATTCAACTTTCTTATTCATGGATGGACATCAAAAATTACCGCGATGATATTTACACTTTTGGCTCTATATACATATCTGTCACAGGGTTAAGAACCAAAAAATAATTAACGTCAAATGTATTTTTTCAAGCACAGATAACAAATAAATATTTTACGGGATTTAAAAATATTTTTGAAAGAATGATTATTTGAGCTTATTATTGAATATTTTTTTTATAATTTTATAAAAAACTTGTGGAATTACTTCGAGTGATAATTGTATTCGTTGCATCAAATGAACAATTTTAAGATAACTTTTTGCTTGTCTCTACAATGACGCTGGATGATCCACATATTCTTGAGGTAGCGCTTACATTCGTTACAGCTTCCCGAATATATTTAATTGCATACTTGAATGAATTTTATATATATTTTCTACATTGAAATAGATATTTAAATAGTTCAAACATATCATGATATGACGAGATTGCAAGTTCATAAAATTGAGAAAATAGTCTTATGCTTAAATAGAAAGGAAGGAGAGCACTTTGCATTAAAAGACTTAAATAACCAGGTAGTGCAACAACAGCACAGACACTGTTATGGGCCAACGGGTAATTACAGTTCATGATTTATTGCGGTAGTCTCATAAAGTTCTTGAATGTGGTACTACAGAGCATGTTTGTACGTGTACATGCGCCACTCGCACAAAGAATTGAAACGCGTATAGGGAAATTTATATGCGAGCGTTGGTTCATTCACAGCAATCGATCAGTTCGGCTAAAACGCCCCGTGCTGCGTTTTTTGGAGGTTCTTTGTTCTGCTTCTTTTACTTTTAATTCTTAGCCTTCATTCCTATCAATATCTTCCGCTTTTTTTGTTGGTTTATAAGAACCAAATAACAGAAATGTGAGGGTTAAGTTGTGCTGCAAGTTCATTGTATTTTAGTTTAGTTTGGTTTAGAGTACTTTGTTTTAAACACACAGAGCAGAGGAATCAACGGAAATGCGCATTTATTGCACTTTATTTAGAAGGTCTTTGTGCTCTGTGCTGAAGAGAAATGTTTTGTTGTTCACTTTGCTGAATTGTGGTTTTTATGCAAATCGCCATTAACACATGTTCCGGAACTCGGTTGCTTGTAATCTTTATCTTACTTCTGTGTTTTTTAACTTTTTTCCATCCTCAGCATTATCTTAAAAATCTACAAAATCGCTGAGTGTACATGGCAGAGTTCTTCTCTACGTGCTGTCGAATATGAATTGAAGATATTTGTTTATGACATTTTTAATGATGGTTCGCCGCTCTGAATGCATTAATCAATTTTGTACATGTGTCTCTATTATATGTAAACGCGTTCAAATTTTGCAAATGTGAACGTGTGCCAAATTTCTGTTCATCTGTTCTAATGCTTTTGTTTGATTTAAATTTTTTTTTTATAATCATGTTGCAGCTGGAATTAATAAAAGTAATCGTAGTTGGAAAATAATCGCTTTATTCACCATGAATTTCGGTCACCTACGTATGAATTATATTAAAAATGTGTTGTATCGTTTTTTTATTTAATAAATTTTTCTGTCTTTAGAAAACGAAATTTAAAATATTCCATTATTAATTTTTATACCCTCCACAAAAGATGAGATCCTACAAAGTATTTATGTATGTTCTTTATCGCCGTCTAAAACTGAGTCCATCTAGACATGTCTGTCCGTACGCTGGCATTCCTACGGTCGTAAATTTTAAATGTTGAAATTTGGCTTGCATATCTATGTCTTATTATTCTAATTATCCCATCCAACAATCCACTAAAAATGGGCCGGTTAACATACACGCCCACGATGTACAAAAAAACCATTCTTAGCAAATAACTCGACTTGCAAGCTGATACTATTAGAGGGCGCTTTTTTATACATAATAATTGTAACTCATTAGATATGAACAGTAAAAGTGGAATTGTTTTATAGAAAAGGATTTACGTACATAAAAATGTTCACTTCCTGAAATTGATAGAAGAGATAATTATTTGGTAATTAAAAAAATAATTTACATTAAAATAAAACCAACTGAAAACAAGGCTTAAAAGTGAACCTTCTTAAAAGCGAACCCGTTTTTCAACAATACAGATTGAAAGAAATATTATAACAAATTTTAAATTCTTTATAAGTTACAGCGAGGGAAGTGAAACTTCTCCATATTCAATTCTTTCCTAAACTCAATATTTTTTACGTGAAATTCCGTACTATACGACTTCAGTTATGTGCATATTACTTGTACCTCTTACTTGATTTTTTCTACTCTCACCAGTTGTCTTCTTTCCTTCATATTCAAATAAACACAAACAATGACAACTTAATAAAGAAAAACTGTTTGCTCTATACATGAGTGAGTTAAGCCTTTTTGTGCCTTTCCGTGTATAAAATATTCAAAGGTTGCACCTATTATTGTCAAAATGGAACAAAACCTAGGCTAAATGCTTGTTTATTTGTTTTGACAGGTTGATCGCTAAGATAATGCTACGCTTTGTTTATTTTTTATTTATGAATGAATATGAAATCACTACTAGTGCGGCTCCTCTCCACCGACAGTATGGTGTGAATAAGTGAAAACGTTGGTTCTGAAAGAAAAATCGCTGAATGAAATTCAAAAGGAAATTGGAATTAGAAATTAACATAAACACGTTATAACAACAACTATGTCAAAGAAGATCCCAATGGTTTATGCAATGGCTAGTTTAAGTGACATAAGTGTTGTAGTAATAATAAAGAAGACATTTGCCCACACTTCTGAATAATTAGCTTAAGTAATTATATCTTTTTAAAGAGTGCTAGCGATGAAAGCTGCATAAATATTCTCATTAATTCATTCCCTTATTAAGCTATGTTCAACTTCAGACCAATTCATGAATTCTCAGCAAGGATAGAATGATGGAGATATTATCTTATAGGAGATTGCACTTTAAAAGCGAACATTGTGAGGCAGATATTTGCTGGATGGAATTTCTGAACGCTATAAATTGATTTGAAAGGACCAGCGTACGGTAATAGTCTATTTAGACCGACTTAATAATATCACTTGCCCTATAATCAAATTGTCCAGCATACGATTTTTAAAAGTGTATAATTAAACATTTTATCATCTAAAAGCAGTTATTTCTGAATCGATTTATTTAGATCAATTAACAGATCAACAAACTAATGTTATTCAGTTTTTTGATAGTAAAGATCAGAAATTTTATGAACGTGGAATTAAGACACTGCCTGAACGATGGCAAAAGGTTATCGATAAAAACAGCCTGTAGCTAGTTGAATAAATTTATATTTTAAGCAAACATTTTTAATTTTCATTTTTCATTATATAAAGTCCGCAATCATTTAGTTGCCAAACCCATAATACACATTACATTATGTAACTTAATTTGTTTATCCATTCACTAAAAACTTTTTATAACCAATTGGACGTTTACACACAGTTAAATGAGGTTCTAAAAGTGAGTCTGAATTAATTGTCATTATATAAGAAAAGTCATTAGCGAATTATAAACATGTTTATAAACGTACGTGATACTAGCATTTGAACAAAAGTGATTTAATCGCTTACCACTAATACATATTAATAAAATGTTATATATTTCATAGTGTGCTCACTTGTGTTAAATCTTCAACATTGCCAAACATGCAAATATTGCAAAAATAAAGGAAAAAATCAAGTCAATATTTAGTGAAACTTTTCACGGTGATCATAAATCTGTCAAAAGTATTCACAAATTTGCTGTTTGTATAAATATTGTTTTAAGCACCACTTCAAGCTTAGTGATCATATATATTATATTATAGAGTGATGTATGTATGTATGTATTTTTTTCTGCCCTCTATTGTATATATTTTACCAACCGGTGATTAACTGCAAATTTCGGTACAAAACTCATTTTAACACCTTAGGCGTGAGATGTTATGATGTTAATATTGATATTGGCTGCTTGTTGTTGTTGTTATTTTAATTTTTCACGAGTATATGTTTAAATACAGTGCGGTCGCCGTTAGTGCCACCTTAGCTTCAAAAGCTACACCGCAAAGCTAAATATTTGTTTGAATTTCAATAAGGCACCAATGACCGTCCTCCCGTACCATACTCCACATATATTACAATATTGCCTTAGCCCAGATGATCTAGATCGTTGGGGTAATTTAAAGAAATTTATTGTTTATGTATAAACAAGCGGCTTAAAAGCTTTCATCTTTTCTTTCTTTCTAGAACATGATGCAGTGGTCTGCCAAACAAGCCCTTAACTGCTGGTGATCTTTTGGGGTTAGAAGCGTACATTATGTATATAATAGGGTTTTATTTGGTTTTCGATTAGCATAGATTGACTCAGCTCAAGTAGGCGTTATCAATTAGCTTTATGAATTATTGATTATGTTCAAAATAATAATTTCACGATATTTTTAAAAACTATAATTTATTTTAATAAAATTACAATAATTTCCTTTTAGGTTGTGCGCTTGTCCTCCTTTAGCGAAAGGTAACCTTGTCGTTATTATCTGCAATATCTGCAATATTGTCGTTAATCTTTCAGACTTCAGCCCATTGTTTTGCTTGACCCAACATATTAGGAAATGGAAACAACTTCATTTTATACTCGTGCACTTTGCGAGTCATTGAATTAGTAAAAGCATTGTATTTGAGTTTTGTATTATATCACTTATTGTTGTATGTGTGCGTAATGAGATAACAATACTTTGGCTGCAATATATGATCCAATTAGTGTAGAAAATATGACAGATTTACTTTTTATGAGATCAACTTTGTTTTTTTGAAGTCAAATAATATCTGAGCTTAACTTATAAATATCTTCATTTAGACATTTTTTTTATTTTTTGTTATCACATGGGATTTAACTTTGTGAACTTGGTGCGCCACGACTTAGTCAAGTTAAGTTGTCATATAAAATAGTTGATATATGTAGTTACAGTTGAAATGTGATAACTTTCTCAATGCATAACAACGGAGTGGTAGTGGCGGCCTTATAGTAACAAAGAGAGAGAGGAAGAAATAATATCGAAAGGACAATGATTTGTAAAATAGCATAAGCAGCCCTGTCATCATTGTCATTATTATATGCAAGTATGTGCATCTGTGTGTGTTCATTTAATGTATTTCATGCTTAATAGCAAATTTAAAACTATTTCGTAATAACAATAACAATAACAATAAATTTGAGCATTATTCTATGGAAATATATAAGTAGTATAAAGTGCTCTTCAGAAACCGAGTCAGTCACTCAGACAGTGCAGTTAGTCGTAATTGAGAGTCCGGGCAAGAGCTTGCATATAGTTTCGCCTTGTGTACCGTAAAAGCTGTATTTGTAAAAAATCCAACTTTACCTGCAATGACACATGATTATGCCTTTAGAAGTGCTTGTATTATGTGTCAGCTTGCAAGTCAAGCTTTTTGTAAATTGTGGGCGTGTCTGTTATCGAACCAAGCCAATTTTTATATATGAATAATAAATATTAACTTTATAGCTCAATTTATGGGCCAGACAAAATAGATTCTTTTCTATTGTGTACATGGCTCTTGACCGATATTACCAATTTTAATAGCGATTTGCACGCTCAATCTTGAAGTACAAAATGTGTTTAAAATTTCTAAATCTCAATACTACCTCAAAATTTACAACAAGGATATACGTACATACATATCTAAATCATCTCAGTTTTTGATGCTGATCAAGACAATTTGTATATGCTTTTTCGGTTTTGGACCTTTTCTTCTGGGCGTTGCTAATGAAAAGACAAACTTAGTATACCTCCCTCTTATGTGGAGTGCAAAAAACTTTATTTTGGTTTGGGCCAAACATTAAATACCCTCCACATCTCTATACAAACAAACTCAAGTGGCAGACTCGAGTATAGTTTAAGCATAGGTAGGATCCTACGTCAAATGAATTGTAAATTGCCTATTGAACGACTAGGCCCATTTTGATGGATGGATTTGTGTACCGAAATTCAACTCCATATCTCTTTTTTTTTGGTTGAATGATATATTTTTGTTGATTGTGAACGTAGCTTTCGTAGTAAAATACTTACTAGTGAGTGCCAATAAGAATATATGTATATTACGAAGCTCCCTTCTTGCTAAAGTGCAAAAATAAAACTATACTTGGCCTATTCCCTATTTCGTTACCCTCCACATTTATAAGTGAGCGTTGCATGTACCTCACTTTCTTAACTAATAATTAACCAAATGTTCTATTCCCCCCATCGAGAATCAAATTCTGTAACAAAAACGATTTGCAGTAAATTGTGGGCGTGTTTACTATTTGTGCTGCCACCCAACGAATTTTTTGCTTTTTGAGATCCTGGAGAATTTTTGTCAGTGTGGTTGTCAACAACTCTTGTCCATTGCATATATAGCATAGTAACCTTCCCCAATAGACTAAAAATGTAAACCTTCCCAATAGGCACATTTGGTTAGTTGTACAGAAAATGAAAATGTCACTTTACATACTTGAACGTGGATCTATAAAAATAGTCTTGCACTCCTATAAATAGTTTTTCTTCCTCTTCACTAAACTTTACACTAGAGACAACAGGTAGACAACAGCCAAAGTACAGTTTTATCGAATAGGAATTCCTCAAGCAAATATCTTTTATGTATGTAAGCGGATCTCTATTTTTTTTTTTTGTCGTCAAAAATGTGGTCAACATTTTTTTCCTGCTTGCACAAATAAATACTATTATTTAATTTCGCATTTTATTATTATTATCGACTGTCTGGACTGTAAATTATAAGATGGTAAACAGAATCAACGCTGAAACGCAAAAGGCGCACACTTGATTGAGGATGCAAGTAATGAAATAGAAAAGGGTAAAGACAAAACAAGACGTGAACTAGTTTGAATGTCATATGCCGGTACATGCATGTGACGTGTCCTCATACATACTCTGACAAACATAAATAGTAACAAAAAATATAAGGTAACACATAATGAAATTGTTACATAAATTTATGAACGGTGTAGCGACGTGAGCGTCTCATTCGTCTGCTATTCTATAGTAAGTAAAATGCTTGCAAAAAATTCCTCTCTGATCGTAATAATGAAGATAAATAAGTATAACGATGAAAAAGCTGGATAGCTTTTTGTTTTGTTTTGAAATTTGAGTTTACCTTACCACAGAAAAAACACTGCATGGCACAGATATGTGCGCAAGTATGTGACGCCACACGGTTTGGTTCATACACGTAAAACACGGTTGTGTGGTGGGCATATATATGAATATGAAGGAAGGTAATTTTTATACAAGTTGACTGCGGTCGTCATATGTAACAGAAACTCATTTCTCGCTATATTGGAATCCTTTAGTAAAAACCTAACCAGTCACCCAGACACACACACACACACACACACACACAGTAAGTGTGTGATGAGAGAAGTGATCATCATAGCAACAGCAGAAGCTTTTTACGGTGGATAATTTTAATACACATACTTGTACACACACACAGGCGTACAGATATACCACGAGCTTCACTAAACTGATTTTGCCGCTGTTAAGATATTTTTGTTTTGTTTTGTGGTACACAAAACAGTGCTCTTGATGGTACCGAAGCTCTATTGCTGCTGCAGAGGCTGTGACGATTATTCCTTGATGACGATAATAATGATGATGAGTGGTAGTAGTAAATGGCGAACGTAAGTTTAAAATTGTTGTTGCTTTTAATATCAGTGTTATAAAGGTTTTGCGGAGCAGGCGCGTGTATGAGCTGGTGTACGGAAATTGTTGTTTGTGTGTTTTGGTGGCAGTCAAACATCATGCAAACCACGCGACCAGTCAGTATGAGAATCAAATCCTGTTTGTTTTTTCTTTTCTTTTTTAGTTTTGCGGCACATATGCGCTAATGTTGACGTTGTTGTTATTTTTCTTCTTCTTCTCTTTCAAAGACAAGTCAAGTTTGTGCGTATTTTGAACTGTTTCATGTTAATGTCTCAGTCGGTCACATTGTCACTATTTTTTCTTCTTTCCATTATTTTGACATGACAGTAAAACAAGTGTCTGGCTTGTACTATATTATGCAACAAATCAGGAAAAGACACGGATTGCATTTCTTTTCCTGCTCCCACTTTTCATAGAGTGTAATTATATACACATTTAATATATTATCACGTCCATGCGTATATATGTTAATATGTAATAATTCTTATTGATTCGATTCGATCTTTGATTCAATATATTTTATGTAAATGTACAATTGGTTAATTAAATTAATTTTATTTTCATTTAATTTATAAAAGGAAGCGATTACAGAGAATTTAGTTTTTTACATGCTTTTTCTTTGTAACGTAGAGTATCCCGCCTTATGTCCCATTTGCTTAAGCATTTGGGCATAAAAGCACACAAACAATCGTACCAAGGATATCTCACACTTTAAAGTTGATGTGCAGGAATGTACTTAAAAAATATTTTGTAGGATCATTGAAGTCTGCTTTTGTTAGTTGCGTACAGAATGACAAACTTAGTGTATCTTCATCACTGAGGTGGAGTGTATAATAATTATGTTCACAGCCATAGTTATGTTTGTTTTAAAATCTTGCACTTAATTTTTGTCCATACAGTCTCGAAAAACATATTCATGGAAAAAATCTTAATTACGTTTTTTACATGTTACTGTTGTTGTTATATTTCGTACTAATTTCCGTGTTGTATTTTCGTTATTATTATACGAGTTTAACAGCATCTCCATCATCTATAAAATCATCTTGTTGTTCTTACACTTGCACTCATTTTTCTTACTCTTATCAAGGATTTTTTAAATAGGTTTTTAAAGCGAATGTCAAGCACTGCGTACTGCGTACATACATTTATGGTTTACAACCAGATAAGTGCCTTTGCTTTCTTAGTGTTTGTGGAGTACACGACACAACAGTAAAAAAATTGGCAAAAAAAAGTCACTCTCCATTTTATAATAGTTGATTAATAGGACGGTGCTCATAAATTACAAGGAATATGATCATTCAGGTTAGTATGATGTTTAGGTATTTAATGTTCACGTATGCGGCGGAGTGTAAACATGTCATTATACACCTAAAAAACAAAGCAGAAGCAACACTACCAACAACGCTCTTTTCGAATGTTTACAAAAAATGATTTATAAATTTATTTCAGGAAAAAATAAACATAATAATTTATTAAATTACACAAAAATGGTTTATGGTGATGTTTTGAGTTTACGTTGTTGTAGTCCTACGCAAAAGCGACAAATTTGGTATGTGAGTAGCAACGAGTCTTTTTCCTACATTGTAAGATATTGTATGATTGCATGTAAATTAAGCCATTTTAGAGTTTTATTGGGTTGGGTGGAACTTTCTTAAACTGATCCACTTTCTTTTTTTCTAAGCACCACTGTGCTAGCCGGTCGTACAAACGCAAATAAAAAAACTACATTTGGCCAAATCTTATATACCCTCCATCTCCATATACAAACGATTGGGGCGGTATATATCTGATCAGTACAACTTTTGTATAAGGTGCCAACCAACCATCCGAATTCTGCGTTCAAGTTCTTTTCTGTTATCCGATCACGTGCATTTCTGACACATCATTTGAAAGGGTAGTTATATGTACCAAGTTGTGACTTCATAGGCAAATTTTTGTGGCTGTGACAGATTTTTGTTGATTGTGGGAGTGTCTCGTAACTGATTTTGCCCAATTTAAATAGCCACCTCCTTGCAGTGAGAAGAAAAGGGTGAACTTTTATGTATACAACAATTTGATTATTTTTATTTAAAACACTTTATTCACATAAAAATTAAATTTTTGCACCTAAACAATATAAATTTATTTTTTAATTAAACATTAAAGAATCTTAAAGTTGTTATAAAATATATTTTCGTTTATTTATTTTAACTTTTCAGTTTGTCACTAGAAACTATTTTGCTATAAGACAGAGACTGACGATTGAAAGGAAAAATCAAAATTATTATTAAAGAATACAAGTGTGATTCACTCTAATGATTTCACAAGACAAAAATTACACGGTTCAAAAACCGTGTAATTTACAAGCGATTACATGTTGCACTCCGTTTTTTCCCGTCCGCTTTTGCTTGCACGTTGCAGCCCCTTTTCTCTATTTGTCCGTCAGTACGTCTGTGTATTTCTTGTAATCAACCTAAAGATCGCAACATTTGTTAAATTTTATATTGATTAAAACTGGCAAAAGACAAACAAAAGATAGTGGAAAAAGACAGGGTATATATTAAGAGACACTTCCCTAAATATATATATAATCTGTTATCACATCCATGGCACCGAAAAAACTGTTGTACTGTATTAACGCACTTTGACCTTAGGATGTCATCATACATCTCCTCTTAATCAAAACTTGCATTTGGTGAATAAAAAGTTAAAAATTTCATGTTTCAACAATTATACTCGTATAAAACATATACTTTTTGTGCATAAGTCCTTCAATAAAAAAAAAAAAAAAAAAACAAATTTGTCGCTAAATTCTTTCACTTCTAAAAAATCAACAATAATAATCTATCGATCATTATTTATTATTTTATATTCAGTCTCTGCTATAACCATAGAATCATTGATACATATACGCTTGAGGCACTTGGAGAATACAATATATTATAAAGTAGTAAAAATCAATTGACTAGAAAATTAAATAGTTATAAAACATAAATACAATATGTTTGTGTGTATGTACAATTAAAATCTGGCAAAGCAAATCCCTGATACAATATATTTACAATATTTAACGCTAATAAGATAGTTAGTAATGCTCAACGTTAAAGTTGTTGCAGCAAAAATTTTACATCACTTAACGACGTCCTGGATTTCTGAGAATTCTTAAGGATTCAAAACATGTTTAAGTTTTTTTTTAACAATAAATATGGAAAATTTAACTGCGACATTTATGTACAATTTCAGTTCCTTCTATAAATTCTTTTATAAATATCTCTAAGCAGTCTTTAAATTCCAACTATAACTCCTCGTTAAATCTCTTCCGTTTTACTGATCCTGCCACAACGAAATATAATCTAAAATTTCCTCATCGTCTGGTGTACAGTCATCATCGTCTAAATGAAAGTTTTCGTACGGTTCAAATTTCAATTGTAAGTTAGATTCCAAATTGGCTTCTGGAGGACACATCACTTGTGGGGGTAGTATGCGTTGTTTCTGCTGCTGAGGTTGTGAATTATGATCGTAAGTACCCGAATCGAATGACAAATTCGAATTGAATGAAGATGATGGTGAATTACAATCATTGTCTAGTTGTGTGCTGCTATTATGCTGCGGTGAATACGAACTTAAGGAGATGGGTGACAGTAAAGTTGTGCTGTGATGAAAATTTAATTGTTCTGGTTGTACTGAAGTGGGCGTTGATTCCAAAAGGTTTCTGTTTAACACTTCAACGACAGCGTTTGCCGTTTGTGCCGGGTAATAAACCAAATTCGTTGGATTTGAGGTAAATGTTGCTAAAGTCGATTCAACAATTACTTTACTGTTATTGGAATTGTTGTTACTTGCAGTAGCGGTGGTGTTGGTGGTGTTAGTATTTAACAGATTATTATTGGAATATTGTTGGCTGCTGGTTGGAGCATTGCTGCTGTTGTTACAATTTAAATCTTCTAGCAAGTCCTGTAGTCGCCTTATATATTCTACCGCTATGCGTAAAGTATCAACTTTGCTGATTTTTTTATGCGGACCGCGACCACCACTTTTCGTTAAATCAGCTATTATCGTTTGCGGTATATGCTGACGCAAGCGGGCAAAACTATTATTTACTTGTTTAACACGATTACGTTCGCGAGCATTACGCCGCAACACAGATTGTGTTGGATCGCTGCTATACGCTACCGTACGCTGAGAATATTTACGAGCTTTAGTTTCTTCACCAGCCGTACTATTACTAGTACTGGCGGTGAGACTTGGGGCTGGTGCTATATTTTGATATTTCATTATTTTTTTACTTGCCGCTGATAACAAATGCACATTTTTTGTTTGAGCACACGTTATACTCGACATTTCGCGTTTTCAATTTTTTTTTTTTACTTTTTACTCTTTTACTTTTCACAGTTTACGTATTGAAAAGTTTACTATTAAATGTTACTTGTTTAAGGTTGCGAACGAACTCTTCTTGATCCTACAACACTTGGCTTAAGAATGAGTCCCTTTGTCCTAAACCTTTTCATTAAGTACCTGACGTTGCTAAGGTTTCCTTATGCTCGTTATCAATGAAAACAACAACAATGTTAGGTGCGAAGAGAACTTTTCAAAAAAATGAGCATCTATTCACCTGGATGTACGTGCATTTGAAAACAGGTAAAGGAAGTATTATAAGAAAAGAGCATAAAAAGTTAAGAAAAGAGAGGGATAAAGAGAAAGAATACAACATAAAATTATGTTGAACTAGATCGTTACGTTAAACTCTTTGGTCTCTTAAGATCGCTATAACTCTTAAGTAAATTTATTGTATTTTACTGAATTGAAATTGCTTGCTTCAGCTATATAAGTTGGTTACTTCATCGAATGTAATAAATGTTCTCTAAAAGACTTTCTTTAAGAATTCTCCAACAACTGGGAAGAGTTTTATAGCAACCATTCTCTTCAATTTTCTCGTAAGAGCAAATAATTAAATTATTATTTTTTTGGAGCAATTGGGCTTTATTTCTTAGTCCTTTTGATTTATTTTAATTTTATAAAATCACTTAATTGGTGTGCATTCTTGCGCAAATTCTTCAAGTGTTATATATAAGTTTCCAACGAAATGCAACCGCAGTTATAATTTCATTAAAATATTTCGAATAATTGAAAGTCTGCTTGAATTAGAGGAATCGAAGGTTTATGTACTTCACCTTGTGTCACCTTTATATCAAACGAGCTGATATTAAGACTGACTACGTGAGTTACACTTGATGATTATTTGAAACACGTCTTAAATTTCTACAGCTTTCATTCATGTTTTTAAGGCAAACGCCAAAGTAGAACATTGAAACATTCATCATGCAATGCTGGAGTTTTACCCCTCAACGCACTATTAAACTACTTAAACATGCGTAACCAGCCTTTAACTGAGGTGTTCAAACAATTTCATATATTTCCTTAATTGAATGATCAACAACAACAAGTTTTTATTTGGGCACTTTTATTTTAATTTATTTTCATTAGCAAAATGTAAAATTTTGAAATTGGAACTTTTTATAGGGATGCAACAAGTGGTTCGGAAAGTCAACCATTGGAATTATTAAACAATGACGTGTTTGTTAAATTTGACTGAACCAGAGATTGAATAATTTAATAATTAGATTCTATGGTTTCTTAGGGATCGCGCTATTATATAAAGCTATTCCTCAGCAAGTCATAGTACTTCGTTCGCATTGATTTTATATAGGAAGCAACTGAAGGGCATGTTGTGAGTGTCACACATTTGAGAAATAATTGAAAATTTTACACATAGCTTGAGCTTGATTAGGCCACTGTGATAGCTTCTGGGATGACTTTAATTTGTTCGTACATTCCCCATCCATGCCATAAAGAAATATAAAAATTTATGTTTATTCCTCTCAACATATTGTTTTACTAATACTTTCCATATTTTCAACCCTATTTTCTATACTTGCAAATAATTTTTCCACCACCAGGTGTGTCCTGTAGATTTATTAAAACAAAAATCTTCTTTTTGAAAACGCTTCGCGAAAATAATGTCATGTTAATTTTTCATATTCATCATCAAAATGACAACAATAGCTATAAAAATAATGCTGAGACGACAATCATCTATGGCCACAATTTCACCTATTCGCACAGTTGTCAACTCTGAAAACAATCCTTAAATTTTTCTGCATTTATAACCTTTTTTGGGCATCATTAACACTTTCTTTTGTTTCCACACTATATGTTTGTGTGGATTTTTCATATATAAGATTTCAACTCTTTTGCGAACGGCATTCTCTCAAATGAATGCATTTCATTTCAGTTTCAATTCTGTTCTGTTGGATTTGATTTGGTTTGATTTGCTTCAGTTTGTTTCTGCATGCATGTATGTGTGACATTTGAAAAATTACTTTTGTTGTAGGCCGACTGTTTGAACAACTAACTGTGAAAACTATTCTCCTCGTTTGTTTAAATTGTTGGCTTTTCATATGCGGATGTATAGTATAAACGGATGCACCAGCGAATGTGTGTGAAAAATTTTTGTATCGCAAACTCTTCACTGAACTAATATTTTCTTTTCATATTTGTTATCCTAGATATGAAAATAAATTCAACTGTACAAAAAAATTTAAAAAAAATATTTTCTAAAAAGTTCTCTTCTTCTTTATGTTTTTTAAAACAAACACATTTGTTATTTTCTTCTTTTCTACTATCCTACAACACTCAGCGCCCCTCTTCATATACACTTCTACTCTCTCTCACACCTTTCACACCTACAAAAAGCCAATCGAACCAATTATAGTAAAAATAATATCAAATAATCGAAAATAAAAGCCAAATATAAAAAAAAAAAACAAAAGAAGACGAATAACAACAAGAAAAGAAAACCATTCATTAAACATAAAAGCAAAACCAAAAAGAAAAAAAAATAAGAGCAGATGTTTTCGTAGTGACCACAACTAATGGCCTGTGCCACTGAATTAAGAAGCTTAAGCATACACATTTATAAATGCAACATACAACATACAACATACATACAATATTTTCTTATACATACATGTAAACAAGTGTAAAAGAAATCAAACAACAATTCCCAAACAAATGCATTTCCAATGCAAACAGTTAATCTCGATTCATACGAGTCGATCTATCAGACAGATGGATAGACGGACATATGCATGTATTTGCTTAAAGCAGCCACGAAATCAAATACCTTTTCAAAATGCAAATAAAATTTGATATCTCCCAATGTTTTGAATAAATATATAAGCGTCGTGCATCAAGTAGAGCGCATATGCATGCGTTTTAGAAAATATTTTATAGAGATGCTTAATAACACAATCCAGCCAAAAACAAAAAATAAATGGTAGAAGAACTAAGTTTGATATTTTGTTATTTTGAACCGAACCGAGTTAGTCAATCCAACTACGAACAGCGCAGACCAAATCTTAAATATCCTCGCCATTCACATATTAACAGTGGGCGTCTCAAGCACCTAATTACGCCTTTCATTTTTTACCTTACACGTTCGTTTTTTGCAGATTTGTAAATTGTTGGCGTGTCTGTAATTCGAGACCTCCCATTTTGAAAGGACTTATTATAAATAATTTAATATTAAATTTTAACCTTGAAGGTCAATTTTTTTTTTTTTGGATTGTGGACCAGTTTTGTGGATTTTGGAGTAATTGGCAATGTTTGTACAAAACTTCTACTCAATATCTCAAAATGGTGCGTCCTTCAGTATTCAAACAACTGACACCCACATGGACGGACATGTATACATAGATTAAAGTTTTTATCTCTGACGCCTCTTCCTGGGTGTTACAAAAAGGATAACGACTCAGTACACGCTCTTCCTATAGGATAAAAACATTTACGTTTATATAAGGCGTAAATGTTGGTTTTGCGAATTTTCGCCTAAACCAAGTTTATATATATTAATAAAATTTTTGTACTTTAGTTTGACATAGTTGTGAGAGTTACAGTACTCTCGACCCTCTCGAGTAATGAAGACGAGAAATTCACTACCATGAAATATAAATACGTCTTAACGATTATAAAAGATTAAAATTAAGTTATATTAAAAAAATTAAAATTGTCCCGTTTAGTTCATTTTAAAAGAAATGGTAATTAATTCCTTATGAATAAGTTATAATAATATGTGTGATATATAAAAAGCTTCTAGGCTAAAATTTTGTTCCACTAGTACGGAACGGAATTTTTTATACAACTATGCTATGCTCAAACTCTACCTCAACTAACCCGACAGTGGTTTTTGTAAAAACCGTTTAAACAAAAAATGCCTCATTCAAGTTACATCCCCTATAAGTTAGAGAACAAGAAAAGCTGCTGATCTACTCCATTTAATGTTTCAAATATTGTATAACGCTACATAAATAACATCTCTCTTAGTTTCTGACTCTTCACTAGTGTTTACCGTACAATAGGGTGCGTACGCATGTGCATATGCAGCGCTTTAGCAGACTCTTGATAAAAAAATTATACATTTATATCTCGTAAATACACCTGCCACGTACCATCCCTTTTTCCTTTAAACATATGTACATACCTACACTTTATAGCCATCAAATGGAAGTTGAAGCGTTGCGGTGCCGTTGCTGTATTAAAAAAAAAAAAAAATAACAAAACCACTATCACAGTTTAATAAGAGAAATTAAGTACGACATTAAAAACTACCTGACAGCACGCGTGCTAACATATTCTTTAGGAAATGTGTACTAAACGATGTTTAGAAGAAATTCAAAGAAATTTATTCAAATTTTTATTCTCAATAACATTTTCTGGAATACTTTGAAAGTGTTAAAAAGTAGAAAAATATGCCAAAGGCACAGTTTTTAAAAAATGGACTTGGGCCACTTTTAAATAATAAATTAATTCATCCATTGTGATAATCAGTCAGGTGTAACTACAGATCCTGATGTATTTGTTACTGTATTTAAACATGTTACAGGTGGTGGTGGTGGTGATGGTGGTGATGAAGTGTAAGCCGAGTAAATATACGTGTACGAGCATGTAATTTCAAGTGTCTCTATGTGCTTAATTAAAATATTATCCAAAGAATAAACAAAATTGTAGATGAAACCCTGCATTGCACGCGCAGTATGTACATATGTGTGATATTCTGTAAAAAACATCAAGACGTTTTTTGTTGTTTTTAATTTCGTTTCGATTTCAGTTTTTAAATTTATGAACTCTATGCGCAGGCACTTACACAAGTTACCTTAGGTCAAATTTTAAATACCCACCACATCTATAAAAATGTAGGCGTGGCAGGGACCTGATTACGCCCTCTATTCATATATGTCTTATATATTAACTTGCAAGTCTGATTGGGCTTTAAGTTGTTCTTTGTAAATTGTGGGCGTATAAGTTATTTGACCACACCCATTTTTAGAAAAATTTATATGTACTATGAATAAATATATTTACCAAATTTAAACTTTACAGGTGAATTTTCATGGCTGCGAGAGTTGTTTGGGCGTGGCCCTTGATTGATTTTGCATAAAAATAGGAACGTACACACAAGGACGGTGTATGAAAAAGAAGAGAACCCATTAATGAACTGACATTCCCATGCTGACGCAAATGCACAGTTATGAATTGTTGCAATTGTTGTTTTTTTTGTCATTGCAGCTGTTGTTTTTGTTGCTGTGACTGTAACAAGTTCTAGGTAGCATTCAACGCCGATACATTAATATTTATTTTAATTATGTAAGGTAATACAATACACACACACATATATACATATGCACAGTTTGTTAAAGCTCAAGTCTACACCTATGTTTAAATAACAAAACAAGTTGTTTGCAGTAAAAATGTGCCACTACTGGTGGTTGCTTGGTTGGTTGGTTGGTTGGTTGGTGCCAATATATTTTAAGTGACTACGTGTACATTACGTCTGGTAACGATAAATGGTTACCCACGTTAAGAATACACATACGCACACAAACAGCCATAAAGCCACGTGCGCACGCGTCTACAACTACCCTGTCGCTTTTAGAAAAGAGGAATCAGGGAGGCTGAGAGGAAGAGAGCCGGAACCATGTTTCGCTAAAAATGAGTGGCATTCACTTTTAAGTGAATATAGAGCAAAAATTTTAATCAATCTACTGTTCCTTGCGTGTAATCAAGTAAACGGTTTTTATTACTGAGCGTACCCATGTAAAAGGAACAAACAAAGGGGACTTTTGCAACAACAATCGATAAAGGTGACGGCAAGTTTTTTTTGTTGCAATATTTATTAATTGCAAACTCATTATAAGCGAGATGTTGTTGATGTATCAGTTTTTAACTATAGATAATAATGGCATCACATGGTGCCTTAACGCTTTTCTCACCTTAGTCTAGATTAAAATCTACGACTAAAGTCTTAAACGTGCACTCATGTTAACATATTATGGTACTGGAAGCAAAATCTTACAAAACATACAAAATATAAATAATAAGTAGCAACAATACTTGAACTTTAAACAATTCAGCTTAACAACGCTTATCAGCTTTGTTGATCAATCAATAACAAAAAAATCACGCTAAAGTTATCATATTGAAGAAAACATATTACGCATTGTATATATATATATATATATATATATATGTGTGTGTGTGTGTGTGTGAAGAACTCTATGCAAGTAACTACTATGAGCGTAAACACTTTATGACAGTTATATGGAAATGCCCTTCAGGCTATTCTTGCAATGCGAATAAATAATTTTATTCAAAAAGTCATCACCATTTTATAATTTCTTGGAGCGCCTTGAATGCACACACACAAACGCACATATATATACATATTTATTTATTCATACAGACGTAAAAAAGTGAAATCTTTTTTGTGTTGGACATGCCACCGCACCAAATACGTAATGTTATATAAATGTGTGCGTTTGTATGATTTGAGCACCAGATGGTGTTGAATAAAGGCTTAACAACTCAATATGTCATTATGACACATAACTGTTAAAAATCACCATCACAACAAATTAAACTTAATTAGTGAATTTTGAATACATTGTATGTGAAACACACACACTCACACAAACATTAATGCATACACATATAATGGTATAAAAAAGCATAAAATGTAGTTTTTATAAAAGCGGCGCCTCACAACATCGTTCGCAAACCCTTTATACAGATCGCTCATGGGGTTCAGTGTGCGTTTGGTTGTTGGCATGTGACTGCCTTTAACAGACACATAGATCCATATAACACTGTTTCTTAGAATGCAAACTTCGAAATCAGAAACAAACAAGCAAAGGGGTAGTAAGAAAAAGTTAAGCTAGTCAAAGCCGACCAATGAAGGCCATTACACCGTAGAAAGGAATCAATTTTATTAAAAGTTCCTTAAAAAGCTGCCTGTGTTGTTGGCATATATGCTTTATAAATTTTGCAATGCACTGTTCAGAGACAAACCGTTTAACAAATTGAAAATATCAGTTTTGCGTTGAACTATAAAACATTTGGCACCTACTTCAGCAGAATTATTATCGTAATAGCCGAAGACAGACGAAAAAGAAAAAATAACACACTTCTTAATATATATCGAAACCTGTACAAAACTACAAAAAAAAAAAAAAAGAAAAAATCAAACTGCAATATTGCTGGAATTGAGAAAGGTGTCGATTTTTACAATCTTTAGACTTAGTTAAGCGTGTGATTAATGGCTTTTTAAGAGGTTCACTAACACTCACCAAACAATGTTGTGAATTTTGTGGTCGAGTATGTTATAAAAAAAAAAATAACACATTTATACAAGCGTACCTTTAAAGGGTATTTGCTCTAACATAAATCTGTTTTGAAATAGTCTTTAGTAGGATTAGAATGAACTGGGTGGACATGATATTAAATAAAAAGTAAAAATTCACTGCTTGAGGATGTGGTTGTTGTTATTGTTGTTGCTATTGTTGCCAGTTATATGATATTGTTCTAATCACGAAAAGATCAATGTCTCGATTGGCTGCTTGCTAATTAGTGAACGATCAAAATACACCAAGAGTACGGAGAAGTGCGAAAAAATTCTATGAAAAGCATCAGCAGGTTGAATAAAAAAATTGCAATAATGAAAATTAATTAATTTCAAGCAACTACATTTTACATTTGAAAAAGGTTTCTAAAAATTAAAAATTTTAAAACAAATTATGTCCGTCTGTCCGACACGTATTTCTGATTGATTGATTATATTAGGTACATACATGCCTTTTGGGCCAAAAACATTGACTATTACAAATATTTTTAACTAATACATACTAAAATTTGACCCTATTAAGCCATTTTTAAAACCCATTTTCATTTAACGCTCCTTTGCGAAGCCCCTTTTATAGGACACTGCCTGCCGCAGGGTATTAAACGGTTGGAGATAACCCACTGTAACATATTCACTTGTTTTATAAAATAATATTCCTTTATTAAACTTTTACTTTTGTAATAATTTCAAAGAAATTCTTTCTTTGAACACAACAGCGACAGTGAAATATTTTCAACAAATTATGTTGTCGTTGTTTGCAAAAATAAAAGTTACGTTTCCAAAGATTAATGTTGTATGCATTCCATATCGTTATGGATCAATTGTAAAACAGATTGTACCACACTTAAGTTTAAAGTTTAATCATTAAAAATCAATAAAAGTCAAACACCAGAAAAAAGAAGAAAGCAAAAAAAAAAAAATGCCTGAAGGTAATGAGTTTATCACATCATACCGTAACGTACTAATCAAAAGCAAGTAGCCGTTTTGTAGCAGCAGGATCACGAAACAACAAAAAGAAAAAATGCTATTAATTCAATCAACTTTAAAAAGGCTTCAATCGAACATGCAACATTTAAACATGAAAATCATTTTCATAGCATTTAATAACAAAAAGCAAAACCAATACGAAAAAATAAAAGCTAACCCATTATGATCACTTACTGCTACACAATATATTGCATATTATGTACGTGCGTTTGTATGGTTTGTACGTCCATCCAACCGATCAACATTGTTACAGCTTTTATGTGCTTCTTAATTTCTTATGGTTTATACAAGACGTACTTAAGGCTAACGATTGTATTAAACTTTTACCAATGTTCGTGACTTACAACTTATTAGGAAGAGGAGCTTGTAAAGAAGTTTCAACAAAAATTTTATATATGTAGCGCCACAAGCACCAAAGCAACGCTAAAATATTAGACTTGTAACCAACTTTCATATCATGTGTTGGAAAGGTTATAAACAATGAATGTGTAGGGTATTCAACGATTGAACTTAACCAATTGCATTATTCACATAGCTGCTATATATTTGTAGTATGCCGCCCTTCTGTCCGTCTGCCTCTACACACAATAAAGATATAAAAACACGATTTCATGTAAAGTTTCTCACACCCGTCGCAGAGAGACGATGGGTAAACTAAACTAGTGGCTGCAGTCAACTTTATGGCAAAACGATCATCAATGTGATCGGTGTGATCACATTAAACCAATACTTGCACTTGCTCCGTTTCATGACAAGTTGTTGTTAAACTTTTATCGCTTCTTACATAGAGTGGTCTTTACGTTCGTTTCTTTCTTTCTTTTTCTCTTTGCCCTTTGTTGTTGTTTTCTTTGTGATCCTTTTTATTGCGAAATTAAGCAATCAAATAAATAATTTTGCTTTCATTGCAATGTTGATTGCTTGGTTTAAGATGAAATAAAATGTATTTTACGAAACACTTGGTGTTTACTTTTTCTTTAGAGAATTCTTTCACAGTGAAGAACACAGCTAATGGTATTTCATTTAAGTACGAAAAAAGAAAATTATGGCTTTTGTAATATAAGCATTCCGCGAAAAAGGAGGAGACTTTATAAATCCATGTGCTTACTAAATGAGTACAAGCAGTATTTGTAACGAATTGCACTTAAGTGTGTCTAACAATTATTTCTCCTTATTGAATTTATTTTTATGAAGAACTAGCATTAAAGAATCTAACGCGAGCCCAATGTAGGACCAGGCGCCCAAAAATGTGTTGTAAGAGCTTTGTTTAATATTTTGTATATATCTCGAGGACGGTTCATCAATACTCGGTATCAAAGGGAGGTCAATATGTACTGTACTGTACTTTTATATAGCCAACTAGTTCCTTACCTTCTTAACATATGTGCTCATGTTTATTATTCTTTTTTATTAGTATTAAGCTTGGCCTTAGATTATTAAAAGGCAGCTCGCTGAAAACTATTGTTGCCATACCATGAATTAGAACAATCAAATGTCCCAGCTAGGACTCCCATGTTGTAAAAAAAAAACCTATTTTATAGAGATGTTGGCTCGCTATCAAAGTAATTAAATGTAAATAAATGAAAATAAAATTTATTTAAAGATATAAAAACAAATAAACTAAATTGGGGGCGTATTTGATATGAGAACAGCCCTTATCGATGAAATGGAATATTTATATGGGTATGTTACAAATTCTGCTTATTCTAAATCTCTTGCATCTCAAATTGTTCATTGTTTTAACGATATGACATTTTTTCCAAAATATTTAGTCAAACGATCGATTATAATTGATTGATGTCTGGTCTCAATTGAAAACTTAAAATCCGCTCTGGTGAAAACGAGCCTTTTTTGACCAAAAAATTGCATTATTTATATACGTAAGGGGATTTTCTAACGAAAAAATATACAGCCAGCTGATCCATCCCTGAGCAAGTGGAATGACAAATTTAAAATGCCCAATTTCTTATTTTAAAGTTCATTGAACGGCACAAATCATTTGTATCCATTTAGTTGCTCATATTTTCTACAGACTATTATAGATTTTATAAAAAAATTTCATCTGCTCCTGTGTACATTAAACGTATCCACTCTGTTGAATGAATATTCATCTATAAGCATATCAATGAAAAACAACTAGACTGAGTTTCGTTATTGCTTTGTTACACTCGCATATCAGTTCATGTCTATCGTGAAATGCATCTGTCATTGCATAACACACCTCTTCGGAATTGCATAAAACAAAAACAAAAACAAAAAACTTTCATTTCATGTATAATCAAAAATCAAATATTAGCACGTTCTAAATACAATAAAATTGTTAAATGACACACACGGAAGGATATGCTTTATGCACTATATACAAAGTTTCCTTTCCTTTCCTTTCCTTTCCTTTCCAATAAGTTCCCGTGATTATTAATTGTAAACAAAAACTGACAAAATTTTTGATGTACAAACCCTTTCGGTTAAAAAACATAAACACACACACACACCAAATAAAAATAAAAAGCGGAGCAAGTGTTCAAGTTGCAACCAGCAGCAGATGTTTATTATACTGAGAGGTTCCACTATCTAGAATTGTATTTCGCTGGTATGTAGGGACACCTGCTCATAGGTTATAAAATAGTTCACATCCAATTTATTTCTTGTAAAACTGTCATTTATTGAACTTTTATCGTTTTTCAAAACGAAATACTTTCCGTTGATTGTATTTCAAAATAATTTTAATTTCTTAAATTGTTGCAATAAAAATTTGTATCCAATAATTTTTATACTCAATTACCTACTTTGTTGTCCATTTATGAGGGGAAGTTTTGCCTTTGCGGTTCTTTAAACATATTTTCAGCATAATTTACTTTTACAGGAAACTTTTTAAAAGAAAACAGAACTAGAACAGTTCGATGTCATCATCAAATATCTGTTTTGGACCTTTTGCGCAATCCTTTATGAAATTTATTTATTTTAATGGCACAAATATTAGAATGCCTTCGAATCGTAGTGTGTGTGAAGATTTCTAAAATAATCAATAGAATAATAAATATGAAAGTGGTCCAAGTCTATTTTTCTAAAAACATCAAATTTTTAAATAAGACGAAATACAAATCAATGTGTTGGAAACTGCGCAAATCGAAATTCAGCATTTTGCAAATGTTGTTATTGTAGGATATGAAGAAGGGAACGGATGGTTGTAGAAGAAATCTTCGAATCCCACCATAACAAGTGACATACATGCCTTTTAATTTAGCTATCTACTGAATAAAATACCCGTACGGTTGCAGCTACAAAAGTCAAGATAAAAAAACCTAACATTGGTTAACTTAATAGCCAACATTATACCAGAAGCTTTTTTGTTTAATGCAGCTTCTTTTATTTGTACTCCTTAAAAACTCCTACAAACAAGTTTTGCATCCACCTAGCTTTCAAAAGTAGCCGTGCGTACCCTATACTACATGTATCAGTGAATGTTTGATGTGAGACGTGCGACAGTGTCCCGCACCGCTATGAAATTTGTAACTTTTAAACAGCTAAAGAATAATTTTATCCCCATTCAGGAAATGATGTCGGTCTGTTCATATGCATCAACAGATCGAATCTTTAAAATTAATTGATATGTTGTGGTTGGTTATTAGGACTAAATGAAATTTATAATATTTTTTAATAACCTTTCTAAAGAATATCGAATATTTGGACTATTTTTAGAATTGTACCAGAAATTTGCTTTCGTTTCTTTTTAATAAAGACATTTAACAATTTATCAAGTTTTTCCCTTTCCTGGATACCGCCTCCTCATGAGTAGCGTTATCGAAGTGAATTGTGTCACACAGAGCGCTGTAGAGTACTGCAGCGTCCGACGTGACCGACTATAAATGTTTAGACTTCCTTTTACTGTTTTCCTTTTGCATGTTCATGTGTATGTATAGATAGAATCGGATTTTTTACGATGTCTTAAATTGAATTTGTATGGTAACATGCTTTTAATTATAATACTACCACCACTACCGCTTTTGCTATTTCTACATCCCATTCTAGTAATGAGGCTGCATTAGCGTTTTATACCTTCCACCTTAGAAGTGAAGGGGAACACTAAAAGTGTAATTTTGTTCACAAGTAACCAAGATTACAGAGAAGATTCTGTTTATTTATTTACTCACACATTAGCTGTAATTAGTACAGTTTATGTCAACAAAATGAGCAGTTTTAGACAATAATCTATCTAAGCGAAAATCTCTAAACTAGTATCTGCAGACAATTTTGTAGCCTAACAATCACCCATGTCGTCGTGATCGCTGCCATCACTTTAAACCAAGACAACTTATTGTTAAATCTACACAGATTGGCTCTTACATGTAAGGTATTCTCCATAATTTTATTATAGTATCAGTTTTCATTCCTTTTACAACACGCTTAAGACAGAAAATCCATAACTCAGCTTCTATTCCAGCCACAGAAATTAAGTCATTCAGCTTCAGATAGCTTTGGCTAATTAAGTTTTCGTATATAATCACGTTGAATTAAGTAAGAATCACTGCAGATAAACTATATGGCTTGATCGTGTTCACCAATCTGCGCAATTATTGATCAAATTATGAATAAAATATTGAATTTATATATCCAGCAAGAGTTTAAAGTCTTGCATTTATGGTTAGTTAAAATAAACGGCGGTTTAAACGGTTAATGTAATTTCGATCGTAAAAGTTTTTTAACTGATATGTGGATCATTTACCTCGTTAGTCTGCTTCCCAAACACAAAAAGAAACTTAAACTAATTAAAACTTTTATAGCCAATGCTTCTGAAAGCTTGTTAAAAACACACATAAATGAGGAAATCTTTTGAAACATAATTCACTGTGTTTCATGTCATGAGAAGTGATGCAAAAAACTTAAAAATGTAAATAATCGCAAATTGGTTACTTGGAAGTCTCGGCTAAAAATTTCATATTGCAGATCTTTTGAAAGACACACCTTCCAAGCTCCTCATATTCTGTTGTTTTATGTTACATCACAATAGAAATCGAAAATCTCCTTTAAGAATATGCGTCATTATGTAAATAACGTTCCCTAGACTGCGTAGCGCTCAGTAAGATCAGATAAAATGCCGGCAAATTATATTTTCTTTCATCAAAAAGCAGTAAGCAGTGAAGGAAAGTAAAACATTGAGATAAAAATCTTGTAATTCCTTTATAATAATTGCACATACAAAGCCTCTCACACATGCTGTAATACCAGTAATCTGTGTAAGATTTATCAGATTTATCACAAACAATACCGAAAACCACAAGAATAATTTAGATCTATGGTCATAAGGCGTCATTTACATGTTGCTACAGTCTATTATCTTCTATGCTATTATATTTGGCACTTTGATTCTATTCCACATAGAAGTAAAAGACGCGGCAGAGGAAGGCAGTAGTCACCATGTGTGTGTTATATTTATTTTACATATGAGCTCTACAGCTACCTTAGTTACATTGTATGTTGAACATACAATTATATGTAATATGAGCTTGTTGAGAGAATGGCCAGTGTGCCCAGTGTAGGTATGTTTGCTACATATGTGTAAACACAGACAGACTGCAAGATTTGAGTTTGTTTAGGTTTTTTTCTTACGGCAGTTTGACTAAAAATTTGAATGAATTGTAATTGGTGGTCAGTTGTTTGAGAATTTCTTAGAAATTGCAGGAAAATGCAAAATCTTTTTATTTATTGTGTGTTCATTATGAAATTTAATATAAATTTGGATTCTTTTGTAAATAAAACATACTTGTATGCACAATAAAAACGTTTACATATACACTCATGCCCCCCCATGCATTCAAATACGAATGATAAGAAAACGGTACGATTTAGTGCAAAGTTTTTTATTCAAAATAGGAAAAACCGATCGAAAACCAATAGCCCGTCCTTCAATATAACAATGGGCGTGGTCAAATAACAAACATGCTTACCGTTAAAAAGATTTACTGTTGTGGTGAATTTTTCCTCAAAATGTCATCAAAGAAGGTCCATAGTAAACATGTCACGCCCACAATTGACGCATACATTTAAGGATTTTCAAGATTTTGCCTGCCAGTCTATGTGACAAGGTTTTTATTTAAAATGAACAAAGTCAGATAACAGCCACGCCCCTAATTAAGAAAAATCGTTTGTGGCCACATGATAGAAACTTAATACATTTATTTACACTTGTCGCACCTATCGATATGACAAATATTGAGAGGGTTAGAGAACCAACACGCCCACAAATTTGTCTTTTGTAAAATGCAAGCCTTTCAACCTCTTGAAAATTAATCCTTCACGTTGATTTTTCACAACAGTTCAAGTATTGTGTTAAAGTGAATAAATAAGAAACTGAATATGACTCAAGCTAAATCTAAAATACCCTTCATTACACATTATGGGCGTGACAGGCACATGTATTACGCAACAACTCTATTATGGTTTTTTGAAATTGTGGGCGAAGGGGGCCATTTTTCACACATCGATGAATGGGGTAATTATTAATTTTGGGATATTTTTTTTTGGGTCGCATGTCTTTTCCGAGGACACTTTTTTTCACTCTAAGATTCTAGAATTGGTATGCATTTTGATTATTGATAAAGTTCATTTCCCTATCTAAACAGCCTTAAGATAATCTCCAAGTAAAGAAATTATTCAGACTGCTACACTTAACTGTTATTCTGCTGCTTTGCTGTTTTGTTGCTCTTTTACTCAACGATAATGAATATCATTTAGGTGCAGTAGGCTTTTAATCCAGAATCATAACAATCATTAATATTGTTTATCAAAATCTTGCACAGATAAGAATACGTGCACATAGTATACAACATCGTAAACAGAAGCCATTAAGGAAAAAAATGCAAATTTTTATGTAAAATACGAAACAACGTTACACAATACAAACAAAGTGTACGGATGGATGGAAGCAACGGACGAAATAACAAAATATGACGGATTATTTATCTTGAACTGACGACGTAAAGCTTATATTAAATTCATTATAACTTTTTTTATCTTGCAAAATTGAACGGTGGATATAGATTTTATGGTAATTTCTACACTTATGCGCCAAGTACCAAAAGATATAAGAGACGCCAAAGTTAATATATGCTGAAACTCTTGTACATACACGTGCATAACAAGGGATACGTATGCATTATTTATCATATGTACAGTTAACTAATGGCAGTTTGTCATATAAGCAAAGTGCACTCGAACCTGGGCTGATATGCAAAGCTTCTGTAGTGTCATTTTATATAAGCTGCTCCGCTACCAGGGAAGCGATATTTGTCAATAACACTCCAAGAGATGTTAAAAGAAAATGTTGCTCTAAAAGATCATAAGGGAATAAATTTTGATGTTTATATAGTGAGGAGTTTAAGAGAAAACCTTTTTCGAGGTTTGAAAATATTTGTTAACGTTACACCGCCCAATGAATGACTTTAAATAGTGGCAAATATTTTATGTAAATAGTTCCTTAATTAGATCAGATTTACAGTTAATTTAAAAATTAAAATCACACCCAGATAGATTTGTTTTTTCTTTGTACTCCAGAAGTTTGATACTCAATTAGTTTCCTGGCACTCTAAACCACTATTTATCAAGCCTACACACCAATTTTTGTGCTTTTATAATATAATTTAAGACTTCTCTTGTGAAGCACTTTGAGCGACGTTTTCCAGCCTAAGGAATATTGCCACAAATTGCATGTTCTGGATAGGTTTGTAGAAAGCTTTTCAACATTCCGCTTAGTGCAAGATTACAAACAGAAATCTCATCTACTTGGGTATGGTATGTAATGACACCTTACAGTTGGCGGACTATTAAAAATTTCTACAACAGTAACATCAACAAAACTTATCTTAATCAAAACGATCTACAAACAATTCATCACCCCAAAGAGACAACGGGTGGCTGAGTGGCTATGTTTGAATGGATGGATGGATGGATGGATGAATGGAATGGAGTTCGTGTGTTGTTGGATAACGAAATGAAGAATCATAAATAAGTATATATATATATATATATATACACATACATACACACACACTACTGCTGCTTCATGTGATTGTCCGAAAGAAAGAGAACTTAAAGATCGCAATCATGACAATACTTCTGCATAACATTTGTGTGTGCCACGTGCACATATTCAGCATATTTTCTTGCTGTTGTTACATAAAACATCCGGTTTAGTTCAACTCTATATGCAATGATATATACTGTAAGCAAATCGTATCTATTGCGTCAAAGACAAACAAAGCTTTCCGAAATAAATCTATTTAAGTACAAAAGCGTAAAGATAATGTGAAGACACTTGTTAATAGAAATATAAAATTGTAAGTTGAAATATAGTAGAAATCGGACTTAAAAGAAACGAGTTTGTTACTTAAGTCTTTAATAGTTATAAACAATATTATGAGAGAATAAGAAAGTTTTCATCCTAAGTCTTTAATAAGTTTTAGTTATGTTAGCTTAGCTAGCCTAATAGAACTTTAGCACAACAAAGCGAAATATGTCATTACAAAATTCACATAAGATTTGAAAAAAATTAGTTGCTGCTTGAAATGCTCTCATTATTGTTATTAATAAATGTCCCGGGGCAGCAATTTAACTTTAAAGTCAAATAATTACATTTAATATATACAAGTTTGTTGTTTAAGTCTTTTAGGTAATCAATTGAGTTACAACGGAAAAGTTGAAATTTGGTACCTACCTTCCATCGAATAACTGACATACTCACAATTAAAAAAAAAAACCTTCCTTAGGTCGGAACTTGACCGTTGAGGTTAAATATTTTCAACAACCTTTAAAAGAGGCATTACGCAAAAATATAAGTCACGTCCACAATTAACACATTAATGTGAAGGGTATTCAAAATATAGCTTTTTGTCTGTGTTCTATATGTTTTTAAAAGCTAAATATTTTGAAGAAGAGGAACTCATTTTGATTATATTGATACTGCAGGCAAGTTAAAACTTCCTCGATATAAATTATATTCCCTGATCACATATTGCTTAACAGTTTCATATTCTAGTGGATTATAATTGCCTTTTTATAAAATAAGTTTATTACTTTAGTCTTTTATAAAGGGAAACATTTGCGAACGACTGGAATAGTTTGTGATTTAAGTCTTTGACAAATTTTAACACGAGCAAAACGAATTTGTTACTTGATTACCAGTTCAAACTTCTGTAGTCTACAGGATCTTGAATATTATGCTAAACCTTAATATTTAGGTTCTTTATGTAAATTTCGTATAATACTTCCAAAAATTGGGAAAATGTACATTTCTTAGGCTATTGTTTGAGAACACTACTCCACGACAATACTACAAAGGCCCCTTAAGGATTTTTTGGCAGTTGGTAGTCGGCATTCCCAATTTAAAATCATCAATTCAACATAAAGAAAATATGTTGAATACATGATAAGAAGAAGCACAGATGCGTTCTTGCTATTCGTAGGTGTTTCCATTTGGCAAATTAATGATAATGTTATACTTTCTTCAAATTTGAAGCGAATGCAGCTACCAGCTAACTTAATATGTACAACACACAAAACACTTACTGTACGGACACATCGACATTAAGACGTTTCGTAGAATTCTATTGTATTTGGATCAAAGATATTCTACTTTTAATATATAGTTGTTGTTAATACCACAGGATTACAAACAACTAAAAAATCTTATAATTATTATTATCAACTGGAAAATGGTAGCTAAAAATCATACCAAAGATGGCATGCTACAACTGTCTACAACTGTATAGGACGGGAATGCGTAAAATTAGAGAAATATTGTGTTCGACTGGAGTAGTGGCAATTTAATAAATTGCTTTTTATATCTGAGCTCGTTTCTTTTTTTTTTTTTTTGTAGTAATTTTGTTGTTGAGTTTTTTGTTTATTTTCTTATTTTTTTGGCTGTCATTAGGTATATTTTAGAATATAAGTGTATTATTATGTTATCTAATGACCTGAACGTGTTTGGCACACATTTGTCAAAAGCGATAGCAACGCAAAGCGCGAACATGTTCTTTTTATCTTTATACCACCACTTCAGATGGTATTATATTTTTTTGGCAAAGATAAGAAGAAATAAATTTATTCTTAGTACAACTTGAGCAATTTAGGTTATTTTTAATAATATTTTTGTACCGAGGATTTCGCTTAAATTTATTGCATAGTTAAGAGAACTTAAATGAAAGAAAAGTAGTGGTTTCTATGCCATTTCACTTTCACTTTTACTATTACGAGGGATGTGTTTGAAGAAGGATTTAGATTGTGAGCAACATCAATATATAAAATGAAATAAAAATCTCCATCCTTCAGGATTATGTTGAAATACCCAAAGCCGTAAACCGTGAGTTATTAGGTCGAAATTTGGTGTGGGTCTGTATCTGTATACATAGTCTTGATTAGAATCAAAATCTGATTTACATTGTCAGAGAGACGGACAAACGTACATGCTTAAGTCGATTTAAATTTTGATTCTGAATCGATCGAAGAACATAAAGACGTTTAGGAGTTACAAAAATCTGCACAAACCTAATGTACCCCATGTACCACATGTAATATGAGGTAAAATAAATCACATTTGACACAGAATCCGAACTATTAGTTCAATTACATTATATTGTAATAAACTCTATAGGGCATAATTAGGTACCTGCCACGCCTACTGTAACCATGTGGAGGGTATTTAAAATTTTCTCGAAATATAATTTAGTTTTTATATCTCCTAGTGATAAGGTACTAAGTTTGTTCTTCCATTTCCAACACCCATAAGGAGACGTCAGAGACCCTACAAAGTACAGGGTGTCCGCCGGAAAGGTATACTATTTTGTTTTTTTCCATTGTAATCCTGGCTGTATGTGATGTGGCACCGTCTTGTTGATACCACATGTTAATCAAGCCCAAAGCAAGTTGTGGCATTAAAAAGTTTTCAATCATATATCGCTCCCCATTCACAGTTATTGTTTGCCGTTTTCATTTTCAAAAAAGTAAGGTCCAATAATTCCTCCTGACCAAATTGCACACCAGACTGTCACTTTTAATGGATGCAAAGGTGACTGATGAATAAGTTGAGGGTTTCCCATTCCCCAGAACCGACTATTCTGTTTATTCACATATGATTTCAAATGAAAATGTGCCTCATCACTCATTATGATTTTTTCATGAAAATCGGAGTTGTCATGGGCGAGCTGTAATATCCTATTGGCAAATGTACGGCGGCGTAAATGGTCTTGTGGAAGAAGCTCTTGTGTCAACTGAATCTTATATGGAAACAAATGCAAATCCTTGTGCAAAATTGTGACCAAAGTTGTTCTTCGAACACCAAGCTCCTGAGCACGGCATCGGATTGAGTTTGATGAATTGTTTTAAACATTTTCTTGAGCAGCAGTTATGTTTTCAGCCGATCTTGCAGTACGTTGTGGTCCATGCTTGGGCCTATCACCTACAGACCCTCTTTCTTCGAAATCATTCACTACACGATAAATAGTGCATTTTGTTGGCACGTTGTTTCTCCCAAAAATTTCGCGTAACTTTCTCATTGTCACAGTAATCGATGATTGATTTTGGTAAAATGTTTTAACAATTAAACACGTTGGTTTATCGAATATTTTTCCATAATAAATTTGCACGTGTCTACTTCACGACTGCCAAATATGAACTGTCAAGACTAATGTTTTCCAAAATGGCGGAAAAACAAAGTAGTATATCTTCCCGGTGGACACCCTGTATATATATTCTTGACCAGCATCAAAAACTGAATAGATTTATGTCCGTGTGTCCGTGTTTCTGTCTGTTGTTGGTATTCTCCCGGGCGTACATTTTTAGATATTGAGCTGACATTTTGGGCAGACATTTTTAGTTTTTGCACGCAGGTTGTTATTTAAAATGGGGAAAATCAGCCTGGAGCCTCGCGCACAATCAACAAAAATCTTTATACTTGCCACAAAAATTGACACATGAACTTGAAATTCTGTACACGTATTTATAGTTATCTCTTTCAACGATGTGTCAAGAATGGGCGTAGTTGAAAAGCGGACAAGGACAAGATTTGGCCTAAGCCAAATTTAGTTTACTTACTTGTTTGTAATTTGTTTACTTTGTTTGTAAGTGAATACTAGCTTGTTTGGCACAAAAGTGAAGAAGAAGAGCATTCTGTACTTTACTGATGCACGCGTGAGCCGTATAAAAATTTATAGGTACTACTTAGACAATTTGCAACACATTTCATTGAGAAAAAGTGTTGTTGTTTTTTTTTTTTTGGTAACTTCTTTTTACAACTCACGACACTGGATATACATCATCATCTTCGTCATTGTATTCAGACCGTGTGTTTAATGTAATGCACATATTTGTAATGTGTAATTTTTATACATAATACAATAGTACAATACATTGTATTTGTAATAATATGCCATAATAAGTATACAATGTCGCATTTATATGCGCTGTTATTGAAAGGACAAGTGTAAAAGCGCCAAAGCACACATAACTTTACCAAGTTCAACAATGAAATACAAAACCAAACATATGAATGAACGGTTTAAACCAGAACAAGCAACAAGAAGCCGAGCTAGCCAGACAACAGTGACTGACCAGTTTTATATATCCAACAAACAACAACTAAAGCAACAACATTTGCTTCGTTCACTCTTTCCGACATATTGTTGCAGTTTATTGCCGGTGATTTATGATGTGTTCACAATACTTGCTTAGTATAAGGTACATAGTTATAGTTGTTGTTATTATTGTTATATTGATTCCGTGCTTTTTTTTACAACTACAACTAAAAAGGTTTCTGTGTTCTCGGTGGTCGGTATTGCATGTAAGTACTTAAAAATCTTGTCAATATCTGAAATGAAGAAGTTGTTACATGTCATTGCAATGTGAAACGGTATGGAAAGGGGGACACAAATGTGTTTGTGTGTATATTGACATGTAAGTGCTTTCACGAAATTAAGTGAATACAGAATGGAAACAAAAAAATTTTTATAAAATTTATATGAACTCTCGGCGTATAAATATTACGGACATTGTGTTATTTTTCTCGTTACCAGTTGTTCGTGTTGTTATTGTTGTTGTAATTGTTTTTATATATCATTCATCTCTATTTACTTTAGCATAATAGTGGTCGTTATATATAAAATGTCCTTAGTCTGCATAAATGAATGGCTCTTTCCCAAGGTATTCAAAAATTGAAATTTTATTAAAAATTAATTAATTTTATTTGGAAGCGATATTTTTCCAAACAAAATGTTTCTTGCTTTTCATGTAATTATACGCTCCACTACTAAGTTTGTTCTTTCGTTTGCAACAACCAGAAGGATGCATCAGAGACCCTACAAAGTATATACATTCTTGTTAAGCGTCAGAAACTGAGTCGATTTAGACATGTACGTCCGTGTGTCCATGTGTCTGTCTCTTGATGGTATTCTCATACGTACGGTACGTAATACTATTAGAGGGCGCAATGTATATAAATATATTTGCCCCGCCCACCGTTGTGGATATGGAGGGTATTTAAAATTTGACCTAACCCAAATTTAGTTTTCTTAGTCGTTTTATTTCATTTTATTGCTGTTATTATTACTTATAAATGCAAAATTAAAACGCACACATTGGAACTGTCCATTGATCTAATCGGATCTTTGCCATTAACATGACACCAACTAATTTACGAAACACGCAAAACAAAGTCAATAATCGATTAACGAAACTGTCCCTCTCTGTCTCCCTCCCTATCACTCTCTTTCTCTGTCTCTCTCCTACTTTTAAACATTATTTAAAAAATACAAGTAAAAGAAAATCAAGTCGAATTTTTATCACTTTTCTCCATCATTTTTTGAATGTATAAGATTTTAGAATTTTTTGTAATGTTTTTTTACTTGGAAGAATTTTATATATTTAACATACCTTTCCAATCATATTTTGACATGTATTAAAAAATTGCGAGGGAGAAGGAAGTTAATAGTAGCAATGGTGAGGAAGTTGGGTGTAATCGCACATTTCGTTAAAAACATCTGATTTCTAGAAATGGTGTAATTAAGTATTTCATTAAAATATTTAAATGTAATTATAGCTACAACCTGATACAAGAAGTACTACTACTACTACTACACTGTATTGTTGTTGTATGGTAACCATGTCAACATACATTGCAACTTAATTTGGCATGACCACCAACCAACGAAATGGTCAGATTTATTAGTCTACCAAACAGTAAACAAAATAACCAACTACGAAGCTATGGACGAAACTTGAATACGTTTTCGTATAGAAAAATGCGAACATCCATGGACATCATGTTGGATTTAATTACTCTACATAAGCTAATTCAACATTCAAATCATACAAACACATACAAATTGTCGGTTTTAATACGTATTCAAACAATCGATTTAAACCTTATTTGGTTATTTTTATTGTACCCTGTGTACATTTTGTGTGCCTGTTGTATGCTGCATTTACTGAAAACCTGAAAGTGCACGTACACCTCCTTCCAGGTGGGATGTCATTGGATATTGAAACAATGGCCCTGCAAAGTTTCAGTTCGACTCCATTTACTCAATTATTGTTTAGCGTTGTAGCAATAAATTCGCTTATCACCTCGAATACATCGCAATTGAGATTCTTTTCATCAGATAAAATAATTTGGGAAGCTTTATAGCATGGCTTTGTATAGTACATGCATAATAGCGTAGATGTGTGGCTTCTTAATCTCTTATATTCGGGTCTTGGTGTTATTGAACTTCTTCTTCCCTCTTAATAGAAATAAAAACTTTCAAAAACACAATTAAATTAAACGATACTCTTAGCATATTAATTGAATTATACAAATGGCGGTAGTGTTGTTCGGTTTGGAAACGGAAAATTAAAATATTTGTATATGAACATGAAATTAAAAAACAGCTCCTATAAAATATTTAATACATTAAGTGGTTAACCTCACTTCTTTATTTCAAACTTATTTATTGATGAGCGTACAGACAATATTTTTGATATTTGCCCATGAAAGCTTGGCTAAAAATCCTAAACACGATTTCTTCCTTTTATATTCAAAGTCAAAGATAATCATTATTTCTAATAAATTATTTTGATTGAACAATTCATAAATATGTCCTTTAAAAATGAATTATCATTCAAATCCATTTTTCGATTTGAATGATAATTCAAGGTTTGCTCCACTACTGTTCTTTCAGTTACAGCAGCACTTGATTTTTCCTTTTTAAAATGTAAAATAATGTAATCAGCAGCCAACTATAATACGTACTAATATGCGTACTACCCCAGCTACACCAGTGAAAGTAATGCTGAGCCGCTGTGGCACACAAATGTAATTATGTGATGCCACAAATATAACGATGGTGGTGTGCACTTGTTGTCAACTGTGGGCAGTCAAGTGCCAAACCACTACTAAATACTACGTAGCTCCTATATGCGAAAAGTGTATGAAGTGGCGGTAGATTCAACGTTAATATGTCGCTGCCGGCTAAAAGGCAATTAAGCAAATTACTATATGTCTCCCTCCCTTTAAAAATGTAGGCGCTTCTTTCAAAAAAAAAAAAAATTACAAAAAAAGAACACTTTAAATAAAAGTAAAGACAGACGCGTTCATACAATCATTAAACACTAAAAAGAATGAATGGGAAGAGAATTTCTCCAGAAAAGCGGCACACACGGATGAAAAACGAAAAATTTAAAAGTGATAAATAACTGTTGCTCCTGATGTCAAATTTACGACAGAAGTTCATTTAAAGTACGAATTAACTAAAAAGAAAAACGACTCAATATTCAACACGCTACTTCAAAGTATATGAAAATATTTTTGTCTTCACTTTTTATTAGGCGACTAGCGGCAGTACAAGTGTACGAATCTCATTTATATATATTTTATATGTATTGCATATATTCAGAATTTCTTAAATGTAGCCACCAAATAACTTAATTGCAAAGTATAATGGGCTGTCAAATGGAATAATGCTATTTTCCTGACTGCTCACTTGATGATGTGTTTGAAAGAAAACCAACACACTACGGCAACACTAACACTAACAACAGCCTCAAGAACAACAAAACAAATAGCCATAAACGAATTAAAAAAATAAGAATTTTTACCTTCAGGCGGCAGCACCTCACAGCTCTTGCATCGCATACCATCGCATAGTAAATCTAACGACTACCGTATTTAAATTACTCTCCTTGAGTGTCTCCCAACCACACTACTGCACCTCGATGTTGCAACTATTCAATTTGCGCATTTATGCCAAGGGGCAAACTTTTAAATTAATTATTTTTGCTTCATATCACAGAATTGCCGCCAAAAACTGGACCACGCTTTGAAATATCCATGCGTTGGGTTGTAATGGCAGCATTCACAAATTTTTATTACCTCAAATATATTACCAAGACGGACAAACGAAATTTTACGTTTCGCTTAATTGATTATATTCATTTTTCAAGTTGTCACTACCGTGCAATTTCAACTAATGTGTGAGAAAAATTTATATTTTATTGCATAAAAATGATTGCAGTCCTTTTTGGCGTTGTATCAGTTGTTTTTCTATAGATGTTCTAAATAAAAATTCTTATTTATTGTGCCATAATGCTTCATTTGAAGATTGAATGGAATAATTATAATAAATGACATCACTTCTCCGTCTGTCTGTAAATTGTAAATTGTAAATTGACAAACTGTGGTGGAGAATAGTTAATTGACCTAATGATTGGCCGGGCCAAATTTGGACCCTAGCGCACCATTTCTATAACTCCTTTTTCATATAACGATCTATCACATAGTGACTTATATGCAAGGCTTCGTTCTTAAACAAGATTAAATTCTAAAACAATTTGTGGAACTAAATGGGTTAGGGTATTAAATGGTCGGACTTGACCGACTACAACATTTTCACTTAATAATAAAGTGTTTGTATTCTAATATTTATAGTTTCTGCCTCCTCAAGAAGAAGTGTACGCTTTTATAAGCCTTCACCACTTGAAGAGAGAAAGAATGGAAATACATTTAAAATCGTTACAATTGTTTACTTCTGAAAATTAATGAACAGTTCTAAGTATCAGTATCATTGTCTGTGCATCAATATTAAGACTTGTTTTAATTAATTCCATGTACTTTTGTATAAAAGAAAGAGAAACTTTTTTCCACCAAACGAGTTTTTCCGTTTTTGAATTAAAGTCAATCAATATTTTCCACAAATAATCAGCTTAATAATATCGATATAATACTGTGATTAATATTAACCAGAAATGAAGTTCTTTACGAGAGTTCAAGATTGAAACGTACTTTATTATAACACATGAGACACAAGAGAGAATTGGTAATAAAAAAAAATAAAAAAATTAGGTCAGCACATATGTACGCGTGACGTATTAAACTGCCCAAGCTTAAAATACAAAATGGAAAAGGATCATGATATAATATTTAATATTAAGGCACGCATATCTTAAACGAATGTGATGCAGCATGAGCCAAGTGAACACAAAATTTATATGTACACATACACATATGTAGGTGCGGTCTTATATCATAAACAAATTAAAATGTAGTTCAGACATACCGCATGCTTCATACGGATAGATTTCTCAATTGTTTAAATACTGTGATCTATTGACGAACCACCATTGGCAGTGCGACGGAAAAATAGGATAGGTTAATATATAGGAATTCAAGTAGTTCTTGACAGCCACTACCACAGCTAAGTAAACTTGGTCGTGCCGCAAGATCCCTTTGACTCTAGAATTTCTCCAAGCTCATATTCGATATTTTCATATAAAATGTACATCCACGCACTAACCTACATATAATAATCCTTATTGTCTTCATTATTGATTGATTAGAACCTCATGCTATATTAAAACTATACAGAAGATTTAGGTTGCTGTGCGCTTCGTATGGTTTTGACTTATACATACCCGATCCACCTATCAACTGAGCAAGTGTTATTTGTTATTTGATCCTAATAAAGATGTTTATCAATAGGGTT
Organism: Ornithomya fringillina; assembly: GCA_963978525.1. Lineage (NCBI taxonomy): Eukaryota > Metazoa > Arthropoda > Insecta > Diptera > Hippoboscidae > Ornithomya > Ornithomya fringillina. Next base: position 13,990,428 of record OZ021693.1, read on the forward strand.
TAAACCTTTCAGGCATTTTTTCCTATATGCCGAATTTTAAGAAAATATTTAAAAGCCGTGACGTTGGGAATAAAAGACTTGTACTTCCATTTACTCTGTTGTTCTTAATAATTGTTGTTATTCTTATTGTACAATAAAAATAATTTTCAATTATAAAATATAATTATATGTGATAAAAAAAAACAAAACTATTAATTTCATGTTTATCTGTGTTTAAGCAGTTTTTCATATCAGCTCATAATTACGCCATAAATCAAATAAATTTTATTTGTTACTCCATTTAAAATATCATTTAATTTAATTTCATTTGCTCAACAGTGGTATTGTAGCTGCTGCCACCGTTGCGGAGGTCACAACCAGCAACAATTAACTATAAGTACAACAACAAAATATTAGCAACAGTATTTAAGCTCTCATTACGATTAACTACTTGTTGCGATATTATCTTTGACACTGAGCTTAAGGCTCGACTTATTTAATAAATACTATTAAAAAATAATGAAAAATACGCGTATGCCTACCGTTGGACGTTGGACCGCATATTTTATAAAGCTGCTATTTAAACTTAATCCGTTACGCCTCAAAATAACCACACATGTACACGTGGTTAAACGATTAAGTAAGGAACTGCGTTCTCTTTGAACATAATCTAAAGCAACGTTTTAATTAAATTTATTTAAAGACTTTTTCACACAGCCCATCTCTGAAAGCTAATCTTATTCACAATAGCAGCCATACAACCACACACCCTCTTACTTACTATCTCTCACATAATACATTATTCGTTATGGTATCCGTTTTATATGCACAGTGTATATTACACTTGTACGGGTATCATCTGAGTACTGAGTAAATGGAATTGTCTTCACAACTACACCGCCGCTGAGGTGTAAGATTTACACAGTTTCACTGGTTTTACTCGTTTACAGATACAGCTGATCTGTTCCTTTTGGTTTTTGGTGGATTTCGGCTTCTCTCCTAAGCAGCCATACATCACTTAGCGCTTTCAGTTTGGGTGTCGTCGTAAATTATCAATGATCTTAACGTTGTTGTATTAATGCACTTAAACTCGGCACAAATGTGATTCTCTGTGCTTTTTGGTGATCTTCTGTAGATATGTATTATATTTTTGCCGCTTTACACACGTAACATATCAAATTTGCCGTCTTTCCTATTCAACACTTAACGGAGCATCTGATAGTGGCTGCTGAGGTGTATCCTTTACATGTATACTACATTTTAAGAGCTAAATACTCTTTGTGCGCAATTCACTGAAATCCAGAAGATTTTCTTGTTACTTTACGTGCGTCTTATGAGTTAAACTTTTGCATTACATTATCTATAGATGTCATCATTCGATTGGATGTGTCAACGATTTTATTAATCGGTTAATGTCATGTTTTCCTGGCATTTATATCTTATTTTATAGTCCTGTTGTTGTTGCAGTATGGGAGATGACTTTTTTAAGTAAATGTTCAGTTTTTTGTAAGCACAATCAGATTAATCATTTTATTGTACTCTCCACAAACGGGGAGTGGTAAACTTAGTTTGTCACTCTATTTAGCGGCACCCAGAATAAGGCGTCAGTGATCTTATAGTCAGAGTATACATTATCTTGATTAGCATTAAAAACTGAGTCGATCTAAACGTGTATGGTCGCATGACTGTCTGTTGTTGAACCTTTAATGGTAGTACAAGTAGTTTTGTAAAGATACTTTTAGTTTCAGCACCCAGATCGCTAAAGGAGTTGAGTCGTATGGATAAATAGTCACACCCATAAAAATATAATTATCTCCCACAAAAATTGACTATCGATGTGATGAAAGTGGGCGTGGTCACACACACACACACACATTCACACCCATAATTTATAAAAAAACCATTCTCAGCGTAAAACTCGTCTTGCGAGTTAATGGGAATGCATGTACAATTAAAGAGCACCAGGCACACCGGTCGCTTTTATGTAGATGTGAAAGGTATTTAAGACTTGGCCAAAGCCAAACTTAATTTTTTACTTGTTTAAAACTAAAGCTCAGGCACCCCTGATAGAGTAATTATGCAACTATTGTATATACAATTTGTACATATAAAGGAAACGATAAACTGGTTACTTACTTGTTTCTATTTTAGAAGCAGCAGAAGAGTGAGTAAAAATAATGGACTCCTCTTCAAATTTAGCACAGTCTGGTATTAGTGGTCAATATAAATAAGCGCGTGATTGATTGTGGTTTCATAAAAACCACAATTCAATCAATCATAATAGATTTTTAGAAAATTTTCAAACACATTTTTCAAAATTTTATTTTATAATATATACATAATAATATATACATATACATATAACGCTACGACATAATTTATAGATCGACACTCAGGAATAAACTTCTATAAGTGCCAGTATTGTGCCGATCTTCCTCCCCGTAGATACAATATAATTTGATATATATCTTTTCACCAACACTTTCGCCTTTAACATGAGCCTCCTAATCTATGGATAAGCGAGAATTTAATGTTACAAATTTTTTATTTTTCAACAGAATGTAATAAGTTACTCTGTGTCACGTCACGCCAATAATCAAAAAAGGGGCAAAAATCTCTCTATTGTTCAAAAATGACTTATACAATTTTTAAAATTCCTTTTTTGTGCAGAAAGCAACGCGTAAGTCTAAAGTTGATATGTTGATAAGTTGATATGTAGACAGATATGGAGGGTATTTCAGATTTGGCCTAAATTTAGTTTTTTATCTCATAACTAATAACTCAAAACTACCGCAAGATTTCACAAAAAAATTATTCTATAACAATAACAAGTAAAACGCTGCTGTATTAGGCGTGCGCCAAATCTAGGATACCCATCATCATGAACCTCTTCCAAATAGTTAGGAAATATTACCTCAATATCTTGATGTGTCCATTTTATATTTATATGTATATAAATAAGTACTAAGCAATTGATTTGAAAAATATTGGGTGGTGTAGTTGTAAAGTGAGTATATTAGTTGGTTGATTTGATTCCTGTCGCAGTTTCTTGATGTTTTGTCCAATTGATTTCTATTAATTTTGTTTTAATGTAATGTGGTGTTGTGGGCCAGTTAACAGGATACTTTTAACACTTGCAACTGGGCTGTGAGAGTGCTGAAAGATCCGGGTGAAAGATTTAGAGCGTCATTATCGGAGTATCCTTTGCCCGATATTACCTAATTGCAACATAAAACTGTAGAAAACCGCGAAGATTGCGTGTACAAAATTTCAGTGCGATATTTCTATTTTTACGACTGAAACAGTTCCAATAAAAAAGTGTATTTTTGCAGACGGATTCATGGACACACGGACTGACAGATTGGCTAAAACAACTTTTCTATTGATGCTGATCGAGAATACATATACTTTTGAGGTGGCTCGCCCGCTTCTAATACTTACAAACGTCTGAACAAAAACAATATACCCGCACATCCTTTTGATGATGGCTATAAAAAAATATGAACATATAATGTAATCACATATAGCAACATTCTTTTACCAGAAATAGAAAAGCATGAGTTTTGGTCCTCTAAAGATTTTTTCTTTGTACCTGGATTGTCAAACGCGTGCTACAATTTCCCTTTTCAATTGATCAATAATTAATTCAATACTTAATTGACTGACTGAAGAAACAAGGTGTCTTTTCTTGCTCTATCCATCAGAATTTAACTATATAGAGATACAAAAAATGTATTAATACAGCGAAGTTTTTTAAACCTTTTATCACTAATGACTGCAGGCTTTTAATCCTTTTCCTTTTCAATTTATGTTTAGTTTTAGAATAAAGCAAGTTTTCGTTAATTTTTAGCCCGCACCTATTTGTAAAATAACGCCAATCGGCACCCTACACCAGTTATCAACTTCACCGCTTTGTAAATATGTGTTCAAGTAGGTAGGTTAGCGCATATCCTGTACGTGTGCCAAAAACATCTGCCTGCGTTCGTACACAACACTTAGACACTAAAAAAGACGCGTTTTTACGCGTACAGGAACCACACATTTAGTTCCTGCTCATCATTTATTTCTACATACATTTATAAAGGTATGGAGATGTATGCGTACCATCATAATCTGCCACCAGAAGCATACATGTTATATGTTGAGCCTGCAATTTGGTTTGGATGTTTGTCCTTTGTGTGTTGCCACGAACACAGATAGGGGGATATTGACTAGTTAGTTTATATTCAAAGTCAAAATTGCATCTGTTTTCTTAGGTGTGTTGTTCATTTATTTCTTTTCTTATACCCTCCACATAATGATAGGGGGTATACTAAGTTTGTTCCTCCGTTTGCAACACTTAAAACGAGGCGTCAGAGATCCTACAAAGTATTTATTTTCTTGATTAGAATCAAAAACTGAATCGATCTCAATTTAGGGTGTAGGGGTTTTTTAAAAACAGTTCTAGTTTCTGCACGCAGATCTCTATTTAAATTGGGCAAAATCGGTCAAGAGCCACGCCAAAGTACCAAGAAGGGGTGTGATAGACACGACTACAATTTACAAAAGCCGTAATCAGCGTAAAGCACGACTTGCAAGCTCATAGACTATTAAAAGGCTTTATCATGTACCTGTCACGCCCACATTTTTTTTTTACAGATATGCAGGGTATTTCAAATTTGGCCTAAGCCTTTTACTTTTTCTGGTTTTATCGATTTGGGCTTGACGTAAAAGATTCCGTAAAATGAAAAAGGTGCACTAGACACATACCATCCAAGTGTTTTTGTTTTTATTACACATATACATAACTCAAATCTACACTGTGCATGCACTCGATTACATTTCAGGACACGTTGTTACAATATGTAGTGCTTGTATGCACATTTGTTGTTGAACACTTACACTCCTACTGCGGAAAATAACATACACCTGAAGTTTTAGTGGCTACCTACGAGATGCTAATAGGAAATATCCTCGATATGCCTCCAGTTACTCTCCACTAAAGAATTCCTGGAACTATTTCATACTTATAGGTAACTATGCACACGTTTTTAAGTGTCTGTGCGTTTACGTATGGTTGCCTTATTATCAGTTTCTCTAGTTTCCATATAAAGTTAATTAATTTTATGGTACCTTTACATATTTATATTTTTTAAAATCTTAATTAAAAAGGAATTGTGTTTAAAATTTATAGATGTTTTCATAACCCGTGTGTCTTAATTAATTTTTTTAAACGCAATAATTAGTAAAGTCATGAAAAATAAAACAATTCATAAATAAAAAGAAAATTCAAATATGTTGACACAGCGCTTTTTTATGTTTGTAAAATAAAATAAAACTAGTGAAAATGGTAAAGTAGGTCAAGCCCGACCATTAATACCCTGCACCACTTAGCCCTTTAAATTAGTGTGTTTGTATCTGTATAAGCGAGACACTGCCATATAAGATACCTTGGGAAATATCATTATATGGAAAACAGTTCTTCAAGTGGTTCAATTGGGTTTAAATTTGGCACAGACAATTATTAAAGTAATTAACTATTCTTCACCGAATTTTGTTAAAAAATATTAAGAATAACTCAAAAAATGCGATCTGTAGCTTGCGCACAAATTTATTATTATTTATTATTTTTTAGTTTATAAGTATTCATAAATACTTTTAAAATATATTTCAAATTTAAGAATTTTTTAATATGTTTTTTTTTTTTTCAATATTAGCTTAGTTGTATTAATAAACGCAAGTCATTATCATATAACATTCACTAGGTGAAGGTGCACTATTTGGAAAAGGGTTCTAAAAATGGTCCGATCGGGTTCAAATTTTGCTCACTCAATTATTAAGCCAAATAACAATTTTTATTAAATTTTTTCAAAAAATAATATGTATTACGGATATCCGTCATATAGAGACTTATTTTATATAGAGACGTTATATGGGCCCTTCCCCTAATTGTCCAATTTGAATCATTTTCAATAGAGGACGACATTGAATCCAAACGCGCCCCTGAATTATAAAATCAACTTTGACTTTGATACTAATCAGAAACGAAAGAGATGCGCTTTCGGCCCACCCTAATGTGGGCCCTCATACCATATCTTTATAATTTATGAGGCGCGTCATAATAGCCATGCTGACACTGACCTTAAACATTTTGTCACTCCACTTAATTCCGTTAAGGGTGAGCTGTTGTTGTTGTTGTTGTTATATTAAGAGCTTCATAAACTTTAAGTAATCTCATTATACGCCATTCAAATTAATAACATTTATTAAAATCAATAACAAATTTATCAGAATTTTCATTTTCTGGCCTTCAGTAACCTTTGCTTACTTTGCATAACGCTACGCGCTACCTATGAGTTGTCATAGGGGCCGGCAATTGATTAGAGTGTAACTGTCTTAATTTGCTTTTGTTCTCTTTACTTCTCCTCTCTTCTCTTTATTTAATAATATGTAGCTTTTATATTTTATATGATAAACTGATTGGAAAATGTAAAATATCTTAAAACCGACCACGTTACCTATCATCATCATTATTATTTGAATGCATGGTGTGCATATGTACGAGTGGTGTGAATGCATAAAACTCTGATATGAAAAGCATAAGATGGAAAAATGGCCACATAAAAATTACTGAATAATTGATGGTAGACTTTTATAGGAAACCGCATAGCAAAACTTCTACAGCATTCACTAGGCAATCGACGACTCTACCAATGATGACAAGTTCAAGCACACATGACAGGAGCAATTCAGTGCGAGAATGTTTAGTTAAATTGTTAATATTATGTGTGCATGCGTGTGCGTTTATATATTGTCCCATTAAGTGTTATTTTTTTAAAAAGTTAATCGATAGCCTCTTTAAGTGCTACGCGTTTTAAGAGCCAACAACCTAAACATACCTTAACTGCACACCACGTACATACAGACGCATTTAAACTCATACCGTGAAGCTCATTTAGATTATACAAGTATTATGAGGGAAGAGTACAAAAGACAAAGATGCCAAAAACTTTAAAAGGTCCGCATGATTAACATTGTGTGGAATTTGTAATCATTGCAGTTTGAATTGCCTGATGATCAATTCAATTTTTGTTTTTCTTCTTACAGTTTACTCATAACCATGCTGCTTAGTGTAATTGTATCGGGGTTGCCGCTCACAAATATTTTTCCAAAATTCCAAATTGTCTCCAAATTATTTTAATTACATGTTCGTTTAAGCAACGCACACTTGTTGCAAATTGCCCAGCATTCAATACAAATTACAAAAATTATTGAACCTATTTTTAGTTGTATTGCTATTTTTATTTATTTATTATTCGGTTAAATTAATAGGCGACCAATAACAATCGCTTGCTTGTTTGCTGCCTGCATTGGCGGTCAAGTGAGTGACATGGAAAAATTATTTAGGAATAATTGAAATATTTGTAATTTGTATTGAACAAATTGCACTTTCAAGTTGAGTGCATGGAAAGAGTTCAAGGTCAATATGTGACGGTGAGACGTTGTCACAGTTACAGGAATGTGTCGTCAGAAGGTTACGAAAGACATTCTTACAAGTGCAAAATTGTTGTGCTACGGGGTCGTCCATATTTTTGTTTCCGTCGTTTGTATTGATTGATTTAAACATTTCTATACCCTTCACATTAGTGATGAGGGCATACAGCGTTGGCTATTCCATATACAACACCCAGAAGGAATCCTCGAAGTCCCTATATGTCGATCAGATATGTGTCCACATACTGAGCCAAATTTAGTTTTCTTACTCTTTACAATAGTTTTTAATGAAAATATTGTAAAAATATATATATTGGAACTTTTCCAAAAAATAACGCCCTACGTGGTAAAAACAGAAATAGTTATTTTATTTTTTTATTTTATTTTGCAAATAAAAATTTATCTCCATGAAAGTTTTACCATCATTAAGTGATTTCGAATGCGTCTTTGGAGAGACAGACAACAACTAATTAGTCGTTTCCAATCTAAAACTGATTGATTTATGTGATGTGGTTTGAATTTTTTTTTTTTTTAAGAATTATTCAACGGCCACACATAATAAATTTTTAGCTTATATGAAGAAGAATCTCAAGAAAAAATTTTCTCAAAACAAAAATATTAGCACAGACCAATAGTGATTTACGGTAACATTGTGGCAGAATGACACACGATAACTAAACATAACCGTAACATGATGTCTGCATTTTGTTAAACTTGTTTCTTGAACTACTGTCTCCAATACGCGCCTTTGCGGACTTGCGCATTGTTTGATGTATAACGAAATGATGTGAAGGACAACAATTAAAATCACTTGCAGAGCAGAATTTTTATGGTTAGAAAGAAAAAATAAATACAAAATAAAAAACATTTCCCTAGATAACACCGCCATAAATCACTTGATTAACATTGGCAACGTGGAAAATAAATAATTAATGTTACCAATAAATGCGCGCTGGAAGATTTCGCGTTCACTTCGAAGCACGCAACTTGTTATTTAATATATGAAAAATAAGTAAAAATAAAACCAATTTAATAAAATCTGTGATATATTTATTTTGGACCATAAACTTGTGTTTACTCTTCAGCAAAGTGTGCTAACACTGTACAAGTAAATACTTTAATACCGGATAAATAACCGCAGGTTACATATTTTTCACACACGATGTTAACACCTCTTCACGCATATGGCAAGCCAGAAAGCCCACGCAACATCTCAATCATCTCTATGATCGCACTCGTGTAGAATGGGTTGGACGTACGTACGCTCATGCCTTTGGTGAAAAGCAACAACTCTAATAAATTTTATGTACTCGTAATTCATTATTTAAATATGTGTGAAATATATCCGAGTGCTGTGAACAAATGCAAATTTCATTCTCTGCCCTCCACTTGAGCAAGATAACCAAACCGAACCAACCAACCAATATAATTAACACTTCAGCAAGTTGTATTTATGTATTTGTATAATATTTAGATATTTTTTACATAAATTTCAACACTTTCGCCATTATCCAGCATCCTTGTTTGCGTGGTCCACGAACCCCCCCGAAGATATACAGCATTGTGTCTGGCAAACAAATATTTATATTGTTTGTGATTATGTTTATATTGTTGAACAATGTGATTTGTTATGCTCCTCTTAATGGCTGGTGGCTACGTTACGACCAAACAAATTGGATTAGTTTGTTATATAAGGACAAGAAGAAGAAGAAGAAGAAAAATATTAAGGAGCATAAGCTAGAAAGAGAAAACACTGGATTTTTTACCTACGTAGTCCAAATTTTATATTACATACATCCATTTACTAAAAGGTCAGTTTTAAGTAAGACCTTTTTGACTTAATATTGCTTTATTTTTTTTTTTACTTCTAATTTATTCCGAGTGAACTCGGTGACGTTCGAATTGTAAACATACCTGCGGTTTTCCGGTCCCTAACATAATACACCTAACGATTCTCCTAATGTGGTAATTATGTAGGAGGCAAACAAGTGCGTCAATTAATTATTCATCATCAAATTTTGTTAGCAAATATTAAGAAGTGCGAATTTTCGCCAAAAAAAAGGTGCCTTTCTAATAAGACGATTTATAGAAATGGTCCAATCCCGTCTATTCTCAATAGAGTTGTTTGTTTGTCTTGTACCAAGTTTCAGTGTTCTGCAGCGTACGCATGGAGGGATAGATTTTAAAACCTTATAAATATTTATGAAAAAATTTTTTCAACTTTGTGGCTCTGAGAGACTTTTGTGGGAGTGACACTTGCCCAATATCGTACAATTTAAATACGATTTAAATGTTTGTACAAAATTTATAAAAATTTTACGACAGTGAGCTAACAGTAGATAAATACAACCCTTTAAGCATATCTCGATCGATTTCGATTTTTATGTTAATTAAAATAATATAATATATTTTATATTCATTTAAACTTACATATTGCGTGAAGGAACCTTAAACAACCTTAAAATCATCTGCTCGGTAGGGCAAATACTAATGCGTATACTTCCAGGTACTTTTTACGGAATCTCAGCATTAGAACTTCAGATTTAAATGTAAAATCTTTTAATGTATCCTTAGTGCTCTAATGGATCAATTAAATAAAACGGCAGGTATTTGTTATTTGGAATATGTGTAAGGTGCGAAAATAGTCAATCACCAAAACAACTTAAAATGAGAATTAATCTTATAAAAATGTTGTTAATTTTTGCTCTTTAAAATTTGTTAACACTTTGTGGTTTTATTCAACATAGAGAATGAATTTCGTGCAGCAAATGACTTCGCAATCAGTAGCAATAAAGCAAAAAGCGGTATAGAGTAAAGGACTCTCAGAATTACTAAGCAAAAACTTAAAAACTCAAAACTACAATAAAAACTCGAAACGTTTTTTGACGTTTCATCAAGGCCAAAAAAGTGATTTTTGTAGGAATGCCGATAAAGCGTATAATCGCCTGATTATCATCTAATAAATGCCAAGGCAGATAAAATGTTTTTGTTGTTGTTTTTTTTTACAGGTTTTTATTCGTGAAGCCTTTTTGCTGTGACTTCTTAGAAAAGGACGCTGTGCAGGGACAATACAATGGACTTTTTTATTCATATGAAACATTTTTAATTGATTGAAATAGATGTTGCGAGAGTTTTCATACGAAACAGTGCAAATGTCGTAAATCAAAGTAATTGTTTTAGATTTTATCTCAAGAGTGTTTTAATTATTTTTTATTTATTTTTCATTAGATCCACAAATTAGATCAAGACTTAATATCAAGATTAGTTAACTGATTTGTCTCCAATAAAATTTTTTTGAAAATATATTCATTATTAACTAATAAGAGGGCGTTACTTGCTGTTAACATGTCTTAATTTGAAATTGAATATGATCCCATTAAGATTGTATCCGACTGTAGCATTATGTATTTTTCAACACAGTAACGATTAACCTTTACAAAGTATGTCAATCGTAAAAAATCAAAATTGTGAACGAAGTTTTTAATTTGATATCACTGATGTACTAACGGGCTCTAAAGAAACTATGTGTCAATCTTTCTTCTGATAATAAATTGATTATCTTTAAACACAAACTATATCAAAAATCATTATAAAACTTCGTCTGAATTGCCTTAAAAATATGTAATGTGTTAATTGCCATTCTTCGTATCGTATCTTTTTACCCTCCCCCTTAGTGATGAGAGTATACTAAGTTTGTGTGCAACACTCAAAAAAAGGCGTCAGAGACCCTAAAAAGTATATATTCTTGATCAGCATGAATGTCCGTGTTTCCGTCTGTG